>JAWUZG010000040.1:14375000-15000000 GCA_036785705.1 Acanthornis magna | reverse complement strand
TTTGCAATGAAAACTGGAGATTAGTCGCTGGATGCATGGATTATGGCATTCAGTGGGTTGCCATACACTGTGGGACACATCTTTTGAAGGAGATTTTAATCGACTCAAAAGACAATATGGCAACTGGCAGGCTTTTTCTTTATTGAAGCAAAGTCACAGCATTTTCAGCACTATTCCCCTCTTGTGAAGGGAAGAGTTAAACGAAGGCCCCTGAAATTTACATAACTAACAAGTAAAGGATTGAAGAAAGAGATTACAAGCATATTTCTCTAAAATAAATAATCTACAAAGAGTGCTTTTTCTTCTTAAAAGCAATCTAAAAATGTAAAAATTCTACGGTAAGGAGATCAAAAGATATTTTAACAACTTTCAATATTTACAAACAATACAAAAACTGCGCATGCCATCAAATGATGCAAAATTCTTATTAAAAATTAAAAGCTTCATTCCTACCAAGAACCAAAAACTCCAGCCAGTATTTCAGTTTTAATTAATGGTCTTCTTTACAATTGGAAAACCGTTACATGTTTTTATTATCTGTAAAATATACAATAAAAATGAACCTCACTAAATTATTACGGTTAAAAAAGAAGAGAAATACTGCAGGCAAATCAAAAAGGAAAGTAACTGTAACTTATTCTTTGGTAACCAAAAGTTAGCAAGTATTTATATTTCAAGTGATGAAAAGTAATAGTCTCCCCATTTTGACAAATGGGAGACAGACTTCTGGCAAAAACACAACCCCAAGTTTCAGTTTTGAAAGATGGGCTCCACCTACAGCTTTGTAGTGCAAGTCAAATTTCTCTTTCTAATTCAGAAACACAACTGTCCTGGTTCCGGCCAGGACAGGGTTAATTTTTTGCAGTAGCCAGGAGGGGGTGAGGCCAGGACACAGAGGTTATTCTACACCACCTCACAACACTGCTGGGGACAAGGATGTGGGGCAGCAGGTCACACACTACTGGGCTCTGTGTGGTGAGCAGTCACCTGTGAACCATTCGCCTTCTTTCATGTGCACTCTAAGTAGTGTTGCTGTTACTGTCCATTTTCTTATTTCATTGTTGTTTTCAGGAAATTTTTCTTTTATCAGCCCCCAACCTTAACCTTTTGTGCCTCCGATTCTCCTCTCCAGCCACCCACAAAGGTAACAGGAGAGGGGAGTGAGGGAGCGGTGCATGGTTTGGAGTGTTTCAGTCGAACCACTAAACTGGGAAATACCATTCCTAAACCATGACAGTAACCCTTCCAAATTCTGGCAGTACACTGCTTCATTCATTTCCCACTTTCCTGTTGTCTGCTTGCATCCTCCACACACCTTCAGTTGTTCTAGCTCTCTAAGGGAATACTCCAGTCAAGGAAGCAATTGGCTTGGAAATGAGTGTTTCACCAAGCGTACGTGTGTGGCTGCATAGCAGCCAGTAGTGTGTTATAAAATCAGCTCCCTTTCCCATGTTAGCTACATAGTTCATTTTCCCTCAGGAAAGAGAATTACAAGTACAGTACCCTGGACCAATCCATTACCTGGTGAGCTCACTGCTCAAACAGGACACACTTCATTGAACACTGGGCCACAACAAGCCATGTAACCCCAGCACCAACCCTACCACCTTCTCTCAGAGGTGAATGCGTCCCATTGTGCCTCTCTCTGCTTAACAAATGCACTACGCTGCATCACTACAATGCTTTTGAACCGAATGTCCAGCTTGTACCACAGGAGCCTTCCCATTTCAGGCTTATTTCTAAATTTTGCTTGCACAATTGCAGTCTCAAGAAAAAGAAAAACTTCACACCCCTACAGACTCCAAGAAAACTTCCCCACCCCACCCCACCCCACAAGAGGACTTCTAAGGCTTTACACAAAAAATTCAACTGTTAACTTTCTTTAAGCCACAGACCACTCATTCAAAGCAAGTGCTCCCCACCCCAACCCAACCATGC
Source organism: Acanthornis magna (assembly GCA_036785705.1). NCBI lineage: Eukaryota > Metazoa > Chordata > Aves > Passeriformes > Acanthizidae > Acanthornis > Acanthornis magna. Next base: position 14,998,062 of record JAWUZG010000040.1, on the reverse strand, counting down.
AGAACCACCATCGCTTTAGCATTTAAACATACACATGCAGTTCGTGGAATAAATGCTCAGCAAAGTAACCTTGTCCTGGTCTGGGCCTTCTTCTGGAATCTAGTCCCTGTGATTTTCTAGACTAATATCCAAAGCCTTTTGTCACACTGCCTTTTAACTTTCTTCAGCTGAGGAGTTTAGATACTTCCTTGAAGTACCTGGTTGAGTCATTAAGTCTACATGGGCCGGATCCAAGGTCTCCTTGCAGCCTGCCTCCTCAGCATACGGGAAGTCATTCATGTCCATTTCATCACTGTTAAACATATCAAGCTGCCTCTCTTGCTGCTCTTCCAAAGTCCTCCGGACCCTGCCCTCTGACTGTTCCACCACTTCCCCGTCTCCTTCGCTAATGACAGTCATGGGGCTGCTCTGGATGCGGTTGCGGACATTGTACTTGCTGCTGGCAGCAGACGGGGGTGTCCGTGAACGGCCGTACCTCGTGCCAGAGAAGGACATGCTCCTGGGCATCAGGCCCTCGCTTTTGGCCCACTCTTCCTGGGCCCGTTTGCTCTTGCTGGGCGAGCAGCTGGCAGGGCTGTCGGAAAGGTCAGGGGAGGCGTCCGACTTTGTCCGGTGGAACCGCGGGTCCGTGTTCTTCAACATCTCTGCCGCGGACATGCGGGAACTGGTGTCACAGCGGCTCCCTTTCTTCAGCAGCAGGGCTTTGAAGTTGTCATTGCTGGTGCTGCTCTTGCGAACGCTTCTCTGAATAGATCCGGCTTGTTTGAGGGTAGCTAAATTTGGGGAAGCACCAGTGGGAGTTACGGGGGGCGACGGAGAATGGTTGCGGGTACGGTCGTCTTCAGAATCTTTACGGCCAAGGACTTTCCTTTTGGATCTGAGTTTGAAACACAACAAAAAAAAAGGATGACACAAAAAGTGAAACTTTTTACCTCCCTTAATTAAACTCACGACAGACGATGACAGTGAATTAAGCTAAAGCAGAGAGAGGGAAAAGGGAGAAGTGATCTAAATCTAAAGCATGAGTAAGAACACCACCAGAACTGTACAGACATTTATCAGGTATTGGAGATATAAGCTAAGGTTATTGCTCTTTTTCTGCAAATCTGGAACAATGAAACTACTAAAACTGGCAATACTGATGTTCGAAACACTTCAGGAAATTTAGTGAATCAGGTTTTCTGGAGTCAGTATTCAAGTGCTCAGACAAATGCACTATAAAGATTTATACTCCATGTTGTTTCTCTTTAATTTGGGGACTTGATTCAGAATGTGTCATCTAGAGTATATTGGGTTGTTTTGTTTCATTTTACTATTTACTTTGACACTCTCTGGAGAATTAGAAGTGTAGTTTAATGCACTTTCCTTTAGAAAAAAGGACACAGCAATGCACTGCTGCTGAAGATGGAGAAAAGGGAGCCACATGTAACAATTTTGGATTAAATGATTTTTTTAAAAAATCCTCCCTAACCCAAATATTAATTAAATAGTGAAAAGACTTTTCCAGCTCCTCTCAAGATGCACAGACGAAAGTCACAGTTATGCTGGTGCTCTGTCATTGCAACTTTTAATTAAATGAAGGAGAGACCAACTTCCTGACAAGAAAGTTATCTTTCCAAATGAAAGAGTGAATTGTTTTTCTATTTAAATGTAAAGTGCAGGGATAGCAAAAAAAAAAAAAAAAAAGAAACAATTATGGAACTGGGAATAAGTGGAAATTGGACTTTCATTGCCTCGTTTTCACATTACTAGAAATCTTACAGAAATGTACATGCCTGATATCTGTAGCACAGCTCTTTGTTTCTTTGCTGACTCACCAAGAATTAATTAAAAAAGATTGTATAAAGCCTAATTTTAAATATGGCATTTTGGCAGAAGTTTAAAGTAAGTCAGCAGACTTCTTAGAAATAAAATATTGTCATGCTATAAAACTCCATATTAATTTTTATCAAGCATGTGTTCAAGCCAGACCATTCCCCTTGTAAAACAGATTTCTACTTAATGTGATCTTTACTTTCTTAAAAGCCTTGAGATTTTGCCAAGGCAAGCTCAAATGTTTTCATGCATCACAGCCTATTAATAATTTAAAAAACCCTGAAAACAAAGTAGCAGGATTCATCAGCTGAGTAGGTGGCAGCAACAGACATTGCCATAGGCTATGCCAAGACTTTGGAGCGATCCTGTCTCTCCTAAGTGGTGAAGCTCATGCACAGCTCACTTGTGATACCCCCACAGGCAGCTGCACCAGCTGTTATTTTCAGCAGCTGCTGCTGCCTCCACCTGTCTTTCTGGAATAAGAATGTAATACCAATGCCCATTCAGCCTGAGAATGAATGGACACCAGAAGTCAGCAAAGGGCTAAGATGATGACTTCAGGAGCGGCCAATGTACGAACCTTGTCTAGATTTAACAGTGCGTTAGTGCTGTAGGCAACAGATGATTTTGGTGCTTGGATGCTCTGTGAGTCTGTATGTGAACATGTGTGTGCATTTGTTACAGGGAAAAGATTTTTCTTCATTAGGGTTTTGGCTGCCTAAGGGTATCTTTAAACACTGCAATACTGGGGTTATACTGCTACCAAACACCAAACTAAACTGAAAAAAAGAAAAAATCAATTGAAAAGATCTGCAGGGAAAGACTTTGTTGTCCTAGCTTGGAGTGATCCAATAAAACTGTGAATGCAGTGCAGAGCAGTCAGTTTGCTGTCAGCACCTAGCCAGCTTTTCTCAGTATGTATGAATTATGGAAGAAATTTTAAATTAAGAACCAAATTTGGTTTTGGTGGCTTTTCAGACACAGATTGTGTATATGTTCAAACAAAAGTATGACTTAAAACTAAGGACCATTCTTCCTGTCCTTAATACACACACCACTGAATTTCTTGTCTTGCCCCAAAGCATATATTCAAGACTGCCAATTACTGATATAATACCTCACAGAAACACTGGGGGGAAAACCAAAACCTTTTTTATTAATTAAAAACCAAAGAGAGTATTGGTTCAAGTCCAAAGCCAGCAAAAGCAAGGTCTTAATAAAAAATGTGTCAAGCAGTTCTAAGTATGTGAAATCCAGTTCCATTGTCCATTTCCCCACAAACTCATGAATTACAGGTATGTGCATACACAGAGATCCACTCTCTATCTGCATACATAATGGAGAAAGGCTACTGGCCCAAATATTTAATTCTAAAACCAGATTTGCCACAGTTCTAGCGAGCACCATGCAACATGAATGCTACAGACCATTTTCAGAATGGCTCCCACAGGCCAAGTCCTAAGGGATAACAGTAAATTATAAAAAGTCAGTATCGTATGTATATGTAATTCCTGTGATGTCTGGAATTGTTTCAAAAATCAAAAAACTAGCATTTGCATTCAAAGTGCTGCAGCCTCCCAGCGGCTCTCCTCCCGTGGCCCATTCCCGACGCAGAGCTCGGGCACAGATGTGCAAGGTGGCCGAACCCCTGGACGATGCCCATTCCCGGCAGGGGGCAGCAGCCCCTCCGTGGGTTGCAGAGCGCGGCGCAGCCACGCGATGGCGCTGGCGCCACGCTGAGCGGCCCGGGGCAGCTCCGGCCGCGGGGCGCTCCGAGGGGACACGCGTTCCCTGCTCTGCCTTGGGGGATCCTGTCCTCGCGGCTTTCTTGCCCTTTTTCCTTTCTGAGCACCTAACGTCAGCAGCACAAAAATTTAGCTGCCGTTCGGGATGGTTTTGTTTTCAAGGGAAATGAATAATGTCATTAATAATAGAGGCAGTATTGCACATTTCATTCATGAACCAGTTTGACACAAAACACCCGACCTCAGGCTGGATTATGGCAAACTATAATCCAGCGTTTGCCATATGTTTTTCCATATGACTGACATGTTGTGTTACTTGCCAGTTTCAGCCACGCTTGCCATGAAGCATTAGCGTTGAGCCTCTGTCCCAAACTGCACCATATAAGCAGCGAAGAGAGTAAAAAGAGATGGAGAAGAACGAGAATGAAAACAAAAAGATACACAGAAAAAGCAACAGTAGAGTTAATATGGCAGATTGAGAACAGTACAATAAATACTAGACGCAACTCAATATTTTAAAGGGCAAGGCATTTATAACATAATCTACATCCATTTAATCTGGGTGGTTTTAGCTCATAATGGATTAAGCACATTTGTAAAACAATAAAACACAAGTTCTTTTCCTCATCTTTTTCACATATAGCCTTAGTAGAAAGTTGATAAACATGTGCTTTCTGTTACAGCAATGACTGTTGTAATTGGGTGTCTTAGTAAAACATTGTTAAATTTATTTTTGAGAGACCTACCGGACCTGACAGTATAGGAAGGGCAGTTTCTGCAGTACCTGTGAATGGCTGCAAAAAGATCCTCAGTAGTCCTTGGTCTCGCTGGTGTGGCCACTCCGTCCGTCTCTTCCCCATAACTACTGCTCGGCAGGAATGAACTGTTGGCTGTGTCTGACTCAAACACCTCCACTGTGCAAAGAGAAGGAACAAAACAGTCTGTCGTGCGAACCCCACAGGCACATAATCCTGAAACCAGCCCTCGCTGCCTCTAAGGAGAAGCATCCGATGGACTGAGTGAGTGCAGCACTGTCATTATTGTGATTGCAGATCAATGCTTGCTTAGGGAACTGCAGCGCATGAAATGCCTGTGCTTGCTCACACACAACAGGCGGAGAACAGCAACAAAAGAAAATTTGTATGGTTTCCACTAAAATGCAAAACCAAAATTAACAAATTAACCATGTTTTTATAGCATGCTTTAATACTAGCACGATTTAATAAAGCATAATTTTCTTTCCGTGTCTGCAACAATGAGAAGTCAGAAAGGAATTGTAAGAAATCTCATAAAGTATTAATCAGAACACTGTAACTTTTTTTGTTTCAGTTGTAACAATCACTAGAGGTTGTGCCCTCTACAGAATCCCACCTCAATGCTAGGATGGCTATTCTCACTCCCCAGCTTCTTTGAAATAGCTACTGCTGCATCCAAATTAGCCAGAGAAAAGAGACTCACCACTTTCGTTCTCTTGAGACAGGTGCCCGTCAGTGTTACTGCCACTGTCTTGGCTGCTGCCTGAACTGCTTCCTTCATCAAAAGCAGACTGCTCCTCCTGCCTGGGTTCTTCTTGAACTGGTGATGCAGCAGCCTGTACCACAAAGGCATTCGCTCCCACTGTCTCAGAGAAGGTGAATCCAGCAGCTCCTCCCTCAGGAACCAGGCTGCCAGAGTCCATCTCGATAGAACCGAGTCCATCTGTAAGACAATTTCTCGCCTCCTCACAGTGTGCAAGCACAGCGTCTCTCTTAGTTGGGCTTCTGGCAGTATCGCTCACTTCAGCTGCTTTCTCCACCGTAAGGTCTAACTGTGGAGGTGGTACAAGAAGGAACAGTTTGGGTTTCTTTGAAATAGGAGGTGGTTTCTTGCTTGGCAATACAACCTGAGTCTTGTCAGGAGATGTTGGTGACCCCTGAAGTGACATGCCAGAAGGGAGGTCTTCACTCTGCACTGAGGACTCAGGTGTGTCATCAGTGGCTGACCCCAGAGCATCCGCTTCAGAAGACTTTTTTAGACCTACTGCGCTCACAGGCTTTTGATCACTGTCAAGTACAGGTGTGTTATCAGAGAAAATGAGAGGAGAACCCCGAGACAGCGTTTGAACTGCATTTTTAAATGAAGTGCCTTGAGTTTTCATTTCCTCATCGCTGAAGCTGCTACTGAGTTTTAGTGAGAGAGATGGCTTTAGAGAAGACTGTGAATTTGCAGTACCCTTTTCCTGAGAGGTGGTTTCAGAAGGAGATTCAGTTGATGGTTCACCTTCTGTGGATTTTTTCACAGACCTCAACTGCACCATCTGCAGTGCTTTGGTGGTTACTAATGGCATCACAGGTCTCGATGCATCTTGCTTGTTGAGTGGCTGTTTCACTGGACTGTAGCAAGAATCCTCCTGGTTGCGTTTCTTAAAAGAATACTGTGGGTGCATTGTTGCACTTTTTGTTAGTTTGGGATCAAGTGGTGGTGCTGGTGGTGGGACAGCTAAGGGGCAAGGAGGAGGAGGAACAGGGGAAGAGAATGAACTGATGGAGACTTCTTGCGGAAACCATGGGACAGTCTGAGCAAAGGAAGAACTTACATTGGCTTCTGGCGGAGGAGGGGGGAATGTGGGAGAGGCCGACAATGGTGACAGATCTGTGACTTCTGCTGGAGGAGGAGGAGGGGGAGGAGAAAGTTCAGGGCAATGTGGAGGTGTTGGAAGAGGAGGTGGTGGAGGAGGTGCACCAGAATCAGGAGGAGGGCTCAGGGCAGGGTCCAGTTTCTTCACACTCACACTCCCTTCAGTAGATGTATTTGAAGAAAGAGAAGTGGATGATGAAGACATGGAGACTGAAGACAGAAGAGAGGACTTCCTTTCAGGCACTTTAGGCTTCAGCTTGGATTTCCCATTTCCTGATGATGCAGATTTTACAAGTACAGGCACTGGAGTAAGCGCAGTGGGTGTATTGGACTGGCTGGAGTACCCACTCGATGGCGATGTGACTCGGTGGGATTTCTCCGGAGAAGCGCTCTTTGGTTTGGCCAGTCCACTGGGCACTTGTGGCACAGAAGCCCTTGAGCCGTCACTGAAGTGGCTGATGCTGTAATCGCTGAGAGCAGATGATGTACTGGCAGAATGGGTCACTGGAGATTTCAGCTGGTCGTCTGCCACTGCGGCATAGTCGCTGTAGTAACCCCACTGGTCAGCGTACTCCGACTTTATGCTGCTTGTCTCACTCTGGGAGGGAGTGACCGTGCAGATGGAGTACAGATTTGGAGCAGTGGTGGACATCATGCTGCTGCTTGCACTGACCGAGCTTTGGCTGCGGGAGCGCAACACCCAGGGATCCTCATAATCACTGCAGGGGCTCTGGGAAGGGGAGCTGCCATTTTTGCACTTGAGATTCAGCTGCAGAGAATGCTGGAGGGTGGCGATGAGGGTTTCATCAAGTACCTGTCCATTGGATTGGGCTTTCTTCTTAGGCATCCTTCTGAGTGAGTCTGTTCTGGATGGTGGCAAAGGTGGCTTCTTTGCCTTTTTCAGTGAGATGTTTCTTGCAAGGGATTTGTCACCTTGGCCTGACTGCTCATCCTGATGTTTCTTCTCCTTTCCTTCAAAGACATTTATCACACTGTCTCTGGGGTTCTCAAACCCATTAGTACTGTTGCATGGCATGTCTGACTTCAGCGCGGAGTCCATATGCATGGAGCCGTAATAGCCATCGTGCTCCACTGAATACAGGGAAGTAGAATCATCCCTGACCGACGTCCTCTCCAAGCTGCTGCAGCTCAGGCTGCTCCCGGGCGTGGCACAGCCGGGTGGGGTACAAACCACCTTGCGTGAGGGGGTCTCGCTGTTTTCTGAAGACTTGTACAACCAATGCTCCGTGCTGGTCATCGCTGCCTGCGCTCGCTCCCCAGAATAGCTGGATTCACTCCGCCCATCGCTGTCCTGGGAAGGGTTTGCTAAAGCAGCAGTGCTCCTACAGCTGTAGCTCATGCTCTGAGACCCAGCCTCTGCATTCCCAGCAGTGCTAAGAGAGACGGCAGAGTCACCGAGGGAAAGCATCATGACAGTACTAGATGGGATGGTATCTGAAGTCTGCGAGTGGCGTGTGGAGCTACTCTCACTCCAGTTACCGCTTGAAGAATGGTGATCTTCCTTCCCACTTACTGCACTGCTGGCAGCAGGATTGTCTCTTGGATTTGGGTAGGCAGTGGAGCTGGTGATTTTACTATCCAGTGATCCAACACTCTGGGCAGCATGAATAAGGATAACTTCTGATGAGGATGACAGTGTTGCATTGGGTATGATGCTCGTTGAGTAGGTGGCATGAGGAGAGACCACACATGCTGGGCTTGAGGACTTCTCGCTATCACAGCTTCTCACCTCTTGGGACTTTGGCCTCGACAGGGTCCCCATCGTGGGATTATTCCTCAGATGCACAACACTATCATCCACTTGCAATTTACTTATCTGGTGGGGTAAAGTGCCAGCAATGTCTTCCGTCTGCCTCGACATTATGCTCTGTGTCTCATCTAGGGACTGCAGAGACACTCTCGCACCAACCCGAGGCAAGCTGTGGAAACCCATGTCGTTATTTTGGCGAGAAGCAAATATAACTGCAGCAGAATCACTCATCACAGACATGTTTCCAGATGAGCTGGAGAACTGAGACATCTGGGCTGCAATGCCTTGTCCCTTCTGTGCTCGTATTCTCCTCATTGAAGGGGGCACAACTTTAACTTCCTCCGTCTGGCAGCTGGTGTCCTTGGTTTCAGAGCGCTGCATAGCAGAGCGATAGCTGTCTAGTCTCCCTAGCGTGGAACAGTGATCTGGGACATACATCGAATGCCCTCGGAAATCACTTTGGCCAGTGCCAACTGCTGGAGTCAAAATAAAAGAATTATTTCTTGAAGCACAAATTCACATTTAACTTCTCATTCATTTAAAACAAAAAAAAAAAACCACAGCAAACTGTTTGATCCCCATGCTCCTGCAGGTTATGCCATGTGAAGAAAAATCTGCAACAATGGATTTTGCAGAGGCATCGTCTGTTTTCTGCATTTCTCTTCCCTTTTTCCTTATTACCAGGAACCTTCTGCTTACAGAATCGTCTGCGTTCCTGCTGCACATTCGACACATGAAATCCTCTGTTTATGACATGGTAATAATTTCCATAGTAATCAGTTGTGTCAGAAACCAAGTAGTACTGTTTGACTTCCAGTAGTAAGGCAGCAGGAACAGACAAAAGCCTGAGAAACGTGGAGCGTGTTCCCATGCTAATGCCTCAATGCAATAAAGAAAAGGGGAAGGAAATCTGGAGACTAATATGAATAAAAAGATCTGCTTTTAAAAAGCATTACAGTTCAGAAAAGATACATTTCAGGAGACACAGACTGTCCAAGTCCTGCAGTTTGTCTGAAAGAATGCTAACACATGGAAACATGCATTGTTTTACCACAAATAATACATATGCTATAACAGCATTTATGTAAACATTATCCAACACTGCAAAGAAAACCATTAGATAACATTTCTCCACACAACTAGCTTCTATTTAACATAAAGGAAAAACCCTAAGAACTGGGGAAAAAAATCAGCTGGTATTGATGGTTGTCTCATCCTCAGCACCATCAGGAAATTAAAAAAATGATCACTTTTTCTAAAAGAAGGAATAATCATATATTGGCATAATTCCCCCCCCCACCCCCAACTTTGAAGACAATGGAAAACCAGTTTTAGTACAAAATATAGTTATCACTGGGTCAGTAGAAAGGATTCTAGAGCTCTTTTAAATTTACAATTTTATTGGTAGCTGCCTTTTAAAATCACAAACCCAAGGACTGCTTTAAAATTAGTCTGTGTAAGGCTGTTGCTTTTGAATTCAGTTGCACTGCTGTATAAATAGCAAGAGGGAGGCAGGCGTGCTGCTGGAGATGCCGGTAAGGATGCTACACATATGTCACTGTGGGGGAAAACTGGTTATTTCAAGTCTCCGCCTTAGCGAGTCTCAGGAGCCATGAAGTAGCATGCCTGAAAGGAATGTTCCCCTTTCGTATTTACTATATGAAACTGCATCAGGAGGATAGGTATTCTGATCATGCAGCTTTAAACACCATTTAAAGGACATTTAATCATCCTGATTCTTGGCAGGCAAAAGAGGCATTTAGGGTAAGGAAAAAAGGACTCTGAAAAGGCTACAGTTAAAGCAGCACACACAAAAAAGATTGTTTACTTCTTTTCCTCAGGCAAGTAAGTAGTCTTTTTAGCAGCTTGAAGCCTAGTTAGTTTGCTTTGTGTAGATTCTCTTGCATAAAAATGCAGCCTCTTTCTGCTTCTGGTAGAGGTTTGCTGCAAAGATAGATACTCAGATGCTGGCAAATGTCTTGGATAATCTAATACGAGATACTGTCAGAACAGATGGACTACTGCAGCCAACCAAGAGAGGGATTTGCATATTCCGTACACAGTTATTAAGAACTGTACAGTAAGAAAAATAATCTTCCTTTCCAGGTATATTTTTTCCTACGGAATCAGTGTACCCCTTTGGTTAAGAGACGGAAAAACATCAAAGTCGACATTACGGATGTGTTTGGAACCACGACATCACTGATCTTAAGTGTTGGCCGATTAAAAATATCCAGTAATAAAAATCTGCAAGCTAAGATATATAAACAACTGAAGAGACGGGGTATTTTTCTTCTTCTGCAACTGTGAAACACACACACACACAAATACACACACACAGATTCGAGACAAAAGGATGGTGCTGGTGGAGACTGAAGCTGTCAGCATGACAGCAAGTATCTAATACTGTCACACACTGACCTGTGGCTGAGAGCACTTCATTTCAGTATGTGGTGCGTCTGTATTGTATTCAGAGGAAGCTAAATGCACCCTCTTTCACAAGGAGCGTAGCACAGGTGAGTATCTTATGTCTGTTCAAAATGCTACTGCTAGAGAAGGTAAACGGCAAAGCAGACCAATGCTGGACGTGCTAATCTCACCTTCTCCTCCTTCCAAAACAAGGAATGTTAGAATGCATTTAATGGGACATACTGTTCATGGTAAATGCACAGGGATGTCTGAAACAGAAAATTAATGGCGCTGTATCTCTGCCACTGAATAAAAGAGGCCAGCGATGGCTTTACGAAAACACGTGGTGCAGCAGCTCCTGCCCAATCCCTTGGCACACACGCCCCAGCAAAGCCTGGGCACTGCTATCTGCCCCAGCCAGGGCAGTGCCAGAAGAGCAGGCTAACAGGAGGGCAGCATCAACAACCAACCACAGGATGCTGCTGAGAACCAGGGCTTACCCTGGGTTTGTTCCCAGAAGAGATGCACTTTAGGGTCCAGCCTAACATACTCTGGGAAACTGCACACATTGACTCAACAGCAGTAAATGTTTACAACCTCAATACTGCAGGGAAGCCCATCAGGGCAAGTCTTTGCACTGGTGCGAGGCCTCTTCTGGGGAGAATGATTCAGATCCCAAATAAACAGAGGATTATGGAGGGCAAGACAGCCCAGCTTCAGAAGTATAAATTACAGGGCTACATCCTTCAATCATTCTTTGGGATATGGTCAGGGAAGGATTTTTCATGGGTGTTGCTATTACAGGAACATAACTTGGAGGTTTTAAATATTTTTTTGTAGAAATGCAGCTTATTCTGAAATTGTTTCAGCTTTGGTTTTGGCTTTACAAGTATGCACAATCTCATGCAAAGCTGTGAGGATTTACTCTTTTTATAGCTGTGGTTTCTGAAGAGGGACAACAGAAATCTGAAGGGAAAATGGTTCAAAAAACCAACCAGAGGAACACTGAAGACCCTGGTATACTGATAAAATGCTGAGGTGTTTATGATTTTGGTGGAATTCAGAGGAGGATAGCGAGGAATATTGTACTTGCAATTTACAAATGCACTGTAAAACCCTCACTTCCAGAGTAATACTGAAAAACAAGGATTTTCAAAACCCCTTAAAATCTTTGTTGATAACTGCAGCTAGAAGACAAACAATCTCATTCTAAGAGGCAGCTCAAACCTTTGACTATTACACTGATAATGCTAGGTTTCTCTGAAAACAACTACTTAAATAAATAGCAGTCAGAAGACAGAAGATATCTGCAACACCAAAATTCTTGAACTGAATCAGATCTTTTAAAGAATACCATCCACAAGTCCATCTAGTTGCAGGGACAATGTGTCAAAGCAGACAGCAGCAAAAAATGTTGCAGGACCAGGCATCAGGTTACAGATGCTGAACATTATGAAGTCAGAAGCAGCTGAAAATTGGGTGCCTGATGAATGTGGCTGAAAGCAATTACTGTCCTGTCTGCCTTTTATATTATGCTGTGTCCAGCAGCACTGCAGTCAGTGCTGTGTCCACCACAGGAGACCTGTATTTATGCTCCTTTCTTTATTGCCCTGCTATGCTGAAAACCTCTCTTAGGGCAAATGCTCTTCCCTAACGCACATGTTTAGTGCAGGCTCCAGCAGCAAGTAAAGAGCACCCACTCTGTGGACTCTGGTAGTTACTGGTGTTGCTCATTGGAGAGGACAGGGATTGAGAATGACAAATTTGGCAAATTTGATGGGGAAAAAAGCACACCCGCATGTAACCCCTAGGGCCAGACACTAGCTACTAGCAGCTCCCCATCTAGCTGATGTGGTGGCACCAGCAGCTTGCTGCAGAGAATCAGATGAAAGGTCCCCTGCATTGAAATGAGCATGGAAAACCAAGGGTTTGAAGAGATAAATTGTGTGTGTGTTGATATCACAAAGCACTTGCTTGCTTCAACTAGAACAAAGAAGCAGTCTCTCTTACCTTCTGACTAACCATTTCCAATACAAGCACTTGTCTTTTATGCCACAGGCACATTCCTAAAGTGTGCTGCTCTCATTGACTCCTCATGCCCCACCTAGCAATCCTGCAGCAAACCTGGTAAACTGGCTAAGTCACTGTGCAGGTACCATAATTTAGTGCTATATAAAAGCCCTAGAGATTCTTAATCTGTTTTACCCTAGCACTTACATACTGAGTGATTTTTAATAGACATTCAACAAGAAACAAACAAGTACATCAGGCTTATGACAATTTTAAGGAATTTTCCCTGTGCTCCTTGAAGCATCTGTAATTTCTCCAAGGGGAAGAAAAATATCGCAGAGAATCCTGTGAAACTTTTCAGTACTGCCAGCTAAAAAATATCCTAAATGCTTGCATATATCACTGCCACCCTCAGAGGGAGAATTTTGATGTAAATATTGGGAATTCAAGTTTTCTTGATTCTGCTAACCAAACAGCCTCTAGTGAAGTTTAGATGCCCGGCATCTGTGTCTTTCATCCTCCCAGTATCAAAAAGCAGATTATACCTACTTTCTAACACCTGACCTATGGATGGATAGTGCTGGAAACATACAATGCTGAAAAACTACAGCTATAAATCCAGTATTAGTCAAAAGGCACAGTAACTCTGAAACAGAGATACTCTCTCCAAAGACTGCTAAAGCTGCAAATTGAAGCAGGTGCAGAATTGCTTGGCTGGAACAGCTGGGTATTTCCATGGTATTTCTGTAGGACCAGTGGATATCTGGGACTCTTCCTACCCGTGGGACCTGTAACTTGAGTGACTGCTAGCCCTGGAGGGACTAATTGGAGAAGAGTATCAATTAAGAGGAGTCTTTAACAGAACAGCTGAGTTTCTAGAGATCAGAAGGACTCATCTGCCCCCATGTTGCTAAGATGGAGCTGTTTCCTCTCAGGCATGTCAAAGGAGAGCTTTAACAGTCCCAAACGACACCTGAGACACCAACTGGTACCACCAGGAGTCTGAGCTGCACAGCAAGAAAGCAAAAGGAGGACTGACAGTTCAGGTGTCAGTCATACCCATCCCGATGACTGACAAGAGATTCTACAAGTGGCAACTCCTTGTGAGCTACTGAAAAAGTGAGGTAGGGAAATAAGCTGAAGAAAATTGTATGAGGGCCTTCTGACCCTTTGAACACTTAGGTGAGGAAGGGAAAAAGAAGTACATGGGGCAAAAATATCACAGAGCCAAAAAGACTGTGAATTGCATCTCTAAGGTGGAAAAGAAGTATTTAAATAATCCAAAGGAAGTACACACAAAGCATAAAATTAGAAGATATTTTTGGAAACTAAGACAACAGACATTTTCTGTTTGAATTTTAAAAAACCTAAAATGCCTGTCAGAAGAATAAGGAATCAAAAGGTGAAAAGTTGAGGATGTTCTCCTCTCCCCTGTTTTGGTGAGGTCTATGTACTAGGAAGAGGAACTGTGGTGGAACTGATGCTCAGGTCTGGGACCTGCTCCTCCTGCAAGACAGGGAGGGAGTCTGGGACACCAGAAGCTGCCCATTGGTGTCTGGGACTGCACTGGTGCAGAGCTCTGGAGAAACACTCACAACCAGGTAACTTGGACCCTCCACAAAATCAAAGTTAGTTTGAGCAGACCCTAGAGCACTGACACAAAGAAGGGACCATGGAAAGGTGAAAGCATTTTGCTGCCTTTATTTCATCTGGAGAGCTGTAACATGTGAAGGGAGCTGATGATAACCAAGAGACAAGAAATGAGCAAGGCCAGTGACAGGTTCTTCCAGAGAGGTGCTCGTCTCTACCAAACTTCTCGTTGGGAATCATCTTCTTGTCTGAGGGGGGAATACAAGTTTGCATATAAGGTACGATCTGAAGAAGACATCTAGAGACAATGGACAATGGCAACAGAGAGCAGAGAAACTGAGAGCACCGGAAGTAAAACATCTCAAAAGTTTCTTGTTCTTTCTGCAGTTTTGATCCAACATTGACTCCCATTAAATATATATGTAATATTTATGTTCTGTAAGACAAGGAAGCTAATTCAGAAGTATGCAGAACTTATTTTTTTCATTGCTGTGTTTGGCAGAGAGAAGAATGCTTTGCCTTCTCCTGTTGCTTTGGTGTCACTCTGCTAAATAGTACTGAGAGGGTCCTGCTGTTAAAAAACAACTTCAAAAAGTAACTGCCATCTCTAAACTGGTAGACATCTCACATTCTTACTCTGTCTCAGAATCTCATCTATCACGCTGCATTTTATTTATGCAGAAATTTTTATGCAAAAGTTTCCAGTCTACTCAGAGAGACTGGTTCATCACTAGAAGACACCTGTGAAAACACAACAGCATTTCAATGCTAAGACGCAGGAATGTTTAAAGATACTTTGAACACATGGGTGCAGCAGTTAATGTTTCCTTTCAGTAGGTCTGACTAAATTCTATGAGGGTACCACATCCGCTGAGCTCAGGCCAGCAGCCAGCGCAGGCTTTCTCTTCTGCTTGGTCTCCTCTGTTCCAAAGGACCCAAAGCAGCCAGGGGAGAACCCCAGCAGATTGGCCTGGCAGAAGTTCTTCCAGGCTCTCTCACAAGAAATGAAAATACTCCAAGCCTGGTTGAAGCTTTGAGGTTCTCTCAAGTTTCTGCTTCCTTCTGAAGGATAAACAAGAGGTTACAAGAATCTGCTGTATATGTTGGTTATTTAGCCTGCATGCAGCAACTCTGGTATACCAAGGGATTTTAATCTTTGTGTAAATATTCTAGCCATTCACAGCAATGCTTTAGGGGAGAAACAAAGGGATTTATTCAGCTGAAACCACAGGGAGAATGTCAATAGGCATAATGCAATTGCTTGATTTGGAGTTTAGTCCAGATACTTGTTCCGATCAAATGAACTGTGGAATGTTTTAAAACAACTCGTTGTTTGTTTTGGGACAGCGTAAGAGAAATAGGGAATGGACTGCTACAGAAATATTTGGGCAGTGACGGGGAGAAAAGGCAGCAAGAGCACTGAACAGGGATGGGGAAGACTTGCAGTTATTCCCAGCCTTGCCAGCAGCCTGGTGGACGACTCCAGCTAAGTCACTTCGCTGCAGCATGTCTGGTTTCCCCAGGTACAAGACAAAGACAGTATCACTCTTTCCAAGCGCGCTTTGCGTCTTGTGATGGAAACCAATACACTTACAGGATGGATACTGCCGTCACAGAGCTCTCCTGGCACACACTTGGCTCTCCAGGAGACGCACAACCACCACAGAAGCAACATGGAGCTCCTCAGACAACTTCTGCCACAGGGCAGATGGCTGAAGCCCTATGTGCCTGCAGGCTGTGGGCCAGGGAACCATCCAGAGAGAGCTCCTACAGTGGGATACTGCCAGGCCATGACTTAAAACAGAAGCCAAGGAAAACCTTCAAAGCAGCGCAACATGAAACATGCTCAGCACAGAGATGAAAGACGAAAATCGAGGTATAAAATTTGTCATCCTCAGTGAACAGATTGGCAAAAGTCACAAATTTCTTTTAAAGCTTTAATTGAAGAATTCTTTTTAGGATAGATGCCAACTGCATTCTCAGTTTACGCCACCAAATAAAACTATAGTTGATATTTTCAAGCATTAAACATCTTTTTCAAGTGGTCACAAATGTAACCTCTACATTTTGTAAATGCTTTCTTGAGGCAGAAGATTCCCATGGCAGGGCACTATTTCATTACAGATGCAGAAGGAGCACAGTTCCACTCACAAACTTCTCTTCATGTAATTGTTTGTTTCTTGGCTTTCTCTATGCCTGACCCTCTAGCTCATTTCAAACCCATCCACACAAGCTACAGATTTTTGCTTCTGTTTCTGAAAAATCCAGACAAATAAACCAAGAACTGAAAACATAATTAAAAAATAAATAGATGCAAAATGCAAGGTAGTAAAACTTACTGAAACCATCAATATATGAGCCGATTTCACATGTAAAGCACCAAAATTATGTTCTGTTAGACTAGTTTAAAAGATATTCTTCCTCTATTGAGAAAAAAGGTGTGTGGGGGGGGCATACTTTTACCTGTGAAGTTATAATTTGGGGAAAACTGAATTAATTTTTAAAAGTAAACGGAAGTAACATTATTTAAATCAAAGAGTTCTGTAAAAAATGTCTGAAGTGTCTGCCAAAATTCAGATTGCTTCATCAGCTTTGAATTCACATCTGCTACAAAGTGTGAACAAAGACTGCTCGTGGTAGTGTAAATGTGACCAAACAGGTAATTTTCCTTTGGAATATATGTAATAGCTAATAAGCCCAGGTAAATTATTGCCAATCAAATAACACTGATATTTTAGGGGTTGCCAAAACTGAACTGGATCCAAACTGAAGTGGAAAATAGGTTTTTCACTCTTGATGCAATCCTTGGCAGATCCAGGAAGGCATCCCTGAATTGATTTACTACACTAAGTAATTATTCACAAGCCAATATGCCTGTCCACTTCAGTTTTGCTTTGGTGAACATCCTGGAGAAGATGACCAAATCTGAAGGAAAGCATTAAAGTCCAGAAACCTTACACCCCTGTGTATTTTCATTGTACCAGTACACCATTTTCCAAACACCCTGTTCCCTCTAACAGATGGAAGCCAACAGATTAAAGGTCCCAATTTCCCAATGCAAGAGGTGGCAAGGAGGCACACGCGTATTTGGAACTGAAATAGGCCATCAGACTGTATTGGTTTCATGAGCACTGGTAATGTTATTAGTCGAGTAATGATAAGCAGTGACAATGAACAGTGGATGGAATACAGTTCTGATGAGCCATACCTAGCTCCTTTTGTATGTTGTCAGGGATTCCTGTAATAGTCTTTCTCCTTTTGACTTTCTTCGGCCGTCTTACCACCGTGTCTGTGTAAATTAGAGACCGCCGAATGCTGGCTTGGCGGTCGAAATTCTCCCCTAATACATGGTAGAACAAGCAAAGCAACATTACTTCCAAGCACACTGATATCATGCACTTTCTTCCACTAGTTTTGTTGGAGAAATGGAAAAAAAGGCATTAATAAATGATGTTAGCTTGGTCCTACAATGAAGGTTTACACTGAAGGAAGATACAGCACACTGTCACAGTAAGGCTTTAGACACAAATATCCATTACACATGACTGCACGTTTTAAAAGGAATTTTGACTTCCTGAGCCCAGTTTGTATTTGGTGAGACCTGCTCCAATTCCACAAGCAAAGAGTATCCTTGCTTTTATTTGGCCCTTTATAGGTTTTTCCATGATTTTGTTGATTTATTTTTAAGTAATGAGCTGCAGAAAAGCAAATCTGCTCATGAAAATGAAAAATCACAATGGTTTATGCAGGAACAGACATTGCTATTGGCAACGGCTATTACGATGTCTTTGCACACAGCTCCATCACTAAATCGCACGAGGCCCTTCTTTTTCCTTCCAAGTTGCTCTGAACCTGTCAAGAGTACCACATTTCTGGTGTTGATCTTTTAACATGAATACAAATAAGTACTACGGAGCATGCAGAGATCAAACTGATCTCGTGGACTCATAAATATTTCAGAGTGAAAGCTGCTTAAAACTGAAACTTTACAGATGATTATAAAAATATACAATAGCAAGAGCTGAAAAAAATGTGTGTGTAAATGTACTTTGCCAGACAAAGCCTTATGATGATCATGTGCTGTATCATAATGGGACCCAGAAGCACCACTATCATAAAGCAGCTTTTCTTTAGGAATTCACTTTTGTTTAGAGGTTTATAATTTGGCCATTTTACTAGTAGTACGACAAAGATTGCCCTATAAATCATGAGTTAATTCTAAAAATTTAATAGCTACCCCCCACAGCTCAAATGTTAAGTTCCCTTTTTCAAAATTTAAGCATTTTGAAGCACTGCTCAATGTCCTTTAGACAGCCCATTTAAAACTTAAAGGCAGCAAAACCTTGATATACATTGTATATTTTTTTTTCCACTGTACACCTTTTTTTAAAAATTGATGACCAAATTATTTACCTCTAAAAAGTGACTAATGCACGGTAACTAATACATTGTAAAATTAACCCCTGGCTGACTTCACATCAATATGATGTGTGTCATGCGAATAGCGCAGAAAACCTCATTACCTCTATAACTGTTAAAGATATGGTCATATATTAAAGTACAGCATGTGGACTTGTGAAAATGCAAAAAATGTAGCATTTTCATTCACCATGTTGTAAATATAAAGACTCTGACTCTGTTTGACTGAAGCCTTGACCATGGGCTGCACTTGTGCGGAGTGGAATCTTTGCAGTTACAAAATGCCAGTTTCAGCCAACTTCAGGATTGACTGAAGTCAGATTAAGGGAGGAAGAAGCCCATATAGGGAACTGTAAAATTTAGAGCTAAGGGTCCCACTGGCTTAGCAGAAGCCCTGAAATAATGAGACAGACTGTCCACTGTCTGGGGAATTACCACTATTAGGATGTTAGGACCCATATGGGGCAAGAGTCAGGACATTAGGTTATCCCGTCATGCAGGATAAAAAAATAATTTGAGTCACATTATAACAAATCCAACAGATTTGAAGGAGAAAATGTTGCATCTCTGAACATATCTTTATCGACTCAAAGGCCAACAATTATGCCTGAGATGGTGAGCTGCAAGAAAATTATAATGTAGCTTTGAATGCCCTGGAATCAAACGTAAGTGGTAAGCAGAGGGTGCAAACAAGGAGAGAGTCTTTTACATGAAGCCTCAGACAGCACAAACAGGATGGCCATGGGGAAATGTTACTGTGTCAACTGATCCACAGTACCTTATTCCGAATAAGTTACCTAAGAGCTAACTCAATCCATCTTTCATGGCTTTTGATACACAAAGGCCACTATGCAAATCTGTAGAATTTCAAAACAGCAACTTCAATGAAATCCAACATGCAAAATCAGAATGCGTCATTCTTTTTTTTTCTTTCTTCATTGTCATATTTTTCATTTTAGAAAATATCGATGTTAACGTTAAATGTATTTTACAGATTTAAGGATACTTTTCTCTTTCTCTTCCAGGTTTGTAACAAACCATCTAGGTATTCCTCAAATACTTTACTCAGTTGTCCCTCATGCAGTATACTCAGTTTCCTTGGATTCACTGAAAATATTTAAGTATGTGCTTAAATCTCACTGAAAGCAGTCAAGCTGTACTCAAGCTTAAATATTTTGCAGGATCCAGCCTGGCACTGATCACCTCCACCCTTAGCAGACTCCTGCACCTGGAAAGAAGAAAGTTAGTTCCAGAAAACCCACGAGAACAGGCACCATCATGTATCTTTTAACCCACAGGATATGTAAATGCAAAGACTGGCCACCACTGAAAAATTGAGTCCAACCCCTTCCAGGCCAGAATAAAGCTCAGCCCAGGCACTCCCAAAGACTGAAACTGCTTCTAAAGCTGGATGTCTAGTCAGCAGCTTGTCAGCCTAATGCAATGCCCCTGCACCTTCAGGCTATCCAGCAGATTTTTATGATACTGTATTAGTTGCAATCTGTTCACCAAAGAGCCCTGAAAGCTGAACTCATGGAGCATTTATTGCACAGCCACGTGAGAGGCCTTTGTAGCAGAATCACTAGTAATGCACTGCTGAAAATGTTATCAACTGCCAGCAGCCTCTTCAGAGGTCAACCTTTTATTTCATGCCAGGAGTAATAAAATGGAAGTTTTCTAACCTCTCTTCTGGGAGAGTGAGAAAGAGAGTGTGTGAAGGAAAAAGCCAAATCAAAACAAAAATCCTCAATGGTTTGGTCCGTGGTATGTTGAACAAACGACACAGAATTTCTTGTCAGTTTTTTTCCTGCCTTGTGCAGTAACATAAGGAACTTCACAAAATGAAATTACTCAGTGTGTGGGAGAGCAGAGGAGGAGAGCAGATTGTGACTTTTTAAAGAGGAACAAGGACAGCAGCTTTTTCTGTATGTTGTGTGTGGGTCACATCGCTTGCCTTGTTTCACAGTAGCAATATTAATTATTTCAAGGGAAAGGGAATGGTGGATCCTGGAGACCACTCCACATGGTGCAACAGCAGTCTTCCTTTAATGCCCTCCCTTTCTATCTCTTCCAATTACCACATGCATAAGAGAATAAGTGCTCAACCACACACTCCAGAAAGGCAAGATATAATATGCATGTGCACCATTTCAGTGAGAAAAGTTGAAAATCACTGAGCTTTCTGAGTGCTAACTAAACAATTCAGGGGACACACAGTTTGCCACACCAGTCAAATTGCGCAGGTTGAAGTCACAAGCATAATTTATCTAAACAAGGTAATGTTCCACATAATGCTAAATTAAATCTGTGAGTTATTTGATCCTTTTACTTCATTTTTCTTTCCATCTGTTTACTTCCCCCATATTTTTTGCAGTATGTGGGGTCATTAAATCAAACAGCAGATTGCTGTTTCTCTAAGTGTACTGTGTTCCTGCTGTCACAATATCTAAGCCCTATTCAAGCTTATTGATTATGTCAGATTATCCGCTGTTCCCATAACTTGGCCTTCTGCATCTGTATCCTCAATTCCCTAGAAAATGCCAACTGGCCTAGTAACATTTCAATATTGCATTTATTTTCCTTCTATTAGTTTTCCTGAGGTGGGGTGTTCATGATTTCGTGCTGTCTTCATTGTTTACTTCAAATATTTTCTGCTATTTAAGGCATTGTTTGTTGTTGATTTCTCAGAGTTTACCAATGTTTGTTACAGATGTCCTGCTCCTATACTATTAGAATATTTAAATGCTATTAAAGAATACTATTTAAAACACTAGCTTATAACAATACAGGTGAAAAAAGCACTGGTAGTCATGGAGGGAAAGAGAACCTAATTTACTTTCAAAACAAAAACAAACATTGCAAGCTATTGATTGTCAGAGTAAGCGTGGAGTCAGAGCATGCCATATGGCATTTGAAATAAATTGGATATTGAATATCATCCTGGTTTTGGCAGGCAAGCAGTCAGTTATTTGAATTAACTAATAACAGACAATCCTGATACTGTGCAGAAAAAAAGGGGTTATTAAATTGAAGTGGTAATTCCACCTTTGATGGAAATTCTATTTCACACACAACAAAGTATCTATTCAGCATTAAGCTTTAACATAATATAACTTCCACAGAGTGAAAGTTCTGCAACTGTTAAACCAAAGAGTATTTTCAAAATGAACAGTTAATACACAGTTCATAACAACAAAATGTGGACTATGGTTATATAAGTGGAGTGTCTTACCAAGAGTACTGCACACTGGTGTAGCCTCATTAACTTTTGCTGTTCTAACCCTACTCTCCTTGACACCTAAACCTTTTGTTGCTGATAAGAATTAGACCCTAGCACTTTTTTTCTTGATTTTTTAGCATTTATTCTTTGGAACACATTAGTCCCTGACAACCCTCCTTAAATAAAACTCCTAGAAGAAAATCTTGAAATACTATCAACATTGGATAAGCCATGATTCTCAATTACAAATCCTAGTGCAGTCCATAGCAAAATACTGCTATTTATCAGTCCTCTTCTTGTATTTCATAAATATCTAATGTCATTTCAAGCCCACAAATTGGAACTATCTCCACTAATGATAATTTTAAGGGATTCTGACATTTTCTAATAAAGTTCAGACTTAGACTACTAATTGCAAAAGCTTTCACAGAGAAGTGCAGTAAATAATTTAAAATTCATGCATCGAATATATGAGTATCCAAATGCTAGCCCCATTCATCTCTGCCCTCCCTCATCAGTGTAATGCAATTTCTGAAATTAAAAGCCTACCAGTCACATTAATAGGAACCACATCTGTTTGGACGGCTTGCGCTTGTTGTCGCATTTTCTCTTCTGGTGTTGGCAGTGGGAGAGACTTAGTCCAGTTGGTTTGGGTGTTGATATCTGATAACTCATTTGTAGCTGGACTTTTAGGCCTTTTGATGGTAATAAGCTTTTCTTCTTCAGAGGGAGAGACAGGACACTACAAACAGAAATACATACAAAAATGTGAGTTTACTACTAAAACAAAAGGTAGGACTATGGTATTGCTAAGATGCTGCTGCAGTCAGCCCAACTGCTTGTGGTGCAAAACACATCCTCACAAACACCCCACTTTGACACACATAAAGAGCAATTTTAAAAACACACACAAAGAAGTGCACAGGAAAACATCTAGATTGTATTTTTTCAAGACATTTGATTAGTCTAAGGAATAGATACCAATGAAGGAGAAAAGAGCGTGCATGGCAAAGCACAGTAACTAATTACACCTTACACACTGACATAGCTTCTGCAGGGATTAACCCCTCTCTCCCTGCACTGAGGTTTGCCTTCCCTTCCCCTCCCACCTCCCCATGCCCTATTAGAGGATGAGATCCGAGCACTGCTTTGCTCCAGCTGCGCTAGGCTGTAGGAATGCATAAGGTCTCAGCAAGAAGCCTGTTATGAAAAGACAGATTTCAGTAGAGCTCAGTAAAAGAACCAATCAGCGCACTCCATAAAATCATCAGGCATGGGTCAGAGAGGTAGCAAATAACTTTGCTTTGGTCTTGGAGAAACTCATGCCACAGTTCAAGGGGTTACTCATTTTTCAGTGGTAAAGCTACACTACTAGTAGCTACAGAGTGGTGATTTTAAAAGTCAGTTCTTCTCAAAGTGGCAGATTACAATTCCATGAAATGTTTTACTTTAAAAAAAACCAACCAACCCAACCAATGAAACAAAAAACTTTCTGCACCAAAAAAAGAGGTTGCAACAGCTTGTGGAAATCCTTCCACCAAAGTTATAAGCCAAAAAGCCATTTCCTTTTGGGGAGCAAATCTCTTTTCATTACAAGGTCTTTGCTTGCATGCCAGTAATGGCAGAGAAAGCCATAACACAGCTTTTTACTGACAGGACAGCACTCGTCCATTGCAAACACTGAGGGCAGGCAGATTCAGGGCATGCAGAAGACATCACTGGGGCTTCTAGCAGGTGGTCACAAACTCAAGTGAACCCGAGAGATGCAGCCTTCTCTCCTCCTCACTCCTGCCACCAAGGCACTCCAGGGAATCCCAGAAGCAGGAGAGAAAGACCTGGAGGAAAACCAACCACAGTCTCCTTCTGCCCTCAGACAAAACAAAAAAAAAGAAGAAAACATGGAGGAGGAGATGCACAGCATCTTCAGCACTAGCAGAGATCTCTCTGCAACCTGCTGATTCCTCTGCTTCAGAGGTGTTTGCTTCGGGACCTTCTTCCCTACCTCCAGACCAAAATTACCCATCTCCTCTTTTCTGTATTCCTCTCTCCCTTTGGAAAGCCAAATACTATTCAGAATAGGGTTGTCAGCACTGGACCACTGCCTCTTCACTGCTGCACACAGACATGGAAGGAAACATCACTGCTATTTATAACAGATGGATTTTATTTTTCTGATTATTGTGGGTGTTCAGTCTAAGCGTTCTGTTTTCTCTTGAAGCTGAGTGCTACACAAAAGACATGCCCAAACACTGTGCCGCAACCGCTGTTTATCATTTCTGATTTTAATTTTCTTCCTGTTACTATGAGGAGCTCCCACTGTTTATAAATAAATAACCATTTATTTATTCTATTATGCTTTGACTCTACATCCTTTAGGACAGGGTCCAACATTTTATTTAATAGAAAATAAAAATAAAAGGAACTTCCAGGCAAAAAGTAAAAGAAAAGCAAAACCTCTTCAGGCAACACTAAAAAAACATTTCAGGCAATGAAACTATTACTAATGTCATTCTGTGGTTTGGAACCACACTTCAAAACGTGGGAGCTTTTCTTCAAGGAAATAATCCATTTCTGACAGCCTTGAATTTCTTTCCTAGAGAGGCTGTGGAAGGGATAGATGCTGCTCTGTAGGTAAGGGCTCAGCCCAGTGAAAGCCCCAGAAGTTCTATCAGTACAGCCTTCTTGGACGACACCAGTATTTTTTCAGGCCTCCACTGTTTCTAAAGGGCTCTAAAACCAAGTAATAATATGATGTGAGTGCTTATCTTTTTATGAGAGTGTGTCCATACACTGTTTATACACATATACAGTGTGGGCTCACATATTTGTACTTACACACAAAGACTTTCCCACCTCAAATCACCCAAATTCACAAAAACCTTCATTAACTTAAGCAATTTGGGACAGGAATGCCACTGAAGAAGGGATAGCTGCCTCCAGGCCATGCTTACGCCCACTGAGGTTTAAAAACTGAGTGAAAGGGTTCTTAAAAGAATGTGGCAGGGGGGTGATCGGCCACTTGTCACAGCAGGCGTGTCTATATAAAGGAGTAAGCAAGGGTTGAGGCAAAGAAATATTGCTTTCCCTGTTCTACAATGAGCTTTTCTACACCTGAATCAGGCAGACCAAGGGAGACACCTCAATCATAGTTTTGCAGTTTGTTTGGGGTGAGGATGAGCACCAGTGACCTTCAAATATGCTGCTTGGTTGATGCTGTCAGCATCAGTATCTATCACCTTCAGACTGTACTGCAATGTCAGGTCTCAGCTGTCATACAGCAGTCACTAGGGGCTACTTCAGTATGTCAAGTGGCAGAGATACTGGTTACAAAGCTCTCCTTCCTTTTCAAACAAATTACCCAAGCCAAGCAGAACAGGTTTTTTGTTATAGTATATGAACAGGAAAATTGAAGAAGTGAAGCATCTGCTACAAGGGAATCCTAATTATCCAAAGAAATGTGTAATATCAATCACAAATTTTGCAGAATTAGAAGTTGAGAAAATTGGGGACAGATGGAGTAAGACAGAAATGAATCGGGTTATATGAGTATATAACCAATGAGAAGCAACTGAAAACCCAATGGTGCAGTTAAGTTCAAAGCAGTGTCAGTGAGAATGACCTCCTGCCACAGGACACAGGTATGTACCTCTACAAAATAATTCAGTAAAAAAGCTGGGGGTGGTTTTGGGTGTAGGAGTTAAGCATTCACATTTCAACTGCAGGTGCATCTTCCATGGATCTGGAACAAACATAACTGTGTCTACTTATATCCTTTCTTCCAAAGTACTCTCAGTGATAATGGTATAGGCATGACAAAGCTGTACACAGCTTTATTACACACAGAGGAATGTAGAAACTCATTTTTCAGCCTCCTTCAGACAGAAATTATTTACCTCTATTATTAGGATGAAAATGAGATTTACATATTTTTAGCAAACATTCCCAGATTTACAGCATGGAAGTTTTCTGGAAGATGCAGTGAATTGCCGCTGTGTGGCAGGAATGTATTCTCCAGTCCAGTCTGTTACACCTGAAGAACGAGGCAGTACTTTGAGAATAAATATTTGCTTAGGAAAGCTGATCATAAATTTTGCATTCATAACAGAAGTACCTGTCCCATTTTTAGAGCATCTCCAAGTCATAGTAACTTTACTGCTAGACTTAAATAGCCAAATCTCTGTGGGATGGGTTGTTATACTCATCTCCGCAGGAAAATTATTGGAATTCGTTTGTTTTCATGGACATGGTAAGAGGGAAAGGTGGGATATGAAAGCAGCAGCCTTGGACTTTGCAGTGTTTCCATGAACATGCACTAGAGGGGAAAAAGCATGAACCTTCAAATGGGAGTTAAAATGAGAACCCAGGAGAAAAGTGGCCTATAAATATCCTATAGACAAGCTATATGGCTCAGTAAGCTGGAGCCACTCCGACGCCTTGTTGACATATTGTCCCCCAGCCAACTCAGCTGCTGAGATACAACAAAAGGGTTTCACTATCTCAGCAAATTCATGCTATTTGAGAGGTCCCAGATGACAAATGAGTTTATGCTATGTATCTTGCAGCACTCTCTGCCTAAATAATCTGTTTATTCTAAATCCTTTTTATGTACCAGGGGTTTATACTACACTGTTTAAAAAAAGATGGAACCTCCAGGAGGAAAACTCAATCCATACAAATTTTACTCTTTGGCGAAGAGACTTCAAACTTCTAGTCATGTCATTTACCCTACTATCTACTAAAATCACTTCTATAATCATAATTTATCAGAAAAAAAAATGGAGGAAAAAAAACATGTAACAGACAGCAGCTATACCAGTTCAGCTGTCTATTATATTTGCCCACATCCTATTTCTGCTCCAGTGTTTTACTAGGTTTGATGGCTCAAAGTGCCATTTTCCCAACACCAAGGGACCAAGACAATAACAGGGAAAAGAAACCCAAGACCCAAACCAGGCCAACTGAGAATGGCATTTCACATGCCTAATTCAACCTGTGGGATTTCACACTGTCTCGTGGAACCCTGCCATATTATATATTTACATGAATTTACACTTTAGATGAATTAGTCATTAGACTCTATTTGGTGTCCTCTAGACCCAGGTCACCGGTCTAGTTCCCCCAGTTTTCACAGAATATTCCATTTTATTACTTCCACACACAGATCTCCAGTTGCACTAGCTGGCATTGTTATCTCACTAAATTCTTCACTTCATAACCTTCATTATGTCTCATTAATGAAAGAACTTTTTTGTCAGGTGAAATTACTGACTATCAAGCAAATTATCACCTTCACAAGCACTGCAGAAATGTTCTTTTCTTATTCCTCTACTCTGCTGTAACAGGATAAAAACCACAAGATCCATGCTGTTTGGAGCTCTAAAAGCCTATCTAGTATCTGCCTTAAGATAATGGCCAATCAATGATATCAAGGAGAAATTTAAATCTGAGGATGCACAGAGGAGATACTTTTCCCAGAATATTCTCTCAGCATTGGATGGAGTCCTCACCCTTCAAGAATGTACCCAGCTGCTTTCTAAATCCATGTAAACTTTCAGCATCCACAATTCCCACAGCAGCTGCACAGTCTGAGTATGCAATGACTGAACAATTATCCTCTTTTCTTTGAACAAAGATTTTCAGTACTCACTTCCTTATGCTTTGGCATTTCATGTATTACGAGCTGCTGTCTCAGGTCAGTAAATGGTGCAGTGTGTAAAAAAACCAACTCCCTGCAAATGGTATAAAATGTTCTGTGCTGCTTACAGGAGCAGCGCCATGCAATTGCAGCAGAGGGGCAGGGAGGCCAGCTGAGGACACCACCACCCAGAGGTATCTTCAGCTCTGCCAGACACCTCATGCCTCAGGGCTTTTTAGGCATTCCCACCTCCCAAACTGAAGTGCCCAACTGCTTTACCTACTCTGAACCCCAAGCAGAGTTTCAGACTAGACTTCCTCAAGTCAATACACTTAGTGCACTTGTTTTCACTTAAGATACTAAACCGTTTCTTGCAGATACTGGAGAGAGAACTAACAGTTCAGACGAGCACAGTGGCAAAAATACAATCCCCCCCTCCTCCCCAGTAAGTGAAATCAGTGTTTTTTCACCGAAAGCACAACTATCCAGGCAAAGTTCGTAAGCCAAATGACATGACGTAGGGAAAAACACCATGAGTTTTGGCTGCACAAACATTTTCATAAATGGAATAAAGAAATAATATACTGCATGCTTGGGAGCAGGTATTCTCTGTAGTTCACATTTATCATTGAAGAAAAATACATTCCTCCAAATTAGTAGAGTTTTTCCTCGGCTAATTAAAAACCAATGAAGCAGCCAATTAAATAAAATGCAGTGTCCATTGCGGGAGGGGTTTCAAAGGAGGCAAATGTTAATACACAAAAAAGGGAATAAAAAATTCTGTGAACCAAGGAAAGACAGGATACTGCACTACAGACAAAAAGAAGTACAGAGGAAAATAAAAGAAACAAACCTGGCATGGGATTCTTCTGTTGAGGATTTGGTTTTTTAAGTGGGTTTTTTTTAAGCAGAAAAAAGCAGCAGGTAACAACTGAAGGCTAAGAGCAGAATAAGATTACATATACGCTAAATGCTACAAGTAACATCAAGCTGCAGATATGGCAGCTGGATGGTCCCACTCGTGGGCAAGGTACCTTTTTGTTCCAGGGAACCAAGTTACAGCAGGCGCTAATGCAAGACTGAGAGATGCAGTCTAACAGACTAGACTGTTGAGTGAGACAAAAAGAAACAAAGAGAATGAGTGGTGTAAAGGGAAAGAAAAAGGAGTAAGAAAAAAAACACACAAAAGACAAATACAGTTAATATACACATGCACACATTTCAGAACATAAGAAGAGCTGGAGTTTGAAAGTGACATTTCAAAACATCTTTTACACTGGTAAAACAGAGTAATACTGGATGACAGGAATAGCTCCCAAGTTGGGTTACCAACAGCAGCATCTAAGATACAAGAAAGGAGAAGACTGGTCACACCACTGAGATGTAAAATCCAGGTAAACCAATTTAACCACCAACAAACTCAATTAGGATCAGTACTACACTGGAGCTTGGCCCGTGCTCCATTAATCTAACTTGTAAGAAGCAACATTAAAAGTAAAAGGGCAGATCCAAACATTTAATTTTCTATCAACTTTCACTCATAGACTCTAGCTTTCTATGTTTTCTAATTTTATTCATTTTTGAGTTGGGCCTGCTTCTCCCTAGTGGTTTTCCTTTGGAACAGCACATGCTCTGCTTATCTTAGACAGTTCCTAGGACACTGAATCAACATGCTTGGTGGCGACTATTACCCTCTGCTGACAGACAGCCACCTCCACAAAACCTGAGAATGCTTGTGGATTGAGGTCTCCTCTGCCATCACCTAACCATGGTTTCATATTGTCTCCAGTGTGGACAGACAAACAAAATATCTGGATGTGGTTTTTATTTTTAGAATAAATAATTTAGATTAAAAATAACAGGGAAAGCAGGTTTCCTTGTGAAACCATGCTGGTTTTTTCTGCAAGTTGGCAATTATATCAAATA
Source organism: Acanthornis magna (assembly GCA_036785705.1). Classification (NCBI taxonomy): domain Eukaryota; kingdom Metazoa; phylum Chordata; class Aves; order Passeriformes; family Acanthizidae; genus Acanthornis; species Acanthornis magna. The sequence goes on along the minus strand of JAWUZG010000040.1, from coordinate 14,968,906 downwards.
AGAAGCTTCCAAACAGTAAATAGATATTCATCCACCCATGTTCTCAAATTTCCATTATTAAGTACTGCATGCACAGAATTTAAATGTTGGCTTTTTTGCTATGAATAAACAACAAGGCTTTCATCTAGTGGTAAGGAGTTCACATTTTGAATCACAGGATTTTTGGTGACCCCAGATCCACACTGTTACTGAAGAACTCTCCTGACAGCTGAAATATGACTCCCTCAAGGCATAAGACTTATTAGAATTACTTGGCTCTTTACCAGTAGGATAATAATTCAAGTTCAGAAATCTGTTGTGGTAAACATTCATTTAAAGGAAGATCAAAAATTTACACGATTACAAAAAAAAAAAAAAAAAAAAAAAAAAAGCCAATTAAACAATGATACTGGCCAAAAGACTCCACAAAAGAGAATTATACAATATCAATGGAGAATCATGCTACAGTTTACAAGGAATTAAGGTCTCTGTGAGCTGGAAATAAGAGTGGCAGGGTTAAGGTTAAGGTTCTGAGATAATCAATAACAGACAAGACTGTCAGTTTGGCAGCTATCTTTCTCCACAGCTCTGAATCATCCTCTTAACTAAAAATATTTAAAGGAACCTATTCCAATTTGAAATGAAAGTGCTGTCCTATATTTGAAGCATACTTAGTTGCATTAGTTTTCCCCAGAATGCACAGAAATTGTTAGTAACACATTATGTTAACACTCAAAAAACTCTTAACCAAGAAAGGATGACAGCTCTTAGTCTCCAAGAATTCTCACCCATGCTTATATACTTCCATTCAAATTGTTTAAAGAAAAGTGTATTTGTATTTTTTAAGTGCTACTTTAGTTTTACATGTGCAGATGGTTGTATGCTGCGCAGCACTGGCCAGGACAAGCCGATGACATATATGTATGCATTTATGAGCAGTACATCAATAGCAACAAACAAGGTGTTAATACTTTCCCCAGTGGAAATCATAATTCCACTGATTTCAGCAAGGTTTTGCAAATTACCATTATAATGCATTCCACAGTATGAATGTGCTTTACATTCTCGGCTCACTGCCAGTACATACCACACACAGCTAAACAAGATGCTCTAACATTCCCTGCCAATACGCAGATAAAATGCAATCACCACCTGGATGAGAGACTCTACATATTCCACACCACCTTTTACTATGTGACTAAAACCCATGGAGGATAAAACTGAAAACACTGTACCCTTTAAAGTGCATTCTCAGAGCCTGTACGTTTTGCTGATAGAGTTATTTGATCCATACTACAGAGCGACATATGGTTTAACAACAATCCAAAGAATTTAACTCTGTTACAATCAAGGACATCCTCCCACTCTCTAAGCAACATCAGTTTTTGGCAAAGTATTCTAGAATATCTATCTTGAAAATGCCAGGAGCTCTGGCATTTCAGTTTTAGACAGGCACGCTCCAGTGGATCTTGCCATCCACCCCTGCAGTAACATCCTAGACCACAACACCGAAGTCAGCTTTTCCTTCAGAGCCCACAGGCACAACAGGGTAAAGACAGGGGAGCAGAATTTCTTCTTCAAAACATTAATGCAACTTACTAGGTTCTGTAATTGAAATCTTTATAAATTGATGTATAAAGCAATATGGCTCCATAACTTTTTTTAAAACTTGTGATCAACTGGTCCTTCTTTTCATTTATTTCTAGATTCTAAGCTAAGCACACTGGGAGTTGAGATGTGGGGATACAAGCATGAAAATCATGAAGTAAACTGAAAGAAAGGCAATAAACCCAACTTAGTGGGCAACCTTCATTTTCTGGATGCCTTTACCAAACAGTTGTGAAGCATTAGGACAAAGCCTCTACCTAACTGAGAATTAGCAATTCAAAATGTGCACCTATCCAAGTTACAATTCGAGTGTGCTGATGGCTGCTGAATAGCTCTTCCTGCTACCTGAATGTAAACACTTAACAGCTACCCTCGCTGGGGTCTTCCCTCCAGAACATTACCAAACCCCCTCCTGCTTTCACAGCCTGAACATGCCAGTGGGAACTTTATATCAATGCATGGGTAGAACTGGGACTTCTAAGAGGCCATGAAAGTCAGATGACCTACTATCATTGCAATTCAAAAGAGTAAACATCTCTGTGATCCTCTAAAAACCCTGCCTTATTTGAACAGCGTCATGGCAGGCAATTAAACTACACCAGGCGAGTATTTTTTCCAGCGCTTTGCCCCCCACCATTACCTTTTGTTCAATTTCTTCATAATCATCCTGGTAGCTTCCACAGATTGCACTAGAGGACGAGGAGAAGGTGGGGCCCTGAGAGTAATACTGCGAGCTCCGGTAGCCATCCCGCCGCAGCTTGTCACACTCTGCCAAAAGAAAGAGAAAAGAGGAGGTTAAATCGTGGCAAGAGCCATTACTGTTTACACTTGGTGTACAACAGCATTTAAGGACTGAATGTTTTTCTGCAAATGTTTACCGTGCATTAACATTGTATGCCCCAAGTGACAGAACCCAAGGGCGCGTGTCTCATGTTTGTATCTCTATTTCCTCCTCCCTCACATGTATGACATACGTAAGCCCACACATAGCGTATTAACCCAGGCGATGGCAAGTGCTTTGGAAAGAAGGGGGAAATAGATTTCTTTATTTATTTGAGGCCTGGCTCGGTGTCTTGACAGATGGCAGCATCTTGCAGGATGGGAGACGGATGCATGCGAGTAACTCCAGGGGTCTCATTTGCCAGGCCGGTAGACATCTATTATATGCCTTACACTTGAAATGATGATGATGTTGCTCACTACTCAAGCACCATCTGCTAAATAACTTTGGCACTGACCACTTGTCTTGTCTTCCTGTCTGTGGAAGAGACCATTTACCGTGATTTTGGAGAGAGGAATGCAAACCATGGGGATCTCAAAATCTCGTGTTGCTGCACTGCACACGTAGATTAATACTAAAGAGTTTCCAAAGTTCAGAAAGAATTCAGAGCAAACATGCATCCCCACTCACAACAGCCAAAATTCCAGTCAGCGTCGCATCCCCCTCACCAAGTTTTTCACAATCATCTTCCTGCCGCCTAATTGATATTCAGTGTGATTGTGCTAAAGAATAACAGACGCCAGAGCATAAGGAAAAATTAAATGTTCAAGATGCAGCAACCAAATTCATCAGACCAGTTAGCTTTACATTTCCAAAGACAGATATCTGAATCTGTTGAAAGATGATGAAAGTAAGAAGAAAATTAAGTATTTGGTGTATTTCCATTTAAGGAACTGAAATTTCTGCATAATGCACAGGCATTATCACAACACAAAGCGCTTTTATCATCACTTGCTGGAGAAAGACTTTCTGTGATTTTATCATCTGTCTGCCTATCTTGATCTTTAGAATACTCCTTAAAATAGAAAAGATGCAATGTTTATACCAAAGGCAAGGTTTTAGAGAGGCTTTTGCCTGGCAAATGATTGGGAGCTACAATCTGCAACTCCAGCATACACGTCCTCTGTTATGCTCAGATGCCTCTGAGACCAAGGTCTCGAGGACTCATGCTGATGGGTTAACTGACCTACAGCAACCACAGCTCTGTGAGGATTTAATCAGTAAGGACTCCCCTGTACCTGCACATGGACACTGAGAAGGCAACCTTACACCCTGACAACTAGCCATTTGCATCAACGCCGCACATACGTCAGTCCTTGTCTGTGTATCCCAATGGGGTCAAAAAGGGCAGTATGGCGTGAACCCGCCTTTCTCGCTCAATTCAAGGACCAACGGTGGTGGAGTGGGTTTTGAGATCCAAATAAATGGCTACATCTCAGGAAGAGAGGGGCTGGTAACCCTGTTTATCTGTTTCAGATGTGTGAGCATGCTGACATCGTGCACATCTGGCGAACTGTTGCCGTACTTCAGGAAGGGAGTGAAAAATGACTGTCAGCAACCACAGTAAAGCAAATTCCTTCACCATCCTTCCAAATCTGGTACTGGATCCAGCCAGATGCAGCACATAACACTCACAGATGTGAGCACCCCTATGGGTTGTTTGCTGGTTTGAGCTCCAAATGAACAGGGATAAGTGGACTGTGGCAGAACAAGACAGCCCAAAGACTTGCATCAACTTGTAGCCTGGGTTAACACGCTAAGTTGTTGACTTAGACAATGCAACTTTTACCTTCAGAGCAATCATTAATCACTGAAAACAAACATGAACACAACCTAAGAGGTGCATATGAATGCAGTTATTTTTCCACCATTTTTGGACTAAGGCTTGGGGTCCTGGCTGGCCATTCCTGCAACTCTCTGAAATCAGACAACATAGCACACCCCAAAAAAAACAACCTGGGCTAGATGCCAGATGCCCACCAAAGCTGCTCTATCACTCTCTTCCTCTGAGGAGAGCTGGGCAGGAGAGAGAAAATATAACAAAGGGCTTATGAGTTGAGAAAAGGACAAGGAGAGATCACTCACCAGTTAAAGCCACAGGCAAAACAGTCCTGATTTAAGGGACTTAGTTAAATTTATTATCAATTAAAATCAGAGCAGGATAATGAGAAGTAAAACAAATCCTAAAAAACATGCTCCACCCACTCACTCCTCCCCTCATTCCCAGGCTTAACCGTATTCCCAATTCTCTACCTCCTCCCCACTCAGCAGTGCAGGGAGATGGGGAATGGAGGTTATGGCCAGTTCATCACATTGTTTCTGCTGCTACCTCCTCTTCAGGGAGGTCATTCCCCTGCTCCAGCATGGACTTCCTCCCATGGGAGACAGTCCTCTAAGAAATGTCCAACATGGGATACAATTCTTCACAAACTGCTCCAGCCATGGGTCCCACACAGGTGCAGTCTGCTGCAGCATGGGCTCTCCACGGGGTCAAAAGTCCTGCCAGCAAATGTGCTCTAGCTTGGGCTTCCCTATCTATGGGTTCCCAGGGTCTGCCAGAAGCCTGCTCCAGTAGGGGCTTCCCATGGAGTCACAGCTGTCACAGGACTCTTCTGGAGGAGACAGGCTCTTTTGGAGCATGACAGATGAGTGCTATGATACTAATTGTTTGACCTTATTTATTTTCCTAACCAAGAAGGTGAAGATGATGAATAGTGCACTTCATGAAGCCCAGAAAAGACCCAAAAAATCAGGAAATCAACACTGAAGGTCTCAAGTCCATCACAAGTTCAAGTGCACTGACAACAATAAGCTCACAATGTCCTGCTGTCCGCGACACAAAATCCATGCAACTTCAGAAGTTATTGCAGCAATGTTGTTGTGAAGCCAAAATTGCTACAAACTGCTAGGTGAAACACACCAAGAAAAGGGCAATTTGTCCTCAAAACCAGCTTTTCTGTTTATGTACTGTCACTGTACATTTTGCAGCACAGCAGGAAACATACTGTGGCTAGCACCCAAGGCCAACAAACCTCATCAGAGGCTATAGGCAGGTATCTCTTACTTCACATTGCAACAGCCCACAAGCACAACACAAGGTCAAACACTGCACCTGACAGAAGGTACTGCTGCTGCCAAACCAAGGGTGGCAACTGCTGTTTAGAAACTGTTCTAGCTGGAGGCTCCTCCCCTCCATCTTCTTACAATTTTAAGAGGTGCACATGGTCTTACCTAAGCAATCAGGTTTGTATTTTTCAGATACAGGGGTTTCATTTTTGCAAAAAAATACCAATGAAGAAGCTAGAGATACTTAACTCTAGGAAAGACTCTAGACATGTTCCCTTCTTCCCAGAGAAGCAATACGTTGTCGTGTTCTGACAACCCCAAAGAAAGAAGAGCGCTATATACTAAGTGAAAAAAATCTTACAGTTATGCATGTTATTTCAGAGATGTCTGTACTGAAGCTGACTAGGTAACAGAAGGATCCATCCAGTTCCAGTTATTAAAAATCTTCAGTTTTAACAATGACAATACATTAGTGCCAGCTGAACCAGGGACGTACATACTCTTGTCTGCCATTTCCCACATTATACAACATACAGAACTGTGCACAGTGCTTCCGTATTTCTGCCAAAGAACTTCCAGGTCGAAGCCCAGGACACTGCATCAGGCAGGACAAAAACACTAATTCCAGGAAAATCAGGAAAGTGTCACTGCCTTGGCAATTGCAATTGGTGGCTACACTGGGTAGTGCCACAACTCAAAAGTCTGAAACTACCTCCCCTTCATCTCCTGACTGCTTCTGGGGCTAAGTGTACAGGGATGCTGCCTGTCACCTTCTCCTGCCCTGCAAGTACTTTTCTGGCTAGGTGAAACCATAAATTAGCTCTTGTCTTCCTTTTACACTAGTGGTACATTAAATTTCAGAACCTCCTCTGTACAGGAGCATTGCTTAAAAATGACTGCTATTAGATTACAATATAATTTATTTCCACTTATGTGGTGTAAGTTAAAGCCTTCCTAGAAAATGAAATTTTTCCTGAAATTTCTTGTGTTTTGCCATTCACAAGGTGGTTTTAGTTAAGCGTGAAGAAAGTACGTGGGAAATGTAAGACCCTTTTAAGGGCCCCCTCATCATTTCCACAGTTAGTAGAACAGACTTCAGGAGATACAACCAAAGAAAATGTGTTAAAGCTGTCAGTGCCCAACACAATCATGCCCAAATCTCCACTGTATATCCAACCACTTTTATGTTTGTTTGGGTTTGCAGTATTGCAGCCTTTGCTAAATCTTGGCATCAGACAGAAGCATGCTGGGGATACATCCTGTGCAGAGATGGGGACATCTCTGCGCTCTTCCCTGTTGCTAAATAAACTGGAGGAGAAGCAGGTACCAGCAGCACCAAACTGAGAGCAAAGGCTCAACCAGCCATGCACAATTCTGCACCAAGAGTTTTGAGCCACAGGCACTGAATTCAGCACTGTTGCGAAGAGCTCAACCTCTCCATATAAGAACTTATGGCCTTTGTGACAGACTGTCAGGCCAAGTGTATGAAAATACCTCCAAGGCCTCTCAGTGCAGATCTCTCTATTTCATACAAGGAACTTGTATGTGCCCCTGAGCCAGTAGCACACAGTACCAAGTCCCACACACAGAGGCAATTTACTACTTTTCCAACAACTGAAACCATATTCTTGCATGGTAATTTGAGCCACAAATAATGGGAGTGAGCAGAAGGCACAGCACTGATACCTCGGTTAATTCGTCTGACATGGTATTACCATGGTAAAGCAGGATTAACGTTTACCTTGTCAGACCTACACACCGCACTGTGCCGCAACAGATGGAAGGCTGGGTTTGCAGGGAGGGGACCGGATGCATTGGCTCTTTTCCCCTCCTTTAACCAACTCTGCTAACGTTTTGTACCTGCTGCACTTCCTGCCAGTAAAACTTGTTGCAGTATCTTAAACTTTATATGAAGAAAAGTGCATTGCTGTGTCAGAAGCAGAACTGGTCAGAGGGAGATGGATGCAGTCATTTTCAGACGTTGTGCTTAACTTTTTTCTTATTGTAAATTAACTGTGCAAGAATGTTATTTTTAACAAGTTTCTTCATAAAACTATTATTGTGCCTGTCAGCATCAGGGTGCCCCACATATACCTGCCTGCAGGAAGAAAGCCTCCAAGTGCTGGTTTTCCAGGCTAGAGCCCATGTGAGTCCAAGACCACTCCCTAAGGCACAGCCCGAGCAACAGCAGAGAGTCACAGCTTTATGCCACCACCCCAGACCAGTCCTTCACGTCTCAAGCCTGAAAGTGCACCCATCACTCACTAAATTAGCCCTAATGAGATTACTCAGATTACTCTCGTAAGCAAACACTGCTCACATGACTGATGCAGGATCAGGCCTTAAGCTCTATAGCTATCTACAACCCCACATACACACTCAGGCACATTCTCACAAGCATGTATTACAGCATCTAACATTAAAAAAATTAAATCCACATTTCTAAATATTTATTAGTAATCAGCAAAGGCACTGGTTAAAGAATTAAACTACCATGACATTCACTAGCATAAACTTAGAAACTTGGCATTGAAGTTATCCAGACATCTAAATAGCACCAATTTGCTTGGCGTAACTACCCATCCTATTAGATGGGTCAAGGAATGAAAGACAGGAAAATCATATCCCAGAAACACCTGATTTTGCCCTGTATATGCATGAACAGGACCGGGAACTCAAGACTAACTGCTAAAGCACAGAGAGAAAATGCAACTTGCACCAGGAGTAGATGCGCTGCCTGCCTGGCAGAGCTGCCCAGAGCTGCTGAAACAAAAACTCCCAGGCATGGAAGCAGAAAGGGGAAAGACCAGCACACACATCACTTAGTTTTATACCACCTCTTGCTGCCTCCTTGTCAGCAAAAAGGGACTTGCAATGAGCTCACACCTGCATCTGCATGTTTGAAAAACTATCTCAGCCGAAGTCTGGGTGACTTCTTGGCAGAGCCTCTCATGTTGTAGCTTGTCTTTTTCTATTATTCTTTTTTTCCTTTTTTGGTTTTTTTTTCTTTTTAAACTACAGAGAGGCTATTAACTGCTCAAGTCAGCTAAACTGTCAACTATAGAAATAAATCTGCTGACTAGCATATTAAAACACATTTATCCATTCACTGCACATATCACTGGAAAACCACTCTACTCCCCAGGGTCAGAAATAATTTTTTTTCAGTTTTCAAACATTTTAGTTAACTTCTGTAAATATCCACAAACCATGTTCCTTCCTAAGCCACAACTACAAACACTGTCTTACAAGTAGTTTTTCAGAATTTCACCTAAAACCACACAGACTGTAGTATAACATACATTTGTGTTGTAAACACAAACTATTTTAAATTACCTCTTACTTTAGAGGTTACACTGCACTTTAATAATCAAAGTATCACTGCTTTCAGTTTTAAAAGAAATTACTTGCACCACTGGTAAGTAACTGCATATAATTTTAATTTACTTTATAGCTATTTTGAATTTGTTTTTCCAGTTGAGCTGTGACAACTAAGATCTTGTGGGCTTGTGACAGACAGGCGTGGGTGTTAAAGACCTGTATTTCTGAGCCGGCATTGCTGCACTGGAGCAAATCACTTTGGGTTAGGTCCAGTCAAGGACTTACATCCCACAGACAGGCATGACATGATCAAAATTTCACGTTATGTGCCTCCTAAATTCAGAGTCCAAACAGGTATGTACACACTGCCTGCAGCACATGAATACACACAGAGGCTTCTCAGGATAAATCCAACTAAGGAAAAACTTGAGGTGCCTTAACTCTCATCACCACATCATTATTGGCTGGCACTGGGCCGTGTTGCAGGCCCTTCTCATGAGGGGTAGGAGAACCTAACAAGTATATCAACATCTTTACTTCTAAGGATGATGTGCTCTTGCAAGTTAAACAAATTTAACTTCTTTACAGATGAGGTGAGCCCATGCTAAATCTCCATCTTCCTAACAGTGTGCTCTGAATACTAAACAAAAGGTTGTCATCTGTAACACCCAGAGCTTTGTTTGGGACTGTCATATGGTTTGGTGCCTCTCTGCCTGCTCTCAGCACTGTGGTAAGATATGGATAAAACCAAGGTAAGACTCGACTACGCAGTTAACTGGGGAATTTCAGGGAGGTAACTTTTCAAGATAAAGAGCTTGCTGAGAATGATTATGCCTGGGACCATAATTAAAACAGACACCCTAGTTCAAAGGTTTCTTTGGTTAGTAAATCTAACTAAAATTACTACCTTTCACTCCGTGCCCCTTTATGGCTCCCTCATTTGTAAACTGGGGTTAAGAATGCACAGTCCTCCGTGTGTGGATGAGACAGGCTATATAAAAGCATAGCTGTACGAAGGCAATCTTGTTTCTCATAAATATCTCAAGTTAAATATGACTTGAAAAAAGGCAGCTCAATTTAATTCCAACACAGCACCTATTTTTGTCCCTGGATCTAAATATGCAGCAGACAGCTTGCCTCTACCACTTTACATTCCTCCCAAAAATTCACTCAGCTTGGATCATGTCCCATTTCCTTTAAATGTATAAATCCCCATATCATCTGCAAAACTTGACTATCACAGAGACTGCTTCTATATCAAAGCTTTAAAATATGTTGTAAAGCCACAGCAATGATGCACTTGTGTAACAACTGAACTGTAACCAATGCTGACTGCAAAGCAAGTTCATGAACTTCAGCTGTGATATATCCAGTGCACCGTTTTATTCAGACTCCCAGTTAAAAGGGTCAGGGATTTCAACAGATGGAGTACTGTTGCCACCCAGCTGAAAAAACTTCTGTTCAACAGCTCAATCTAGATGCTTTGGCTACTATCAGCCTTTGTCAATGCAGCCAACTTCCTTATTATTCCGGTCCTTTCCCCCAAAATGTAGTTTTATACTGATATTTCTAGATTTTTTATCAGTACATACAGAAAAGCCCAAGAGAAGCCCAGAGACAGTGAACACTGGTACCAATACATTTCCTCCACAAGCACCATTTAAAGTGACAAGTTTTCAACCCACCAGCAATACTTAGCTGTTTGCTTCAAAGCCCTCTTACTTGATAAGTAAGTACTCAAAAGATCCACTAGACTTTTTTAAAGGCTATTTTGCATGTTCCTTCTCATGAATAAGTAGCCAAGCCCAGCCACACGGGTAGCTTTTAATGACAGATGCTGTCCAGAGTTACCCAGAAACAAAGATGCCTTGGGCTCCAAGGGGATGAAGGTAATCCGAAAAGAGGGCTGCAGGACTGTGACACAGAAGCATGTTGAATGGGTACTTCAAAGAGGTCTTACTGAAAATGAACTAATGTATTTGTGTTAGGTCTATTTCCTCCAGCGCACAAATGCTGGGAAGCATGTCCTGCCCATGGCAACAGGAGGCCAGCCAGGCTGGGAAGCCCACCCTTCCAAGCTGCTTCAGGGCTCAGCTGTACCAACACTTAGAGCAGCACAAGGATGGGGCATTAAAGTGCAACATTACAGGGAAGCAAGTGCACAGATTTATTTTCAAGGGTCTAAATCAGATGCAAGTGCTTAAGGAGGATCCAAATTAAAAAGAACTCTTCAATGTCAAAATACTGTTAACAGGGTCAAGTAAACGCAAACACGCTGATCATTCCTCTCTTTTCTTGGAGCTTTTACAAAACAAATGCATTTAATACCAACCTTAAATTCCCCAGGTGATCTGCATGATTCAGAGATACAGAAAACCTGTCTAATAGCACCAGTATGCAACAGTCATGACAAATTATATTTGTTAACAAGCTGTCACTAGGGAGTACTCAAAATAATTATCACTGTTTGTCTCAATTTAAATTTCTGCAAGTGGCTTATACGACTGCATTTAGTGGTGACAAGATGTCTTAAGTTTAACAGTGTATTTATTTTCTTCCGTATCTTTGATGCTAAATTAAAATAACGCTCCCTGCTTTTTCTCTAGCATTTTTTATGGATATTTGTTGTTTCTCAGATGACTGAACACTGCTAATATAAAAATATGAAGGGATTTTCATTGTTTTTTCTCCTAGGACATTTTAAATGTAAAGCAATCTAAAATGCTGCCAACAAGCACATATCACATCCTAACCTAGGAGAGTAGGGAGGAACAAAAGCAAAACGGAAATCAACTGAAAGTTCAACACTCCTTGTAATGGAAGTTGCTTATTTAGCACTGAAATAACAATGCTACAAACAGTTAACAGTTCCAGTTTATTCTCTCTACTAAAGGCATGAATCTGAAATGGGTTCAATAATCTTTCAGGTATATCTTCCTAAAAAAACACATTCATCTGGTTTAAGAAAAAAACCCAGTATCATTAGTATTATTTTGAAACAAATTTTATCTTCTTTAAATCCTTTCACTGGAATTGCTTTCAGTGCTCATGTGTATCATGCAATCAATCTACATATAACCACACTTTATGTTTTTACACTCAGTGCTGCACTACACAAACTAAACCTAAAAATAGGCAACCTAGATGCTTCCAAGTAGCTCAGTTTTGCAGCACAAGACCAGCTTTCAAACACATGCAGTGCAGACTCCTGGTCGAACTCTGTTTCATTTCATCTGAGTATTTGCTTTTTGAAATTCCTTATCAGAGAGGACAGTTGGAGTATGGAACTTGGCCAAAACCATCAACAGATGTACAGTGAATTAATTCAGTAACAGTAAAAAAAAGCAGGATACACGAGCAGAAGTGCTGGTAATAACTTGACAATTAAAACTAAAATAATGAGAAATAAGTTGATTTCTATTTTTTTATTTTATAGCTCCAAGGTCTTTCAGGAACATATGGTCTACTCCTAGCCTTTAATGGCCTTTTAATTCATTAAGGTTTTCAGTTGGTAGGGAGTTCACATCTTGACATCTCTCTGAACCTGAACCAGAGCTATTGTCAATATGAAGTGGTTTTCCCCTATTTTTCAGCTCTTTAATGAAACATAAGATTATTTTAAGTCCATAATCTTCTCAGCAGGATTATCGACTAGTAGGTCTGACCCTAATATTGCTCATCTGAGCAGTGATCTGGCAGATGCACGGAGAAAACAAAGGCTGAACACATACCTGTCTGGAGGGTCTTGTAGCAAGACATAATAGAGGCTTTATGACTAACTACTTAAATCCGGTTTTATTTGACAATGCTAACCAGATGTCTTCTGGAAAACAAATCAAGTGTTTCAATCACTGCTGCTTAAATACATTCCTTGAATTTGGCCAACAAAGCTAAACAGAAGCTAGAGTCAGCCAAATCCAGCTCTTCTGAAGATGAGATAATAAATGAATCATCGGAGACATTGGAACAACGAGCCCTATATTATGTACGTAGCTTGAATCAACACAATTACCCTGGGGGGGAGGGCACAAAGTACATGCAGTTGTGCAGGAAGTTTAAGCAGTTATAGTCTCAAAGGGTATGAAAGTCAGCTTGTGGACTGTTCCCACTATTTACGGCAACACCTTCCTCAGTACATATCCGACACCTTGTCATCTGCCAGAAGGACAGCCAGCCTCGGCAGTGACCAGCAGTGTGTGACAAGACATTGTCCCTCATCTGCAGCCTCAACAGTGCAGAGGGTGTCCACAACACTCCTCAGGAGCTGGATATCTCCTAACAGCCTGGTATCATTTCAGTCTGGATGTGTTTGACCTTTAACATTAATACGGTTATTCCATCCCTGCCCTTTATGCCTGTTGTCTCCCAGCTCATGAAAAAATGGCAACACACAACAGTGGAGCTTGTACTCCCCCACTTTTTTTTTTTAACTAACATCAAAAGTACTCTACATTGCCAGTTGCAGCAACTGGAAGACAAGTGCCCCTTGAAAATTCAACTATATATGCCCTGCTCTGGCTCCCATCACTGCAACAGACATACAGCGTTTCCTTTTAGGACATTGGACCTCCACCTGTAACACTGCTAATGCTGCAAATCTGTTCAGAAGGTGAACAGGCACACTTTATGACATACCCCGAGCAATTAGGCAAAGGAACACTGCAACAGTGCTGTGTCTCCTCTTTGTCTTCATGATTCACACCCTATTGCTTGTCAATTTTACAGTATAATGCAGTTCACAAAATGAGAATTAGTCTCAATTTACTTTTACTACCGAATATTTCTGCATTGCTATATACTACAGCTGTTCTATCTGTGCTCCCAGCTGAAGACCGCTGTACTTCAGAGACTTTCTCAGACACTGGTTCTTCAAATAGGGCCATGCAACGAGCCAGATCTGTCAGTGCACCGTGTCAGGGATGGCAGCTGTTTTACAGTGCTACCCTCTTGACTCTGGTTGAACACCCACCAAACCTCTTGGCCTTATAGACCAAGAACACTGCAGGAAACATAGCAGTATGTGGCACTGGGCCCTTTAGCACAGATGATAGCCTGCCTTAAAAAACACTGCCACTCTGAAAAGCATCAAATTCACAGCTCTGCTACTGCCCAGACCAGACTCTCAGTGCTGGTCCAGCCACTCAGCAGACATTAGCAACTTGAGACTAAACAAGTCCAGTAGTCCTTCAGCCTTGGAGCAGAGCACACAGCAAGGGAACAGGATTGATTTGAGGATCCTGGCCCCATGCAGAGCCTCAGCTCTTCCCATCTGTCGTCTTCATCTCCTTTCATGACTTCCTAGGACGAAACAGTGACACTAAGCAGAGAGTCATGTTAAGACTCCTCAGTTGTTAACATTGTTTTGTTTCAACCTGAACATTTGTATATTGGGAAACACCTTTCATGAAGTGACCATTAGGCAGAGGCTGCATAGGGGAGGCTTTCAGGAAAGGCCAGCTAGAGCAGCTTGGCCCTGAGGGTAAGAAAACATGCACCTTGGATGGCACGTGTCACCCCATCTGCTTCAGCAGGCACTCCAAGGTCCTGGCTCCTTCCCCAAAGAAAGGTTTGCTTTATCCAATGCAAACAAAACACTAAGTACTGTATCTATAACCACTACTCAAGAACTGCATAATTTTCCAAATGTTTAAATCAAATTGCAATGGTACTATGACTGTGAAGTGCAGCTGAAGTTGCTCCTCTTCCCTAGTCATCATATTAACCCACTGAGACATTTCATTTAAAATGAAGTAACATGGCCTGTGTTTAATATATCACACTACTGATTTTAGTCAATGACAATTTTAAATTTTAATAGAGGCTACATAAAGCATATTCAGTTCTCAAGAACAGACAGACTATGCATCACAAACTTTCCATGTTCCAGGTGCTTCATTTTCTAATTCAGAAAATGAATTACTTACTGGACAATGCTGCTTTTTAAATCTTCAGAGGGCAGCAGAGCATCTGCATGCCTAAAGAAGGATAACTAGCTTTACCTCAGTTATTAACACATATGAATGCAGGATCTCACCACTTATATTTGAAAGTAGCTTCATAAAGGAAAAGCACAGTATTTCCCCTTGATTTCAAAAGGGTAAAAGGCCACTTCATAGGTAAAAACCTAAAATATCTCCCTATGCAACTTCTACTGTCACATACTGCATCCATTTCCACAGTGTTGATAAGCAGGGGACGTATCAATATCTAATATACAAAGTAAAATAATTAACTGCATAAAAATTAATGAAAAAAATCTTTTCCTTCTGCAAACACAATACTGCTTCCTGAAAAAGTAAGCAGACATCAGCAGACGATGTACTTACTTCTCTCAAGACAGGTTAGATACTACTCATTTTAATATCTCTAACTTTTTATTCTTAAACCAATCTAAGTAGCAATACTAACTTGTGTTTCTTAAGTGGTACTTCAAAGTTTATTCTAGATAACAGAGAGCTTTTTATTTACTTCACTGGATTTTTTTTTTTAATTAGACCCTCACTGTAAAGAATCTGCTGTTAAAATCATACCAGAATAAATAGCTTGCTCTTGCATTGACTGTCTTAAAAGCTAGCCAGGATTCCATCTGGTTAGTATTAGATGGGTGAAAACACCTTGAAAGAAATACTTTGTTTGAATTATTTTAAAATGTTTTATACACTTAATACTTTTACAGGTGATTTAAATGTGTCCTACACGTGAATTACTATTTATTACTTAAGTTTTACACTTCCTTTTCCATTCACAGGGAGAGCCACATGTGTAGTAACAAATTAGTAGTCTTCAATAAAGACGCAATGTACCAATAACATCAGCTCTCATAATGTGAACAAGAACAGGACTGGAAAACTTTCAAACATGTCTTTTGATGGTCTGAACAATAGCTGCTAACTTAGTCCTCATGACCTCATTATCAGGTTCAAGGGGACCAGCAAGGGTTATTTCTTCCTTCCCAACCTCCTCTAAAGATAGGACTAAACATACACAAATGCTTTTTGAGTAGTGCTTGTCTCACCTATTCTTAAAAACATTATTTCATAGCCCCAAAAATTTATTTCAGCACTTCAGTATCTTTGCCCTTGTGTTTCTCCGCTGCTGTGCCTGTCTACTGCTTCATTTCTGACTGAGCATAAAGCAAAAATTAGTTCTGCTTTAGTTCTACTTTCTTCCAGTTTCCCTTTGGGTCATCATTTTTTGGAACAAAGGGGATTCATCCCACTCCCTGCACAGAGTACAGTGCATTTTGTCATCCAATGTTACTCTTTCCCCACCACCCATATAGTATGTTGGGTCACACACTGCTGTCCCTCCTGCTCCACACTTTACCCCAACTAAAGAATCTGAAACACCAAAAAGATGTCAAAATGCAAGCTTTATCACAAGGCCAAGAAACGCAGAACTAAAGTCCCCATGCTAGCCCAAGGGTGTCTCTCATGCGACAACTTTCCTTCAAGCTCTTCTATGCTACACGGTCACATAGCACTGAATTTCCTTTCTACCTATTAAGAAGCTTTAGAAAACTTTGTTTTTTCTGAAGAAATAGATGGAATAGCAGTTTAGCAATAGTCTAAATTATGTCACAAATCGAACAGTGTTTTTACACTGAATGAACTCTGCTCTGGATACAGAACTTTTAACTCAATTCTCCCAATATGATCCAAAGCACTAGAGCCTTCCTGATTTCACAGTGCTGGCTGAAGCAGCAGCAGAGTAAAACTGATAAAACTTTGGTCAGTGCCTCTCTTACTTCTACTCATGCTGCAGATTCTCAGGACAGGTACAGGCAACAGCAAGGAGTTATTTTAAAACTGCACTTAGGGAAAAAAATGGCTCAAGGAAAGAGCTTGAGGTTAAACAAATAACAGAGTTGTGTTCACTAAGTCAGCAGTAAGAGGTCTGGTGAAGGTGTCATCACAATTTCTTCTCTTTCAGTACCCTAAAACATGAAACTGAAGCTCACTTCATTACCAAGCAGTCCTACATCATGTACACAAGCCAGTTTACTTAACACAAATGGCTAATTGGCAAATTGTAGTAGTATTGAATAGTTTCTTTTTTATAATGAGCAGAACCACCAGAGAAAAATCCCAGCAGACCCAAATAATTTCAGGTGTGTAAGAGGGGGAAGCAGCATATATTACTGGTTTTCACACAAATATATTAGATATAAATTTATTTAAATTGAACATGAAACTTCATAGATACATTTCTGATAAAACTTTAAAAAAATTGTGCAGCATTTTAGCCTGCGCAGGCTTTTTTATGACAATCCAGAACAGAGAACAGAAAAAAAATTAGAATGGGTGGTTAAAGTTCATGAAAAGCTAACCACAATCAGTATACTTTTTAATCTAAAGCAGGCAAATATTTTTATTTTGTAAAGGATTGGTAAGTGTGCCTGCAAGAGAACAATAAATGTTTCAAGGCTAAGGAACGGCAGAAATGTATTAATCCAATAATAAGTATAGAGGGCACACAGGCTATCTGCTGAGCCATGCAGAAGCCAATAACACTGGCTGTCAAGACTCCCTATTAAATGATAACAAAAAGCACCTAGTAAGAGACAGTGAAAATCAATTAACTGGGGAAATGGCAAGAGAAATAAAATATGGCAGTCAAACACATCTCTACCCAGACATACAAAACAAAGCTTTCTCCAAGTCTAAAAAGCAGAAATGTCATGTTAAACAAATAAAAAATACAATATTCTTTTAAATCATGTTAACTTTGCAAGGTATCAAGTACCTGCAGTTCCTGCTGAAACAAAAAGGGACTTGAATGAGTTGGCTCTTTGCAGGGTAACCCCCTTTGTTAAATAGCCAGTGTAAAGAAAAACCTAGGTTAACCGTTTCCAGAGCACGAACACTATACTGTTATTTTAAACTTTATGTCTGGCCCAGGGACAGACATTCTGCAGGCCGCCTTGTTGGCTGCCTGTCTCTGTTCTCACGGCTGCACTGACACAACACAATGCCTCCCACGACAGACTGCACAGGTACACCGCCAGTGAAGGTAATATGGGTAAAAACTGGGTCTTAAAAACATGCTGAACCCTTCTGCAAGAAAGTACTTTTGTTACTGGAAGAGTCCTTGTGAGTGCTCTGTTCCCAATTTCCCTTTTCTGCCCTCAGCACCTTTTCCAGCTTCTCACAAGCAGCCGCAGCCCTGGAAATGACACCGTACAACAACAGAAGAAATCACCCAACGAAACACCTCTGAGGTGGGTTTTACTCCACAAATGGACTAATTCAGGGATTACTGAAATTGAAAGTACCACTTTGGAAACACTCCAAAGACTAAATGGAAGTGGCCAAGAGATATGCTTTTATATTCTGGAGTGCTCTGTCAGGTAACACATTTACTTGACTCTTCATAGCGAAATAATTTTTGTCCTGTCCCTTCACTCGAATGGGTAAATCCCACTAATGCTCTATATGTGCTGCAGGAAAACAAATAAACTTCTTCCAAAGACTGCAATTTGGATATGTTTGCGAAGACTGTGGCAAAAAATACTGTCCTTTTAGGACATGTCCGTGTCAGCAGCAGCGTCTTACCTCTCAGTACTGACTTGAGGTTCAGCTTGGCTTGTCTGTGCAGGTCCTCCACACAAGGTGGTCTTGAGGAAGGTAGGAAGACATTTTCCTGCTGGTGCCATGGAGCAGTGTAGTGCACAGTCCATCTACTCTCTTCATCTAGGTTGGAAACAGCTGCAGAGAGACAAAATAATCAGAAAATTAGATGTTATTGCAGATAGCTCTATCAGGAAACCCCACATGTATGTTTGCCACACATCATCTAAAAATGAAAGCAGCACTGTTTGCCACTGTAGGCACATCAAAATACTCTTTAGAACCTCATTTCTGTAAGAGTTAAAAGAAACCTTCCTTTCATTTCTATTCTAAAATTATGTTCTGTAGGAAACACCTTTTGCTCTTCCCATTTTTATACTTGCTGTTTTATTTACTCCAAACTCGCAACTCTCTTTCCCACCCCCAGCTCCCACTCTTCACAAAAGAATCAGTTTTCCACTCCTTGATCATGGCAGGTGCTGCGCAGTGCAGAATAGCTTCCTCTTGGCGCAAAAAAGCCCCTGGGAATATGAGAGTCTTCATGAGAGATGACAACAGGTTCATTTGTATTGGGAAACAACCTTGTCTGACCTCATGCTTGCTCAAACCAGAAAAGAAGATTGCAATGAAGCAAATAAATTAGCTACCTTCCTTTGTTGTGAGTGGAAAGCAGATGTGAACAAAAGCAACTCCGTGGACAAATACTACTCAGAGCACAACCACACTGAAGAGGGCTATCTCTCGCCACCTATTTGCAGTCAATACACACACAAAAATAAAACACAGACCTTGCTAAAGTTCAAAGTTCCCTACAGTCTAGCAATGAAACAGCCGAAGCACATATTGCTCAGGTTTATCATTTATGCTTCCTGAGAGACAGCCACTGCCTTTTTTTTCAAGTTTATAATCAATAAAAACTTCTATAGTTGAATAGCCTTATCCCTCTACCCTGCTGTAAACAGAAAAAGGGCAGTTGGGGGTCATATTTTATGATCCCCCAGGCACCCTCTGGCCTTCAGCCAGCATGCTGCACATCCTTGCTTTTTAGCTCTCCAAAGCAGAAAAAGCCACTACAGATGTGCTGCCTTCCAAGCACCTGCCCTGCTGCCACAGCTCCATTGCCCCGGGCGTCGCTGTCAGTTCTGCATCTTCCCTTTGCCACCTTTGCTGCTGCGCTGCCTGTGGCATCACTTTGTGGTCTGTCTGATGCCCTTGTGGTAGCAGAGGAGGTATGTAAAACTGAGAAGCAAAAAGGAGGCAACAGCCTCCTGTCATCTGAAAAATTACCCTTTCCTTAACACCGCTGTACATCTGCTGGGATCATTTCAGATGGAAACAATTGGTATTCGTTAAGAAAAATAAGCTATGCCTCTCACTTCAAAACCTATCTACAGCCTAATGCTCAATGTCTATTCTTTCCCAACAGGAGTCGGGATGGGGGGAGGTTCTTATCTGCCTCCCCTCACATTTTTTAGATTAGTTTTAGACATCACAAAAGGTTTTTAAAGACTTTCAATGAGTGTCCTCATCTCTGAGTCTTGGTCCTGCATGCCACCCCCTCTCATAGACATACTGGCTGCAACGAGGCAGATACACATTCAGCCTGTGCCCACTTCTCCAGTTTTTGCTAACCAGAGGGTCAAACCCAAATCACAAAAGATGGAGAAGTCACCACCTACCTGGTTACAGCATTAATCACCCCCATCTAACAGGAAAAAGGGACACTTAAAGTCAATGAAAGGCACCCTCACCACTCCCGTGGCTGAGTGGGTGGATGGGGAGGGGAGTAAGGCTGGAGAAGGAAGAGGAGGAGGGAAACACCTGCCGCCAAGCCCACCGTCTGGCTGCAGTCCTACAACACCGAAATCAAGGTTTACTGCTCGTCAGAGCAATAATGGTCATCAAAACTAGTCAAGAGAAGTGCTGTGTACATTGGCCAACTACTCTCTCTAGTATGATAGGTCTGTTCTTCATGACTTACATGAAGATCAACGTGATTTTAAAAGACACTCAGAAACCAGAACATATTTAAAAACCTTGGCTCAGAAAAAAACTTTGTGTAAATACCTCAGCGATACAAGCCCATAGCTGCGTAAGCAAAGACAGATGTCTGGCAAACCATGAGGACACCACGACACACCGGCACACCCTGCCTTGTCACCGAGTCGCCCATTTCACACGAAGAACTTTGGCTCCTTCAAAACCACCGTGACAAAGCTCTTCCAAAGCCACAGTGTCCCAAAGCAGAGTTCCTAAAGACCCTCACAAGGCTGCTTCCACACACCCCACAATGATCAACAACAAAAAGCACGAGATAAACTTTAAAAGGGGCTGCAGGAAGCAGGAGTGAAGCCAAAGGGACCTGCACTTTCCTTCAGAACTGCGCTGCCTCCTGAAAGGACAGTGAGCACACGCAGCTATACTTACACTTTCTCTTGAAAAGTTTCATGAGAGATTTAAGCTTCATGTTGATGAAAACCACCATTTTCAAGGTGCTGAACTGCGATCCTGGAGTCGAAATCCCATAGAAAGGAGGAGCCGCAGAAAGGTGACTGCCAGACTGAACCTGTTCAAACTCTGCACACCAAATTTCTCTTCTCCAGCTTCTCCCCTCTTTTTTTTTTTTCTGAAATCACTCTAAATATGTCTAGATATTTCTGACAGACGAAATAATTTACAATTCTTTAGCCTGGATTTCTCCTCCACACATGTAACCTTGTGGGCTGAAAACAGCCAGTTCCAACAAGCAAAACAAGAGAAAAAAGCGCCCCAGCTGTTATTCACGTTAGCGCAGGACGAAAAAGGCTTTCCTGCTGTCCACGCAGTTACTCTGCTCTCGTTCTCCTCTTTTCCTCCGCTCTCCAAGTTGGGCTGCTCCAGAGAGTCCCGAGCTGGCAGGTGCCTGCCGCCCTTCCCATGGCTGCAGCCGGCTGTGCCCGCGGAGCCGCAGACGATCCCGGCACCTTCCCTGCCCCCGCCCCCTCCCGCCGCACCTCCCGGTGCCGCCGCCGCCCGGGGGCCGGCCAGCCCCGGCCTCCTTCCACTTGCAAATGAATGGTGCATTTTCGTGCTAATCAGGATGCTCTGCTTTCCCACCGCTCACGTCCTTCCCCCATCTCCCCCCAGCATCCCCCTCCTTTTTAAATTTTTTTTTATTTTCACCCTCTTGCTCCCACTTTATTAAGGATCCAGAGCTGCAATTTAGCTGGCTTCAACACAGAGTCTCGCCACTGCATTGCCTCCCCTTCCAGTCCCACTGCTCCCCCCGGAGTCACTGCCATTGCCTGAGACATCAGTACACTAATTTTACATATTGAATTTTATTCAGTTACACTCCTAATTTATTCTTATTAGCGTCATCTCAGACCAGATACATGGAAAACAAAATCGAGTTATTTCTGGCTAATAGAGATTCTGTTATTCATCAAATGAAACTTGTGCAGCAAGATGAAACAGCCCAGCTTTTTGAGATGCACATTATATCCTCATGTCTTAAAAAATGTATCGGTACAGAGGTCCTCAGCCATCCTTCCTAGGAATGAACTGCAATTTTGCAGAAGTTAAAGAGGAAATTCTAAGCACCAAATGAATGTGCTCAGCAGGGCATGCCCTTCGCATAATGTTCAGGCTCAAGAAGCAAGCCCTCCCTCACAAAGCAAGCTTAGGAAACCCCCTCGGGTTAACAATGAAAAGGATTTTTTTCCTCAGGAAAAAGAAAAATGCCAGCAGCAGGGGGCTCAGGCTGACCCCAAAGCTGCAGCAGGATCCAGCCTCTGGAGCACAGTATATAATAAGCAGATGCTCCACAGGAACTTCTAACTATCACCAAACAGTTGAGACTCAGCACTGCAAAGAACAGACTGTAAACGAAGTCTGTTCATCATTGTCTGAACACACTACATCAACATTTTATCAGTATTTTCCAAATCCAGAGATTTCGCAATTGTGACATGGGCTTGACATCAAAACTGCAATGAGCAGTAGGTCTCTCTCCAGTAGCTGCTGGTCCAAGAGACTTTTTGACTGGCTCAGCTCTGCCAAAGGGACAGAAGACCATGGTGCCATGGCAGCAATGGCAGGGAAGGCACCTCTGCTATTTGCGTTGATTTCCATCAAGTACTTTACACAAAAATGACTCTGGGATTGAACTCGGATAACAAGATAACTATTTAGTATTGGTTTTGAATCAAATACACAGTGATACGCCCGTCAGACATTTGCCATTACCTACACATCCATGAACAATAAAACCACTTTAAATGCATGCTTGCTGGACACACACTGGAAGTGAGTGCGGACTGACTCCATTTCTAACTCCAGCTACACTGCCATCTGAAAGCAAACCAAAGAGATGGTAACTCCTTTTCTAGTGTGGCATTGATCTTTTTTAGGATGCAGGAAGTGCCTCTTCCTTAGCATGTAGGAAGGGGAGCACAAGGGAGACAGTTTCAAGCTAGAAAATGATAGAGTCTGGGCTGCTGGATGTGAGACAGACTCTTCCAAAGGTCTTATGGACCCTCAAAAGAGCCTTGCAAGCCCCGGGAAGCAAGACCTTGTTACCTTCTCATGGTCAAGCCACTGTGAATCAACAAGATCCTGGGTACTTTGGGCAGCTTGCAAACCTTTTCATTTCACCCACGGCTACAATGCATGCCAAGTGCAGTGTGCTCTTTGTTACTGGATCCGAAACCCACCCTGGAGCATTTCTCCTGCCTGAGAACAAGCACTTGACCACTGTCCTCTAGCCCTAATCTCGGGCATAGGCACGGAGGCAGACATTCAAACCCAGCAACAAACAATACCTAAACTGATGTCTGCCTTTCATCCTCCTCCCCGCCCCGACTTTGCTTCCACCTTCCCTCAGGTCATGCTGTTAAAGAGGTCAGACATCAAAAATGGCTATCATGAGGGACTACCCCAAAGGAAACACAGTCTGGCTACTTGTATCTGTGCCTCTGAGGGTCTGCACTGGTTCAACAACAAACAAAACCTCTTCCGCACCTGAGACAAACCCCCTGACTTCCATGAAATTCCTCACGTTGTCTCAACCCAGCTTTTTGTAAATCCTTTTTCTGTTTCAAGAAACTGTCATCGCAACTGGCTTCTACTAGCAGTCCTCTGAGAACTTAAAAAGCATGAAATGTCTGTGCTCCTCTGCACTCTGCCTCTCTACATTGAGAAGAAAAAGAAAAGATGGGGTAGTTTGAGAAAATTTGTATTGTAGTCACTATGCAAACAGATAAAGGACTTCAACCTCAAACATTGCCAATCCAGCAGACAAACTCACAAGAATTCCCACGAAACAACAAGAAGAAAAATACCCACCTAAAATTAACTTGATAGAATAAAATTTAAAAGCTTGTTAAAGCTAGATAAACCCACCATGAACGGTAGGCGTGTACACACTGTGATATCAGTTCTTTAAATGCCAATGACTCAGAGACAAGCTGCAGACTGGGGAGACCTTGCTCTGTGACACA
This sequence comes from Acanthornis magna, assembly GCA_036785705.1. NCBI lineage: Eukaryota > Metazoa > Chordata > Aves > Passeriformes > Acanthizidae > Acanthornis > Acanthornis magna. The sequence goes on along the minus strand of JAWUZG010000040.1, from coordinate 14,945,102 downwards.
CTAGCTACTCCACCTTGGACAAGTTAATATTAACCCACTGCTTGAGTTACCACGTCCTTAGAAGCAGGGATCACACTCACTGCCACAAGGATCACAGAAATACAGAGAAATCAGGAATACCACCAGGAATACAGAAAATATGGAGATGTTCAGCAAATGCTAATTTTCACTTCATACTGGATGGGATTGGTCACAAAGTTTGGCTCAGAACAAACTCCTTCCAAAAAGTCAGGGACTGAGCAAAGAAGATAAGAGGTGCAAGCTGCAGTGCCAAACAGCATCCTCAAAATCACAACAGAGTAATGAACTCATTAGCAAAATGCTTTTTTTAGTTCACTATAATAGTTTTTAATCCCTGAGTGGTTAAACTGATTCTAATTTTCCAGTAGAGGCCACATAGATGCAGAAGTGAAGAAGAGCGGCTGGCTGCATATGGCATGCCTGAAATGCTGTAGCCATTCCTTCACTCCCCTCCCTGCTCTATCCCCTCTTTAGAGGGGCTTTCCAGCTGACCTGCTCCACGACAGCCATCTGGGACAGCCACCCCTCCACATTCACAGCAACATAAAACATCGGCGCCTGTGAAACAATCTGCAAATATCCAGCTTCCACGGAAATATTTCCAGCCAGCCCCTGGGGGAGACGGGCTCTCCTGTCTAGCCCCCATTCACAATGCAGTGCCCTGAACCTTAGCCCATTGGCACAAGATCCACTGAAAAAGTTGAAGCTTTATAAAAAGGCGAACGTTGAAAAGTGACATTCTTGGGTCGTTCGTAACCACAGCCAGAGCAGCTGCCCGGCAGCAGCCCCAGGGGCAGCTGTCCACAGGGACACTATGGAATCAGTGGGAATCAGCATTCTCTTCCTAATCACCAGTCCATGCATATAGGCAGTACAAAATTTAGGAAGCATTTAAGTTAAAAAAAAAAACAAAAACAAATAAAACACAAGAATAGCTAAAGCAAGGCTTTCCTGCTCTCTCCCACAAATGGAGACAAATTTTACCACTTTATTTTCATGAAGGAGAGGTAAACTCAACACATAATATATCAAGTTCATTAAGGGAATGATGCATCAAACTACTAAAATGTACCATCATCTCAAAACCTAAACTTCAAGTTGCAGGCCTTAGCTACTTTATCTGGACAACAGAAAAATCCTCCATTAAACAACTGTGTAGCATTTATGACATTTTAAGAGGAAAGAAAAAGTAAAACCATCCAACTGAGCTGGGAACTGCATTGTGAGAGCTCTTCCAGTGAGTCTCTGTTCAATGCACAAAAGGGAAAGTGGAAATGCTGGCAAGCAGATGTACTCAAAACAATTAAATCGATGCCTGTGCTTTTACAGACGCATCACTCAGTCGCTCTAAATAAGTTTCCACTGTGCCATCCTACAGCAGCTCGCGGGATGCGTGGGGAAGAAGCTGTTGAAGGGCAGCTGTTTCCAGCATGTCTGCAGGGATGTGTCCGTGTAGGACATGCCCGGGATTGCTCCCTGCCACCCCCAGCCACCCACTCTGAGCAGCTGCGGTGTCCGGAGGGGTGCAGCTATGGAAGTGACCCCCTCCCCAGGCTGCACAGAGCACCCAGGCACCCACAGGGCAAGCCTGAACCTGAGGTTCTTTTAAACCCCTTCTTGCAGGTCACAAGGCTCCTGCCTGGCTCAGACCAACACCACCCAGCTCTGAGAGCTGCACTTCTACTTCTAGGTGAGACTTCTGTCATGGAGAAACATCAGAAAGGCCAAATGCCTAAAGTATTTTCAAAACTCACTTTCAAGCTTTGTGCCTGTTCTGGCCACCTTCACCCATGCTGTTAACCATTTGCTGGCGCCTAAATGGACTCCTTGCAGAGCACAGGAGTCAATAATTTATGGTCAGAATGGGTTTCTCCCTCCCTGAGACCCCATCTCGGCTGGCCCTCTCCCAGCATCTTTGAGGAGAACAAAAGTGCTCCCTCCACAAAGGCCGTCCCAGGCGGCACCGCATTCAGCTGCCCTCCAGTCTCCAGCTCCCCTCGCTCACAATGGCCTCTTTCAAGGCAACCTCAGCCTCGGTGAAGCGCGATACTGCCCCGGCTACTGAGAAATTACAATTCACTAAACCTGGGATCAGGAGGAAGAGGAGGAGGAGAATGCACAGGGGAGAGGGAATAAGGCAGAAAAATTATTTTATCCTAAAGCCACCACAACAACACACCAAGAAGGACCCATGTCCCAGTGCAGGGGCAGGGGCGCCAGGGCTGAGCCCGTGCATGCTATTACAGGGCAGGTATTGCTTGAAAAGAGGGTACCCGGCTGCGCCCTCCTTTATCCAAGCTCATAAAGGATTATGGCTGCAGGCTCTGGGAAAGGGGCTGCCCGGCAGGGGCAGAGGGAGCAAGATGAGAAGGCGAAGCAACACAACCTAAGCCAGAGAGGACAGAAAAGCAGCAGACTGATTGATCTGATGATCCTATTTAGGTCACAGCACAATAAAGCTAATTCATTCCTTTGACAATTCAAAACATCTTTCCACAGGATCCTCTATCATGCAAACACATCAGCAGAGAGAAAAGGCAGCATTTGGGCAAGGCTGACGGCAGACAAAGCAGCAGTTTCTTTTGGTTAGAGCATCTCCCCACGCAGTCAAGAGAACAGAAAACTTACAGTGAATGTGCAATTTTATTTTAAATTGCAGGGCACAATCCTTTTTCCTTTCGCCATTTCTGAACTCCAGTTAAGGCAACTTCAGCTCCCAGGAGTACTTTTCTCAGTCCCTAGGAATAATACCCTTTTAGGATGTCACCAGGAAATATTCTCAATTTAAATTCCAAATCCACCTGAATACTCCTGTGCTGCTATGGCTTATCCTAAAAAACTTATCAAAACTGGCTGGGGCAAGTAAATGAGTCTACAAAATCTTGATTCTCATTTGCCCTAATAATGCACAACAGAGAAAATCCTTCTCTTCTGAACTAGTGATGGAAAAAATACCAAGCATGCAAGTCTGCAAGTCTTCTCATTAGAATCATCCTGCAGGACTAGGAGCAAAACCAACAAAACCAGACTGCAAAAATTCCATTTCTGAACTTCTGTCCCAAACAGTCTCCCTGTAATTCCATCTTTGGCAGCTGTGCACTTGTGCATCCACACTAATATCCAACAGACATCTTCAACTAATCTCAGTCTGCATTCTCCTTATGGGTATCCTGAAGGGGACAAGCTCCCTATTCCTTTCACTTATTTAAAGGTCACAGAAAGAATTTTTGTGGCCTATCTCAGCCTCCCTGCCCAACATTGCTCTTTGGCATACTTTTATTTATATACGGATATATGGATATAAGGGGTCGCAGATTCTTCTTTTTTTTTTGTCTTTCTGCTGACTCTCAATAAATTCTGGGTGGGTGTCATTTATGACTGGAGGCACACTCTCTTAAAATTAGGCAAGTACATTCCCTAGTTTCCTAAGAACTTTTACAGCCTATAAATGAAAAAGTTAAGCTCCTTGGAAAATACCAACCTGCACAGAATTATACAACTGCTCATGCCAAAATCAAGCATCAAGCACCTGCTTACTGTCTTCCACAGCAACTTAAAAAAAAAAAAAGTTTTGTTTCTTCATCAGAAACTTTCAAAAACTTTACCTGAAAAATGTTATCTGCACAACACAATACCAAAATGATGAGTAAAAGCAAAGGCACACAAATAATAAATGGACCGTAGTGACATTTGCTATTGCTCCTAAAGTCCTAAGATTTTTGACAAAATCTGAAAACCTGGGTGTGTTCCAATTAAAGAGCAACACAATCTGCCCTGAAATAAAATAGTCTCCAAACTAAAATAAGGCATCGAGTTCCTGTAACAGTGGCCTAATAATTATGTTACCGCAGGATTCAGCAACATGTAGGGAAACAACTGCACCAACATCTGTACCACAGAATCTCCAGAGAATGTCTTTGACTGGCTATGGGTGTGTGGATCTCAGACAGGATCAAACACCAACGGATTTTGAAAATAATTTTTAAGATTATATTTGTGTGGTCAGCATCTTCTTATTAGAAGTCCTCAATAAAACCAAATGAAAGGACTAATACTGTTAATCAGTTGAACTTTCAAAATTTATGATGTGAATACCACCCTAAAATTTTATTACCACTGGTTTAATTAAAAGTTTCAGAGATCTGTTACTAATCATACACAATCTAGAGGCCCAAACCTCACAACATGCCATGGTGGATCAGCATTAACCACTGAATAATAGTTGTGTTTCTTTGGGTCGCCAGCAAAATGCATCGAACAGTTTAAGTGATGCTAAAGTGATAAAGGTGCCTTGCCACCAAGCATCTTCAGAAAGCACTACTGAGCACATTGTCTATTGTGCATTTTAGTATTGTGGCAATGGTTTCTGCAAATAACTATGTGGGGCAATAAGCAAACAACAGGCATCACCATCTTCTTCATTGAAATGTAATCCACAAAAGATCAAAAAATGGAGATTCTCTCCCCTCCTGCTTTCAGTCTTCAATTTCTGCCTCCATTTCCTGCCAGACATGGAAGGAGTAAACCCTTTGCTTTTCCTTCAGAATTCTCACTATAGATACCTACACTTTTTCCTTTTTCAGAAAAACTAGTTATTCCTTGCTGTGTTACTCCTTGTATGCTTCATAAAACAAACCAAACAGAAAACTTGTAACACAGCAAGGGGCTTAACATACACTATTTTAAATGAAATATGCAATTTTTAATTGCAAAAATAACTCTTTTGGTATCTCTGGTTTCCCCGTGAAGCACAAAATATAAACTGCAGAAAAGTTTGCATTTTGTTGGAAGAGTTGAAGTAGAAATTGGAGAAGTTGGAGAAGTGTAAATATAAAACTTGAGACAGCTGATGCTAGTTTAAAAATTATTTGAGTACTTTCACTATTTGTATCTGAAAACCTTTCAAAGTAGGCAGCTGTAGCACCATCACCACCACTTCAGCTCTGAACAGATCACAGGCTGTGTACCCTTCAGAGTCACTTGCTTCCACTGGTGAATTCTCACTTGAAGACAACTGAAATGCCTACATGCATCCACAATTCAGATCAGCACCACTTAAACTAAAACTACCAGTTGATTTTTGGAAGAACTTCTTAATGTATCATCCCACTAATAGGAGGTACACTGCAAAACAGGAGATTTCTAACACTTAACTGGAGACACCACACAAATAAATACAGAGACAACTACGCAGACTCTAAAAATAGATTTCTGTGCAGAAATACCATGGGTTTTCCCGCACAGAAAATAAACTGAGTTTCATTCCTAAAACTTTCCAGTAGCTGTTAAGACAACAGTAAGAACAAGGCAAAGAAATATCAGTAGTTAACTACTACTAAGCAAACAACCCTGCCACCTCAAGATAATTGATAAAACTACTGTGCATCCCAGCAGCTGCATTTTTACACTGCGCACAACAATCCAAATTCAAGCTTGGGGTACAGATTCATCCAGAAGACTGTTAATTACTGACATATGTACTATTACAGAATTGAAACCAGAGAGCATTTTTCATTATTAGTTAGTGAGAAAAGAGAAGGAGCCCCGTATAAGTCTGGAACAATCAGGTGTGAAATTTTACACCAACTCCAGGACGGGCTGACCCCTGGAGCAGAAGATTCCATTTAAATGAAAAGCTGGTAGAAGATCATGGTCAATGCGAGTGAGTTTAAACCGTCAGGAAAACCAATCAATAAAACCACAGCAGTATTTTCCCAAAATTGGTATGCAGTATGCATGAAAAGGCTCTTCCTTTTTCCCATCCTTATGGAAAATGACACAAGCAGTCCTAGATTTTGGCACCCTTTTAGATGCTTTGATGAAGCATTAAAAAACTTCAATCCCAATTCACTTGAGTTAGACACAAGCGCCACCTAACAGGATCCCTGCTTTGCCATCACAAAAGGAATTGTCTAAGGTGATGCACACCAAAACTCAATTTACATCTCTGTTCCTAAACCGAAACTGCTTTGAAGGACATACTTGAAACTACAGCCATTAAAAGTGCCCGACACATCCCACAACATCTTATATTCTGTCCAGAGCACACATCCTGCTCCAGGAACAGATAAATTAAAACACTGTATTCTTATAAAGCGTTGAAAATACTCCTTTTTCAGTCACGGCAATTAGCATCCTGCTCCTCTTTGGAGTAATTATACCTATCAGGAAAAGGTTCGCATCACACCCAGGAAAAAAATTGTGCTTGCCTTCAGCTGCTGGACATAAAGGAGGGTCTTTTTCTTTAATATTATTAATTATTTACCCTAGCATTGCCACCAGCATCTGCCTGGGGACCTGCTTGCTCCCCCCAAACAGCAGCCCACTGTTCCTGGTCTAGCCATAGCATCGTGTTTGTGGCAAATGTCTGATAAACAAAAGGAGGGCCAGGTTGGTTAAAACAGAATGACTATGAAAGACCATTCAGTTAGGAGGGGTGCCAAACCTGCTTTGGAGATGCTACCCAGCTCCAAGTCTAATTAGCCCTTCCTAGAACACACCACGAAACTGCACAGAAATGGTTTTATAAACTTCTGTCGATGCCTTTGGGCAACAACAAATATGCTCTGCGACCCTTGTGTGGGAAACTTCACTGTTCTTAAATTCTTTGTCAAACCACCTAAGGGACAACGAACAAATGACAGCACTAAACCAGAGTAGGAAAAGCTGTCCCATAGTCATTGTGGCTCAAATCAGAAGTCAGTGAGACAGGGGATGAGACCTTTGGGATGAGCAGCACATGGCCACTGACCCCGTGCAGAGCAGCTAGCTGAGCACTGCCATTGGAAAGGCATCAAAGATAATTTGTCTTTCAACCACAGCGTTTTCAAGTTTTTAATATCTTCTCCAGCGACACCAGTTCATGCTCAGCTGGTGGGATCAGCCCTCAGTGGTAATCTAGTCAGTCGTGAGTATACTGAGATAGTTTCCACGCAAATGCCAGGAGCTGCAGCCTAACAGCCAAAAGCAGTGCTTTAGGGAATTCGGCCTTTAAATTAGTAATAGTCAGGCCACAGCCCGCCTGAGCAGAGAAGACACGGGGAGGCTGATTAAGTACCTTTCTGCTGTGACTGGAGAGGTGGCATCGTGGGATTTCACATTTATTCTCTTCCAATGACTCCAAGTCAAAACTGGTCAGCTCACAAGTCAGGCAGTTTCTCTAACTGCTGTAATGGCAGGTACTGCTTGCAATCCAAAATTCAAGCTGTGCCTCTCCAATCATGCTTTATCCCTATAATCCAGACGGCACACTGCTGTGTATTACAGCACCAATTGAGACATAATTGTGATGAGCCACTTCTCTTATTAAAATGAGCGTTTCTGTTATTTAAAAAAAAAAAAACCTCAAAAAAACAACCCCTCTGCCCCAATTTCTGTTTGGGCATAAGACTGTCACCATTACTGTTTGTTTTGCACTGCATATTCTTAGAACAGCTCAGATCCAATCTACCTGTCAACTGCTTATTAGCAATTTCTTAACGGTGCAACTCTGTGTCTCCCTTTGTGCCTTCCAATACAGTTTAAAAAATATTTTTAGGCAGGTTTTTTGAAACTATGTTAATTAAAACAAAGGCACTGACCCCCTCCCTTTCTATTTAACTAGCCAATCTCTCTCAGTCCCAGCTATTCTGTGAGATACAGGAAATGCAAGCAAAATGCCATCTGTTGGCAGTGAGGTGGGACAAAGCCTTTAACATTGAAATATTCATGTTAGAACAGCCAAGCAAAAAGATGCAAAAAAATGTAATGGACTGACAAGAGTAAGTTCTTTAATAACAGCAGATTCCAGATCCAGCCCTGCACTTCCTTTCACAGTTTCTATTTCATTGCTATTTCATCTGCTATTAACTTACTTCTTTTCTAAGAAAGCAAAGAGCTGCCCTGGGGCCTTCCTCCTAGCAAACCAGCTGCCCCTTTGGCTTAATAATTGCAACATGGGTTTTTGCTCTCCTTTCTAAGGAGAAATGAAGAGGAAGGCAGAGGAAAAAAAACTCAAGGTAGACCTTGAGGACTTTTTTAGGTCTTATTCCAGCAGGCTTCCTTTGCACGTACCATATAATTTGTCCCTACTGCACACACCTGCCTTCAGGACAGTGCTGGTCGGAGGCAGCTACCCCACAGCCCCACTGAAGGAGATGCTCTACAGACCGTGATAATGTCAGTCTGGGGGTGACAGGACAGAAATCACTTCATGTCTACTCCAGCCTGCACCTGCTGCCTAACAACTGCAGTGCATCTGCTGAGAGTGGCTGCTGCCTCCACACAGCAAAAAGTAACAGAAAAAAAGAACCTGAGGGCATTTTTCTCAGGTCTCACTTTCAGGAGGATAAATTAAGTATCATTAAATATCCTACTAGGTAATCTAATGCCAGATAAATGCAGCGGGCCAGGCCACTACTGTTTGCTTTTTGCTGTAGGTATTTTACACCAGTTAATCCACCTGCGTCGACGTTTTTATTTTTCACTCTAAGAAATCCAGTTCTATTCAAGACTTACCACCATTATCTAAAAAGACTACATACTTGGGGCAAAATTGCGTAAAATATAAAAACCCAGGAAGTTTTGTACTCCTCTTGGATCTTCCAGCCTTGTTCCTATGAGAAGTGATTCCAGTCAGCGCAGGTGCATCCATTGGCACAGCAGGCACACAAAGGCAGACAGCCACATGCCAGCAGGGCTGCCTTCTGCAAATTACCAAACAAATTCAATACCAACTTGCACAGTAGTATTTTCACAAATACGCAGTCACCACGCAAGGCGCAATCCTTTCTACTCAAATCCCTCTCACTTTTAAATACAGTAATTTAGATGGGGGAAAAACCCCCAGATTCATCGTAAAAATCAGATTGCATCAACAAGCTCCAGGCACCCTATCATCCTAAGATTTGTCCTCTGCAGACATCACTCTGCCAGTTCATTTTTCCATCACTAAGTAGCCTTCACTCTACTCCACTGTCTCCCATATGGTTAACATGAATGTGGCAATTAATACGCAATTAATAAAATGGTGCGATCAACTGCTTTTGTTCACAGCAGCAGCTGGCCTGCATGTTAGAGCGTAATTAGACAAATTAAGACGTACCGCTTTTGTTTGCGGATGGACTGACAGCATCGCTCATGCTTAAATGTCACTAAGCCTACTGGCATTTGGGATTATTTTAAGCATGTCTTTTTTTATTAAAACTACAAGGTATGAATAAATCAGATTTATATGCTACCAGCTTCAATGCCAGCAAAGTGCGAGTTTGCTTTACCTCTGAGATGTTTGCACAAGCCAGCCAAGACTTGAGAAGCGATGTATTTCAGAGAATGAGCACTTTTTAAGTATCACAGCCCATAATATGAAGCAAGTGGCTCTGTATGGGTGAAAAAAGGAGAGCTGATCTACAACTGTGTCCAAGCAGAGGTTTGAAAATCTTGAGAATCAACCAACACAGGTATCTGTCAATGATGTGTCATTGAATTAGGGCAGGGAAACAATAGAGTGCTAAAAGTCTGTTGTACTCTAGCAGACTTTTAATACCATTTCCTTTAAAAGGTGTCGGTTTGGCCTTGGCAGGATCTGTATGGAAGAAAAGTGGTTTCAGGGACAGTCCTGAGCTCTTTGGGAGCTAAGAGTAGGAGCAAAAGACCCCACCCTGGAAGAGCAGAGGGCCAGGGACCACAGCACCAGCAAATCTACACAACCCTGATGTCCCAGTGGGCAGAGGTGCTGGGGCGGGTGGCAGCGATACTCTGCCAGCCTGGTCCCCCCAGGGCTCTCCACAGGAGCTGCCCTCCAGGAGCCAGAGCCCTTTGCCTCTGCAGGGTCACTCAGCAGAAGCCCATGTCCCCATCACCACTGGTTCACACTTCTCAGTGCATATTTGTCCCTCTGAGCACATAAAGGTCATCAACCCCACCACATACATGACAATATAATGTTTTAATCACTGCATTACCACCTACCGTGGGCTCTGCAAAAGCAGCACTGAAGGTTACCTACATTCAGATTGGGGTAGCACATATAATACACAAAGCATCAAACATGATACTTGATAAATCCAAGTATTTGCAAGGCAACATACCTTTCCAAGGGGTCATATACTGCTGAAGCTTCTGGCTTCCCAACAGTGTGAAGGAAAAAACAAAACCAAACAAACAAGGGCAAGGACACTCTGGGAGGAGCAGTTGGCACAGGAAAAACAAGGCAGTGTCAAGGAAGCCTCTGAAGATTTTCACATTTAGTAGTAGTTAACAAAAGGAGGATTTCAGCTCCAAGAGCACTGCAAATGTGCCAAGTGTCACAGAAGCCCTCTACCACCACAACCGAGCATGGACAGGCACACAACCCAATTCAGGGGATAGGCAGAAGTCACCAACCTGCAGAGTCCTGGAAAACAGGCCCCAGAAAGGATTACACTAATATCTTCCTTGTTAATCACAAACTTTGCTTCTCTGCTCTTGCAGTCCAGCTCAAGAGGATACACTACAGCTATGAAACCTGCTTACCTTTTATCACTTCATCTCAAAGTGCTGGCCTGGGGGAGAGTGGGATGCAAGTAAGAATGGATTTTGATAATGCTGCCATAATCCGTTTCTGATTGCCAGTATGACTCCATTAGTCAGGCTGATGGAGTCCTCCCTTAAAATGTTTGTGCTTTTTCTGTGGAGTTTCACATTCTCCTCACCGTATTTCTGCTTTAATCTGATCTGAGTCTGATTTTCTTACAGCACCCAAAACCATTTCTTTACAAGCAATGCACAGTAAGATCTGCAAGCATACTGTAACAAAGCATCCATAAACCCCAGAAGCTTTAATCAAATTAAGCACTCAAGAACCTATTGAGTGTACCATTAACAACTATCCTCTGCCACAGACCTTCCAATCTTACTTGTTTCACACGTGGATTTGCACTTACATTGCTCCACCTCCTTAATTACAGCAGATTGTCCCTTGCCCCAATCACAGAAAAACACTACCCAGGAGATGCCTCTGAAATCTCTGCTATTTCAGACTCCTCCAGATGCACTTGAGTGGTGTTAATGAGCTTCACACCAAAACCTCACCATACCAAAACCTCACCACCTCTTCCTTGTGCTCCTGAGTGCCACACAGGGTTTCTTGTCTGCTCACAGGCAGAGAGGAATGCAGGAAATGTCCACCACCAGCACCTCCTTCCACCAGCTAACTCCAGTTCCCACCCAGCAGTGAGCAGTCAGGCTAGCAAAGCATTTTCTTTCAGCAAGGAAACTCAACAAGGCCTTCATATTCGTGTTAGTGATTCACTTAAGTGTTTTACAAGAATGCCGCATTAACATCTTTGTACCCATCATACTGCAAGTTCTTCATACCTCCCTTCATCCACATGACTCTTGCATTTGACGCGTGAAAGGGCACAGGAGACCAGACACAGGACCTCCATGGCCCATCCAGAAAAGGATGGGCAGGAAGGCTTGTTTCCTATGGAACATGCAGGGAATTTGCAGCAAAATGAGTAAAAACTGCAAGACACATAGAGAAACACACACCAGAAGAGCTGGTTGTTTATCCAAGACCTGAAGTAATTTTGTCCAAATGGAGAAGTTCCTCTCCTTTGAACACTGGTGTGACTTGTTTTAGCCAAATGAACAAAACTTCCAGGAAAGCTCAGCCAGAAAACAAGACATTAAGAACACGAAGAGAAAAGCAGGGGGGAAGGGGGGAATTCCCCCATTTTTTAGACATGTAATTAAAATTATATCCAATTTTTTTTCAAAACAAACCAGTTTCTGGCTTTATCTGATGCAATCTGATACGTCAGCTGTTATGGAATGAGCTGGATGCAGCAGATAAAACTGGGAATGAAGGTGGCTTGCATGAGGCTCTGTAAGTAGCTGTCCCAGCCATTCACCACACAGACTGTGTCCTTGTGTCACTTCGGGCACGAAAGACCACAAAGGCTTGCTCAGTGCTCTGCACAGCCCAGAATTTGTAGAGATGGGAAAGCAATTCAGCCTTTGTTTTACACTGCTAAATGAGAAAGCAAAGAATGAATCCTCCCACTTTGCAAGGATTCTGGCATATTTATTTTTTAGTATAACATCCTTAAATGGGGAAATTTAAATCTCATAGCTATTGGAAGAGAAACCTGGAAAAAATCCATAGCAAATAATGGATAATAAAATGTTCAACTTGGTTCACAACATCCTATTAATTTATAAACAGATTTAGTTATTATTTCAAATTTTATGTTTTTCACAAAACACAAATCACACAGACAGGTCTCAGCTTCACAGATAAGAAAGAGCTGTTGTCCTTAGAGTAATGAATAAAGAAGAAAGCATTCTTTCATGAGCTAGCATACAACAAAACACTGAGAAAAAAACCCAATAACTGAAGCTACTGTTTAACAAACATTAAAAGTAATCTGATATTGCCACTGGCTCGCTCCTGAATCTGTAAAAGAAAGAAAAAACTCCCAAAATCCTTATCAAAACTTTATAATCACAAAAAGACAGCAAGAGCACACCACACCTTTAAACTTTGCAAACTGGATAAAATATCAAATGGCAATGGGAACTACAAGAGGCAGGTGATGCTCTAACCAGGAGGAGGTGACAGCTCCCCACAGAAGCAGCCACTGCCAACAGCCTCAGGTTCCGCTTTAGCATGCATTTAAACCAAACTAAACCAAGCCCTTGACATTTCTGCCAAACCTGGTCAGTGGAGTATCTCAGCTTCACATTGCTGCAGGAAAATCAGCTACCAAACACTCAGCACCACCAGAGTTTGTCTGTAATCATGAATGAACACGTGATGATGACAGCCCCTACACCACTGTAATACTGCCTTTCTGGCAGGCAGACAGGCTGCTAAGGATGTACTGCTGCATTCTGGCGGATTTTAATCCTACATTGTCTATTTGCACTCAATTTGCCAGCAAAGAACAGCAGAAGAACAGCATCACAAATGCTGGAACAAGGCTGAGCTGGTAATGCAGAACCTTCACAATATCACTAATTTAACAGTTTTATCAGAATAATTGCTATAGCTTAAAAAACCTCAAACCCTAAAATGGTAACCTGATTATTATGGCTGCTACATCACACCAAGTATTTTGATTATTGATTATTTCGTAGCAGGAGCACCAGGACTACTGCTGCAAACTACTGAGATCCTCTCAGTGAGGATGCCCCCCCAGCCCATGAGGAAGTTCAAGTAATTTGACTGTATTATGTTTTCAAACAGCCCTAACACGACTGGGAGCATTTTCTGTGGAGTGTATCAGCACTGTGAAACCTCTCCAAGCACAGTTCTCATGATGCTGGATAAGGACCCCAAAAGGAGGCCTTTATCAACAGAGATAAAGCCCAGCCAATAATCCCCTGCTGTGCTCCGCAGTTATCACTTGACCTGGTCCCAGAAAGCACTTCCACTCTTAAACACTTTTGTTCCTTAAAATAAACATTAACAGAGTTTAAAGTGACAGCGTCTCCCCGTGTAAAAGAGAAATAGTACCTGTCCCACCCATAACACTTTTAACTGATGGCTTAATTACTCTGCTATTCTTTTGTTTCTGTGGACGGGGAAAGAGTAAGAAAGGAGCCAGTGAGGCAGAGCTGGTGCCCCACATGTACACACTTGTACTGTGGTGAGACACCACCACTGAGGCACTAGAGGTTCTCCTGGGAAAAGCCAGGGCAGAAGGCAGGGTGACTGTCATTCACTGTTTCATTGAAACTCCAATGAACTGGAATTCAAAAAGAACAAATAAAATGCATGGGCTCATACCAGATATCAGTGAAACTCAACATAAGTGATACAGCAATAAACTTGGTCTGAAACATGTGAAAGTTCATTGCAATGGACCAAAAATTGATGATTTAAAAGGTTTGGTAGATCACAAGTCAAAGAATTCAATTGCTTATGTGTTGTACTATAAATCAACAAAATTACACCTATGCACACAATTTTAAAATTATCTCCTGAAGAGTTTTGTAATTTCAATTCAGGTGCATTTTTAGAGAGAAGGGGATGCCTTCCCTACAGACAGCACAAAGAGAAAAGGGAGGCAGCCTGCAGTGAGAGAGCAGGGATTTCTGAGTACCTTACCCATGCTCCTCAATCCCATTTCCACACTCTGGAGAAGCAGATTCAAACGGAGTGATTGCTCACAATGCTCTGAGCAACAGCTCCGAGGGCACTACAAGAACCAGCGCTGAAAGTCAATGTCACAACTTTGTAAGAACAAATTGTCACCCAGCAAGAGAGACAAAATCCTAAAATATACATACACACACCCTAGGCTGTTTGGGGCAAGAGGGGCCATATCCTCCTCCCTAAGAGCATCCCTGGAGTTGCCTCCTAGTTCCTAACCTCTTCAGGGCTTCCCCAGATCTGCCAGTACAGAGACTATATGGTCTTCCTATAAAGGAAGAATTTTCATTTTCCCTCTGAATGAACCAGAATTGACCCTGTTCTCAGAAATACAAAAATTCAGCAGGGAGATACGGATTTTTCTTTCCACGCATTATAAAAAATTTACTTCCTCTTGAGAAAGGCCTGAAACAATCATGTAGTAAATCACACTCCTCCTACAGGAGGGGACATCAAATGAAGCTTGCTTAGTAATGAATGGAGAATGTGGTAATTCAGAAAACAAAATACAGGTGGTTCTGCTAATCAGTGTTAGCATCATGTGGCAAGATGGGGATTTTTCAATTCCTGGTAATAACGAGCCATTGTCAGATAGTCAGTGTGAGACTAATGAGGAAAAGAAAAATCAATACAGTTGTAAATATACTCATGTACTTTTTTTTTTCCCCCCCAAAAAAGACCTGGCACAAGATAGTCAGCCAGCTGGCTTTTGCAGGAAAAGCTTTCTTTGTCTTGTGAAATTTCTCCCCCATCACCCTTAAATAGACTTTTCTGAGCAACCATTCCACAAACAGCTGGGTGCCTTTGCTTAGGTGGTCAGAAAAGAAGGGAAGGCAAGCAATAAGGCTAAAAACAAAACAGCTGAACATTACCGTTGTCTGTCCTCTTCTCATTCCCCATCTGTATTTGCTAGTGAAACTTGAAACTCTTCAGATTAAAAAAGGAGAGTCATCACAATTCAAGAATTCTTTTTTCTCGCGTTCAGAGGGGAAACAACCTTAGACCAAAGGTTATTCAAAAGCAGGCTGTTTCTTTTAAATAAGTACTCATCAACTGCATTAAGCACCTTTTGAGTCTGTTAGACCTTTTTCTTATTTTTCCTGGCCTTTTCATCCACTGATTGTTCCTATGGCTTTCAATTAGAGAGCTACGTCAACAGCTCCACTCATCTAAAACAATCATTTTGCTGAAAAGGAGCATTATTGAACTGAAAGCGAGTGCGCAAGACCTCTCAAACACAGACATATCACATGCACAAAACAGTACCATCCTGTATCAACTTAGCAGCCCCATCAGATACAATATTTACACACACTGTCCTGAAGTGGAAATACGTTATTTTTGTAAGAAAAATTGTTCCAAATGCCTTCATCCTCTAAGAGAGAAATAAGAGTATTTTCCTTGTTTATCCTTGTTTTATTTGTTTCCTCAATAATGACAACACAATACTAAATGACCAGAACAGCTAAGGAATAGGAGCTCATCTTACTTGGCCAGAAGGAGTTGTCGTCTTTGCTCAGCAACTTTTTCTTGAGGCGCCCAGGCAGCTTGGTGTGAGAGTTGCCCATTTTGCTGGAATACAGCGGGATAAGTTCCTCCTCCTCCTCATCGTTGCAGCTGGGCTGCCACTTGCTCCTGCCCAGGCACCCGACCATGGGCTCGGCGGGCAGGCAGTGCACATAGGCGATCATTGTGAGATGCTGCTCTCAAGGATGTCCCTGCTGTCCCCAATGGCCAGCTCCGAGCAGAAGGGAGTGGCCTGCTTATAACCCTTGAAAGGCATTCAAAAGGCTGTGGAGGAGCGGATTTTCTCCTCCTTCGCACTTAGGCAAGCTGAGCTATTTGGGTATCCTGGAAACTGTTTGGAATAGGATTCTCTAAGTCCTTAAAAAAGAAGGAAAACAACAACAACAAAAAAAATCAAGCACCTGGTTAAGCAGCTCACTGTAGCTACTGCTTGCCCTGCTGCTGCCCTCCTCCCGCCCGCAGCTCAGGGCCACAGGCAGGAAAATAGAGCTGCGGAGAGCTGGGAAACCCAGTCACCTGCCACAGACCTCGGCCTACTCCCTTTCTGCTTCCTCTCCAGTCTGTGGCTTCTCTTAAGCCTTATCCCCGATTATTCGCTACTCTCTGAACAACAGGTACTATGGCCACACACAGATGGCCACATCCAAGAAGCTTATTTAAAGCTAAGTTACTATAATTGCTGTGACACTGGCAGCTACAGAACTGCAACTGGGCAGGAACCTGCCAAGAACATGTACCTTCCCCTAGAATGTAAAGGCAGGGAAAAACATACAGACTAAAGAAAAAAGAGCAAAGTGTCACGATTTCAATATTTGGATTTTATTAAAGAAGCTCCCTTTCAAAGTTAATAATGACTGTCACCAAAAGAAGATGGTATCTTCCAGGTTAGACTAGAACTGGATTGATGCTGAATGCAAAGCACAAGCAGTTACCGACTTGCACTCAGTACTGTCTAAATACATACATCCTCACAATGCCTCTAGAGGATAGCTATTATTCCTATTTAAAGATGAAGACATAGTCTCAAAGAGATTTAGTAACCTGCCCACGCAGTGGAAAAGCCAGGATTAGAGTCAAGGTATTCTCAGTTCCTTAGCCTCATCCACAAGTCACTAGTCCATGGCATCTTTCCCAAATACCACACTACTAAGCAAGTTTCCATGCTGCTAACAGTGTCAATCCTATTCTCCCACGCTGTTCTTCTCTGGGACTCAGGAAGCATGCCCTTCCTAGGCTTCTGAATTGCCTGTAACAGCACAGTCAGATTGGGACAGCAAGGAAAATATCACATGAAGAGAACGCTCTGCATAAACTGCCATCTTCTGCAATCTTTAAAGTTTTAGGTTGCTTGAAAGATTACATGGGACAATATTTGTTTTTAAAAATGTGAAGATATTAAAACCCTGAGTAAAGTACAACACAGAACAACTCTTAGTCTGCCTTCTTAACTGTTCTTTATAAATTGTTTGGTTGCAGCCCATACCATTCATGGAAGTGGCTGCTCTATATATAGGAGCACAACAGCATCATGTAAGTATTTACACATATAAAAAAAGGCTTTATGCGCTCTTTTGTCGACAGCTACAATAAACTTTTGGTCAGGAGAAAAAAAAAAAAAGAAATCAAGCCCACTGTTTAACAACAACTCACAGATGCACATCTCCTCTTTCTCCCTGACACACACACGCATCTCCTGCTGCCTCAGCGCTGCTGCCGCCGGCACTGGCAGCCGCAGCCTGGGAGCAGGGTGTACACACCAGCTGCCCACAGGCACTGCAGCACCACGGCATCAGCCTCCAGACACACAAAACACAGAGCACCAGCCAGCATCAACTGCCTCCAGCACTGACTCAACAGTGCTGGCAAAGTGTAGAAAGCTTGCAAAGAACTGCCTAGTTCAGTGGGGGGTTTTTTTGTTTAACATCCTGTTACTTTGCACAGCAATCTAAGCAAAAAATTTTCACTGTGAAGCGTTTCATACACATCTCGCATGATTGTCAGCAAACTCGCAAATAGATGAAAACAGGTCTTATAATGAACTGTGTCAGATATCTTTAATAAATAGGGATGAAACACACCCTGCCTGCAATTTTATGTTTTTTGACAACAATTTCAAGTATCTGCAAAAATACGGATGGAAAGGGGAAAACGTGCCAACAGCAAGGGCAATAGCTGTGCGTACCACTGGCTTGTCCGCACAGATAGCAGAAACTCACTGGCAAACACTGAACGCTGGCAAACAGGCCTTTTAGGCAAATACAAATTTACAAAGCCAAGTACATTTACTCATCAGACTATGAGAAAGACAAACTGTGATTAACATTAGCAGAGCTCAATTCACTCATCAACCACGCTGATATTCTTGTGTCTGCCAGAATAAATGAATGTCTAGACAGTCCTCCTGGGTGGAATGAAACCCCAAGAGTGCTGTCAGTGAAGCAGTTCATAAGGAGGCCCTGTTAACGCCTCCCTAATGGGGCAGTGCCTCTGTAACCCACTAGTCTAGCCACTGTGCCTGCTGTCTCACCCTTTCCATTCCCTGTGATTATCAGGGTCCTGGGAAGAGTCACTGCCATAGATGTGATGCACAAAACTTTAGAGCATCACCAGGCTATTGAAAAAAGCGTGCACTGGGACTTTCATTTATTTCTCCTGCAGAGAGGTGAAGTATCTTTTAGTACATAACAATACAGGTGGATTTCAGTTATGTTGTTTTTTTTTAACAACTCACAAGCACATTATCAAATTACATTTCTAAAGGATACTGGCTGATGTTTGCATGCAGTCTCTCTCTACACAAGGATGTTACTTGACATAAAAGCTCCTTGTTGATCTACACACCAAGCCAGTATTATTAGGTAACATGCAGTACAAACACAGGAGCAAGGAGACAGGAGACACTGACAAAATTCTGTGTTCAGCAGACTCCCATGCTCCGAAACACTTATCAAGATGACACAGGATAACATATTGCCCTGAAGTCCCCATGGCATTTACCACGCACTTCTCTAGACTACAGACATACTCAATTATCCATGTTTCCAATGCATGCTCACGAAGTAAGGCTGATGCACAATAATGGGATCATGGCTGAAATCCAGTTTAACAAGTATATTTACCATATGGTAGGCATTAATGTCCCCACAAGTTTTTTACTTGAAGAATAAATCTGTTCTTCCCTGAAGCCTGGAAGACCTTGGTAACATAAATGATAAAAGATTTGGTGACAGTTATGGTCTCAGCTATTAGTAAATTTAAAACCATAAAGAGTTGCCAAGATGTACCATTCTTATGTGAGAAAGACACTATTTACATTGCCTCTTCATCTCCCCCAAAAATCCTATTTAAAAACCCAATTATTTTATTCTGTGTCTTTATGGAGCAAGAACCTCTCTAGGTTTGATAAAGTCAAAATTTTATCACAAAACTTGTGAGGAAACTTCACTTATTCTACTGCAGTTGTAGCATGGTTTTATTTTTTCAAATACACAAAAGTGAAAGATTTCCCAAAAGTAGCATTTTATTTCCTTTATTATTCTTTTTCATGCCTTTTAAATATTGAACTATTAATAATGCAAGTATGAATGGTCTGAGCAGGCTGTTAAATATGCATATTCATCTTTATCAGCATATTTCATTTTTGCTAAACCAACTCCTTACTCAGGCTCTATTAGACAGAGCTTGAATAATTAGGAATAATTATGTTAAACACTGATTGCATTATACTGGAAATGTTTGGTTTAAACAAAAAAGATCATTAAGAGTTTGACAGACTCACAAAACTGTGACTAACTCAGGGATTACATGGAACAAAATTATAAAGAAAAAAACAACCAAAGAAAACATTATTCCTTTTATTAGACAAGCATATATGCTCCTGAGCTTTGAGAACAGCAATGATACTGATGAACATTACACACAGGAATTTAAAAAATATATAGGATATATCTATTGGGAACTCAGGAGATATGGAATCACAAAGGATGGTCATGTCAGCCCTACTTTGGCATTAAGTTAATCTTTATAAATACGCTACATAAGAAATTATATCATCAGTCTTTATGTACACATTGTAGATCCTCTGGATAGAAGGTAATATGCACCATGTAGTGAAATAATGGCATTTTTATGGACGCCTTGCACAACAAAACCATCCTATGAAGTAATTCCTGATGCAAGCCCAGCAGCGAAACTGGATATTAAAGACTGCTTGTAGAAATCCATGGGGATAAACTCTGCCCTAATTAGACAGTGATTCTATTTTTAGCAGTGATGGATTGATGTGTTCTGCGCTTTTTGGATGAGCAGCTGGAGGTTTTAAATTGTACTTAAATAGTTATTTTTTAAAAAAATGAGAAAAAAATATTTATATATTAAACATATTTCATCAGACCATATAGCGTTAACTAAGCCTTAAAATAATACTCTCAGAGAGAAGTATCCTCCTTTTACATATGGGCAACTTAAGATACAGCAAGAATCTGGACATGTCCATCGTGGTGAAGCACCCGAGCATCCTTCAGAACTGGAAATGGCCAGATTGGACATGGCATGTCCTGCTCTCCTGGCCCGTGCATGTACCATTCCTCCTTCCTGTGCATATCGTGTGTATGGAGTCTTAACTCAGGTTCCTTAAACACAAATACAACAGACAAAAGCTAAAGAATTTCAAAACAAAGAGGGAAAAAACCCACCTTGAGGTATTGTAAATTTGCTTTTTAACTGAATACAAATCTCTCGAATGGGAAGCGAGCAGGAGGTATCAGCTTTACAGTATTTAAAGCAAGCCCAGCATTTGAGAAGCTTGTACAATACCGACAGACATCAGGGTGCAAGGGAAATGAAAGGGACCCAGGGTGGCAGAGATGCACACAAAGCTTTGTGATGTTCCAAAAAGCTCTCTCCATTTGGCCATATTCACCTTCTCCAGCATTAGCTCTATCCCCTGCTACTTTTATGGATGTATTTTTATCACATACTTGTGATCACACAGCATCTATGAGCTTTTAACTTTTTTTTTCTTTTTTAAAGGATGTAAGTAATAAGGCACGTGCAGCTTAAAGAGCTTGACTGGCATGGCAGCTAAAAGCAGTTGTAACAAGCAAGTATGTTTTGTAAAAAGCTACAGCAAGTGTCAGTGGCAAGTGTGTACCTAACAAACTGGAGACAAAACCCTGAATGATGGGGCATTTAGCTAGCTGAATTCCTGGTACACACATAGCCAGTCCCAGATTCAAGGTGTCACCCTTAGGCAACCTCAGACCTCTTCGAGGACACCAAATCTGCAAACCATTGGTTATAGCAGGCACCCATAAAACACAACAAAAAACAACAATAAAACCAAACATAATCTACACAGATTATAAGGAATCTATGTGCCTGTATTTCCCCTTCCATACCAACTCTGAACATACCCATTATCCTCTCATATCTTAATTTAATTTTTCCTCTGCTGTTATGTAATAGCCCTCTGCAATTATTTTTAATTCAATAAGTATTTTGATATACAGTATGTAAGACGCTAGACAAGAAAAACATATTTTGTGTTGCATTATTGGCAGTCCTATAATATTTTAAAATATACTTCTGTATTCTAATTATTCATCTCTACTTTCAATTAGAAAGCTTCCTTAAGAGCAACTAGCAATACTGTATGTTTGATATTAACTCTTGATTACTGCTTTGCAATATTTAAATGAGAAAGCAATTAAAGCCAGCTGTATAAGCAGCAGGTAACTCTGAAAAGCCTTCCTATGCCTTTCTGGCTTAGCTCTGTTGCCATACAAAAAGAAAGATGAAGTACTTTGGTCGGTGCATTCTGTGAAGCAGACCACCTTTGGGAAGGGGGTGACAAATGTCTGGGGCAGAAGACAGGGCTGGTGATGAAACAGAAGCAATTAGATATTACTACTGATAGCTGAAACAAGTCATTTTTGCTGCCTTACTCTAGCAGTTGGGTCCCACAGATCTCTGATCCTTCTGAAAACACAGAGTAAAATATGATGCTGCCAGAAGCCAAGGGAGAAGGCAGTTTCCAGTCTGGGGCCACAATGGATGGCAGTGTCAGCAACCCACAGACTCTGCGAGCAAAGGAGTCACATTCTACCAGCTTATTTTACACTTCATATTAAACGGCAATTCAGACAGGGTTGGGTAGGATTACTCGGTTCAGGTCGGCTCATTACACTTATTACCATGGTAACAGGAGGAGAAAGAAGTCATCTCCCCACTCCTATTATCTCTCACAATTCTTTTTTAATGGATTTAAAAGCCCAAAAGAGGGAAGCACCTTACTGATACAGAGCAGCAGCAACTGCTCTGCTACCCACACAGCTCACTGGGAGAGTTCACACACAGTGGGGTTTTCAATACAAAAACCAAAGCAACCTATAGTACTTGATAAAAGCCACTGTCAGAAAGCAGCCTTCAGTCAGAATGCTGCAGCCTCCTAGCCCTCCTCCTTCTGGAGGAAATGGTCTCATGATGCTGCCTTCTGTTCAAGTACGCCATCACTGCTGTCAAAAACGCACTGCCACCTCCTGGACACGCACATTCCCGGGAAGGCCTGCATTGGCCAGGTGTGTCATGGAGTGTCAGGAAAGCTTTAAAGATAACAACAAGAAAAATGGTAAAAAAGAACGCAAATCTGTATTGCAAGAATTCATTATTTTTAGTGAGTCCTCCTAAAACATTTTGGTTTTACATGTTCAGTGTTTCAGTAAGTACCCCATAAAGAACTGCTTGTAAGCTCTGTGTAAGATGAGGGAAAGGCTGTGGATGTTGTCTACTTGGACTTTAGTAAAGCCTTTGAGAGTTTCCTATTGCATTCTCCTGCGGAAATGGGCAGCCCATTACTTGGCTGAGTGCAGTTTGCTGGGTAGAAACTTGGCTGGATGGGCCCAGAGAATGGTGGTGAATGGAGTTATATCCAGCTGGCAGCCGGTCGCCAGTGGTGCTCCTCAGGGATCAGTGCGGGGGCCAGTCCTGTTTAATATCTTTATCAATGATCGAGGGGATCAAGAGCACCCTCAGTTTGCAGACGCCAAGCTGGGTGAGACTGCTGATCTGCTGGAGGGCAGGAAGGCTCTTGCAGAGGGATCTGGACAAGCTTGATATGTGGTATGAGGACAACTGTGAGGTCCAGCAAGGCCAAGTGCCAGGTCTTGTCATTGGGTCACAACAGCCCCAGAAACCACTAAAGGCTGGGGGAAGAGTAGCTGGAAAGCAACCTGGCAAAGAAGGACCTAGAGGTGTTGGTCAAGAGTGTCTGAACATGATCCAGCATGCGGCCCTGGTGGCCAAGGCAGCCAGTGGCATCCTGGCCTGGATCAGGAATAGTGTGGCCAGCAGGACCAGGGCAATGATTGTCCCCCTGTACTCAGCACTGCTGATGGCACACCTCGAATCCTCGCTACAATAAAGACACTGAGGTGCTGGAGCAAGTCCAGAGAAGGGCAGTGAAGCTGGTGAAGAGTCTGAAGCACAAGTCATGACGAACAGCTGAGGGAGCTGGGGGTGCTTCGCCTGGAGAAAAGGAGGGTCAGGGGAGACCTTATCCCTCTCTACAACTGCCTGAAAGGAGGTTGTATGGTCAGCCTCTCCTCTCCCAGGTGACAAGTGACAGGGCAAGAGGAAATGGCCTCAAGTTGCACCAAGGGAGGTTTAGATTGGATATTAGCAAAAATTCTTCATTGAAAGGGTTGTCAAGCATTGGAACAGGCTGTCCAGGGAAGTGGTTGAGTCCTCATCACTGAAAGTATTTGAAAGACCTGTAGATGTGGCACTTGGGGACATGATTCAGTGGTGGACTTGGCCGTCCCAGGCCAACACTGGACTAAATTATTTTAGAGGTCCTTTCCAACCTTAATGATTCTAATTATCTTGGCAAGGAAAAAAAATGCAACTCAGTTTTATTAAGAGTGGTGCTTCAGTATGTAGTAAAAAAAAATCTCAGGATGTCAAAAGATGAGCTGATCTTTTGCTCACCCATTTTAAATAGAAACTGGTATGTAATACTCAGCCCCAGAAGAACAGGATTTTCCATTCTGTAGGGCACGACATTGAACACTGAAGAGCATCATTCAGCTCTGCTGGGCAGAGCATTCATTCACTGTCTTTCAGGCAATAGAGCAGCAGTTAATACATTAAGCACACTATAACAGAATGCGACAATATTAAAGCATCAATGAAGGAGCAAGAATGGCAAACACAATTGTCTAAAAGTAAGAAATGAAATGGTTGGGTTTTTCAATTTTCATCCTGAAGGGGTTTTCATGCATATTGGCACACATATCAGCCACACGTTGGTTCCACTCAGAGATGCTCTTCCACATCCCATGCCACTGGTTTGCACTGCAGGAACAAAGATGTCACATGTACTCCACACTACAGATCCCTCTCCTGTCATGGTAACTTGCCAATGTAGACATAGCTCCTCACAATCTTTGCATATGCTTAAGATAAAGTAGTTTTATTACTTTTAAAAGCACAACCAATGAAAAATGTCACATGCTTCTGTCAGCAGCCAAAGGAATGGTCATTACTCAGCAAAGATAATTAATTAGGTTAAAAGAACTAAAACAAAACTTTATATCAAATACGATCCCATTAACCTGGAATGGTTCAGTAGTAAATTTTTAATCTGAAGTGTCACATTTATCATATCATATCATAAGCCAGTTAGCACTAGCTTCTTATGAATACAGCCCACCTACTTTCCAACAGGTAACATAAAGGCTTTCTAAAAAGAGTAAGTAAACTCTTGGGTTCACAGATCAGGCTGGAGGAATGCATCAAATTCCATTAGAAAGAATAATGACAAATATATGCACCCCTTGCCAAAGAAAAGATTAAGCTAATGAGGAGCAGTACAAATTAGCAGTATTTCAATCCAAAACAAAGTCACACCCTAGGAAGAGCATTCTTGTCAACTCCCAGGCAATAATATATGTTTGATGTGTAAACATTTTGCTATCAATTACATAGTCTTGATTTTTTTTACAGAAAATTCATATTGACTTGTCATTTTTGTGTCTTTAACAAACTTGCTGGATTGCTTTTTCATGCGGAATATGAAGTTACCAAGTCAACAGTCAACTGTTCTTACAACTGATTTTCCAACAAAATGATTGAACACAGGTGCTACAGCTGCTATGCAGCCCACCAGGGCTGTTCTTTTTTGTATCTGGAGTTGCTGCTTTGTTAAAAAAAAGTCAAATGGTTGAGCTTCACAAAACGGATTGGAAAGAGCAGCCATCTGTATACAAGACCACAAATTAATAGATCCACTTGTCTTTGGGTTTCATTTTCAGTCTGTTTACTGACAAAAAAAATTAAATTAATTCTGAATTTCCAAGGAATATTCTTGAAAGTAAGTCTCCTTTCTCATTCTCCCTATATGCCAACTTTCTGTTAGAGAAGATCTTCTCTGCAACCCTGACTGAGCTATGCAAAATGCCTTGGTTATGACAAGGTCCATATCAAAGCCACAAACTAAGACATGAAAAAGTTATATAATTCTTCAAGTCTATGCTTCAAATAATTTCAGAAGTATGTATTCTTAAATTCTGTATTTTGACAGACTATAGGCCACTGAATCAAGATAAATTTGACATTGAATAGATTATAAACTTTTTTTGTTCCTAAAAAGAATCACTCAGCCCTTACATGTATTTTGCATTAGACCTTTTTTTAAAAAATGGGAGTAAAGCTGCACAAATTAGCATGATAATTCAAGAACACATTTCAAAATTTTAGCAGAAAAGCAGAATTATTTTCAACTGACTTGAAAATGATCCTTTAAGACGCAAAGCAGTAAGATGAGAGCATGGGAGAACAACATGAGGAATCCTTAAAGATCTTTAGAGCGGAGATCCAAGCTGTCTGACCTGACACCGTGGGACATCTGTGACCACAGCAATCCCCTGGGCAGGAGCACTGCCCTCACCAACAACACTGCTCCAGAGCATGCATCGACTTGTGACAATACAAATGGACACGCTGAAGACTGAAAAAAAAAAGGCTTTGAAAATTATCAAGAACTGTCTTCCCAATATCCACTAGGCAAGAAACGCAGACAGCTTTGCATTTTTTTCTGTTCTCCTAATTTGTCATCCACATTTACTCCAGAACTCCAACTGCAAGGAGAGAAGTTTAGCAATAACCCTCGCATCCTTCTTCCTCAAGAAGGACTCAGTGTTCCCATCATCTCGTTTTCTGGCATGGTTTTCAGAGGAAGGGCACCTCTCCAGAGGGTGCTGCACAAATGATGGCTCCTGGCTGCTAGCAACTACAAAAACTTCTTGTGATCTCGGATTAATCTGAGGCATGAAACTAGGACAACAAAAAGCAAACCTGAATCACTGAAGAAGGGTCCACTTGTGCATTCAGATGGTGGAAAGATATTCTCCTATTTCAACACAAGCTTGCCTACAAATTAAGCCTTCAGGCAAGACTTGGCAACTTGTTGGCCTTAATAATGAAGGGAGGAAAAAGCCGGGTTTTCCTCATTACTTAAGCATAATGGTTCTTTATCCCACGTAAGCATGTTAAAGATGCAGCAATTCTCTTAAAGCTAAAAGACACACAGAATAATCCAAAACTTTGTGGCGGAGATGCAGATGGAAAGTACATTCCTCTCCTGAAAAGCAGGATCTGCCGATGGTGGAGATGCCTCTGCTTGAGCACCCCAAGTGTCAGTTCTTGTCTTCACTGCAGGATATGGCTAAAATTCCTGGCTTGTATTTCAGCACTGCTGATGAGTTTAAATTAAAGTGGAAATGGATTAAAAGTCAGAAGCAGAAAGGGGCCAGGATGCCATGCTGCAAAGAGCAGATTTTCAACACATCTCTGGATTAAAAGGCTTCACAGGCCAAGGAAGACCTTGTAACAAGCAGCCTGAAGTGAGGCACAGCAGTATCTCACTATGTACGTAAAAACAGTGCGTCACAGGGAAAGAACAAGAGAAAATTGAAAGATGTCAGAGAGGTCTGGAGACCTTGTGAAAGCAGGAAATCTGTAAGACAAAACTTCTAAGGAGAGTGCAGCACACCTGGCACTAGAAAAGAACAGGAAAAGTCCAGCAATCCCAACCAGGCTGAGCTTTTTGGGGAAACTTCTGCCTCAGCAGTACCTGTTGCTGAGTCTAAAGGAAAGAATGGGGCGAGGAGAGCACATGTGTGAGATGGTTTGATTCCATGAGAACCTGCAGCACACCCTGCTCCTCATCCAGCTTTTTCAACCCTGTAGTCAGCCTCCAGTGAAACAGAACAAAGAAAAACTTCAGAAGCTGCAATTACGTATTTAAAGGGATAATTCTTCCGGGTCTTCACAGGAGGACCAACAGAAGCACTTAAAAATGGGACAACTGCAACATATGCGAAGTGCAAATGCAATCCTGTCCCCAAGTTTTCATGTAGCCCACTGTCACAAACTTCTCTTACCAGCTCCAGAAACTCTGATTTAAAACCCTCCGTAACATTATCAAGAACCATCTTAAAAACATTCTTTGTCCCCATTATCCTGTTTGGATGTCTGTTTCACAACTTCCCTCCTCAGACGGTCTGGAACCCTTTAATGTGTGACTTCAATTAATTCAGAACACAGTCATAACCATTTATCTTGTGCCAATAC
Organism: Acanthornis magna; assembly: GCA_036785705.1. Classification (NCBI taxonomy): domain Eukaryota; kingdom Metazoa; phylum Chordata; class Aves; order Passeriformes; family Acanthizidae; genus Acanthornis; species Acanthornis magna. The sequence continues at coordinate 14,917,804 of JAWUZG010000040.1, read as the reverse complement.
TCTCCTTGGACTTCAACAGGTTTCCTCCCTCCTTGTGGTATTTACCTCCCAAGCTACCAGCTAGACTAAATAAATAATGCTTTTGTAACCCCTCTGCATATGACCAGCAATTAAGTTTAAAATATTTTAAAGTCTGAAAGTCCAGATAAGTTATACAAGAGCTTCGAATGACAGAAACATTTTCTGAATTTTTTTTACATATAGCTAGAAAAAAGTGGGATGCTTTGGATCACTGGGATAATATTAGGAAGAGATGCCTGAGGTAATTATAGACTGTTTTGCCAGCCATTAACCAACGGCAAGATCACAGCTGTGACAGGACTCTGAATAAAATAATTAACAAAATTTCCATTTCTTAATACTAGGCAAAGTGCTTTCACAGGCAACGGGTCTCTCATTTAACAAAGGTTTATGGCATTTCCATGGAAGTAGCAGCAGCCTTCTGCAAAAATGCTGTTGGGGGGGATGGGGTTGGGGGAGAAAGCCAATGTAGAAGAATGACAAGCATAGAGAATACAAATCTGGTAACACAATACTTACAAAACGTGCAATCACTACTATGCTTAAAGCACTGAAAAATGCATGAAGATATTAATAGATTTCGACTATGTGTATGCTGTCTCAACGACCACTTCAACATGAAATTCTTTCAGTACTTAAGAACCCCATCAGCTGTGCATGCTACTTTTACATCTGTTTTAATGTTCTCTAGCCTGCACGCTTTTTTACTGCTTAAAATTAAGTGCTGGCTTCTTGCTGCAATTTGACAGAAATTCACTGCCCTCTACTACTGCTTTGCACAGCGAGGGCCAACTGCATTGTACTGCAGCCCTCCAGACAATGGAGAGGCTTAACAGATATCGCTTAAAAGCAAACATTATCAGGTCAAGGAAAACAGCAGATGATCTTTCTACCTATGATTCATTTAGCAACAGGCCCTCCTCAGGACTGCAGTGCTGTGTGAATTGTGCAAATGACTCCTGTTGCAGCCTGCAGTAAAGACCCAGATGTGAAGCAGAAAGGCAGAATGTGCATTAAATGCACATGTGAAGGAAAAGATATGTCTTAATTGTACAGTTGTGACAGTAGAGGAGTCAATTTTCATAGCCTTAAAGAATACCACCTGAGTCAACAAGTGGACTACAAACATGAAGTGTTTTTGTCTGTGGGTATTTTATGTTCAGCTTTCTGAAAAGCACAAGCTGAACTCAAGTACTGAGGGCTAAGCACATACAGCAGTCTGCCCTGACCTCCACATTTCCAATCACCACCTAAAGATTTACTGAAGGAGAGCTTTAATTCAGCTGATTTCACAGTTGAATCTATCTGGCTTGCCTAACCACTTTAGGTTAAAGCCCATGCGCCCTGGGAAAGGCTGGTGTACCCACCAGAAGAGATTTTTATCTAATGCCTCAGTATGTTCACCCTGCTTCACCCACTGCCACTGACCTTCTTAAAAATTTAACGGAAAAAATAGGCACCCACACCCTGTTCTATGACCAAAAAAAGCAAAGCAAAACCACAGCAAACAATAGGCATTCATTCCACAGGTTCTGTACCCGTGCCATTTGGTGGTCTCCTCAGAGTCAGTCAAATGGAACAGCTCCAAGGAGTGGAACAACCTGCTTCCACAATGTGGTGGTCAAATGTATTTACTGCAACCTCTGAACTTCAGAATCAAGAGCTGGGGTACTCCACTCTCCCCCTTGTGGGTCAGGATGGCACAAGTACTCCCTGGGGTTTCCATTTGCCCACTCTGCTACAAACAGAGCCAAGAAACAGGCAGGGTAGGCACCACAGGCATGGCTGCAGCTCTGCCACCCAGGCATTCCACTACCTTTTAAAATTCACTTTGTTTTTATATATGCTGTCCTCTTCCAATGCATTTAGGTTGTAAATGAATCCAAACAGAAACAGTGTTTTGTTGGTGTTCAAGTACATTACGCAATAGGACTGCAGCCATAGGTGAAGGACTTGAATGATATTTAAAAACGGAAGTATATATTCAGTATTTCTGAGCATGGAATAACTTTAGCAAGAATGTTATTGTCCAGACCTATAATCTTCCTTTTGTTATGTTCAATTTCATTCCATACTTCCAGGCACAGTTAGAAGCCATTCCCGTTCACTGCTGCCTGAAGGAGAAAAGCTGGTCCTGTATCAGATGCTGTTATCCACACTCAGCCATGGACATATCCTTCTCCATCTCTATTCCTCTCCTTCCTTCAGCATGAATTAATAAAGCTGTCATTTAACAAATAAAACCTTCAAACTTTACACAATCCTAAACACTAAGATCTTGCTAGCAGCTAAGGAAAAACTGGGGTTTTTTTCCCCACAGCATGAGAACACAATGTGTCTGACAGAGCCCTCAGTGGCTCTCCTGGCATACCCAAGGTTCACACAGGTGTAACTGTGAACATTCATTCTCCTGATGGAGCAAGTGCCATGGCCAAAATGAACCAACCAACCATTAACCTGAGTGAGGACAGGAAAATTGGTGGCAAAAAATGAGACTAGAAGTATAACAAAGAGTAACTTCACAAGATAAAAGAGAAATTAAGAAAAATTGCAGAGCTCTTCTTTCTTTAGTAGATTTTTTTTAAACTTAAAATTCATATGCTTCATACTTAAATCTCAGTCTGTACTAATTGTTTGTTCAAACTGCTTTTATATGTTGAAGAACTGCAGATGATAAGTGTCCTCAAAGTTACTCACCCGAATAAAATAATGCATATGATATAAAAAACAACTGCAAAAAGAATGGGTACCATTGTGATTACATATAACTGAAACAGAAATAAAAAAATTGAAATTAATACAGAGGAAGAAATGCCACAAGATCACTCTGGGCTTAAAAATCTTAGGACATAAAAACTAATTTGATTCTGCCAGAATCACTTTGACAGATTCCTTCATTTAGATTTTTTCAAGTCCCCTTCCTCATTGCGGTCTGGTGTTATACACACACACACAAAAAAAAAAGAAAAAGAAAAAAGTTTAAACAGAAAGAAAAAAAAAAGCAACTTGTACAATTTTTTTCTTGTCTGGTGCAACTTGGAAAACACATTTATTTAAAGACAGAGAAAATCTGTTTCTGATTTCAAACATTGGATATTTCATGAGAAAATTGCCAAGAAAGGAATTCAAGGAATGTCCTTACACACACACAACACAACACAACTGGTGAGCAGCCCTGTGATCTTTTACAGAAAATAAATTTTTTTAAAAACCCCTGCATTTCTAGCATGCAACTCTTCTCCAGAGAGCAAGCAGCACATGCCTGGGATTTTTCATGGATAGCTTCTATCAGAACTTCTTGCTATTATTAGTATAAAGGACTTCCCTCGCTAATGCACAGCTGTAAGACAAGCAAGGACGGAAAATACTGCCCAAGTGCAGGCAAGCAGTAAGCACACATGCCTGCTTTACAGCACTTCTTAGCACTATTGTCCCTTTACAAAAGCTATGAAGGAAAGAGAAACTCTAGGCAAGTATCACAGAAACGTGAGCTCATTTTTCAGCACATGCCAGCAAACTGCTCATGACATTACTAGGAATTAATTCATTACCAGGGAAATCTTTTAAACTCTTCCATCTGTACTCCTTCAGTACCAAAGATCAATCACTAGCACGTAGTGTTGCCTCTGGTGCAGGTGCTCAGCTTTGCTCAAACTCCAACACAAGCCGTGTTTCAGGTGATGGGGGCACCTGGAAAGCTGTGCTGAAGAGCTGGGAGCTGCCCACAGACTGGTGCAGGTGTAGGGCCAGCCTGGGGCAGCCTGTGAGCAAGGGGACACTGGGTCACCCGCCATGCACGGACAGACACCTGGCTCTGAGCACCTATTTTCCCCTGAAGAAAGGAAAACAGAGGCAGTAGAGCTTAGGGAGGCCGAGTTTTAGAGTGGGGGTGATTTCATCACCCATCCCATGCACACCCAGGCTCACAGACTACACTGGCTCAGACCTGGGATTTATTTATCAGATTGAGTGTGCTTGACAAAACAGACTGAGAAAACATTTGCAGCGCCTGAACAACCACACTGCTTCTCCCTGAGCCCTCAGATCCCAAACAAGCCAGCACCTGACAGGAGAAGGTGCCCCACTGTTCAAGAGACCTTCTCCCTACACAGGCTACCATCAAGCCAGTAAAAAGGACTGGTGTGTCACATTTCTCCTGTGCATTTTGAGGTTATCATTCGTAACACTCCAGCTGATTATTTCAGGATCATGATTTTCAATGCGTATTAATGTAATATACAGTAGCTGCTGCTCCTGAAGGTAGGGAGAATTCTACTCCAAGCTATCAAAATAGAGCAAAGCATAGTGACAGAGTGCATGCAAACAGGGAAGAATTAACACACACCAAAATACACTGCTATGCAGCACTACTGCTTTTAAGAGAAGCCCTTTTAAGAGAAGCCCTTAGACAGGTTTTCGTATCTTGGAACTAGCAACTTACACACAGAGAAAACCTGAGAAAGTTGAAAAGTCTTTTCCTAGGCATTCAACTTTAGATTTAAAAGAAAAAAGCTAGCATGATTCAAATGAATTATGCAAGAGAAAAGTATTTTGCTTCTGTACAAGCTCATTTGCTGCACATAGGACAATCTCTGAAAACTTCACTCCTTGGTTCATTTTCAGCCAGGTGATCTAGATTATATAGTTCTCAGTCTTTTTAGCTGCCTGGCTACTCAACTGGCTTGAAGACCTTTTACCTATTATATTCTTAATTTAAACAATTTTTGTCTTGTATCATTAAGTTATTGCTGCAACGAAAGTTTCATATTTTATTGTTTTGTAATTCGACTGATCTGTTGAGTTGCTGTGAATTGAAAACTTCCCATAGTGGGGTTAAAAATTTTAAACAGTGCAGGTTTTTTGTACACAGGAACAACTTCATTGAAGACAGACCACCGCACAGCCAATTGTCTTGTGCAATTTGTTAAGGGTTTCTCTAGGAACACTGGACCACTACTCTGGAATTTGCAGGAAAGGAACTTCATTTACGGTTGCACTAAGATCCTTTAGTGGGAACTTTGCATAAACAGGAGTTATCAGTAGAGTAAAAGTAGTCAATGTTTTATAGAATCATAGAATCACTTAAGTTGGAAAAGACCTCTCAGATCATAGAATCAAACTGTTAACCCAGTACTGCCAAGTCCACCACAAAACCACGTCCCTAACTAACTTAGAGAGAAAAACACTGTGAGCAAGCACTGATAAGCACTTAAGTAATTAACTTGTTATTCTTTCCGAGGGAAATTGTGTTTTTCTACAACTCCTAAACCCTTCCTTACAACGGCTCTCTGGTGTCAGCTTTCACCGTACTTCAGTAAGAAAAGTAGCAGTAATAGCAATTTTTAATAAAAACAGAAATATGGACTTGAAACAAAACCAGTAAGCTTTTCCTAGTATTTTAGTTTCAGAACCACGTGCTTAAGAAGTTTAATTTAAAATATAAAGTGAGACTATCTCATTAGACGTGAAAACTCTTGCTGTCCCGACGGTCTGCACCAGCTCCGAATGAGAGGAAGCATCACCCAGCGGAGCAGCAGAGTTTCTACCAAGCATCAGCAATAACATAGCACCTCTCTCTGCTCTTCTCCGGGGGCCCCATGCCATCTCACCCGCACGGGGGAAAAGCCACATGAAGGCAAACTGGCGCCGGGTGCGGTGTCACCGGGAGAGGTGCTGCACACGCGGAGCCGTGCGGCCGCGCCGGCCCCGCTCCGTGCGCTCGCAGCGCGCCAGCCTTTTGTCTGCCGGGCTGCCCGCACCCTGCGGCAGGACCGCGCCGGGCGGCGATGCGCACCGCAGCCACAAAAGGGACGGCGAATCCCCGCGCTATCCTCCCCCCGACCGAGCAGCAGCCTCACCTTTCAGGCAGAACATCGTGCGGCCGGGCGGGCAGCGGCGAGGCGGGGCCCGGCCTCTCTCCCTGCCTTCCTCCCGCAGCGCCCGGCCCGGCCCCCGGGCACCCCCGCCCGCCCGGCCTGTGGCGAAACGCGAGAGAAGGAGCGCGGCCACTCACGGGACGGGCCGCCGGTGCTGGGGAGGGTCCGCCCGGCTCATCTGTCACCATTTGTCACTGCCCTCCTGCAGCTCCTGCGCGCCCCGGGGTCAGCGCTCGGGGGGAAGTCACTGTAATGCAGCGCGCCTGGTCCGTACGAATTACTGACTCCGCTCTTTGTGATCCTCAGCCCCTGTCTGGTCTCCCCTCAGAAAGTGCTTTGAGCCGTTTTTGGGTTTATCCATAAATATAGGCTTAATTCATAGCCTGAAATCATCTAAGTGTATCTGAGCAGTCAAGCTAGAGAAAATGCTGATTTTTTTAATACTGTATATGCCTGTGTGCTTTAAGACTGCTGGTGGATGCCCCATCCCTGGAAGTACTCAAAGGCAAGGCTGGATGGGGCTTTGAGCAGCCTGGTCTAGTGGAAGGTGCTCCTGGCTGGAGCAGAGGGCTAGAAACTACGTTGTCTTTAAGGTCCCTTCCAACCCAAGCCATTCTGTGATTCCTCTGTTCAGCACCAGAGATGTTCTGGCTAAAAAGATTTCTTATATACGCCCTGTTTCTGCAGAGGAGACCTTCAGGAATGGAAGCACACAACCTTGTAAACATTTTATTTTATAAGGGTCACAAAGAGCTGCCACTAGCACTGTACTTAGCCATGATATTTGGGTCTAAATGCAGCAGTGTTGTGTTGACTAACCTTTAGAGGGCTTGGCCTTGTACAGCAAAGAAATACAAGAACCAGGGTACAAGGTAAGGGTCAGGGTAACCTATCTTGCTGAACAAACAAGAATTACAACTCTCTCCAAAAGCACAAGTCCTAAAATCCTCCATGTAAAGCCAGATGAAAATAAAGAGCACATGCAAACACATGTTATCTTTAGGTGGAGCTCCAGAAGAAACCCTGGCCCAGACACCTTGGAAACAGCAATTCAAACCCCAGATGAAGCAGCGTTAATGAGATGCTGAGTACCATTAATTGGGCTTCGATATTAAAGAATCACGTTTCAAGTATCTGTCCTCATGCAAGAAAAATTGCTTTGCTTTAGAGTGGACTAAGAGCAGGCTGCAGTGGCAGAAAAATGGAGACTTTACATCAGAGTAGCTCAAAAACGAAAAAGAGCATTTATATAGCTTAGCCTGCCTTTTCTCTTTCAAATCCTGATAGAAAGGGTACAGACTAATGTCAAGATTTCCTTCTGCTCTGAGAAGCAAAGGGGCCCTTTCCCCTTAATTCCATTTTCTAGTGCTCCAGGCGTGCATGTGCTCTTTCCTACCGTAACTTTTCAGAGGGCTCTGGGAATAAACAGTTTATGGAGGCAAAATAAACAAAAACATATTGTAGCTGGAGGAAGGTTACTTGGATACCAGAGGGATTTTAAGGTCCAATCTTGTTAAATCTACTCATTAATTACCTGGAAGGGGAAGTAAGAAGCGCATCAGTGATAATCACTGGGGACTGAGAGCAGCTGCCAACACTCCATTGGGGACTAAGAAAGAACACAGCAGATTCTAGGGGAATCACAAACACAACTAGAAAATACAAAAAAGGAAACAAAACCAGCACATAGGCAGTGGGAAAAACTGTTAATAAAACAAGGAAGAGGAAGCCTTGGAACTATGGAACAATAATAGTGTCTGAGAAATTAGACACAGCATAGACACAATTGCTGAAGAGTCTGACTTGGTCTGGCCAAGACACCAGTGGCACATACTCCTCTGGGAAGGTTTGGACCCTTGGGGAAGTGTAACTTCCTCAGGGGATACACACTGTCCTGTTCACCAGCTTCCCCTCCCACCCTCACCAGGAGTAGAGCAAAGAAGCATGAAAGGGATCCCCACTTTCCTGATGTTCATTGGGAAAAAAAGAATGCTTAAAAAAAAAAAAGAAAGAAAAGAAAGTGAAATAAAAAAAAAAAAAAATATTTTGGAAGGGGACAGAATTTTCAACCCCCAGAACAGCATAAAGCAGCCCAGCATCTATTTTGCCATTTTTAGTGTGTCAGGACTCTATGAGTGATCCAAAGACACATGCGCATCTTTACAGCAGCAAAACCAAGGAGGCCTGATATCCCCCTGACTGCCTCAATGTGGGCCTTGCCATCCAGGAAGCTGGGAGCTCCTCTCCCCAGCTCTTCTCTTCCAGGCCATCTGCAGTATGAAATCAAATTCCCATCAGGGAACCAGTTCTCCTGCTTCATGCGTCTCATTTTGCAGTCTGTGACACCACGGAACCAAATTTCCCCACTGTACCTGGGTGAACCCTATGGAAATAATATGGAAATATCTTCCAACAGTCATATTACAAAGTGTGCTGACCCTGCAAAGCATTACATGCTGTGCTGGATACCGAGAGACAGCTACAAATAGGAAAGAACATATCCCACCACATCTATCCCATGGCAGGAGAAGCACCTCTCCCAGCTGCCATGATGCCATCTGCCATTGTCACCTCTCAGGGAGGCTCTGCTCCCACCAAATGGACGCTAAATAGACTGGCTCCATAGAGCAGGCCATGACATATGTCCATGTTTAATAGGGGCTCCTCATGATCTTTCAAATAGAAATGTTTTAGCCACATGAGGTCAGGAATTTTGAGAGACCAAACCACATCTTTCATCCTCTCCCTTACTCTCAACTCACTGAAATGTCTATCAGCTTTCTGAGCATAACTAGAAGAAATGCTGCAGTGTCAGTTTTCCCTTGTTGAAACATAACATTGCTAGTGCTGTTTCTCTTAGCTGCCCTAATCTGAAAATGCCACAGGATGGGAGGGAAATAAATTCAATAAAAGTATGTCCACACTCGTACCATTTTGGATACTAAAGGTTGTACCGTTAAAACAAGCATGGAAGAAAATGCAGCTCACACCTACCCAGCTCACAGGAAAAAATGATTAGGGTTTAGACTCTTTCTGTCCCAGTTCACATGTTGCTGCACTGCAAAGTGCATCCCAATTTGACTGCCAGCTAGCAGGGCTGTTGGGACATCTAATTAAGCCCTGTTTCCTTTTAGAACCATAGCAATCCTTGGAGATGTCAATTTCTGATACCCTGGATGGGTGCCAAATACAATTTTTCTAAAGCCTGAATCCTTCTGACATGCTTGCCTTTCAAGCTCTGCATAACGCAAAAACAACAGAACAAAACCAAAACCCCAAACAAACAAAAATCCCCACCCTAAAAAGCTACGCAAAGAAAACAGCTGGAGTAAAAATAAAATCTTCAATTTGAGGGTTGACACAAGCCACACCATCTAGTCTGCAGGCAGCTCAATTGCTAAGGAAAACCAGAGCCAGAACCTACCAAGCCCTGTGGTCCCACTGGTGATAAGAAACAGGAGACAAAGGGAGGTTAGGTCAACCCCAGCGTATCTTAAAAGAGTCAGCACTGACTCGGAAACCAAGCATCGGAGAAAAAGATATTAACCATTATTTTGATAAGTAAAACCAAATATTCTTACAACTCCAAAGCAAGAGAAAAATATTTTGCTATTGTCTCTTGCGGTTGATAGCACATATTATATTACCCATTCTACTTGAGGACTGAGGGTGGAGTTTCCTCATACAGTGAGGAAGGAAAGAAATATTTTAAAAATTATTTAAGATTAAGAAAATCATTCGGGGAAAGTCACAGCAAACATAATGAAACAAGTAACTCAAATGATCAGGTAAAAACTATGTCCTTTAAAGCAGAATACACTGTGAATAATTAAAGTAATTAATTGATTGCTTCATGATTACTTCAAATAACCCAAATTGCTAAATAGTCACCATAGCAGAAGGTAAAAAGGTGTATCCTGTCCTGCAAAAGATAATACAGGCAGGTGACTTGTGATGACTGGATCTTTCTAAAATTATTAGTGAAACAACTAGTACACAGTTATTTTTGCACTCCCAGATTTGCAGCCACCTTTCAAGACTGGCACAAGGAACAGAATTTTCCAAATCTTCAAATGTAGAAGAAAAAATGGAAATTTTTGCACCTTTAAGGAGCAGGAATGAACAGAACCAATATAAATACTTGGGGGGGGGGGAAGTATGCCCGTAATTAGAACAACCTTCTTCCAACAAAACCACTGAAACCATGTGAAATTGTTTTCCTAGAGAATTAAAGCTAAAGCAATGACCTGTCACTTGAAGGAGGGACACAGTTCCACTTGAGTCCTATGAAAATTCAGGAGCCAAAGTAAAATCCTTTATCTATGTGTCTTTTTTTTCATCAAAAGATGATTTTCAATGAGACAACTTTATTTTTATTCCTACCCTAGCTATAGCTATACTGGTGGAGTTTTCAATTAGATACTGCAGACAGCAGTATTTTTGTGAAATCCTATTATGCTTTCTGATTATTGGAAACAACAAGTTCTTCTGTAGTAAACCCAGCACTGTTTGCAGGTGCAGACACAAAGTGCTTGGCCTTAAAATTAATAAAATAAATGGTTTTAGGAATGGGCTGCCTTAAGTGAGGAAGAAAACAAACACAATGAAGTCATGAATTAGTTCGCCTTATCTTTTGTTTGCCTTACTCTTCAGACAAAGGGCACAGAAAGGGCAAAATCTTTTTAAGAGCTGCTGTAGGTCAAGAAAGGAATCTGTAACCAACTTCTCCAAATTCATTCAGGAATTTCTTTGCCACAGAACTTGAACAAAGAGGGCATTCCTGGTTGTGCGGGTAGGACCAGAGTGTACCAAAGGCTTAACACATGACCAGAAGAACACTAATTATATGAAAACAGTGACTGATGGTCCTAAATGTAAAGAGCGGCTAGAGCAAAAATTCTGAAGAAAAAGCCTGGAAAAACAACAGGCAATAGAGTAATTTCAGTCTGCTGCTAAAAGACCTGCTTCTCAATAAAAAAAAAAAAAAGGTTCATTATTTTGCAAGGTTTGTGTGCCAAATTAGCTTTGATTAATGGATGTAACAGGGCTTTATTGATAATGTTTACCATTAAAACAAAACAAAAATGCCCCTTATGGGCATTTTCATTTGCCCAGTCATCCGTGCATTGCTCCAGAAAATTGCAACAGGTTGGCAAGGGCTTGTTTCTTCAGATTGATGTCCTCAGTATTTCACTAACCCTGGTAACAAGAAGAACTGAGGAATTCTCTGAGGCCACCTTTGGGTAATCAGGAATACCAAAACCACAGGCAGCAGGAAGGACGCATGAATTCCCCCTGGCATCCAAAGACAGCTGCACCATCCTACAAAGATGAGGAGAAAAGAACAGGTTGTTTCCCGAAATACGCACAATTGCAGTATGTAATAACCAAACAGAGCAATCGTCTTTTACCAAAAAATACTCCCTAAGGCTGAAATATATGCCAGACCAATACAAAGCAGCAAAGAGAAAAATCAATTTCTCTTCTGCCCTAAGGTGTACGAGCGTGTAGACACACCATCAGCACTACCCGGGGAGCTGTTTTCATTCACACCATCACAATGCTTACATAACAAGAAACAGTTCACTGAAATATTGAGGTAAAACCAGCAGCACTTAATGCAGTTCTCTTCTGATTTAAAGCTATGGGTCAAAAAACACTGAAATCCTTGACCAAGAATTACAACAATTGACAATTGAGCGCGAGCTGTCCTTGGGCAGCAAACTGAGCCTGTATTCATATCAGTAGCTGTGCCAGGGCAGGGTGACAGAGCCATTTGTAGGTTATTACAGCTTCACATGTGTGGTGCAGTGGGAACTATTTCTGCATTCCCACCTGTTCTCATTCTTTCCTTGCTACAAGCCTGAGACAGCCCCGAGGTGTTTTCTGCCATTGTCCCTAGGGTAGAAACTCGACTGCTTCTTCACTGAGATTCCCAGCATGTGAGCAGTGTCAGCGCAGAGCAGCCGGAACAAAACGGGTTATTCCTTATTTGACCTGATTAGTTTAATAGAATTGCTGCCTTCCACCAGTCCCAGCTGAATGACAATCTGACAGAGACTGTGGAGGAGCTGCAGCCCCGTCGGTGTTGACAGTTCCCCTGTCAGAGCCAGCCGGCACCCCGGTGGAAAAGGAGTTGTGCTGCTGAGTGCAGGGCATCTTTTTCCCTTTGCAAAACCAGGTCAAGCTGGCTACAAGTCAAACACAGAATTTAATACTTGATTCTGCCATTGCATGTCACAATACCTCGTTTCATTCTGAAATGAAAATGCCATATTTGCCATTTATGGCATTACATGCATTACTAAAGGTTAATAAAATTGAGTTAGTAACTCCTGGATGAGAATTTCCATATAAATGTTTGGTAGGCTGTAATCAGTCACCCTTACTTATCAGCTCTTTGGCAGTCTGGACTACAAGGGAGGAAAAGATACAAAAGACTCCATGGAAATTACAAGCAAGTACGAACAAATTCCAGTTTCTAAAAGGCAACAGCCTCCACTATTCATTAGTTTCTATACATGTTTCAGGCATTAAAATTAGACATGAATGACAGAATCAAAATTAAGAGCCTGTTTCTTCCAAAGGTCCCTCTTTAATTAATTTAGTCATTAGCAAGGTGCCTGCAAGGGTGTGATTCAGAGTATTAAGCCTAATACATAAACTGTGAGCTTCCCCATTGCATTCGGGAGCAAACACCTGCATATGCAAAATAAAACAAAGCCATGGGGAAGTAAAAACAAAAACCAAAACCAAAAACAATGAAACAAACCAAATCACAGACGCAAACAAGCAAAAGGAAAGAGGCAGCAGGTGACAGGAGCAGGTCTGATGGGGACACACTGCGTGCACCCAGGCACAAAGTGCCTGGAGGACAGATGCCCCTCCAAAGCAGTGAAGTGGGCAAGCCATGCCTCCCTCCAGGAGCAGTTCCTATCAAACCTGACCTGCTAACTGGCAAACACAGCTTCTTGTACTGTGGTTCGTGGACATGGCCCACCGTTCATGCTAGAAGTGGGAAGAGGTTTGGGCAGAGGCCTCCCTCCTCTGCCTCCTATATACACAATATACACTGGCGCACTGTGACCATGGACCTTTGTTACCTTGGAGAAAGTGGATAAGCAGGGATAACTTCTATTTAACATCCCCACGTGCTACTCTCAAGCAAAATGCAGCCCCTGTCACTTCCTCTGCTTAGCTGTTCAATCTGACAACAACTGAGCAGCTTTAGGGAAAACCTTCTGTGTTCTTCTCAGATCTCTTAATTTGGAGTGAATGGGTAAAGGATCCACCAGTTGCAAAGCACCTAATTCACAGCCCATAATTGCCTTCCAAATTCTACAACTTCTACAACTACAACTCTACAAATTCTACAACTACAACTTCACCACAACTCAGTGTCCAGGGAATCCATCTGCTTCAGGGAGACAAAATGTCAGGCAGAAGCCATATGTAAGGGAAGCTCTAGAAGGAGCAGAGGGCGTACATAGTAATTACCTTTCCTTGGGATGGAAAAATATGCCATCCTGTCAAGTGTCCAACATATACGCACACATGCTGAAAATACATCTTGCTTAGGTATCAAAAGCACCCAGGCCTTACATTTTAACAGACCACTTCACCTCAGGCTTCGGAAGAGCAAGCTACACATTCAAGTTATAAAAGCATTTACACTTCAATTCCACAGGAAAAAAAACAAACCAAAAACAACAGAGGGGTTTCTGAAAGAAAGGCTGGTAGATAAATTGTATTCATAGACAAATGTAAGCAAAACCAACCAACCAACAAACCAAACTAACCCCCAACAAACCAGGTAGATGGCAAACCTGGAGTTTAATTTCTTTATTTTTATTGAAATTCTGCAGCTAAAAGACAAGAAGAAAACTTATTTCACAGTTTAAATCACAAACTGTCAAATCCACGCTTTTTAATTGTTCCAAATATGATAATAGAAGCTGAATACGCTCTTTCAACATTCATAAACTTTAGTCATTTAACCACATTCTTAACCTTTAACTTCACTTTCTTTTCATTCGTAACAGATTGGAGGAAAAACAAGAAGTTGTCATATTTGCAATGCTCTGCCAGAATGGTGAGCTATGACCATACTGGAGACAAAGGTCCCCTCAGTTTTAGAGGACAATTCATGACCAGTTGGCTAACATCTGCATAGAAACAGAAATTTTCATGTACTCTCTGACTTGATGAGCAGCACAGAGGAAAGCACATCCAGCATGTTGTTTCAGGTCAAACAGTGCATCCAATCACTGAAAACATCCAGTCTGCTTTACAAAATATAGCTATTTAAGAATAAAATGTGAAGGTCAGGAAACATCACTTTTGACCCCTACTGAGGGGGAAGCATTTGCCCCAAATTTCAGCCTAAGGATAAGCTGGACATCCGAGGGTACCCTGGGAACAAGAAAAAGGATATAAACTTGTAACTTTGGAAGCACATGGCTGAGTCAGGTGCTGCTCAATTTGTTTGCATTTCCCAACACTGTGCTCTTCTACAATGCAACCAGCCAGGAGAACTCTGGCTGGAGCTACTCTGCATGTGAAATTCAAGGTGTCCTGCTGAAGGTAAGGACAGTCAGAGTCTCACTTGACAGCAGCACAGAGCTGCCCAGAAGGAACTGGGATCTGCCCTGGGAGCTCTCAAACACCAGGGGCTAACTTCCCCTCTGCCTCAGAAAAGCACACTTCCAAGACAGCAGCTCTAACACAGGGATTCAGCAGCACCACACAAGCCTGTTCTGCCCTTCAGCTCCTCCATCCTAACAGAAAACATTCCACAGTCCCCTGAGAGATTAAGGCTCTTCAACACAGTAAACTTACATTAGTTATGGCTCTTGGAGTAGGCAGTGAAACCAGCCACAACTCTTCATTAAAAAGAAAAAACAATCTACTTGGGAATGTCCTTTAGCACAGACTGCTGTTCTCCAGTCACTACTGCCTGGAGAGGCACGGACATGCTGGGATAGCAGCCGGGGAAGAAAGGAAGGACAGCAGCAAGTTTGTAAGGTCATAAAAACTTTTTTTTCTATTTTTACCTGGAACATTTTGACCAGAGAGCAAATTTTATTTTTTTTAATAAAAGATACTTGCACTATCAAAATAGCAAATAATTGGAATTTGGCAAGGTTTTTCTAGAATAAATAACCATGATAGCTGGATCAATGTTTTTTTGATAAAGCAAAAGTAGAGATGTGGCTTTAAACAAATGGTTCAGTGATACCAACACAAGATATTCTGTGATACCAACATTTCTTACTTAAACTTGTTTCTGTAGCTTACAGATTTTTGCTTAGCAAACCCACTTTCAGATTCCCATCTCTGGCAATATTTGCCAGAAGACATGGGAAAGACAGCAAAATTTTGATTAAATTTGCTTTTATGTACAAGCACGCAAAAGCTGCTATTTCAAGTTTTAGTTAAATGCAGGACTTGTGACTGTCCCCAGCTGTTTTACCAGCACAAAAACTTTTGGTTGCCACTGTATATCATGAAAGTTTTACAGAACACTCTGCTGTGCCGTGATACAAGTATGCTAAGACAAATAATACCTACATCAGTAATTGAAGTAATACCTCTGCTCCCAGCTGTGGTTCTATAAGAGCACAATATCCAACAGTCCAACCACAAAAATTTGATAAAATCTTGACCAATTGTTACAAATGCATAGAACTATATCCAATTTTATCTTTGCACACAGAACCCACAACATGTAAAAGGTACAAGACAGAAAACTGGCTTTTGTGTCAAATCTCTCACTATTTTTTCCTTTCAGACATTCAAATTTGTATATGCGTGCTTTTATATACTAAATAAACATTGTTTTCTTTTAAAAAAAAATCCCCCCTGAAAACAAACGAAACAAAACCAAGCAAAAAACAAAAAACACAACGCCCCCCAAAAAACCCCAAAAAACAAAAAACAAAAAAAACAAACCCCAAAAAAAGTCTTTCACACAAAGGTATAAAAACCATACAGTATTTGTTTTGGACTTACTCCAGTCTCTTACACAGATGCTTTTTGAGGTTTCCATAAATGATTATTTATGGACTTGCCCAAAGCTTCAAGAATCCTTTTCACAGACATGCATGCCCCAGCTCTACAATCCATCAGATGTTATGGCTTCTACAAATGCTAAAAGCTCCCTTTGGGCTTATGGGTCTTTATCTATGTAGTAATTGACACGACTTTTTTCCTCTTTGAACACAAGATCTTGAGCAACAACATACAGGAGAAAAGCCCAATAAAATGATTTTACATTGGAATAGCAACAAAAAGTGTGGATTTGGTAATCTTGCATATGGGAACTTAATAGTTTTTGGTACTCTTACATCTCATTACTAAAAAAAAGTGATTACTGCTCTGTCCCTGAAACCCTCTTGTAAACCATATTAATTACTTAAAAACCCAGAATTTAAAAATTATTTGGACTAAAGACTGAGGTGATGCTCTGGTGCTGCAGTTAGGTACAATCGGTTGCCTAGCCCCACCCTGAATTTCTACAGAAAGCACTGAAAATACCAACTCCAAAATCCAAAAGGTTTTGAGTCCCAACTCTGCCTCTGGAACATGAAGAAAAACTCATCCGATAGTATTATATTTACATGATGCATGTTTAAACCAACCACAGGTAGTATAGGCATAGCTAAAAAGCATTTTTACTGACATAATAAGGCAGCACGGATACTGCTACTGTGACAATTCAGTAATTGTTCAGTATATGGAAATGTGACTCCTTGGTAAGTGTGATGTTCTCAGACCATGATAAGCCATTAGGAAGCTAACTGACAGCTTTGGTCAGAGTTGTCATCAGGATGTCAGGGTTACTTCCATCAGACACACTGCAAGGACAAAAAAGGCTGAGCCCACAAGGAGTTGCAAGGAAAAAAATGAGCATTCCACATGCTTTGGTATTAAAGACTGAGACTTGGCCAGCAAACAGCAGAAAGCCAGTGGCTGCCACCTTCTGAACTGGGTTTGATCAGTCATTAAAGCACACCAGTTACCTGAGAAACAAGGTTTCTCTGACTAATGACTGAATAATTTTTCCAGGTAATATATTACTGCAGTAAAAAACAGCAAAGACTTTGAACTTGCGATGCAGAAAGCTTGGAAAGCAACCAAGTGAAATGGAGGGAGTAGGTAAAACATCAGAGCAATAAACAGGGACAGGAGCTGGGGGGAGCAGGGAAAACCTCACTGGCTAACAGCTTGTTCTGATGCATTGCCACGTATGGCCAGACTTGACTGTTCCTTGTGCTTCTCCAGCACCTGGCCAGAAAAGTTCAGTTAAGATGTTCTGATGCTGCCATGTGACTCATTTCCGTTTCTGAAAAACTAAAGTAAATATGGTGAAACCTGTGCCATGCCACTAACTCATTTGTTATCTCTAATCAGATTTACTTGCTATGTCATACTCGTGGTAAACAGCACAGGCACAAGCGAATGACTATCCCATTCTTCCATCCCTCAGAAATCCTTTGCAACACACCTGAGCACCTTTGTTTCAAAGAATACCTCTCTCAGTCTTTTTTCAGTGAAGTGGTTTTTAAAGGAAAAAAATGCTCTGAGCTTCAGTCTGAAAATACCTACTACCCCCAAAAGTAAAACAACTGAACTAAAAATTCTTATTAAAGAGGAGAAACATGAGAGTTTCAGTGTGCTCTCATTTCAAAGGGCCTCCAGCTGACTGAGGAGGAAGAGGGCTGAGCAAGAAATGTTTCAAACAAACCTTCTACCCTCTCTTCTACTAACAGCTTTATCAAATGCGATACAATTGGTGCTACCAGTTCCAAAACTCTGCACTACTGCGTACATTTTAAATAGAAGAACAAAGCAGCAGCCCGTGACTTCCACACACGCAGGGACCAGGACATTGGGGTGTGCCCCAGGTTCCCAGTTCCGTTTACTTTTGTTCTTCTTGCTCATTTTGAACTGACAAATCCAACCAATCTCTGTGCTCGCTACTGTGTGCGAGCTCCAGTTTGCAGCCAAGGCAGATTAGCCACTTTGCTGGTGAAATACCACGCAACACATGCTGCCTTGTGCCTGTCACCCAGCAGCCTCGTGGGAATGCAATCTGAGCCTGGAGGAGCAATGGAGCGGCAAAAGAAAAGGTTTAAAAAGACAGGAAGAGAAACAGCTCAGAAAGAACAACAATTCCTTCATTTCTAGCTTCTGTTATTAACACTCCTGCCTTTACGTGTACAGTTAGGAGAAGGAGAGCCTGTGATTTGTCAGACTTACTTTTTTACCAATTTACCTGAGGAAGAACTGGAGGGAAAACCATTGTGATAGCTGAAAAACTATTAAAATTTCATGTAGCTTAAAGTAGTCTGGTTTTCTGTATAAGACTAGCCATCCTGCCATTCTGCTGTGCCTCTTATTTCTTTCTAGTTTGTGTTAATTTAGTGATGTGGTTAATTTGAGCACTGAAGTCAATACCGTTTTGAGTGCTCAGTTTTACAAAGGTTGGCAAGCAGTAATGCAGCAGAGCAGTGGAGCAAATTAATTCGAGAACACAAGTGGCCATTTATCACACACGTTTTGCCTTTGAACACAAACCCAAGATGACAACTCTGCCAGGTACGGATACTCAAACTCTTCCAACACTGACTCGAAGCCCAAGGTAAAAGACCTGCAGCCGTGACAAGTTTCTCCTGCCCAAATGTATAACCCCTCACTCCCTTCGGACCTGGCAATCCCTGTCAGTCTGGCAGAGGATCCTGGTCAGACAGAAATGCACAGTTAGATTTGTCATTCAAAACGATTTTACAAGTTGAGTCAAATTGTTCCCTCCACAGAGGAAATAAACCTTGCACAATCTACGCCTCCCTCCACCTTCCCTTCAAAAATGACATATTGTCATCTCCTTTTTAGGCAGGCAGGGAGGCTTTCATAGCTTGCTGCCCAATTATGGGAGGAATTCTGCCCTCCCCCTCCCTGTACAATGGGCTCTTTATGTAAATCACTCAGAAAAATTAATACACCATTAATCCATCAGTAAAGCTTCCTTTCCCATCTCTGCCTTGTGGCATTAGCACAGGCTAAGGAAGGCAGCATGAGAAACTTTATGGAAGTTACACAGAATCCAGCAGCAGGGCTGGTTCGTTCTTCTGATCCATGCAAGCTCCCACAGGTACTAGAAGCGTATTTAGCATCGCTGTCCAGTATCAATGTAGCAACAGTCAAAAGTAAAAATTACTGGTTACAAATGCAAACTCCCTTTTTAGAAGTTTTTCAGCAGCGTAGTAGGTTAAAAAACAATCTTCAAAGCACAGCTTAAAGTTGTGTCCTAGTGTGCAGGGAGCAAAGCATAAGCATATACATCCTGTGTTAGTGTTCCTGCACAAAAACCATTTACTAAAGCCACAATCTGTTCTGACACGGAAGTGAAATTCTGGTCAAATAGCTTTTAACTGCTCCCAGAAATGAAAAGAAATAAAAGGCCCTTTGAAGATCAAATGCCCTTGGAGAGCCTGCCTGCTCTTACAAAAGTGACCTTACAGCAAAACTGAGTCAACTTTACACTTTCTATTAACAAACTACTGCCCTGGCAGCACAAGAGAAATTACAACCAAATCGCTCACTTTACTGAGTACTTTTAACCTCACTTGCACACACACACACCCCACTGCCTGCCAGCCAGCTACTGGAACTGTAACTTACCAACTCACATGAGCAAACTTTTGACATTTGTTTTGATTTATGGCAAATATGAGGTAATTGGTTATTTAGTGACCTGACAAACTTCATTCAAAAAGAGAACACGAAAAATAAAAGTACCTTTTAAAAGTCTCATATAAAATATATTCCAGATTTGAATATTTCAAAGGTTCATTCAGAGCTGCATATCTCGTATCCTAGATGTCTCTCTGTGGAGCAATTCCCATCACTTCCTCATCATCTCTTTTATTTTGCATTTGGGACCTCTTCCTAATCTGCCCTCATAAAACAAAATATACTTAAATTTTTTCTAGCAGGACCATGAGGCAGTCATCCAAGAAAAGTCACCCATTAATTTAGAAGTGGACTCTTAAGTGGCTTTTAGTTCCACATTTTGAAGAGGGATTCTTGCAGCACCTGCCCAAAGGCTCTGCCACCAGTGACTACTGGCTACAAGCAGCATAAACAAAACTTACCTATGCCCCACACAGTCAGTACCCAGATGGGAAATTAAAGGATTTTCCTGTTGATCACTATAAGCTTTCACAGTTTTAACCCCCAAAAAACTTAGCAGGGCAGTGCTGCACCTTGGCTTTTGTGCTGCCTTCCTCCTCCTCCTCCTCCTCCTCCTCCTCCTCCTCCTACCCCACCTGCGGCTCCCGTCTCCCAGTGGGATCCGAGCAGCTGGACAGAGCAGCATGGAGCAGGGCTGACACTTCAGCAGCAATCACAAGGGTTAAAGAGAAAGCAAGTCACCTTTTCTCTGCTGGCTCCTGTAGGTCCAGTTCTCGTCATCCTCGTCTACCTGCTGCACGCACATGGAGGAGAGTTCACCATCGCTGCGAAACAATCTCTTTGTCTGCCTTGACAAGGAGGAGAAATTTATCCAGCTGACAGCACGCGAGAGGGAGCCTGGGTTTTGTTTGAGTTTGAAAGATCTCGAAACACACTCCTTTTTCATTTTCTTTCAAGCCAGCTACCGGTGTCCTTTCCAAACAGACCTCCCTGAAATTGTTCCTGTCCCCTCTCTCAGCGGTTTTTGTGGGAGGCTAAACAAACTCAATCCGACTTCAGTCCAGGTGTCTTCTCGCTGCCTTTAAACCAGCACCAGTATGGAGGTAGGTCGCTGTGCCAGCGCAGCTCCCCTGAAGCTGTTTTGATACAGCACTTAGGGAGCTGCCAAGGAAAACAAAGGGGAGAAAAGCAGCAGAAAGTGGCACCTTGCAGCAGCTCAGCAGAGCATGTAAGGGCTGAGCAGAGTATCGCACTGAGGCTTGTGTTTTCCCCATTCTCCACTCAACAGCAAAAACTGTAGCTCCACTCTTCTCCCTGGCATCGCTCCCCAGGAGCGTGCATGCAATTCAATCCTCTCTTCTGGCTCATCAAAAACAGCCCGTGAGGAGGGAAGAGCAGGCAGAGATCACACCCTGGCACGGCACAGCTCAGGAGGGACAATAAAGCAAACACACTTCTGCCTCCTCATTCTGGCTGCCCTGCTCTCCCTTAGAGAAAAGCCCGGTGAAGGAGCTCCAGGAAGGCTCTCCTAACAATAAAACCGACTGCGTGGCTATCGCTTAGGATTAGAGTGAAATATGATAGGCTCGCTCTCCTAAAAGCACAACCGCAGCAGCAAAACTCCTCCTTTCCTCAGCCAGCTCAATGGCAGTGCAAACTTCTGAACTCTGCGTGCAGAAATAGAAAAGCACTTGTGCACCTCTGCACGCTTGGAGAGAGGGAAAATAAAATCCTGGGGCTTGTCCACACCACAAGTATCCTGAACAGTGTGTTGAAAACATTAGTACCCACATAACTGGTGGTACATTTGGAAAGAAACTAAGTAAAACTGCACAGACATAAGCAAAATCCATGCATGAACAGATATTTAGTGACCAGACTCCTACTGGGGTCACTGCAGCTCATAACACCGGGTTTGCTGCCAGCTGTGTTGTGTTCTGCCACCTTCTCTTTAAACTAGCAGCTGGGAAAAGCACTCCACAGTGTGAAAGTTTTAAGAAGCCAGCCACTACTGAAAGCTGCCGTGCTTGCCCTGCATGCCAGTATCAATGCTGCTGCCAGAAGGGAATAAGCCTGCAAGGTGGAGAGGCAAAGGGAGCATTTTAAAGCAGACAGGAGTTGGTAATACCAAGACACCCAGGGTTCTGCTGGAATTTGTCACCAAGATATAAGTTGACAAAAACCCCCACGTTTCTATCTTGCAGCAAAAGAATAGACTTGACTGCGGGGGACAGCCAGTAAAATCAGCTCAGTGAATCCTAAAGGAGATGGTGGTAACGAGGAACCCAGGGGGGGAAAAAAATAACACAAAAACATGCCGCTTATCTGAAGAACAAACACTAATGTCTTAACATCCTAACGGCTGCAGATGATGTTATCAAAAGGACAAGGAGCGTAAGAAAACACGGGGGCAGTGTTCCAGCTCCCAAGCTATCGGTCACATTTACACTATTGCAGAACACGCCCCAGCCCCCTGGCAGATGCTATCGCAGCCCTCTGGATTCTGCTGCACAGCCTCTTCAAAACCATTAAAAACAAAGGCTCTGGCTTTTTCTGAAACTTATGGTTCTCTGACTCATAATAAGAGGATAAGGTTTAACCCACTGACTGGGAGGCAAAAAGCTAAGTACTGTATCAGATTACTCTATGAATCAACCAAGCACACCAAAGTGACCTTTGGCTCCCACTAACACAGCACAATGGGTTGGCCAACTGTCTTCTGTAAATAATTTAATAGGCTGCATTTAAATTGACCTCACTCCACGAGGTAATGCAGATGTACATCCACAGGTCTCCCAGCCTTCCCTAAGTCCGCGGTGCTGTAGTGGGGCTGCGGAGGGAGGGGGCTGAGTGTGTGCTAAGTGAGGGTGAGTGGGAGCTAACACACTGCTAACATTCCCTATCCTCACTATGTCATCAAGTCCTTCCAGTTTGGAGGTTTTTGTCTTTGTTAACAGACACCACGCCCCATCCCTGATGAGACAAGAGACCTGTGTGGAGTTGGGAGGTTTGTTTTGTTTTCCTTCCTTGGACCTTTTGCTTAAAAGAAGACTTGAGAATGAGGAGTGAGATACCCCTAGAGACTCAAGCACGGGGAATATCCATTTTGGAGCAGCTCATGTACAAATTGGCAGGATTTAATAAAAAAAATAAAAATCAAAGAATCAAAGACCATTCTTAAAGTCAACTCATTTCTTTTGACAAAGAGCAAACATTTGGAATTGCCAGTACAGAGAACTCTAAGCTACCACAGCTATTACTGGCTAAATTATACAGAGCCAGTTGTATAAAAACCCTGGTAGGAACTGCAGAATCACCGTCATCTCCTCTCCAATGTACTACTTAAAAACAGAAGATCAGAGGAATCAACAAGAAGGAAACCCTTTCAAGTTAACCCAAAATGCCAGGGTAAATCCCAGAGACCTGCCCAGAGCCTAGGCAGCAATTTAATTTCAGGAATTTTCCTGACCTGTCTGTACCTCTGCCTTTTTAACATCGTGCTGACTCACAACTTGGTGATGCAAGGGCAAAAACACCATGACTGACCATAACATTTCCATTGTTGCTGTTGGTATCATCAGATTTCATTGCAGGAAAAGATCCATTGCAATACACTGCAACACTGTCATTACCACAGAATGCTTTTCATTTGTAGGTGACAAGCTTAGTATCAGCATGCATCATTGTATATGCGGATCAAAAGTAAACTTCCCAAGATCAAGAGAAAAGAGCAATTACCATTTGAAAAACAATAAATATTGAGTAACTGTTGCAGGTTAGTCCACACTTTAATCAATAGCTAAATGAAAGGCCATGCAAGTGGAAATTTTAGCATCTGAAACACTTTAGAGGCGTATATTTAATTATGTAAAACAGTCTACAAAGCCATTTAAAAGAAAGAAGGTACATGTCTAATAAGTTTAGCTAATTTTCCAACCTGACTATTTTCTCCCTTATGAAGACATCATACAAGTATATAGGCTTCATATCTTCCAGGTTATGTATGTAAAGATTAATGCATTATTTTTGCTTTGCCTAATATAAATCCATCTCAGTATAAAACATGAAGGGGTCACAGAAGAAGAAACACAGGGTTTGAAGTGGAAAGCTAAACTGGTTCTTTCCTCTGCCCTTTTTTATTTATTTCTTTTTAGAGGTGAATAAGAGCAAATGTGCATAGTCTCATACCCCATCAGGATTTTTACCATCTATCAGAACCTGATTGTCAAGGAATTCTCTAAAAGTTGTTATGCAAACGCACGTACATGGTTCACAGCCACTGTGTTCTCCTAAGGCCAGAAAAAACAGAAAAAAAAAAAAAGTTTCACAGAAAAGGTTTCGGGTCAGTGTAAAAAATAAACAAAGCAAAAAGAAAAAAAGCCCCAAAATGCCGCAGACATGCTCCATTTTTGGTTGGGCTGTGGCTTTTGGCACAATTCACATGTTAATTTAATTCCTACGTTTCCTAGTCTATCATTTCTCATGACTCAACGAGACAGTAACATGGATGATTCACAATTGCAGCCTGCTGGGACAGCTCATGCTCCAACAGCTGAGAGGACACCTCTCTCTCAGGCTTCCTGGGTGTTTTCCTTCAGGTGGTAACAACTCATCATCAGCCAGTCATAAAGCCATTTGGATTAAGCACCGGCAAAAGCCCACTGAAAACACCTTCCCTGCAGACTCATCCCATCCTTACAAAGCTCTTGCTGCAACCAGCAAAAGGTGAGGGGTATCCCAGCAGCCCTGAGAACTCCTTCATCCCAGAAACAGCCCAAACAACACCAGATCCGCTATATATGTCACCTCCCCAGCACAATCACCTTCTCCAGGCAGATGTGTGAGAATTTCAATCAGTTTCAAAACCTTCTCAACCTGGCCTCCATTGGAGGTCTATCTATACCGTGCCTGTTCTTTAGAGGTATCATCTGAAATTTTCACATAGCAAACCCACAAAATAATCCATATTCCTGCATGATTATTTACAGCAAAGCAGCCATGGAGAGCATTTTGGTATAAGAGGGCCTCAAACTTCCAGTTAAGGTTGTGTCCCTTTTTATGTGCAGGGCACATAAGTGAGAAACTCTTTCCCTCCCAGTGTGAATGGAACTGTGAGGGGGAAAATATAGTAAAGAAATAAAGGATCAAAAATGAAGTTACTTGCCCAAGATCACAGAAAGGATAAGCAGCAAAGCTAAGAAAAGAAAGTAGGTCTCCTGGCTACCAGCCTCGCGACCTACTTAAGTAGGCCCTGTCTCACACAAAAGCAATGCCTATTAATTGTTTCTATCACAACCCTTAGAGAGCTTTTGAATGCCCTAATTACAAAGAAAAACTTCCTTTCTGTTTTGCTACCCATTTTACCCTTTTGATTTTCAGGGCTTTTTCCAGCTTAAAAATACACCATACCAAAACTAAATGAGGAGGGGGTTTTATACTGTAGGACTGCTTCCAAGCATCCCATCCACATTTCCAACTTTATTAGGTTTTATTAGGGGGGGAAAAAAAATCAGACTGCGGACAGCTATTTTATCCTGCAGAGGATAAACCAGCTTTTGGACAGGTTTGTATGATGCACCTGCCACCAGTCTCCCTCCCTCCTTTCAGATTCTGTGCCCCAGAAGGATTTCACTGCATCAGGGCAATGTTTTCTCTGATTCAATAGCTACAACTGCTTTGATAAGGAATTTTTCTCAAAATGGGAACAGTTTCTATAAAGTGCTAGGCTAACCTGGAGCTGGTTCTCCCCTCAATACCAGCTGTATGTAGGGATAATGACGGCTCTTACTGAGAGAGAGAAATCGAGCAAGGAATATGAACAGTACAATCTGATTGTTAGCAAAAAAGGTATTATAAGCGGGGCGGAACCAACCAGAATTGCCCAGAAAAAAAACCATTATTTTTCTCTAAAATAGCTTGATGCCAAAAGACCAGGGAAGTTAACTGCACATAGAGACACACACCTGCTTCAACCATACACAAATACATTCACAAGCTTTTGGTTTTCTTCATCAACGCCATTCCAGAACTGATGCAACCCCCAAATATCAGAGAAAATGTGGCACAGGGCAACTACTGATGGCAGGAGCAGTTGCAAATACTGAGTGTTTGCTAGGTAGGAGCATGATGGATACCACTAAGGTATTTAAAAAACCTGTAGGTGTGACACTTGGGGACATGGCTCAGCGGTGGACTTGGCAGTGCTGGGGTGACAGTTGGACTCAATGCTCTTAGAGCTCCTTTCCAGTGTAAATGATTCTGTGATATTTTGAGGGGTACAGGAGGAAGGGGCTCGAGCTGCTTTAAATTTCAGCCTTGCTGGTGAGGAAACACGGACGAGCTTTTCCTTCGTGAGGTTTGACGCCATCATACAATCTAAGCGGACGAGTAACAGGACTTTGGTGACTTCGGCAATGCGCAAATATTTGGGTGCTTCACGGGCAGCGCTCCTGAGCAGCGCCGCAGCCCAAGGCAGCGCCGGGCCGGGAGGTGGCAGCAGGGATCCAGCGGGATCCAGCCGGGATCCAGCCGGGATCTGCTCTCCCACCGCCCGAAGGGACCTCAGCAGCGACACGGTGACACACGGCACTGATTTATCTTCCAGCACTTTGCCTACAGTAAGCTGTTATTATCTCTGCTTGAAACGTAATTAGCCATTTTAGTGGGTTTTGATTCGGGCATGACAACTCACTAATTAGTGCAGCTCTGCTATAAGCTCCCACTTACTGTAGTCACCACCTCGATTCCTACACACGTTCTCCTCAGTGCTTTCATGACACAAAATCTTTTTTTGGAACCGTCGGGTCACGTCCCTTCCAAAGCTGAGGCTTGGCCAGGGAAGTTCTTTGCTCACAACTGTTGGCCAGCACATCCCAAGTGCTGTTCGACTGCGAGGATTAACTATCCAAGAATGGAATTCTTGCAGACAGAGTAACTTTTCTGTCTGAAGAAAAGATTGCGGGTTTTTCCCTCCCCCAGGCACTCGCTCGTCTGTTCACTGAATCCGCAGAAGTTATCACCACCAGTGCTGATCACCACGGCAAGTCCCTTACGGAGTCTGGGAAAGAAACTGGAGCGGAGCTGCAGCAGTCAGGCAGCATTCAGCACCTGTGGCACCTCCTGTGCCACCCTGCACTGACCCTCACCCCACCAGCGCCCACCCCAATGAAACCACCCTGTGTCTCATCAGGCCGCTCCAACCCGCCGGAAAAGCTGCCTGATTTTGTGATAGCCCATCTCCACATGTATTTCTGTTTGCTCTGAAACACTCTACAATGAGCACATGGGTTCATAAACTCAACTTGCGCTGCTTTAATCAAAATTGTAAAACAAGTTTAGTCCCTCCTACTACTTTATTCAGCATGTGCTGTGTTCATACTAAGAAGGGGCTCAAAACATTTTTAATACCTGACTCTGCACAGAAACTTTGCAACACACCAGTTATATTAGAAATTTAGAAATAGGAGACTTTGGTGAAACACAAGAAACTTCTATGGAATCATCCAAGTTTCCTGTGGAAATGCTGACAGCTGTATTAAAAGTAACCGGAAGCCAGTTAAAAACAAACTGTATTAAAAAAATAGTTACCATGTAATTGAAGATCGTTCTGCCAGCAGGGAAATACCCTAAGACGACTAAATAGATGTCTATTTCCCACTTCTCTGATGAAGAGGATACCAGGGAAACTGCAGAAAGGATAAGGCTGATTGCTTTGAGGTGGAAGCCCTCTGCTGGTTAACATAAACTAATTAGCACACTAATCTAAATGTTTTTGTAGATAACAGAACCACAAAGAACAAGAAAGGAGACAGTGGCTAAAGAAAAAGCAGAGAAGAACCATCAGTGTCTCAGAAATCCTTATTCTTAATCTTCTTTACTTTTTTCCTGTGTGTATTTGCATACCCTTCAAATTACAAAATATGCAATTTAATAAACCTTACTAGGTATTTGCAATAATAAAATGCTAAGAAAGAGTTTTAGAGCCCTGTGAGACATTTGGGCAGACCTGACCATTCAAACACTGAAAACACAGTTCATATGTGTTATAACCAGGTCTCACTGATGCATAAACCACAGGAAACTATTTCTTCCTATAGATACAAATGCTGTTTGTGCCCATCTTATTGTCTTGAGTTCTCTATTTTTAAAAGACATTTCAAAATTACTTCACAGACAAACCAGCAAAATTATTTACCTTACTGAAACTGTATGTAAGTCTCTTCTAGGAATGAATCTAACCATGTGCTGTTTCTGTAAACCGTGCATAAATACTGAACTTCAGAAGACAGACAGAGGGTTCACATTTGTGTGTGTGTGCACAGGTAGAGGACTGCAGCAGTGCTTTTTCAGTTTATTGCTAAGTTTACACACCAGCTTAGCACATGCTAAGTACAGAGGAGTGTGTTGCAACTCTGGACAAAATTTGTAAATGAAACCCAGCCCCACCACGCCTGGAAGAATGCTGCAATCTCCTCTCTGCCTGACAACAGGCCCTAGGTTAAAAGAAACTCATTTCTAGGCGGAGGATGAGTGCAAGGAATGTTGGTGACACACAAACGGTGAGGAGGAAAACACTGAATTTGTGTCTTAGTTACTGTCCTACATAGTTATATTTAATCCAAATTAAAATAGCTCCGTTAAAAGCTTGATGAAAATGGAAGAGAAAACAAAACTTCTGAAATAATGAACATATGGCCTATGTATGTGCTCTCTCTGTATGGAGTGCCTGTGCATGTGCTCACTCCATATGTACACATCCACAAATTCAGCAGGAGTACCAACTGTGGCAAAAAGAAAAATTTTCTCTCTCCCTGCAATTTCCCCTTTCTGCCATATACAGGTCTCTAATCAACCTTGATTCCCCCCCCCATCTGAAATGCTTTAATATTTTCCCCTACCAACAGAAGTTTCTAGGTGGAAAAAACCCCGAGAATACAAAAGAATAATATGCAGGGTCACTCCTGCAGACCCTGTGGTCCCCCCAATATAAAGCATTTGAGACACAAGAAGTGTACACATTCAACAGCTGCCAAAACAAGGTGAAAACAGGAGGGAAAATTAAAGTCCAAGTTATCCTCAGTAGAAGAGAAGAGAGGATAAATAAGGACATTCACGCTAGCAGCAGGAATAAACTGATACTACTCTCAACCACTGGCATGTGAAATAATCAGCCTCAACAAAACAGTTGCTTAGTCACAGTTAAAAACCCAAGAGTATCAATTCTTAAATCACAGCACAGAGAAACTAAATCAAGTCTTTGCAATAGTCTGTAATTTGCACCACATCATCTTGTTTATGTATCTAAAGAAAGCTCATCTTCTGGCACTCACTGAAATACAGGGTGGGATGGGTAGAAAGTCAAAGAGAAGTCACATAGTATTGAAATTACAGGTGTAAAAAATGTTTGTTCATCAGATACTAATCTGTTGAGAGCCCAGTGGATGTCTCACACAATACTAACACCCCAAACCCACTTCTCCCAAGCAGGAGAGTTTAGAAAGCAGACTAACTGCCTTCTCACAGCCAATGCCAACCACCAATCACTATTTCAGGTGGTTTCATCAGGGAAAAGAAGATTCACACCTTGATAGTCATTGTTAAATGAAGTCATCCAGACATTTCACTATTAACCAGTGGACTAAATTACAGACCTGGTCTTCACTTAGTGCTTTTTCCTGCCCACAAGACAATCTGCTTGGATTACCCTGCCAGACTGAAAGCAACTCTAAACTCCTCATCACACAGGTTCTTCAACACCTTCCTTTTCAGATGCTTGGAAATCAAGTATCAGTCCTGATGCATCCTTCACCTTGACTTCTCCTATGGCCAATGCCAAAATACAGCTCCAATCGACACCATTGTTTTTTTCTTCTTTTAGCACAACTGGCAGCCCACGTGCTAAATCCAGTATTTCATGAAGTCTGTCACCTTCTTCTTGGCAGAAACAAGGAACATGGCTCGAGCAGGATACCCAAGCTTCCACACTTATTTACAAAGAAGTGGAGCAGCAGGTGTACAGAACAGGCCCAGGCCCCAGGCCAGCACAGCATCACAGCAATAATATGTCTCTACATCTTTCAGAAGGCTATGGGTGAGAAAAAGAAGGACCCAAAATGGAAGCCTTTCTTACTGTATTTTCTGTGTAAGTGAAAGTAAAGGCCACTAGACAAAAAAATATATGTCAAACTAATTTAAATGAAACACATCACCAAAAGAAAATACTCAACATATACTGTAAAAGATATATTTTTATGGTAACAAAATCAAAATAAAGATTTAACTGCAGTGTTTTTCACATCATTCTACCTGTACAGTGAAGCCACATTCACCAACAAAAACACTACAGCACTAAATGCAAATGGAAAACAAATTACATTGAGAAGTAAGAGATACTTGTTATTTCACTTGCAATAGACATCCCTTATTTATAGGCACCTGGTAAATTGCCTGCAGTAGAAAGAGATGCCATGTAGATATTCCTGAAGAAATAAGAATACAGACACATGGGATTAGATAGAAAATAAATTTATGCAGAAATACTTGTTATCTAATCATGTGTTCTATCTATCACATACCACATTCTTGTTGTGCAACCAAGTTTATACACCCAGAGGAATCCACCAAAAAAGAGAATGCTTTATATGTATTTATTCATCAAATAAAAATAACAATGATTTCTAGATGGGAACTACCACCTTCTTTTGATTCACATGACTCCCATGTTACATATACTAAACTCATCAAGTTGGCGAGATTATCAAGATTGCTTAGAGAGCCAATACTTCTCTGCAGTGCTTTTTTTCCCTCCTGAAATAGCAAAGTGGAAAATATGCAGGCATTCTCAGCCAGCTTTGGCATAGAGATAATGCCACGCTCTGTGGTTAACTGCTAGCTCTTCTTCCTCTAAGGCACTGTGAGTCATCTCTGCTTTCCACACTGGTGTCTTCCAAACAATTCTGGGTAAAACTCTGCTAGTTCATTCTCACCAAAGACATTGTATGAGAGCACAATTACACAGAAGGGATCACATATTAAACAAGTTTTTTTTAAGCATTCCATTAAAAAATGTGCAAGGCAAATATTGCAGTAACTATTAATCAAGTCTAAAAATAAATTAAAACTAGCTTCATGAAAGATGCCTGGGCATTTGCTGGCATTTAAAGCTTTTCCTTCAAGCACAAGCACAGTCACAGCAGGATTTGCTACTCTCATCCAATGGCACCTTTTCCCAAGCTTAGACAAACAGATGTGAGGAGACGCTTTCATTCCCAACTTGCAGACAGTATTGTTTTTTCATTATGACAAAGCGTTGCTGAGCTTGGCAGTAGAAACCACCCACTTTCAGGAACTCCCAGTGTAGTTAATATTCCTCTGGTTAACAAAAGATGCCTTGGTCTGAGGCTGTTTCTGCAGGCTGTTGTTACAGCACTACACCCAACTGACCTTAATTTATGAAGGGCTGCTCTGGTTACAGGATCCTGAGTTACGCTGCTTAGTCTGAGGCCAGCAAAATGCAACAGATTGACAGCTCTAAATATCACTCAGGAGAGGAATGAATAAATAAATCATATCACATACTGGCTAAAATATTTGGTACTTGCCAGCATCGTTCAGCAATGAATGGGCCATCTTAAAAGTTTGATCGTTGCCGAGTTTGTATCCTGCATGGTTTGTCTTAAAAAAAAAAAAAATTATAAAAAAAAAAAGAGTGTGCCATGTTTCAGACCCTTAATAAAGAAACTAAATGACAATGCAATTCCTTTATGGTTCCCAAATTCTGGGCTGCCCTAGGGGTCACTACAAGCATCTTAAAAAAAACCCTTACAAAATTCACCAGGAGAGTGCTTGCAGCCCACCCTTCTGGATAGTCAAAGGGATCTAACCCGAGGTGGGGGCATTACAAAATTTCTTTTCTCCTGCTCTCAAGTAAAGCTGGGAAAGAAAGCTCCTGTCCTTCTCTGCCCTCTGGGTGCACCTCAGCTGGGCTCATCCTGTGCAAGCGCCGCTGCTTCGGCACTGCCCCGGACACGGTGACACTGCGACCCCGGCCTCCCAGAAATGCTGGATTCCATCTAAATCGCTGCAGCAAGCCAACTCATGGCCCCACGCCAGCTGTGTCAGCACTACTGAGGACATGGAACCTGGAGGAGAAGGGTGGACATGAGCACTGAGAGAACACGAGCTCCTCCTGAAGCAGGGTGCGGCAGGTTAAGCAGCTGTACCCCCAAGGCTAAGACTGTCCAGAAGTTCTGCAGACTCTCCAGTTCTCTGGTGAACAAATTCAGGGCATTGATAAGGAAAAGAAGGTCCAAGCACAATACTTCCCTGGGTCTCTATTCAGCTTGTGCGTCAAAGTAAAAAAACCCAAAAACTGAACAACCAACATTGATTTTCAAACAAAACTCTTCTTCTGGGGAAAAATCTGTTTGTAGCAGTGTTTTTTGGGTATGGGTTGTCTTTTTTTAAAGTGCTTTATTTTCACTGTGTGTGGGAAAATGATGCCTGAAGTCTTTGGCAGTTTGCAACACAGGAAAAAAAAACTCCATAGGGGTGAGGTCGGGGTTGAGCAAAGAGAGTATTCAAAACATTCATGTGAATTATATCACCAAAATAGATTCAAAACACTTCATAAAAATGTGTGGAAAATGCATCGATAAGGCAGAAAAGGAATATGGCATTCAGGATCTCCAGAATGTCATTACTGGATGCAGACTTTCCTTTTTTTTTTGGTTTGGCAATCAGTTTTCCTATGTTGGAAGTCCTCTCCTATGTGAAGAATTACATCCAAAAGCACCTCAGCAACCAGCCAAGACAGGGATCAAGAGAGGGAAACACTGTTATGTTCTCTCCCAATTCAGGGAAGGATAAAGCCAAAGTAAATAATTTGAGAGCCATCTTCTGAAGTAAACTTTTCTTTTGGTTCATGAGTTATTTCTACATTGTCAGCCAACTATAAACATTACAATTTGTTAGCCTGTTGAAATTAAATGGAAATGTATTTCCACCTTGATACCAGAGAAACTTGTTTCCCTTACAAATGTTTAACTCCAGGCCTCCTTGACAATGCTGTTGCCTGCTACTTGGCTTTCAACACTTCTTTTAATATTTCATTGAAACCTTCAGCTTCAGACCATACTGTAGAAAGTCAGTATAAGGCAGGGCAGAAATACATTTCTGTGCTAGAGTGGTAAGCAAGGAGAGGAAAGAACCAAGAAGACAAGTCAGTCATGTGAGTGAGGGTAGGACAGGCATCCCTGGTGTTCCAGCCCTGATGGAAAAGAGATGTCACTGCCTTGCAGCTGAGGCGCGCACACACAAGCTCACTCCTTAAGCAAAGCACATAACATGCACACGCCCCTTCTCAGAAAAACAGCTCAAAATGCATCCTGGAATACCCTCCCTGCCTTCAGCAGCAGGTC
Source organism: Acanthornis magna (assembly GCA_036785705.1). Taxonomy (NCBI): domain Eukaryota; kingdom Metazoa; phylum Chordata; class Aves; order Passeriformes; family Acanthizidae; genus Acanthornis; species Acanthornis magna. The sequence continues at coordinate 14,884,794 of JAWUZG010000040.1, read as the reverse complement.
TACTGGGCAGACACTCATCCTTTAGGCACTGCCAGCTAGTTTTGAGCTTAGAGAGGGCTGTTGCCTTTGCATGTCTTCACCAGAGGTTGAGCTGCAGTTGTCCTACAGGTTCTGCCTGTAAAACTGGGTCTGCTGTCTCCTTGCAGGGAGGCTGGCCTCCTTCCTACCTTCCCTCCTCATCCCACAGCTTCTCCCTAATGACTGCTTTCTTCTCCAGCCATGGACACTGTTAGTCAGAGCCACACACTGACACATGAGAAAATATCTTTAACCTCATCAAACGTTCTCTCCAATATCCCTCCCTCTCCTTGCGCAGCTTCCCGGGATAGCGCAAGTGGGAAACGAAGCCAAGGAAGGCAAGATAGCACAGGGCAACCACAGAGCCGCTCTGTATGCAGGGTGTTGGGGCAAGCACATCCATGTGCACCATTCCCTCATGCCTTTCACAGCGCTGCCAATTCCTGCAAAATTCAGGGTGAATCATATTTGTGCTGCTTCTTCCCACATCCCAGTTCTTGGGAGTCATGTCTTTCATCTTCAAAGAAAAGTGAAAATTTCTGAACTTGAGAGATGCAGAAATACACACCACCTAAACATCTTAAAAGTTCAAATCCCAAGAGGTATTAAAACTACTTTTTGTTTCCATATTTCATTATTTTTTGGAGGGTAAGCTCGAGATCCTGAGTGCTTTGCTTAAACACACTTCTACAGGTGGGAAAATCTTAGCCAGATTCCCTGCAATGGAAGGAGTTAGACTGCAGGAATGCAGCTAGAGCAGGATAAGGGATGCTTTTCTGGGGCGGGTGCTGAATGCTTGCATACGGTAAGTTTAACGTCACTCCTGTCAAGGCAATGCCCCATCAGGGTGGAAGCAAGAAAAAATACAGGCTTTTCATTATTGGATAATTGGATGCATGCCCTTAGTAGTGAAAGTGGTTTGTTAAGTAATTACTCACCTCCAAGTAGCTCGAACAAGAATACTAACAAAAATACTGCAAGATCCCAAGGGTGAGAAGCAAGAACTGAAGCAGCAGCTGTATGAAAATAAGTAAGAAATCTTTCTATCTGCTAAAGGCTTTAGCCAGTACAAGCCAATAACACACTCTTTTCCCAAAAAAACACAGCGAAAAATTAGCACAAGTGGTTAACATTGTTTCACTCAATAATTAAAATCTTATCCTACAATGCTTATTTTACTCAGAGAGTTTACTGAAAATCTGATCGCAATTTTTAAAAAGTTTAATCACTGAGTACCCTCAGACTTTATTCAAACTTAAAAAACACCCCAAACTTAAAAAAGCTCTCATTCTGAAAAGAGCAACTCCACAGCTGGTTTTCTCTAAGCACCAAGTAAGCAACACCTGAGATGACCAGAGTGGGGCTGTCACTAGCAAGTGACATTCCTCCCTTTCTTTACTAGCTCTGTGTAAAATCTCTTTCTCAATCACACGAAGCTGGGTGTGTATAAAGGCGAGCAGGCAGCTCTGGATGGATGCCTCCACCTAGCTATCAATTACTGTCACAAGATTTGTATTTCATCTATTTTCTGCCTCTCCCTCTTCATTTTTCCTCCATCAGCAATGAATTTAGAGCAAAAACACAAGACTAAAAATTCAATCACTGGCACCTACTCAAGCCAATTCACCAATAAACGAGCTTACCAATTTTTATATTGCCTGATGTGAAAGACTAAACTATAAGTTCCTATTGAAAAAATTCTTATTTATATTTCCTTATTTTCTTTTAAGAGACAAGTTACTACTGAGTTCATTGAGATTAGCTTCCAAAAAATGGTACTTTACTCTCAGAAAAAGCAAAAAGGGACTAAATTCAACATTTAACACTTTGTATCTGAAGATGAAACATGCCTACAAATTTAGTTCAGTGACCTTTGTTTGCTATACACTGACATTTTTGTTTGTCCTTTCTTAGAGAAAATTAAGCCAATACATTAAGAGGGGTGAGAAAGAAGCACCATTTATGACTGACTATATAAATCAGGATATACTGAAAATATTTTTATTGACATTTAATAAACTGAGCCATTTGATAGATTTGACTTGAAAACAAGAGGTATAGCCCAAATAACTTTTCTGTTATGATCAAATGAACAGACAGCTGGTAAGAGATAATTAGGGCAGAAGAGTTAGTTACTCAAAATGAATCATAATTCCTTGAAACCAAAATAATGTTTTACAATGAGAATAAATAGCTTAGAACATTTACCAAAAACCCACATGCTTCTGCCATGCAAAGGAAGACAATGATGAGAGTGCTGGACAACAGAGAAGTTTGCTAATAAAGATTTGAAAGAAATAAAAGAAGATAATTAGCAGAACAAGAGCTGATGTTTCCATCAGAAGGATGAAGATTATACCCTCCCCACAGGAAAGATGCCATAATTTGGGGACAGAAGAGAGAAGCATTTCCTTCACCCAGGTAAGGTAACTGACCTAAAGCTTCATTGCCTTCAAAGACTTTACAAGTGTAGGGTTTGTTTAGTGATTTTTTTTGCTGTTTTGGATTGGGGTTTTGTTTGTTTTGTTGTTATTGAGGGGTTCTTGAGAACTAAACACAGCCTTCATGTGACATAAAAATGAAAAACTTCTTCCATTTTATTGATCCCTTTCAGTGCTCTGGAACACAAATCATGGGTAAAGAAACACAAGCTATGCTCTACTGTGAACCAGTTTGTCCCCAGCTGCAGCAATCTGCTACCATCTCCACTGTATCTATATTACTGCTTAATTTCCTCTTCTCAATTTATGGCCTTTCTGAATCATCAACACAAAAGACCAAAACAGGGTCCTGGTCTTGGGAATTGGGAAGTTCTCAGGAAAATTTGGGATAATATTAAGGAACACAAACTTTGGCAAACAAGAGAAAAGACATACAAGGAAAAATAAGCTCCATTTAGTAGGATTATATAGTCAAACTGAAAAATGATTTTTTGATTTGATGTATGGTTTGTTGGCCCTTTATTAAAGCAGACACACATATGTTGAATGTCTATTTAAAAGCAGAATACTTCACTAAAATATACTGAAGCTAAAAAAAATATTTGTAAGGGAGACCATAAAAGGGAGAAACGTATGGAATGTGTTATGTTCATCTAGCAAAGCTGTTCTCTAGCAATCAGCAGTTTCAGGCAGCCTATATCAATCCTGCCCTTAGACACAATAGTCTAGTGTGAAATACAAGTGTAAACTAAGACAAACCATTAGACAATTCTGCAGAGAGTTCTTTTTTTTTTCAGATACCAGTGGTAGGAAATCCTGATGGCAAGAAGCATCATGAGTTCAAAGTTTACTGCTCCGAGTTTTTAGCAAGAGGATGAATTCAAAACACCTCCCTACACACTGCACTTTAAAAAAAGGGAAAAAAAAAAAAAAAAAGAAAGAAAGAAGTTAAATAAAAGGAAAACATCAGCAGAGGTCTTCATCATAGTGAAAAAATGTCTGGAAATAATTAGCAACTGAAAAATGGAAGAGTAATAAAAATTAAAAAACCTTAAAACACTAAGTAGTAAAGTGTTCAATTTTTATGACTAAAACATCCTAAAAATTGCAGGCATGTAACTTAAAATTTGATACATGCTTCCACAGAATTTAATGCAGTTCAAAATAAAACCAACCTCTTTAATTATCAACATTCTGAGGCCATAAAGCTACACAGCAAGTCATCAAAGCGAAACATCTGTGCACTGTCCACACATGCAGCGTGTGCTTATGAAACAGAAAAGAATGATGTCATTTCAGCCTGGTTTTTATTATATTCCATTTGCTAAATTCTCAGCAGTATGGCCCTACCTCTGCCTCTCAGAAACAGCCCAACGTTACTTTGCCATCACTCGGAGCACATTTCCAGGGAAAAACACTTGCAGTGCCCCATGATCCAAGGGCTCTTTGTCACAGACCAAGGGAGATGCTGCACAGTTTCATTTACCTGCCGCAGCTGCCAACAAGCCCTTGCCTGTAAATGAAGCTGAAGTGATACAGACGTTGTCAGCATTCCCCTTGTGCCACCAGTGCAGTGCAGCCAGCAGCCTGAACACAGCTGGCCTCCCCCAAAAGTGCTCTGAGTCCACGCAAAGGAATACAAACATGGCACTAAAATCGAGTTTCTTGTGGAGATAAAATCTGCTCTCCAGCAGAGAGCCATTGCAACCAAAGCTGAAATGCTCAGGCATCTACTGCCCCTGAGGCTGACATGTTTCGAGCCCACTTGGTGCAGCAAGGAGGGAACCACGTGTGTGAGAGGAGATATCGGAGGCCAAACATGGCATCGCTTTTCCAAGCCAACCGCACTCTGTGCATCAGTCTTCATGCTTCAACCTGCCCCCTCTAAGAAATTTCATTTGCACCAACCTCCTTGCCACTAGTTCAAAAATTCTCCCAAGCAAGCCTCCATTTTACCACCTGCCAATTGTCTCTTGAAACCAGCCATTCCCCTCCATTCTCCCACCACTGTTCCCCCTCACCCGTTACTTCTCCTGAAGATAACTCACGTTATCAACACATTTTCTACAGGGAGCACAAGCAGGAGAATTACTGCTGCAACCTGCAGAAGCACTAGAAAGCATGACTAGGCTTACACAGCACTGTGCTGCATGTTTCTTCCCCTTTGGGGGAAGTTAATGTAAATAAAATGAACAGCTTTCTGGTACTAGGGCCTGGAATATTCCTAGAAACTGTCAACCAGACTGGCTTTTTTTTTATTAAATATACCATGCTAAAGAGAAAGAAAGTGTTGTTGAGCAGAGCATATAGTTTTATAAACTTGGCAATTAATTTCTTGTTTTTACTTATTTGAGAAGGACTAGCTCATTTTAATGAGGGCTTTTTAAATGTGGACCCTCAGTAGTTTTGTGGAAGGATACAGAGTACATGTGTTTCTCTCAGACCAGTTCCAGGAGATGATGGAAAAAAGCCATACCCCTTGATTCAAATGAAGTCACTCCTGCTTCTCTTCCAAAAATTACAATAGCACCATGTTCAAAACTCATCAGTAACTGGAGAATCTTGGACTTCATTATTTAAACCTGGATTTGATGCAATATCAATGCTTTTTCAAAAACAACTTTTCACATAAAGGCATTAATATAAACTCAATCATATGTTTTGGCGGTTTTTTTACACATACCAACACTTTCTTGTAATACTCTTGGACTGTGTAATATTGGCCTTACACACTGCATGTAAAAATAGTCTGTCCTCTTACCAAAGAATGGGCTTGAGGAACTCCAGGGATTTAAGCCTGGACAGACTGTAGTAGAAACACAGGATCAGCTTGTGAGTGGGAAGCAAGTACCTCTCGTAGGACTGCAGACCAACCTCCCCATGGGATGGTCCACTTGGCTGCCTCTCCAGCCAGAGTCACTGCAGGCACACTGCCTTCTTTCCATCTCTGTTATCTCTTCTGGCCCTTACCTGGTCTGAGGTCAGTGTTACCAAGGCAGCAAATGCATACAGTACCTGGACAAACTGCACAACAGTTCTCTTTACGCGTGCAATGCAGCACGTTAACCCACACATTCATCCAAAGTTTCTCGAGTGTTGTACTGGTCCTGAAAGGAACACAAATTTTAAAAATTCCCAAATATAGCAATTTCCTGCTTTAAAATAGTCTTTGCGTATAAGGTGACCTAAGCCAGCTAAAATCCACAGTCTAGTGCCTGAAAATCTCCTGGCTGGAGAATTGAGACAAATATTTCATTCTGAGACCCTAAAGAAAACCCCAAAACCCAAGTTTACTCCAAACAAAAACATCAAGTGAAACAGTTACTAGCAACAGATAAGGAACTTAAAATTGCACATTTTTACTAATATAAATTAGGCTGCTTTAACTGCCACTGAGAAAGAAAATACTATGGGCACCTTACCATTCCTATAATTGATAAGTTCTTTAACACTCTGAATGTACATGAAAGCTCTTAGTAGGCAGATGACTTCTTTTAAGGCCTTTGATGTTCTGTAAAACATATGGGCACACAAACACACACACACAAAATCCAGGTGCAAGAATGGAGTGCATTCAGTCAGCATCTTCTCTCTGCAGGAAATTTCTCCCATCAGACATCTGCTTATATCTATTTATACACATACACAGATAGTTACATTTTCCATTCCTTTTAAGTATTGCAGACTGTTTAAATCTACCCAATAGTTCAAGTCCCAAATACAAAGCAGCTAACAAAAAGGTCATCCAAACAGAGATGCTGCTCCTGGAGCATATGAAATATCAACTTCCATTTTAAAATATGTTCTTGGTAATATTTCAGTTTATAAATCTCCTCCATGTGGAGAGAGGCAGTATGAGAACACTGATGCTCATTTGATTGTATTGTAAATCTGAATTTTGAAGTCTTCCAGGTAAAGATTCAGTTCACTAGTATTGCTTTAAAAGCAATGAGTTGAGAGTCTTTGCCTTTTTTTTATTATTTACTTTGCTAAAGCAGTTCAGTGAATTAAGTTTGCTCAGCAGCATTCTCTGTTGTTATTTACGCTTGATTTAAAATGTATTGTGCTCTCAAAATGACAAATACTTAGGTTAGAATCTCTGCACTTGGACTCTGACCTGACTTTTATACACACCAAAATAAACTGTAAAGTTTTCATCCATAAACCAAAATGTGGCCTTTAGGTGCATAATTATAAATGCTGCACAGTTTTAATAAATACCTCCAGTTGCTCCTGCTATAGTCAATTGTTCCTGTCTAAATATAGAATAATGCCAGGCCTACACACTCAGGTCACCAGGTAAAGCTTTGCACAGCATAAATCTGTCACCACCTTTGCTCAAAGCATCTCTTTAATCAAAATTCATTTACTGTGACAGTGAAAAGTGGCCAATTTAGACAGCACAGCCAGATAAATTTGAACCCGTTCGTCCTGTTTTCAAAGGAAGGCGATCACAGTGGAAACTCAGAGGAGTCAGCAGAAACTCTAGCAAGTTGTCAGCCTGCCAACTGACCTTTTTATTTTTTTGTTTGTTTACCTAATCTTCTTCAAAAATGCATGTTCATTGCAATCATTACCAAGCTCCAAAGAAATTTATGTGGCATCAGAAAAGAAACCCCTGTTTCACTTAGTTTCTGTTTTACTTCTATGTAACAATTACAGTTATTAGATGTATGGGTAGCCAACCAGTATACCACAAATAAGATCACATATTTCCCATAATTATAAGGGGAAATATTAAGATTAATATTGTTCAATTTTCCCAATTAATATAGTTACCATTGAACTCTAATTTGACTCATCTCTGTCAACATGAACAGATAATAACAAGTAACACTTGTCAAAGGAGGGCATTTCACTTAGTGATGTCTAAGCGATAAATGCATTTGTAGTAAATAACTACAGAGCAACTCTACATATTTATGTATTTCTTCCCTATTTTTGGCTTCACACATATATTTAAAAAGTAATAAATCTACCATTTATCCACAACTAAATGAAGACATTTGCTTCAAAAATAACAGTAGGAGATATTCGCTTTTCTAAAGCAACTGACATTGTATGAGACATGGTAACACTGAGCTTTGACAAAACAATAAAGCTGTGTTCCATCAAGATCTGTTCAAAGTACCTTAAAATATTTAAATATTCTTATTAAAGTGCAAAGCTTAAAATTTAACTGGAACATATCTTTACAACTTCAATACATGCTTCAGTCCAGGCTACTGGAATAGAGACACAGCCTTAGCACAGCCTCACAGGTTACTGAAATCCATCATTCTTGGTGGAAAATGGAATCCCACAGACCCCTATGGCCCATCACACAGTTAATGCGGGAGGAATTAGTCAAGCAACGTTATTACATTTAAGTTTTCATAACAAACGGCTTTCTCTAGGGAAGCCCAAACAAATTACACTGGCTATTAGAGCAGCGCAGGACACACCAAAGCTGCGGTTTGACGTCTGGCGGCAGCACTGCCCCAGCAGCACTGCCGCCCGCAGCTGCTCCTGCCCGCACCTCTGCCTGTGCCGGGCAAAGGACACCGCTGCACCCACAGACACTTGGCCCCAGGAGCTCATCCGGCTGAAAAATAACCTCACAAAGTCAAGCAAATCGAATCAAACCTTCTGCGGGCAAGTTTCCATCCTCTCCGCCGCCGTCCGGCCCTCCGTGAGATCACAAACACACGTGCGCCAGCGCAAGGAGGGCACAACAACAGGCACAGGGGCCAAGGATTTGCTCAAAACGGGCCCCAAATTGTCTTCACTTCCCAATGAAGCCCATCAAGAGAAGAATACGACTGAGCAGCTGGAGAGATGTAGCTCCAGCTCGGCACTCCCGGGAGCTGTGCTGGCACTGACCCCCGCCCCAGCCGCAGCCCCTGCCGCAAGCCCCGCTGCAGTGGGAGCGGAGCCCAGCTAGTTAGAGCTACGAGACGAAGCAGAAGGAAGCCCCGAGGCCCCAATTTCGTGCAGCTTAAGCCGATCTAATTGCTGTCTGCTGGCATCCCAGCCCTCCCCTCCTGAGCCCATTACCCAGCAGAAAATTATCTTTTTTTTTTTCTGTTATGTCATCCCATGGGTTTTGTTTCTGTCTGCTTACTGAAATGGCTCAGCAAATGATGGAGAGTGGGACCACAGTAGCGGAGGAGATGCCATTCAGTTCATGGATAGGTTTTCTTAGGCTGCTGCTGCTGACTTATAGCCTACATTAAATTATCTTGCAGCAATTCCTACTGTCTTCTTTTAGCTGTAACTCAGCATTGCCACAACCCTTTGCATCACCCATACTTCTAATTGAACTTTGCCTTTGCTCATAGGCTGTACATTAAAGTAAACAGATGTTGAAAACACTTCTCATGTCTTTCAGGACTGTAGAATATACAGGTCTCACCGCAGCGCTGCTCCGCAACGCTGCCATAGCAAGTCATCAAAAGGATGCAAGGACTGGCTGATGATTCCTATGGCTCTCATAACTTGCATACTAAATCCCAGCTCTGCAAAGAAAAAATCAGTCAGGGCTGCCTCCAAACTGCCCTCTTCAAAGCCACGGAGAAAGGCTGTGGTGAGACATGGGGTGGAGTGGCATCTCACTGCAGGTTCAGGGAAGTCCTGACTGAAGCCCAAGGTCTGCAGGCTCTCTCAAACTCCCAGAACTGACATTGAAGCTCAGTGGAGCTCCCAGGCCGGGCACGGAGCAAGGGGCAGATTACACACCCATTTCTGAGCCTCAGATTCCCAACAGTGCACCACTGGTGGCATGGCCAGTGCTGTGCCTCGGCTTCTCTGTTCATGTTCTCTGACAGGACAGATCTGACACAACACAGCCAACACAACCTGTCATCGTTTGTGTGTGACAGTGTGGCATTTTCCACAAAGAAACACAGCGTATCCTACTATGTGAAAATGCTATAAAAGCAGGGCCACCATTCCTTAATTTCCCACAGTAGGTGGAAAAAATACAAAGACAAACACCATTTGGATCATCAAGGTGGAGACACTCTTGTCTGAAATCGCCATTCAGATACAGATACCTTAAAAGAATTAATTGGTACCTGCATAAATATGCCTTTGTTTAATAAATGAGATTTCTTTATGCTGCATTTCCACTAGTGAATTAGTATGTAGGGAAGAGACAACTTTATTATTTACAAGAGACTCAATAATTTATCTGCACACCCACATCATTCTTCAACCAAGACAATCAACACTCCATTAGAGATTATTAATACATTAAGCCCCACGACCACCTTATGATTTGTGGTATTATTTCCTCTACTTTACAAACAGAGAAAACTACACAACAGCAGTTATCTCAGATGAAGAGGTTATTAAAAAGCTCTGTGAGGAAACCCACAATGGAAGAGAGCCCATTTCCATGGGGCCAGGATTTTTCTCTGGTCTCTGACTCCGTGCCTGTGCTTTAACTTCACAATTACTACCAAACTTCAGTGAAGCAAAGCTCAAATAATTAAAGAGACAGCCTGCTTCCACTAAAGCCTGTGGCAAAACTCTCATTATTTTTAACAGAAGCGAGACTAGACTAAGCATTTGTAAAGCAGTTGTGATCACTGGAAGGCACTACTGACTTCTCAATATTATTAGCTCTGAGACTACGTCTAAGAGCAATTTTTCTTTCAAAATCTTCAACACCTGGTCTCAAAACCTACCAGGTTTTTAAAAGCTCTTGTTCTTCAGAAGAATATTATTGAAAAAGCACAGAATGGTTATTACTTCTATTGAAATTTTCTGTATGAATAATTTAAATGTATTGCTAAAGCACATACCAAAGGCCACTCCAGCAAGGGATGGAGTCCCTCTGAGGATTCTCATTTCTTTCATATCTGCTTTTGCCCCTGGTCATAACAGCTTTTCCTTCATTTTTCAATTAAAATAGTATTGTAACGAGATTTGGAAGATTCATCCAGTCAACAAGCTTATTGCTGTATTCACTGGAAAAAACAATTAAATACTTCAAAATGGAGGAAGAAAAGCTTTTCAAAGTCTTTTAGATCAAGTTCTTAATATTCTATTGTTTAGATTATAAACCACAGCAGACACACAAGGTTTCTTGCACCTGGCTGATCTGGCGTTTTTTTTGAATAATGAATTTTTCTCTGCATTGATAGTGTCCCATTGAAACAAATATATCCTAGAGATCATGAGTTATGGCTCACACCACACTTCCTTGCTCAATTTTAAAACAAAAATTATATCCTGAGTATGAGATATGCCTAACATATAGGCATACACAAGTTCTTACCAAGCCTTTCGGGCAGAAAATGAGCAAACATGCATGACTTCGTTATGTTTTAACTATGACCAAATCGTTGCAGCCAAGGGCCTTCACATACAGAATTGTACCAACAGCATCAAAGGACCTGCCTTTATTAAGCATGAGCAAGAACTACGCTGATCAACGTGAAATACAACAGCTTTCACAGGACAGGACACAGACAAATGAAGTGCTGTGAGCCACACCAGGCAGCGGGGAAGGATTCAGCGCTCAGCTGAATGACTCTCCCTGCAAGGAAAGTGACAAACAGGCGGGTCTGCTCCACTCTCATCTTGCTGTACCTCTCATGGGATTTTAAAGAGAAGGCTTCATTAAACACCTCTAGAAGCCAGAAAAGCATAGCTAACAGCAGCAATTTTCACACAGGAGAAAAATGGCACGATTATTACATCGGGGCATTCTCCAGGAAACAAGGGATGCAACAGCATCCTGAAACCACACGCACCTGTATGTCAAATAAATCTCAAACAATGGAATTTTTACATGAGCTTTCCTTGATTTTGCAGCGCAATGTAAACATTTGTCATGTGGACAATAACTGCCATGTCAGCACAGTTTTTCAGACATACTCACACTGATTAAAGAGATTGGAAGCGAAAGCCCAGAGTGCTGATGCTTAAAGGAAATTCCAACATTTCAAGTATTCATACTTTTCTCTAAAAACATGTAGGGGGCCATGGGTAGGCAAAGCATGCAGCTTCAACAAACACTGCTTCTGACCTACCCACATTCACAGAAGAGAATTACAGAAGACTTCAAGCACAAAAGCAGATTAGATTGGTCTTAAACAAGGATATCTGTGAATACTCAAAGCTCTTACTTACTATTTTAAAAGGCATGAAAATATTTTTGCAAATCAGCTTTAAAGAAAAAAAAATCATCATTCTTTGCCAGTTTTAGTCTGCAGCTCCTGTGAGCTTATCAGTGTAAGGAAGTTTAAGTTTTCCACAGTCTTACCTGAGTGTTTTAAGTAGGCTAATGAATCCTGTTGTTCCAGGATTCATTACAACAAAGTCCCTGACAGCTTCACCACATTACAGTCCTTACTGAAGGCAAACCAGTGAATAAATTTATTCATTTAAAGCAAAGAAGACACATGTTTCTCTACAGCAGCAGACCTTGTGCATTGTGTATGGTTTGACAATTTTTTTTCAACTAGCTTCATTTTCAGATGAAAAGCAACAGTATTCCCAACAGCAAGGACAACTTGTTTTTTTAAAAGCCTGAAAGCAAGTCCTTTCTTCTCTTTGGTCAACTAAATGCCAAAAATAAAATCTCCTATTTAAATTTACTTGCAGTATGGAGGGACTAGAAATCTGTTTTACAGAGAAAGAAAATTATTTCTTTTTCCCAAACAAGTGCCTGCATCCAGAAATGGCCCTACTTGCCTCCCGTTGACCATCCACTGTCTCTCCAGATAAACTCACAAGAGATCTGCAAACTCAAAACACATCTACAAAAAGCACTAGCTGCTGCCTCCTTGGAGGAACATCTCCTAAGTAGCTCAATTTCCCATAAAGGACCCTGAACTTTCTCCATTCTTCACAACACAGGGGCTTTCCACATTGCAAGTAAGGATTTCATCGTGCTGGTGAGCCCAGAGCAATTTCAGCTGTTTAAGCCACCTGCACTACTGGACTCCTTTGTCCAAACTAATCTAATTCAATCTCATTTGCATCTTTTCAGTCGTCTACATATTTTCATCCTTGCAGATAACTGTACATCTGTGCCAGCTACTAAATATCAGTCACTCACACACTCTCCCTGCTCCCCTGGCCCCTTTCCAAATCTCAGACACTAACCAATTTCACATTTCTCCATGATGTGCCAGGTAAGCATCAGTCTCATTTCACAGCTGAAGACAGAGATATAAAAAAATGTACTGACTTGTTTAAACTGAGGGGAAAAAGATTTAAAGAAAAAGACTTGTGAGTTAACACTTGTGATCAACAAAAACACAGTAAAGGATAAGAACTATTCAAGACACTATTAGTAATTTCCTGAAAAATGAAAATCATTACTGAAACTTGAAGTTAATACAATACTAAATTTATGTTTAGCAATGTTTTGAAAGTACTCCTTAAGCCCAAATTTGATCACAAAGAGGCCATATGCTACTAAAGCAGATTTTTAAAATATAAAAAGTGATGCATAGGACTGACATTAATAAACATTCAAAAGGAACCCATATGTAAAAATAAAGGCAGGGGGGAATCCTATAATTCTTCACACAGTGTTTTATTCCATTTGTATTGCACTATTAAGCTGTGCTACTAAAAAAGAAAAAAAAAAAAAAAGTTGAAAACCTACTTACCAAAACGGTAATCCTTTGCTTTATATACCCAGAAACAGATAGGGTGATTAAAGTACATTTAATATTTTATATGAAAAAGAATTAAAGAAGAGAAAAATAAACTGGTACCAGATCTAATTTCACACTCAGGGGATTACAATGTAGAGAATACACACAAGCATTCTTCACTGACAGCAGCACTGTGAAATGCTCAGTAGATTGCTGGCACTCTTAGGATTTAAAAGATTTAATGTTCTGCTTCGTTACTTCACAGCATGCAAAAGTTTGGAGGCCATTGGAAGACCAAGTAGCTTAGCAAAGAAGAAAAACAGAAGAAAAGAGCCTCATCAAAATTACAGGATCTTGGTGGACCTTATTTGACAGCATTTTTCTGTGCTTAAATTGTGAAAATTAAAAACCAGAATGCTTCTGTTCCCTTAGTGTAATTGAGGCAATGCAGTCAGTGTCATTCTGACTGCCCCAAAAGTAGCCTGTACCTACACTGACATCCTATTTTTACTTAACCAAATAAAAAGAAACGTCAGCTCTTTTCTCCTGTAAGGAATAACACCTGCCTCCCTTAAAAACCATAAATATTTGCAAGACAAAAAAAAAAAAAACCAAACCCAGAAACAATTTGATCAAACTCACACCTGGAGTAGCTGAATGAGAAGTTTTCTTTATACCTGAATACAGGCCATATCCTGGATCTCCAGGAGCGCACAGTTGGCAAATGCACGCTTTCCCATGGTCAGCACTGGGGTGGACCATTGCTCCTCAATGCAAGAATCATAATTAGGGCAAAGCATCTTTGTGAGCTGCAGTAATTTCCCCCTTTTCTCCCCCGTGCAGCCAAGCAGGAGCAACCCTGCAGGGTAGGTGACAGCACTACAATAGCTAATCCCAACAAGAGAAACTCTAAGCGAGGAAATGTGCTCTGAAAATGCAATATGTATTCTAAGAGGATGAGACTCCTGAGAAAACAGAAGGCCTCAGTAATTAATCTTTGGGATGAGAAGGTGGCTCTTTCGCCTGAGAAGTCCTTTCAAATCTTGGGTATTTAGTTTAGCTCAAAGAAAACAAGCTCTTTTGTTAAACAAATATCTAAGTACCCAGAAATCTTCGAGACAAACTTCAACAAAAAATAACTTCAAACAAGTGAATTTTGTGTTTAAGGTGCCCTCTGAATTATCTGCACAACACAAAAGAGTTTGCGGTTGTTTTTACACCTTTTATGAAGAAACATTTGGGGGAAAGGTTTTGTTCCTCTCATTCTGTTTAGAAAGAGGCTGAAGAGCACCGATGGATCTGATACAACACAAGCACAGCCTGAATGCCTCAGGGGGAGTCCCTACCCTCCTTTTGTTTTATTACCCCTCTTGGTAACCATTTCACCAAGACCTGCTCTCACATACTTCTTCCTATTTTCATCCCTAAAGAAACCCACCCAGGCCAGGAAGAGCCCATCCCAGGAGGAGGTGGCGTGGTGGCTCCTCAGGGACTGCACGTGGCAGGCGGTGTCTGTCCTGTGCCTCTTCAAAAGTTACAACCTGTTAGCAGAGAGCTGGTCACCAACCTCACCTGGTCCTGAGCACTCCCAGCTGCATGATGAACATTAAATCAACCACATTCTCTTTGTTAAAAGCACACACAAACAGCAAAAGCATCTGAAGCTGTGCTCGGAAACAACTGAGCAGGCAGTGAGTTAGCTGGCTGAGGTGCTTTGCCATTCCTCACGACTTCATCCCTTCCCTCTCTTTCCCCACTAGCTGTACCCAGCAAGGATGTGACCCTGATGAAAAAAGCCTGATCTTTTTCCTTTTTTTTTCCTTTTTTTCCCTTTTCCATGCCATCTTACACGTCAGCTCACAGGAGAGCTGCGCAGCCTACAGAGCTGCAATGGCACAGCCAGCCCACGGTGTGAGGCCACATGGCCATGTGAGAAAAGGACGTGGCAGGTGGCAGGGGAGGGACAGCCAGCACATTTGAAACCACCACAATTATATGGTTTTTTGGCAATATAGGCAGCTTCACATTTGCTCTCCCATCATGCCACCATGGCTCTACACAGTACAGGGAGCTCAAAGGACATGTGTTGACGACTGAAATTTCCGTAGCTGATTTACTAATTTAAAATAATACAGGCTGCATTTCTACCAACAGGATAATGTTCTCTGTGAGTTCATCCACTCCCAAGTCTTACTGAGCGCCATCGCCCACCTCCTCACCATATAAAAATTTGTTATATTTTTCCAAGTGCTTGGAAAAGACACAGGGTTAGCAAAGGGTATTCCAACTCAGCGGCTTTCATAGGTAAAACATGGGAAGCAGAAGGAAGACAGAATTGAAGAAGAAACAAACCAGGATTCCCTAAGCAGTTCTAGCTAATGCAAAATGTGAAATATCTAGCTCTATTTTATTTTATATCTCATACAAAAATGTTTCCTACAGCAAGTACAGCACAGCACGTAAGCAATAATTGCTTTGGAAGGAATAGTAATATGCAAGATGAGAATTAGTACTGAGGCCAAGAGAGAACAGGAAGAGATCATTTGCAAAAGAAAGATATTTGAATTTAAAAGTGTATATTAATAAGTAAGGGTCACATCAGCGTATATATTTTCATCAAGTACAAGGCAGCTCCAAACGCAGTATGAAATAGCTGCTATTTACAGGACATTATTAGAGCCATACAATATAGTGTTTCATTTTGGAAACTTACTGGACTTAAACTAGACTGGATAGACAAAACAGAAGGTTCCTTATTATTTAAGCGGCACTCATCTCAGAAGGATATTAAGTTTATAGCCTGATGCTGCTTACTCATAACAAAGCCTAATTAGGGCCTAACAAGCACACCCACTGGCTTCAGCGAGACTCGGCAAAGAATAAGACAGGATCCACTGTACGTCAGGTTTGGCAGCTCCCTGATGAAGTGCTCTAGAGGAAACAAACCATTCGGCCAGTTAATAGAGGAAACTATTTAACACAGAAGCTGGGGAGCAGTGATGCAACTCGCTCACCACTGCAGCAGTCGCTGCCAGCACCAGAAGCAGGGCTTGGGAGCTCCGCAGCTTCCGCATGTGTGCGCAAGACCATCAGATCTCCTCATGGAAAATGATCACCTCCAGCAGATCTTCAATTTCATTGTTTGTTTACAGCCTTGAAAGAAAGTTACTGAATCACTTGTTTTTATTACACTGGTAATTGCATAGGGACTCGATATATA
The DNA here is from genome assembly GCA_036785705.1 of Acanthornis magna. Taxonomy (NCBI): domain Eukaryota; kingdom Metazoa; phylum Chordata; class Aves; order Passeriformes; family Acanthizidae; genus Acanthornis; species Acanthornis magna. The sequence goes on along the minus strand of JAWUZG010000040.1, from coordinate 14,868,517 downwards.
TATATATGTTTGTGTGTGTGTATATGTGTATTACTGTCTTCTGTTCTATTGAACAAACATACCTTTCTGCAGCTGTAATAAAATGCAGAAAGGCAATAAAGGAAAATAACTGGGGTAAAAACTGAGGATTAAATGACTGTTGTTTTCGAGCTCCACCTCCCATCATGAGACAAACATCAAGTAGTAAATCAGTTCTGCATATCAGCTTGGCATACCACAACACACACAATACACACCCATCCAACTGGTATCTCTCCTTAAAAACACTGAATATTCAATGCCAGCAGTATCAGCCTAGACAGCAATTTCACTCCAAGAGCTATCTCTTGGTTTTGAGTTGGGCTCTCTGCTTTGCTCCTCTAACTATACTCCACATTGCTTGTAGACTACTCCTGAACATAGTCCCTGCTCAAAGCATCTTAATTCAATCAGACCAGACAAAGTGGCCACCGACAAAGCCGCTGTGAGGTGCCTCTGTTACAGGGTGTCACAGCTAGGACCACTGATCACTGCAGAACTGTCCCATGGAGAGCATCCTGAAAAGCCATGCAACTAGTAATGCAGGGACTGCAAGACAGTTGCACACCATGGGGAAACTGTGCCAAACTAACTAAACGTGGGTTCTTTCCTACATAACTTTTCTAATTTGTTGCAACAGTAGAACAATGCAATAGATATCCACAGCAGTTTTGTTCCTGATGTATCACAGCACCAGCAGAGTCTCAAAACATCTAGGGGGCCAAATACCTGCATTTCAGAAAAATAACAAAAATAAATCATTGGAAGAAGAAGGGATGGAGGTGAGAGTATAGCACGGCACATGGCTCCACTGAAAAAATTACAGCTCATATCTCTCCATTAAAACATTCAAACCAACTACATCAACAATACCTATTTGATCTATCACAAACATACACGTGCCTTTGAAATGCCTTCAAAGCCAATTTGTCAGAGCAGAGCAGCCCAGCAGGCCATGCCCACATGTGGTCTTCCCCCAGAGCCCACCACCCACTGCAGTACCCAGCAGGATGGGGATAAACCAGTGCATCAGCCATGGTGCAGGCAAGGGGTGGCAGCGGCTCCCTGCACTTCCCATCCTTTTTGCCAGGTCTCCTGAAATGCTTGATCTCTGTGCATTAAGCACGGGGGAAATTGCAATCATACAAATACAAAATAAGCCAAAGCCTAACATTAAAATTTTGGATATATACTAACTGGTGAATCAGACGTTTTTCCACCTTTCATCTCTTTCCTCTGTTAACTGACAAGTCAAATTAATCCCTCCCCTTTGAAACTGAAATATTCAGATGAGAAGTGTAAAAGCAGACGTGGTCTTTAATTCTAAATGCTACCTGTATTTTGGTTACAGTCTTAATAAGGGCACGCTAAAGGCCCTTCAGTAGCTTCCTTTCCTCTTGATTTTATCTCGCTCCATTCAGATTACTATGTACGACTTCACGCAGTTCAGCTGTTTCGAGCACTGAAACCTGAGCGCAGTAACAATCAGATTGCTGCAAAATCCTAAGGCCTCCCCAACAAACACAGACAACCTGCAATTTCTCTTGCATGCCAGTCCTAGCAATGCTGCAGGTATCTCTACACGGTTTCAGGCATGCATCTATGTACTCCTCCTCAGGGAGCTGGGAGGAGGAGAAAGAATGAAGGAACAGGATAAAAAACCAGAGTGGCCATTATGTAACCACATCCATTTTTCAGGATGCAGTCCTAAGGAAAAGCTCTTGGGTTCACGTATCAGCAGGAACAGCCAGTTGGGATTCCTGCCTCACTCAGAAGGAAGAACTTCAAAAAGCACACACAACTGGTTCTCAGGCTCTTCAAAGAAGCAGGAAAATACCAGACTACAACATATTCAAAACCCAATAATAACAGTGGCAGCTTCTGCCACCTTCTCACATTAGAGATGTATCTGCAACCAACCCCAGCAGCAAACAGAGATAACAAGCCAGTATGATCAGCCCACAGGAGAAAATGGAAGTCAGAAGACGGAAGATGGAGGAGTTTCCCAAAACATTTAAATTTAACTATTTTGGTGAACTACTGCACTGGAAGTTTTAAAGATTAACTTGAGGGGAGGTAGAAGTTAGGGTAGAAGTAGAAAAGAGAAGAAGTAGAAAAATGCTTTTTTTGGATCAGTTTTGTCAGATGTGCTCTTCAACTTTTACCTCTGCTTCCCTGGTGAAGAAGAAAGTAAGTTATAAAGGGGTTGCCAAGCTTCGAAGCAGGAAAAAAAAAAAAGGAAAATAAGCAAGCAGGTAAATGTCTCAAAGACACAGCTTCAAAAGGAACTGACAGTGCCAGCACCATTAAGTGGGGAGACTGCCTGCATAAATCCATCTATATTTGAATGTGTTAATTTTCCCAAAGCTTACAACTGAATCAAAGGCTATTTCATACTTCAAGGAAAGAGAAAGGGTCTGAATGAAGCAGGGAAAGAAAACCAAAAATCAGCACGACTGTGCCAGTGAGAAGAGCACAGGCTGACGCCCACACAGACGTGCTGTAAGCTCATGATATTATTTCATCCACGAGAGCCTCCCACAGTAGTGCCTGACTGAAATGCTACTGCCTGCACCCTACAGCGATGCCAGCACGCCTGTTTACACAGCCACGCTGAGAATCAGATCTGGCTTCACCGAGCACAACAAAAGCCACAAAACACGTTGGGTTTTTCTGCATTTTTAAGCCAGATCCCGTTCCTGTTCTGGGCCACACGAGAGCTGTATGGCTGCACCAGAACAACCGGTGTGCATGTGTGCACGGGGTTGAAATAGGGGATGTGAGGTCATCTCATAAAAACACGGTTAAAGCCAGCTCTCCCTGCCAGGGACAGATCTATCCAGGCTTAGAGGAATTTATAAATGAGCAAGTAAAACCTATCCACGTAAGTCTTTTTTGAGACAAAGCAATGTCTCGTGCATTACCGTATTGTGTATCCAACAGGCATTTTCAGGGGATGAATAAATAACACCACGTTCCAAAGATGCTGGCTCCCTGTCACTGTCACTGTCTGCTGTCACTAGACTGCGGAAGGGAGTCCCCTACAGACAGAAGCCACCTGCTGAAGGAGCTGCCTGTGGCTGGCACGCCCAGGCTGCAAGCTCGATTTTAGGTTACAAAGGGACAAACTGTGACATGGCATCCCAAGAGAGGCAACTGTCCGAGGCTCGTCACCTGCGCTTCTGAACAGCCACGTGCAAGAAAATGCACACAGAAAGGCTTTACTTGCAAACCCCAAAGCTCTTGTGTTCCAGTGCAGGTAATGCTGACAGTCAAACAGAGGTCTGAATTCAAGGGGAAAATGCAGTTGCTAAAACACTTTTATTATAAGCAGGGTTCTGAGTGCAATTAAAAGCCCGTTTCCTTTATTCCATGTCAGTTTCAAATCCCCTCAACCCAATTTACTTCAGCTTTAAAAAAGATAAAATTATTTGCATTACTTTCACAATATCTACATTTTGTTTCATTCATACACTCACAACTGATTAAATGATTTTCAATTTGAGAAGCGGAATTCTCATTTGCAAGACAAACAGCACTCATGCCCAAGGAAAGTAAAATTCTCATCACTTTTATTAAAATAAAAATACCTTTCCACCTTTTCAAATGCTTGATTCCTGTTCCCCTGAGTTTTAACCCTTCTGCAGACCTATTACAGCACACTCCAGCAGACCTTTTCCACCACTAGAGTGAGAAAACACTTAGATGTGAGCTCTTGCTTTGAAACAGAACAGAAAAACCTGGCAGGCTTCTGCAGAATGTAAAAGAAGCCTCGTGTACAGTAAATAGCACATGTGCAACAATGCAGAGGAGAAAAGTAGAAGGAGTCACTGGATTGACTAATTCTTGCACAGATAAATTTTGGAGAATAAAATAATCATGTAGGAAACTCATATACACTGAAAAAATAGTTGGAAAAAGGCAGCAGGGCTCATTTTTTCCCCCTCTCCATCCCAGCAAGCCTCACAATTACTTAGACAAGAAAAGGTATTTTATGCCTTTTATTAACAGAGATTCCCAGGTGCTTCCACGTAATCCATACTCCACTTACTTTCATAAATTACTAATTTGGAAAATTAATATATACAGACCTGTAAGTTTAACAAAAGAGCAACTCCAAGAAGTGTCTTAACCAAAGCTAATACTAACACACAGAAGCTTTCAGCTCACTGAGAAATTAAGTTGCAAATCTCGATTTGTAGCTCTTCACATCTCTGGCACTATACCATGGTACGCAGCTGAAAAAAATCGATCAAGATTTGGAGGCACATCCTAATAGTGTTTATTTATGTGAGAACTGGTGCAAATAGTCAAACTTGCACAAAATATATTTTATCAATTCTCCCCACTACCTTCCCCAGGTTTACATTTACTTCTATTTAATAGCTATTTTCTTCTCATTTGAGTATTTCATTAAAAGCCCCCAAAAGAAGATTATAAGTTTCTAATACTGCATTTTTTTTTTCAGCTCTGACAACAGGGAGAGAACTTTGGCTCCCTGGAATCACACCAGCACAAAAATACACTGTGGGTACCGCAAGAAACTTCTGCTGCTCACGAAATGTTCTCAGAGTGTGTGGCACATACTGTGTTTGGAGCTGTTACTGTGCTTTCCTAGAAAGATGCATTTGATGTACATTTAACAAAACTAACTGATTGTAGCAGCTGGAAAACAAAAGGAATGTAACAATAAGATTATTTTTCTCCTACTTCCTAGACACCATGGGCTGATGAAGTGCCACCTCTAAGGAAGCTCTGCCTCTTTGGTAAAAAGTGTTGGCACTAGAAATTTCCCTACTGTGAAGATGCAAACTCCAAAAGTTTGATCAGGAGTTGTATGACAGATATATATTGATAAAGCCACTATTTCCAGCTTTAGAGCTAATAACATTAAGGTTTCTTTCTGCACTGAGTTTTGGCAGAGTATGTAACCTCTCTAAGTCCTTTTGGTGCTGTATCTTAAAATGATGCAAATAATTGATGCAAATTCAACATTTCCATAGACATGGGATTATACAAGTAATGCCAGGACAATCCAGACTTACTAAAAAAATAATATTACTCATGTTCAAATATTTTGTAGTTATTTTTTCACTACTGCAAAGAACTTATATTTGTATTTCTCACATATGTTGCAGAGTACAAACTCTTAGGGAAGAGGAACAGACTTCGAAGTATATTTTCAGAATATATCTCTTTTGGGATGAAAAATATTTTTGTCTTTTATAACTTTTAGTTGTCAAACATAGTTCTAAGAGCGATGATCAGCTCAGACACGCATTGCTGAGCCTGATAGGGAGATTATTGGATAAAATTCCATGAGCTGTGCAGGTCTGACTAAGCATTGCTCTGTAAAAGCTTGGTATGAAGCTACAGACTTGAGCAGAACAGCAAAACAGGCTGCTCCAACTTTGCACCCAGATCATAATTTGGAGCTTACGCTCATCCTAAAACTGGCCCTACCTCTTTAATGCTGGTGCCAGAACCTCTGTCTTTCACCTGTGTCACTCCCATGGAAAACTCCCATTGCCTACACTAAGAGACTCCAACCCGAGACATACACCCAATAAAAGACCTTTTCTCAAAGTCATTTAAAGCCTTCCGAGAAAATAAAACAAATGGGGGTAACAAATGGGCAAGGTTGATGGACAGAAGGAATGGAAACAGAGAAAAGAAGACAAACAGCTTCACAGTACTATTATAAGCATGGTTAATTGGAAAGAAGCCTATGGATTTGTAGTGTTTATTCTGAGCTACAAAATACAAACAAAATACTGCAACTTACACAACTATTTCCTTACTCATTAGATTCAGGTATGTATTAAGCCTTTATATATTTAAATTATGAATAATTCTGCATATATCACTCACCAAAAGCTCATGCATACTATATGACATGAAAGAAAAATAAAACAACAAGCAAGTCAGGGAAAGACATTCAATGACTAAGCATTAGAATTGGCAAGGACAACAGTGGAGCAATCACCGCACTGACAAGCAAAGTTAATATACAATACTGACAAGGTGGGCCAAACTTCTAGTGCCTCAGAAGGCAGCAAAGCCTGGAAGAACAAGACAACAGCAAATAATTGGTAAGACTGACATGTCTACTGCTTCCTGCTGAAGAGCAATGGTGGCAAGAGCACTGCTGTGCAAGGGGCTGTGGTTGGCTGCTTCCCTCTCCCCTGGCCTGCCAGCTCTGCAGCAGGGGCTGCAAGGAAACAGCACAGACGAAATGGAATATAAGGCAAAAGCACAGCAGGCAGTGAAACAGAAAACATGGTGACCTAGCCAAAGCTCACTCTTTTTAAAACACTTGTCTCTCTAATATTACCAAAAACTTTCTGGATATTCGTCTTGACCGAAGTGGAGAGGGATTTTTTTGCAAGGGCATGCAGTCATAGGACAAGGGATAAATGGCTTTAAACTGAAAGAGGGCAGGTTTAGATTGGGCACTAGGAAAAATTCTTTACTGTGAGGATGGTGAGGCACTGGAACAGGTTGCCCAGAGTTGTGGATGCCCCATCCCTGGAAGTGTTCAAGGCCAGGCTGGATGGGGCTCTAAGCAACCTTGTCAAGTACAAGGTGGCCCTGCCCAAAGCAGGAGGGTTGGAACTGGATGGTGCCCTTGAGGTCACTCCAGCCCAACCCCTTCTATGATTCTATGAAATCCAAGTGTGCAAAAACATGAAGTACCTGCACAGTGTAGTAGAGCAGTCAAAACTGCGAAAGTTTAGGCACATGCTAATTATCAAACAGGAAAATAGCAATATGGACAGGTTTAATGCATTTAGGGAAATCAGATACCCTCTGGAGAGGGCAAATTTCCAAGAGTCACATGATATCTGGCTTGAATTTTTACTATCTTTCCACTTAGTATAATAAATTGTGGTTAAGAATTTGTGTAAAAATTGGTGCACGTTACAGAGAAGTAAACTATTTCTGAATTTATAAAATGAGCATGAAAATGTTCTGCCTTATTTACATCTCTATTATAGTGAAACCTCAAAGTAGATTGGTTTAAAAGAAACTTTTAAAGAAGTTTCATGATAAAGCAGCACTTGACAGATATGCTTTGGAAAAATCTTGCTGTCGGGGCACTAACCTGCAGCTGAGAGCTTAAGGCAGGAACTCCCTAAACTCTGCAGTAGTTCCTTCCTCCGACACCAAAACTCACATCAGGTCTCTGACAGATTTGTAGTAGTTGATAAAAGTCAGACAAGTAAAGTAGCTGCTATCTCCACCCACACACCCTGTCCCAAGGCAAAGGCTCCCAGTTTGCACATGGAGCAGCTTGGGAACAAGTGTAGTTTTCCTCCCAGAAACCAGAGTCTGTTTACTTTGGTATATGCCCAGGTAAAATGTGTAGATTTCTACATGTGAGCAAGTGCAATTGCTTGCCAGTTGCAACCTCTCCCTGAAATACAATTTCCAGCTTCCATATAATTTCCCATCACCAGAGCCAGACAACTGAACTAGGAAATGGCTCCAACAGACCCAGGAATGAAGGGGATATGAATGTACTCATCAAACCAGGTCCTGCCTGCACAGCTGGCTACAGCCAACTGCTCCTCGCTGCTGTATCCCACAACTCAGCATAAGGAAGTGTCCAACCAAAGGATCATCTTTAGACTTGAAGCATAGCCTGGTAAAACTGTAACCTTAAATTCTAAAGGATATTCTACTATAGCTCCAATGTCCTGTTGCACAGCTTTCGACATGACACGTCCTACTAAAACTTCTTTTATTTCATTTAATTTGCACCTCAAATCTGCTTATATAATATGAGGTTTTGTAGCATTCAAATAATTTTATGGAGTATCCTCTATGCTTTATTTCAGCTCTAATGACACCATGAAAACTACGCAAAAGTAGAAGACATGTGAAGGAAACTTCTAACTAGACAAGAACTGTGAACACCACAATTAAACGCAACAACCAGTTACAAACAAAACTCTAAGTCTAAACCAACTTCCAAATTATTTGTTATCCTAAAAGCAACTTCCATTGTTCTTCCCAAGCCAACCTGTCTGTATGGGCTATGAGCACCAAAGGATGCCTGTCCCAGTGATGGTCTTCCAGAGCTCTTACCACAAATTTTACATCACACCAAAATTAAGCATTTACCAAAAACATCACCACAATTTTCTTATGTTCATTGCTATTTACATTTAAGATTTATGCCGAACTGGCATTTACTCCGATGGCATTTGTTTTGATGAATGATGGCAAGACACATGATGACACACCTGACAAATAATAAGTTTGATATGAGGAAAGGTGAATATCATCAAGCTCTCAATCTTCAATTTATTGTTTCCATCAACCCAACCCCAGCTCTAATTTGGTAGCATTTTATTTTGGTCAAAGAGCTCATCTAGTAGAACAAGTCATACTTTGTTAGTTCTTGCCCAGGGGATAGGTGTGTTTCTCAAATTATACTCTCACAGACTGGGAATAAAAAGGATAGGTTGGGAAAGAAAATCATTATGGAGCTGGGCTTCAATTTAGCTGGAGACAGTGGATAAGAAAATACTGATAGTATTAGCACAGTTGGATTTTTTTCATACAGTGAAATATTGGAAAAAAAATTCAGCAAATGTAACTCTTAAAATATTTTTAATGCACCTTATTGTAATGAAATACCCTATTTCACTTCATGTTCACTTGCTAATATTATGACCCTGTGTCCTGAACAGCCTTTGTATTTTGTACATATATTTTCTATTTGGCTAACATCTACTCTACAAAGGCAAATTTTATATTAAAGCTACAAGAATTTAATTCTCAAGAGTTATTGGAGATGCATTTTTTTAATAATCCTGAAAATTTGTGGATACTATAGTATTTCATATTTTAAGGAAAATTGCTGTAATTGATGTGTAAGTTTTGAGTAAATTAATTAGTGCTCCTGAGAAGGCGCCAGGTTAATAACTCTGGAGAAACTTGTCTATTTTTGTTCCATTTAGATCTGTAAAAACCCTGAATTTTTGTATTAGAAATGCAGATCCTGTCTAGCCTGGAAGATCAAGAGTCTGCAAAACGGTGACGCTGCCAGAGTTACAAAATCAAGTTCAGACAACAAAAAAGCCAATTTCATTTGGGCCTCCAACAAGTTTTTTAACCCTTTTGAAGAACTAAAGCAACAGAAGCAAGTTGCGAGTTAACAGAAAATAGAACTTCATTCATTTTGGTCAACAGGTCAGCACGGATGTTCCATGTAACTCACAGAGAGGGTCAGGAGCATCTCTGCACGGCAGAGAAGGCATGAGGCCCTCGAGGGATGCTGCTTCTGAATTACCCACAGGCAGATTAGGAGGACTTGAAATAGAGAAGTCCTAAGTTTCAGCTCTGGCCTGTCCTATCCCAAACACAAACAGATGGAAAGAAAACAACTGATAAAAACTCTAAATATAGCTTTGTAGTTCAGTTTAACTTTGTAATATTTTTAGTTTACAATGCTTTCCCTTTGCCTATATTTTTTGGAGAACAAAAGTCAAAAACATGTAAAAATTATTAATTATTGAATTTAAATGTCTATAAACAATTACATAAACAACTTGACTGCAGTTTACTAGAGCTCTAGAACCTTATGAGCAGCATCTTTACATGTAATTTCTCAGTGACTTCAATCGTCTATTGCCTGGGAATTCAGCGCCACTGGGCAGTACTCAAATTTATGGTCTTCAGCTCAAAAAAAGATAATAAAGTAGGAAAAACAAAAAGCTTACTCTTAAATCTACTAACATCAAATAATGGTGTTCTTTTCCTCAGAATTTTTCAGATTTTAGCTGACACACAGTAAGTAGAGGCACATTTGTGCATTCATGCTTTTCCAAAAAAAATAACCACCTATAACTTCTCCCAGTGGGTAGCATCAATTTAAAAACAATCAGGAAAAGCTTTATAAACTAGCAGCGAACAAAAGATGTTTCTGGTGTCATGACAAAGCCAACACTGACACAGCAGAGTTAGCAGGGCATTGTGTTCCTCTTGAGCAGCTACTGCAAGCTTCAGCAAATGGAAAGACCAACATCATGATTCAATCACAATGTATTTCTCAGTTTAGGATCAAAGTGCCAGGCTGACAGATTTCTGCCAGCCAAAAAACAGGTACAGTCACTTTGTCAGGAAAAGAAAATAATTGTGTGGAGGACTAATGTGAAAACAAAGAGTAAGTTTCATTTCTGCTCTGGTTGCCTCCTCGGTGCTAAGGCTGCAGGCACATCCCCACACCAGGCACTGCTGCTTATGACCAAGTGCATCTGCAAGGGCAGCTGAGAGCACCAAGAGCTGTGATCCTGCTCTTCACACCATTAACATTACAGACAAGGATACTTAAAATATGGCAGAGAAAACCAGAGTGGATTTACATGTCACAGGACATAAATGAAAGTAAATTTAACATTTAAGCCTTCCCTTAAAATAAAGTCGCCACTGTGGTTTTCCAAAGCCTCATTTATCCCAACAAGATGAAAAAAACCTGACAAAAAGAAGCAAATGTACAGAATAGGACATAGCACATACAATTCTTTACCAGATAATAACAAAACAGGAGTTTTTATAAAACTTAAGAGGAGGAGAGACACCAGCACGGAGTGATGGGCTCACTCAGTATGCTGCTGTGGCGGACATGTGCTGCAGCACAAGGCTGCTCACCATCTGGGGGTGCCAAGGGAAAAGGAGCAAAAAATGGAATAGAATACCTGCAAACTACCACCCTCCAATGTACTGTTTCCTAGGAGGGTTAAGGAAACACGTTTCATTGTGACAAAGAAGCAGCCCAATTTCACCTGCTTAAACAAGTATTAAATTCACCTGGCCAGCAGTAAGAGAATAAATTTAGAGCTACTGACTGTATAGCCATAAAGAAACTGTTCTTTTAGTAACTGAAGTTTTGTTAATTTAGTTACGTCTTCCACGTGTAAGCAAACAAGAAATTAAATGTGCTGTGGAGATGATGCTTTATTTGTGATTTTCCTTCCAATCCTTTACACATCTCCAGCTATTTACAGAGCACTCCTCTGTACCTGGCATTCACATATTCCAGGTTGATAAATGAAAGCAATGAATGCTGCAACAGCAGCAATAACACATCTCAGGGATGTGGAGATTCCAGCACTGCTGGGAATAACCTGGATTAGTGACATTCTGCAGGGAAACCACACATCTCTCAGTACAAGGAGCAATGATGTAAAGGTCAGGTCCCACTGCCGGCAGTCCCACCTCTGTCAGCAGTGATTTAGCCAGCACAGAACTTCCCGGCTGGGTACCATGACGCCGCTCCAATTCTCTATTTATGGCAGGACAGGAGTGCTGTGGTGCAGAGCTGGCACAGCCACCAGCCTCACTTCACTCATCAGGGAACTGCAGCCCCACAGCCAGCAGCAGCACAGAGCCACAACACAGCATTTCCCCTCAGCATCTCACTTTTCTGACATTTTGCATCTTTTCTCCCAGTTACACTCCCTTTTTCTAGCCCACTATGTGATGCCATGAGCCACATGTTAAAGTTCCCTGATTGGGGAGAAAAAGACACGGCATTCTTACTGCGCCCTCTCCAGCTGTCCCTCTCCGTGCTGCTCTAACCACTGCATCCCTCCTCACCTGGCATTCCCTCACTCTGCCTGGGACACCCAGCTCAGGACCTGGCTCCCCCTTTCCACCTCTTCTTTCACAGGCTTTCTGCACATTAAGTTGTCCAGAAATATCCAGGACTGCTGACTCTCCCTTGTTACTATGTCTGCCTTGCTGATATTTTTAAGAGAACCATATGAAAAGCAGCATGACAATGAAGCAGGGCCAAGCCACTAATCCGAAATGATTTGAAATTAATTTCTTTAAAAACATAAAATATAAACACTTGCACAGTAGGAAGAGGAACAAAAGCTCTCCAACATCAGAATGAAACCTTTTTTTTCCTTTTGGTAAAGTATGGTATCATTGTAGCACCTCTAGATTTTTAGAAGCAAATAATTTTTAAAAGTATCTTTTGGTTTGTTGAGTTAAAAAATAAAAAGAGAGAGCAAGCACAGAAGAGATAGAGAAACAAAAGTAAAGATACAAGTTGGGGTTTTCCACCTTCGAAATGGTGCAGAAAAACCTGAGATAGAACACCAAAACACCTGCTTCCTCTATATCTTAAGAACATTTAAATGCGTAAAAATATTTGGGAAAACTTTTTTTTTTAGATCATTTAAGATTTAATTCTGCAAAGGTTTATACATTTGATCGACGACATGAGCAGTTCCCATTAGGTGGTGCAAGAAAACAAAATGTATGTATCTGTAGAATTGTGCCCTAAGAACTGCATGAATTCCTAAAATACAAACAAGGATTCTAGAAACAAATCAGAAAAGTTTCTTTGGAGCACTCTTATCCAATTTCAGTATTTCATATGGCACTAACTGGACAGAAAAACCTTTAATAAATTAAAAGTGCAAAGAATGCAAGATACAGTGCACAGACTTTCATATTTTTTTTTCCCATATCTGCAGATTTTTGTGCAATCTTCTCCCAAAACTCAGCACTCAGTTTGTACCCGTAATTTCAGGCTTTTCTACATTTTTATCCTATTTCACCAAGGCAGGCATTCCAAATGTCCTTTTTTTGGTAGCTCTTTCTCAGTTCAGGTTATTTATCTTTGTGGTGCCTATAAAGTCATTTCACAGAAGACCCTTATTCTCTATCAGATGTTGTTATTATCCTACACATTTATGTAGGATTTTTATTATTTCAGAAATAACAGAATACAACAAAAACCTTCCTGTGTTATCACAGCAATATTCTGCAAACAAGATTCTTTTCCCCTCTATGCAGTTTGTCTGTTTTCTATATATTTACATCCAGGGGAGTTTGCTGATATCCAGAGCTCCAGACAGTACTGTGAACTCATACATACAATCAGAGTCATAAAACATGTGCTGGACCTGAATAAAATCAATATCTCTAAAAACAGTGACATAAGTAGAAGACTCATATTTACCATTTGGCTCAGAATATTCTGCGTCCATCATCAGGTGTCAGCAGGGACAAAGCGAAGCGTCTCGGAGCACCAGCAAATGGGCTGCTTCAACTGAATAGTTTGGATGCAGTTTGACAATGAAAACACTTTTTAAAACAGAAAACAAGCAGGCAACAGCAAGCTGAATAGGGGGTGGAAAGCTCTAGTAAGCGCATTCTGCGGCACAGGCAGCTGCAAATCACAACAGGCCATCCCACCAGTTTGTCAAGGGATCGCTACGAGTTAACACAACTTGCAAACAATAAATATCGTTCTGGCAACTCGTAAAGACCCATTAATTTTGTCCACGTTTATCAGAGATTGCATCTCAATTCATATGGCTCTGTGTATAAAAGAGCCCGTCCTCCAAAACAAATTACATCAGCTCCTCATTAGTAAATATCTTTAGAAACAAAACAGGAGTCAAAGTTTGCACAGTTTGAAAGGCACAAATAAAAACAGTAGTTTTAAATCGACTCTAAATGAAAGCAGAGTGGAGTGAAACAGCTATATTCCCAGCATTTGTACAAGGCAAAACACCCATGCAGACGGTTTGCTCAATATCACTTTTTTTGTGACAGAAGAATCAGTGTTGCCCATTTGCATTAGAACGGCCAGACAAAATCTCTGTGTGTGATAATTTGCTGTAGCTAGAGAGAATTTGCAATGAGAGCTTGAAAGTTTTCATAGCAACCCCCAGTGTCCCTGCGTGCATGAGGGATTAGAAAGGAGACGGACGCTTCCTTTGCTGGCTGCTCAAACCCAGTGACACAGGGCACAATCCCAATGCCACACACCTTGAGCTCTGTCTAGGCTGAGCTCCAAACCTCCTGACCTCTCCTTCAGTGTTTTTAGTTATTCATCTTTCTTTTGCCTGAGCACTCTGCCTTCTCTTCCCCCTGTTTTCCAGCTCTCCATTTGAAGCTGCTAATGCAGCTCATTCCAATTCTGGAAATCGACAGGTATTTTTTGGGGTTGAGCTGTATCACTTTGGCTCTAATTTCTCTCTGTATTTTTTTTATAAGTCATCTGAATGAAGGGCAGTTCTTATGCACTAAAGATTTATGCAGATCAGTGACACTGTACACACATACAATTTTTAACACACAAACACTATAATTGATTAACAAAAAATTATTTTATACTTTGATGCTTCTATGCAATGAAACTCAAGAAGAAATTAAATAGAAAACCCTCAATGTAAGAAATTGTTTCTGACCCGCATCAGGAACTGGAAGCATATGTCTCAATACATTTTACGAAGACAAATGCCTGCTCAGCAAAATCAATAGATTGCAAGGCCAGCAGACAGGTCCCTTGTAGGACTGGAGTTCTTGTGTAATGTAACCAAAGATGGTACAGATATTTTCCAGAACTCTTCTGGCTGCCTCCTGCAAGTGTATATGATAATGCACAGGTAGATAAAAACCACGGCTACTGCAGTGCTCTCACTCAATTCCTCGAGAGTTTAAAGAAAGCAGATTCCATTAGGAAACAAGAGTACTTCAGCTAACTGCAGGGCTTATTACCATGCAAAGCTTTTCCGGAATAGATGGAAAAACTCCATTGTGTGCCAAACTCTCATTCAAACTAGCTTAACTCACAAACTATAAATGTGTAGTAATAATATACACAGTGAATATTTAATGTCAGGTATGCTTAGCTAAGAAGGAAGCCCTTTAACATCTGCACAAAAAAGGCAAAATGAAAGGGAAACTTTTGAGAATTACCTATAAAGAGAATAAAATATGCAAGTCTGTGCTGGAGATCAGAAATCTTACTTTACAATAGGCAACGAGAGGGAAATAATTAAACATCAGATAACATGATATCCCTGGAAAAATACTGGGGAACAACCAACTTGCCTAACTTCAGAAACACCAAAACAGAAAGCAGCAAAAAACCTGGAGCTTTGCATTTTGGCTGATTTATTTATCTCACCATTTAAATTTTATCCTTTAATACCGTAAGAATGGCAACTCTTATTTAAAAAGCAGAAAAACACAGCATAAAGTGAGGCCCTTGCAGATTCAATAAAGACACAAATTGAATGGATTATTATTGTTATATGTCACTAATATCTTTCACACGGAGTAGATTTTGTATGATACACAGTTACAACAAAAAGCCCTTCATCAGTCTTTAGTGACAATCAAAGTTAGTACTATCACCTTTATCGTCACAAAACAACCAAAGCTGGACAAACACCTTGCTACTGTAGCCTCAGAGAGCCCTTCACCATATCAGCAGCTACAAAGTGTGGTGGCTTTGAATTCCCTTATACCTAAGAGAAAGGCAGGAATCAATTGCTCACCCTCTACCTCATCCCAAGCTGTAGGAAAAGGTGAGCCAATTGCCATGTTTCTTGTGTTTCATAAAACATACAATGTACACATGTTTGATAAAATATACAGTGTATGTTGTAAAATACACAATATAGAAAGACCATGAATGTGGTACCCGGCCTGGCATGCCAGCAGGTATGCTGACAGGGTCTCTGGGTTTTCCCGCTGCAGAGTGAGGTCTTCCCAACAAGTAGGAGCATTTCCAGTTCCTTCCCCTGAAAGGAGCAATATCTTAAAATGCCTTTTCCGTATTTCCATGGCCTCTGAGGTTTTGCAGTCTCTCTTGGCAGGATTGGTTTCTCTTTCCTCTTACTCCAGGTAGCAGCCTGTCACAGAGGGAATGGTACAGGACGGAAAATACAGCCACTTGCTTCCAACTGCAGCTGCCCCTCTTCAGGGACCAAAGGGAAGATGAAGAGTTACCATAAGAGCGTGAAACACAAAAGGCTGAG
This sequence comes from Acanthornis magna, assembly GCA_036785705.1. Classification (NCBI taxonomy): domain Eukaryota; kingdom Metazoa; phylum Chordata; class Aves; order Passeriformes; family Acanthizidae; genus Acanthornis; species Acanthornis magna. The sequence goes on along the minus strand of JAWUZG010000040.1, from coordinate 14,852,699 downwards.
AAGCAATGGCAAGGGCCTGAATAATTGCTGGTGGCTGAACTCATTTAAAATAAAGGAAAATTAAGTGAAAAATAGAGGGAAATCTGTCTAGTCATATTAACAGCATTTGGAATTGTTTAACTAAACCTGACTCTAATATGTGTGTTCATTAGAACAAGACTTGCAGCAAGGAGATACAAATCTCCACCTTAGAAGTACTCACAAAAAATAAGTGACCATCCAGATTTCAGCCAGAATAAAAACTTTTTCTTGTTGATAAATCATATAACATGTAAGCATCTTTCCTTTTTTGAATAACAGGCATCACTTACAAACCTTAATGCATTTCATCTGTAACATTGCTTCCTGTTCCTGATAGGGAAAGGAAAATTCATGAGGCAAATATTTAGCTCCAGGCAACAGGCCAGTATAGCAACAGAAAGTTTTACACTTGTGCCAAGATTTCTTGGTTTCCTTTTAAAATGAAAATCGTGACAATTATCTTGATGCTCTCTGATGAATCAGATCTGTCTATATGAAAAAAAGACTTTTTTTGTTTCCAACACACTATTTTACAAGCTTATTCACTTTCTTTAAAAAAAAGCAGCTTATGTACCAACTTAAAAGCCAATGTGCTTGCATGAAAACATTCGTAACCAGTCAAGCCACAGAGATTTTCAGTCAGTAAACCTGAAATGTGAATTGAAAGGGATACAGAATTTCTCCAAGGGGATGAATTTAGAGACACTTTTCAAAAAAATACAGTTACTGGCCGCTATGTTCAACATTTTCCAGTCCACACTATATATCTGACTGACTTGTACTGTCAATCCTTGGTAATGTCAGCATTTCAAAAATTATTGAGCCACAAATTAAAGCTTCAACTGAACTTGAAAAAACCCTAAGTACTTCACATGCCATGCCCATGCTGCTTACCACAATTCTGAATTTGTTATTCTGATTCTTTGTCTCATAGATGCTCAGGTTGTTCTAAGGTCTTCTCAGCACCCCTCTTGGGCTGGTGTCCCACCAAGCATGGAAAGTGTCCATTGGTTTGCAGGTAAGAATATGAACTGCTCATTTTAAGACCCCGTTTTAACTGTGGTTTCACACTGAGCAGCAGTTTAAGAAAGGCTAAGGTCATTCCAGTTTGCAAAAAGTTCTGGCTCATTTCCAGTAGGTTTTCTAAAGCCTAAGTTACCCTGTTATTTTTCAATTTGCTAAGATTCAAGAATCTAATCTGTTCCTAATGTGTATTTGTTTCCATTGCCTTTGCAGCTCTTCCCCCAGAAATCTCCTCCTGGCTCTCATGACTATGCTTCTTGACCAGCAGCTGATTGCTCCCACTGGTAAAGCTGAATCCAAGAGTACTGCAGGTACAAAAGTTCACAGCAGAGAACAGCATCTACATTTGGGCAAGAACTTACCATTTCCTGGAGTTCTGCCTCTCTCGCCTTCTCCCCTGTCTGGCAGAGCTGCAATTTCACTTTCTGCTCCCAACAGAACGAGTACACAAGCATATTTGCAACAAGCAAACTCTTGTTGAACACGATGTCATACACCGGGGTCAAATCCCATCACACACAGAACCCAATTCTTTTGGCAGTCAATTTTCCCCACTGTGAATTACCAAAATTCATAGCTATCAGGATGGGAGCAAAAAATAAGGTAAATAAATAAATAGAGACAGCTTGACAATAACCACGGAAGCCCTTGCTGTCACCCAGCAGCTTCTCAGCAGTCAACCTGCGCCACTGCTGCAGACACAACAGATCTCCTCCACCACTCTCTGCTTACACTGTTGCTATACAGAAGCATTACTTTTTGTATAGATGGAAGGACCCTGGAAACAGACACTGCAGCTCTTCAATCAGTGCTTCTAATTCTTTACAGTCCGTCCGCCAAGACAGAGAACAGCACCCTGAAGAAGTATTTCAAGCCCATTTTGAAAGGAATCATATATTTTGCCAAGCTCCTTTCACAGCAGACACCACGAGTAGAGATCCATGGTGGAAAGTTAGTACACTTATGAATAAAATACAAATCCATTGCTTTGGGTTCTGTGTTTCCCTCAGCCATTCACTTTCTGTGTTATCCAAATCCGAATCTCCTGCCCTTAATAACCCTGTGGTCAGACATGCCTCTCTGTGCCATACAGTCTTCACACGCCTGCATACCTGAGATACGTGCAGACATGATGACAGTACCTAATTTTAATTGTTAGATCTTTATCCATGAGTTTGCTTTATTTTCTTAATACATCTGATGTTAGTCCAATGATTGCAAAACTGCTCAGTACAGAACTTCCTTTTTATTGGAAAAGTTTCCATTGATTGTAGTTAATGAAACTGAATTATAGAAACTAAAACAGACTCTTTTTGGATTTCCCTGATAAGAACTATCTTCAAATCAGTTTTGCCCAAGCAGAGTTTTAGACCTGAGAGTAGAGGAATCCTTGTGTTCTTTTAAGCATGCCCCATCAAAATCTTGTGGCAAAAACCACTGTTCTGAACATGCTCCATCTGGAGCTATACAGGGTCAATGCCCAAAACCAAACTACCAGGGACAATACACAGGGACAAATACTTTTTAGAAAAAAAGCCAAAACCCAACCAGAATATAGTGTATTATTACTCCTGCAGCATTGTATTATTTGTGGTTGAGTTCTATTTCTGTTAGCTTTTAAGTGGACTCAGTTAAGTATAATTTCTATATTTGACCTCCCCTGAGATGGCCTATTATGATTTTATGAAGTTAGTATACATTTCACATAGCAGCTAAAAGTGGAGAAAGTGGAGAAAAGCAAACCCTTGGGCAAAAACAAGCCAGAGGATACTTCCACAGACACTCTCCCGGAGAATGCAGGGATTGCCTTTTCTTTTTAATATTTTTTCCCTTAATCCCATTTACTATTTTGTGGAAAAGATGGAACCGATATTTTGGTATGAATATGCAATTCTTAAAAATAAAAATGCACAGCTATTCTTCTCAAAGCATACAGCAACCATTATTGGGAAAGGGCAATGAGCAAGGTTGGGCATGCTAAAATAAACGTAATTATATTTCAATCTTTGGAAGTTAAACAGTCATTCAAAAGGGTCAAGACTCAAACATTGCATCATGCATGAATTATACACTGCTTTTACTTTCTTCTGCAAGATCTTAACCAACCTCTGGCATGACAAAGAATGAGAAGGGCAGCCGAGAAACGCTGTGGTAGCAGGAGAGACATACCCGCATACAGCAGAACATCTGCTTTTTCTGAGATGCCACATTCCAAGCCTAAACCAGAAATCTCTGCAGTATTTGCTGTAAGTATCAGGTTTTGTGCAGAGGAATACAGGCACTTGTTCCTATGCTTACAAGCACAGCAGCTGATGCACCCACTCAGCCTTAACAAGGAACGAAGGTTAAGTTTCTCTGTCTCCACAAAGGCCATCTTATGGCAGGTGTTCCACCTGGTAGCTTAAAAATAAACAAACAAGAATAATCTCATCTTCCTTCTCTTACTACTTAAATCAGATCCCTTCTTTTATCATTTCCCCTCACGTCCACTTCTTACACCCCCAGTGCTGGCCTGCCCTCTCATATCTCTTTGTGTCCCTTGAGGCCTCCTTCCCTTCAAACTTCCCTCTGTTCCATCAAACCCTCCTGCCAAGCCTCCCTCCCTGCATGGTATAAGGTCACAGGAGAGTGCTCCCTACAGGTGTTTCTGTAAGACATAGGCTTTTGCCTTACAATGTCTTCTGCAGTACTACACTTAAAACTCCGGTTCGGGGCATGATGAAGTATGTAACAGCAAGAGAAGCAACTGGTGCCCCAAGTTCAGATGAGCCCAGCATTCCTGAATAAAAACATGGCCCCCATCCTTCCCCACTGCCCTGCTTGCCATGGTTTAACTCTTGCTCTTGGACAGGCAAAGGGAAGTGCTGGGCAGGAAACAGCCCTAGTGGAGGATGCACCAACCTCCTCCTCATCACAGCTTTGCCTTCAGCCACAGCAGAGGAATGCGAGTCGCAGCACCTGCTTAGGAGGGGTTATAAATGGTAACAGGGCTAAAACAGGAACTGGAGAGAGGCCTTGATTTCAACAGGAAGAACTGAAGAAATGCACTCTTCACTGGATTGTTCAGTGCTTCCTATTAGCTCACTTGAATTAGACTTCCTAGTAAATATAAGGACATGGGAAGAGTTTATCCCTGTTTTTGTTAGTGATTAATGATAGAGCAGAAATTAGAAGACCAAGCCTTGTACGTCTACTCCAGTGCCCAACCAACTGGGCAAAGTTTTATATGCAAACATAAAATAGCTTTCAATGGCACGCTGCTCTGCTGCTTACAAAATGTCCATCTCTATTACATCGTGGCATTCAGAAAAAGCCACAGAGAGGGATAACAACTGTAGCAACAGAATGCAAGGTTAAAAGAAAACCCTGAGTCCCAAAATCAGAGCTCTCCGCATTTTTGGTTCTGCGCTCATATCAATAAAACTCTGCCCACACACTAAGAGACTAAATATTACCACCACCATGAAATCCCAAACAGCCCTCCTTCCACGCAGAGCTCACGGACAGCCACCAAATGCATTTCCCAGAAGCCGAGGGGCACTAGCAATCTGACCCACATGTCAGTCAGTACTGGAGCCCTGGTTCACATCCAATACAGGTCACTAATGGTCAAACCACTGTAACGCACCACCTGGCCTGTTGTGTGGAGACAGTATTTGATCAACTCATTCACTGGTATTGGGACTGTAGTGACAGACTGGACAAGCATAGTAAACTCACACTTGTTCAATGTGTGCAAAAAGATCTGCTGTCCTTTGACAACACTGGTATCAAAATCAGAAGACCATGCCATGCTAAAGTCCAAGAAATCAAACAACATTGCTGAGAATCTACAAGCTGAGTACTCAGGATAAATGTTAGGAATGATAAGGCATTAGAGATAGGGAAAAGAATCATCATAAGTTTTAAGCATTTCCTTTGAATAAACAGTTTTCTATTAGGGACACTAAAAATGAAATAAAAACTTGAGTGTTTTGATTGGAGTTTGGGGATGACTTTGAGACAGGTGGTCTTCTTCTGAGACAAAGTTCCAAAAAGTGACCACAACCCAAAACATCCCAGATATACAGCCTGTGGAGTGGCACCAGCTCCCCAATCTTCAGACAGTCTCCCAAGCTGTTTAAGACTAGCCTAAGAAATGAAGACATGCATAGAGGTGGAACCAGTTTAAAAAACAACTCTAATGAAAAGCAATTAAGCAGTAAGCAGTAAATAGTCACCAATATGCCTACTCCTACCAGCATATCTACTACTTATCCTATACAGGGTTCCCAGCTAAACTGTCTGTATAGCCATGCCTCCAGACTCAGTCAAGGGAAAGTGTGCTGAGTAATAATCTCCCATCCCAAGGGGAATTGTGAAATCAGGCACCATGTGCACTCTACATAGAAGAGAGATAATCTTCAAGGGCACGCTTTTTATAACACTAATTTGTCCCAACAAGAGAGGTTTTTAGGAAGCATCAATACCAAGGGAAAATGTACAGAACAAATGAAACAGGGTAGAGATGTGCAAGGGAGGGGGGGTGGAGAAAACCAGCAGGAAGAGGAAACTTGATTTTAATGCAAAAGGAGATGAGGCGCCACTGAATGAGGCAGACAGGGTTGAACACAGAGAACGAGCATTCCTCCCACCCTGGCTTCTTGAAAAGCGGGATCATGGAGGCAAACTAAAAGCCCCGAATTTTCAGCAAAAGAGAACAAATCAAAAACATGACAAGCACAGACCTGACTGTTTGGTCATTAGCAGCAGTTTCTGGTTGAATTAAACCCACCAATTCTGAATAACCATATTAAAAAACCTTTTTCAATTCCTATTAAAAGCAGCTGCAAACAGGAAGGGGTCTTCTACTGTCTTCTACTTATTTAGTATCTGAGAGACATCTGCTGTGCTCTGAGCTCCAAACCAAGTGCCTTCTGCCATTGCAACCCAAGTCACAGACAGTTGTACCAGGCTGGGAAGTTCAGTGACTCAGGTTTTTCAAGACTTAGGCATTTTTAATTAGTGAGTTGCAATGCAGACTAACGTTGAGCAAAACTGGTTTAATTTGCATTTAATTGCAGCAGTAGATCAAGCAACACAGGTCTGGCATCAATTTCAATAGAGGAAACTAATGAATACTCAAGGTGTGCAAGAGAAACAGGAATTTCAGCTAAGTGAAAATTCCAGTCCCTACAGACAAAGACGAGAGATGGCGAGAGAGCAGGGAGGTATACTCAAGAGAAATACAGGAAGCCAAGTTTTGCATTTTGACATGCCAAAAACACTTGGTCATCTCGGTAAAGGACTTAGATTTATAAACGATATGCAATCAAGAACACAGATTTGGATACACAGAAATTTTAATTATCAATAGTTGCCTCATTATTAATCAGAGACATGAAGAAAAAAAAACAACTTTGCTGGACTAAAGCAGAGAAAAACTCCCAGAGTGCAGACCAAAACCCACATCAATCCAAACCAGCCAACAGCCCTAATTCCCAGACAACAAAGTCTACAAGGCTTCTTTTCAAATTTTTCCCTTTCTGGTCCCATGACCTTCACTTCAGCAGGAGAGATGGAAAGGGCTGCTGTTTCACACCAGCCTAGGGACTGAAGCTCGAGCACTCTGCCTTCAGTCTGAAGAGATCACTTAACAAAAAGCACCCATCACTGTGCTTAAAGAAGTAAAAAAAAACCCCAAAAAGCCAAGCTAACAAACCAAGGAGAGGGGATCAAATTTGAGTCTAGGCATTCAGGGTTGCCTTGCAAGGTAAGTTACAGGACAGCAAGTCCAGACTCCTGGGCCCTACAACCTCCCAAGAACACGCTCACTCGTGTACAGCTGTATTACAAAGCAAATGCCAGATAAAGAGCTCAGAGCAGGTTCTTCTACTTCTTCAAGTTATCTCAGCTTGGCTTATTTCTATGATCACTTTGGTGCTGATCTAACACACTGCAGAGAGGGTGGACGCTGTTAAGGTGGGCCCTGCTGAAGTGAGTGAACCACGATACCTCCAGCATGGACATTACTCCTAATACAGTAAAACTGTTGTCCCTCCTGCCAGAAAGCTTGCCCTTGGGTTAGCAGGCTGAATTAGCACTGCACCTGCACTGGATCTGGCCCAAGGCGCCTGCAGCAAGAGCAGAAGGAGAGGGCAAAGGGTGGCAGCAACCTGCAGCTGCAAAGATCAGGTGTGCTGGGCTAAGCCCTGCCGACAGCTCGCTGCCACCATCAAAGGGGCAGTACAGTCCTCCTACATATTCTTGGGGTCATAACACATCTGAAAAGAGGCCTGGAGCATTTCATTGGTGCCTTATCACCACTACCTCACACACATGCCCTGCACCAAGCTCTTCTGGTGTATGAGGTATGACTGGGTAGGTTGTGCCAGGGCACAGTGTAGATGTTCCAGCAGATAAAACTTGCTGAAAAGACACAGAAGCCAGTCTGAAGTAAAATTCAATGCAGACTGAAGTGCACTGTAGCTCTATGCAGAGCATTGTTCCAACAGCTAAGCCCACACACTGCACGTGGCAGGGAAGACCTGCTCATGAATTAAGTGGGAAATAAGCATTCTGTTTGAGAATAGGCAGCAACCATCCCTCTCATACTTTAAGCCAAAACAGTAAGAACTAGAATATAAATCCCTCTCCCAACCACTACACAAATCCTCTTTGCTACTGTTCTAAAAATCCCAGTTCAATGTTAAAAGCTTGTTAGATCCTTGCAGGCAGCTCAGGAGGCGCTGCTGACACCGGTGTAGTGACAACTCCCAGGACAGTATCTGTGAGCAGCTGGTACTACCTCCCACAGCCTTGCAGTGTTCCCACAGCTGCCGCGGCGTGAAAAGCCATCCAGGGAAGAGCTCGATAAGGTTGATAACAACCATGGCTGTAAAATAACACAACAAAGAAACGCAACATCACAGGCAGAGGAAAGAAAAAGCAAAACCAAGACTTTTCAAAGCTTTCTACCGATACATGCATAAACTAAAAATAATCAAAGCACCTGCAAGCAGCAGGCACAGACTTCATTTAACAGGTGATGAAAGACACTTATATTATTTGTATGGAGGTACAAGGCTTCCGTGGCAGCAAAGAAACCAGAAATAGAACATTTGTTATCAATTCTGTGCTCTAAACTGATACCTCATTGTTTTTATCCCTCCTACATTTTTTTCTTACTGGCTTCTTTTTAAACAAGATATAACGAGTAACAGATGCTACAGCAGTGCAGTGCTCAATGAAAGGGTAATTAACAGATGAAAGTTCAGCAGTTGTTTCTAGTTACAATCAGATGAGCTGTACACTCCTCATCCCCAAAATGAAGGACCGGGATGAGCAAGCCAACCTCCGCCTCCATTCCCCACTGTAAAATGGCACATACAAAGCAGTACATATGGAGTGGGACTTGGAGGTACTGAGATAAAACAAACATGGACCACTCTGGTTTTTTAGGTGTTGTCTCCAGAATTTAAGAATTGCAAATACTTACAACACTAACTTTGCCAAAATTTTAAGAATATTCACTACATGTAGTAAAACCGATGAAAAAATCAGTACTAGATATCTCTGTTGGCCAGTGAGAAATGTGTATTACACAGATTCCTTGCAGGTAATTAATAAAAACTTGTACTTTTTCTATTGTAAATAAATCTTGTGAGGAAATAACTTCTGAAGCTCCACTGATGTTCAAAATGTAAACAAATGAGCGGAACTACTTGAAGAAAGTGGAGGAACTGCAACATATGAATGAATGCAATGTATGGCTTCAAATAACTCTAACCCAGAGCAGCTGCTACTTGAGCAATTCAGTTGGTAGAGCATGGTGCTGGTAACACCAAGGCTGTGGGTTCAATCCACATATGGGCCATTCACTTAAGAGCTGGCCTTGATTATCTTTGGGAGTCCCTTTCAACTCAGAATACTCTGTGGTCTGACTTATTAGATAGCTGTCACAGTTCTCATTGCTGCTTAGCTAACCTTAGAAATATGTCAGTTTGGGTTTGTTTGCCATTTCTGCTTCAGGGTTTAGTTGTCAAAGACTTAAACTGCAACCATAAAAACAAGCAAACAAGACAAAAGGACAAGTTTGGTTAGTCCTCATAATTATTCAGTTGAACTTTCATTCCTGCAAGAGTAAGACCAAGTGTCTCAAAAGATTACAAAGGAAGAGTCATTCCACAAGTGTAAACGAGAGTAACGCTGATACACAGTTGAAAATATCACTATTGTCAAACCCGTGGTGATGAGACATTCAGTGTTTCAGAAATAAAAAAGCGTTACTTTGGGGAATTGTGTTAGCCAGAACAAATTTCACCTGGCAGTAACACAAATGACTCCATATAGGAGATCAGGCCACACATGCTTATAGGTTACATGGGAAGAAGGTTAATAAAACTCAACCTGTAATTTTTTAATTACTTTTGAGGTAAAAATAACAGTTTACAGTATTTTGTTTTGGGAAAGGCATGGTTTGGCAGACAGTGCAGCATGTTTTGTTTTAAGGACTGTGAGGAAACCTTAAAAAAAAAATCAACAGAAAACAGCATCCTAACAAGAAAAGAAACCCAAAAACCATCACCACTATACCTCTGATATTAAAGGCAATAAATTACCGCCTAGTGGTGTTTAATTAAAAAAAAATAGATTAATACATATATAAACAGATAACAATTAATTTTTTCCTCTAAACAACAGACTACCAACTGTCAAGCTGAACAAAAATGCTGAAAAATGTACTTATACCATTAACTGCTCCACAGAGTTAAAAATAGTTCAGGACACTTTACTCAAAATCATTTACTAAAGAAAATATGAAGCTTTATATTTAAACACTTCAGTATTTATTATATCCTCTGGGAGTGGTTATGGAGAGCTGAACTACATACCAGCTTACAGCAAAATAACTAAATCTGTTTTAATTTCACACTTTGTGCTAATTTTCAGGAAATCTGCATGTGCACATTTATTTTGGAATCAGATACTTTTTCAAAATGTAGCCACTGGTGTTGAAGTGGTAGAAAGAGGCACTGCCAACACCAAGTGGTTATAAAGCGATGGAGGGCTAGCCAGCAAAGTACCACAGCTGGCTCCTGTCTGATGTTATTTTCTTGAGTACAAAACCAACACAGCTGCTCTAGGTCCTACTTATGGGCAGTATTTGGCCATGCTTGCTCAAATCATTCCCCCCATTTGCTCTTCACAAGTTGCAAGACGTGCCATGCATGTCCCACGCTGCCTCTGTGCCAGACGGTGATTTTGTCCATCCTTCCGAGGAGTTATGGGAGTGCCTACTTGGGATCATTGCTGCTTTTTTATCTCTTGTTGTTGTTACATGCATACCAAGACAAAGGAATGCAAAGTCAATGACTTTTTAAATGAATGCAAGTGTGGACCAATGTCTCTTTCCTCAATATTAAAAAACCCATATGTGATTTTCAGAGTTTTGTAACCTCCAGTTCTGTATAGCATTTGCTTCCTTGAAATCCAGATCTGTTTTAATGTCCTGACTTAAAGCTGGAGGCACTACTGCTGCTGCTTCATCACTTCAACGATGGCACTTTCCTCCTTGCATCTCAGTACTCCGCTGCATATCTGATCATCAGGTTCTGATATGGACCAACTGTGCACCAAATAAAATACTGTTGACAATACTCCAAAAAAGCTGCTGTTCACCAGCCGAACTATTTCAAAAGATCAGTCTCCTCCTACGACAGAAAGGGCACTGCTGCCCTGCATGGTGGACTGCAGATGTGGGCATCCCTACAGAAACAGCCCCAAACACACAAAAATGCTGCACTACATTCTTACATCAGCAAAAATTCTCTTCTTTTCATTTTTAATAACTACTCAAGTCCCATTACTACAGCATCCCAGTATCTCAAGGGCTGTGCTATGGCCCTCTAAGGAAAACTGAAAACCAACAAATCAATCAGCTGTGCTTAACACTGACCACGTTAGTCACCTAAGTATAAACAGATTAGGGCTGATTTTATTTACATTTGCTCCAACACCAAGATCTTCCCAGCATCCAGGAAGAAACCAGTCTGAAACCAAAGAGAGAGTGGTCCCACCAGCAGCCTATTGGACAAGCCTGGACTGCCACTTCCTGGGGGGAGAGTGAGGGAGCTGCTGAAGCTATCGTCACAGAGCTGCCACTGACACAGCACGGATGGGTCAAACATCTCCTGCCACAGATGGGCACAGGCAACTAAGACCTGAAAGCCACTGTTGCCATGTGCACAGGTCTGAAAACACAGTTGGCATGATACCACCCAAAAAGCTGACTGAGGTGCGTGGGACAAAGCCCAGCACCAGAGAGTACAACTGTGGCAGTGCACATCAGAGGTGAAAAGGCGAGCACTCAGCAGCCTCACCACTGAAACCTGCTTTTGAGGCAGCAGTGAGTGCGAACAACATAAGATAAGCACAGGCTGTCTGCCTATCTGGATCGGAGATCTCACACTTTCATATGTTCAGGTATGCTTTCCTTTACCACAACAGATGTTTCATGCTATTTTCTTTACACCTAAGTAGAGAAGCTGTTTGCTTTCCCCATCCCCTGCATGCAGCAGGCACGGGGCTCCCATGACAATGCTGACCTCAGCACTCCAGCAAAAGAGGTGTCCCCACATCCTGCCTCCAACCTCCTCAGAAAAGCCATGCTCTTGCAAAGAAAACTTGGGATCTTCAGGTACAGGTATTGTGAACCCTGAAATTTAATTTTATATATACTGAAAAATTCTTCATGTTCATCTCAGTATTTGTCCATTTCCCATTTTTGGGTTGGCAGCAAAAAGCAGTCTGAAAAAACTTAGGACTCCATGTAACAAATAAAAATTGGTAATCATCCTGCTGCCAAAAATCCTATCTTTATTGAGGTCCTCAGAAATAGCACCCTATCATACCATCTGAAGTGCATTATAGCAGATTTCCACAGGCAGCAGTTGGAATTAAGTACATACCTTCCCATTTGGTATTTTTCACTTTGCAGCCTTAGTCTAATTTCTTTGAAGAGACTCAACTATTGTTCTGGCAGAAGCATAAGGAAAAATTTATAGCAAAGCCTCAAAATTTTAAGTCAGTGGGAGTTAAACACAAGGTCTTAAAAATTCTAGACCCTATCTCAGAAGCTATGTAAAATATTTTTCCCATTAGCGCTTTTCATGTCTAAAATTCCAAAAGCCACTGCAGACATTTACATCTACCATTCACAGACTTTTTATTGGGAATCCTTCTGAGATTCATATTACATAACTCAGCTGGGATAAGTATTTGAGAGCAATTAATCACTGGGGATATCGCATACACATCTTCAGCGAAATTTACTTAACTGAAGTAAAAAAAAGCATTTGACCCTTTCCACAGAAATCTTCAGATGTACCTCATAAAGTAATTTTAGTATGCACAGCACCATCCTTTACCAATTTATGTGGTAAATCCATTCTTTGATTTGTTTGCAAGGGGTCGCTAGAATTAATCAAAGCAGGGATTTTTGAGGAAGGCTTTTCAGGGCTGTTACAGCAGAAGGAAAGACTTCAGCCCAGGCATTAACCAGCAGACTAGCAAGAAGGCAAGCTGGATTTGAAGGAACAAGCATGAACCATGGTGCTGCAGAGAATGTCTCTGGGCATACAGACAGCCAAGCAGATGAACAGGAAATACAAGACATCTATGGACCACTGAAGTATTGATCATTAGAGAAGGGACTTTTGTAGTGGAATTCCTACAGCACCAAAATAATCACAAAACCACAAATTTCATACAATGTTGGGTAAAAATCAATGCCTTGTATTTAAAGGTCCACAAAATGTTACAGGAAATACTGTAATTATTTCCCTTTATCCATTAAAGTCATCTTAATCATCACAATCATCCCAAGTCTGCAAAATACCGGGCACTCCTACTCCCTTCCTCCTCAGAGCTGGTGGATAGATTTGGCCACCAATGCCCTATGCATCAAAGCTAAACAGATCAAAGTTCGGTTCAACAGAAGGCAAGCCAAATCCAGCCAGATCTTGTGCAACCTATGAACTGGAGGGCAGCTTAATCCAGTGGGATCTCCTATTGCACCAGTGTTGAGATGGAGGCTCTGATATTACTTTGTACGGACATGGCAGATGACTTTTGAGTTGTCTTTGTTTAACTATAAAATGGGAATTCTGCCATCCTCAAAGTCCTTTTGAATATTACGAGTGAGAACATCTTTAGCTACTATGGCCACATCACAACAGCCCCATCTATGCTGTGGCTCACTTTGAAACATCAGCCTTCAAAGAAGGGATCTCGCTCTTCCTTTTAAGGATGGTGGTTGTATTTTCACACAGAGGTCTCCCAGTTCTCTGTGCAGCAGCCACAAATTCAGTAGTTCCTTTTTCCAAAATCAAGATCTGTCTCTCCAAGACTTGCAGAGGAAGATCTCTGACGTTCAAGCAAGCCTTAAATCACACTAAAGGAGATTGTGCAAGGTTGAAGTGCAAGACTGCTGTAATGATTAGAGGTCTCATAGGGATGCTGGCAACCATGAGCACTCTCAGCATCTGTAGTACCCACAGGATTTAATCCAGAGCATTTTAACTTTTGTTGATTTTTCACATTCATTTTGGGTTTTCCCTAAAATCCCCTCTAGCAAAATAAGTGACACTCCCCTCCCCTTCTCTGTTTATTTTTCTTTCAGAAACAAACCAACCCCCCACTGGCAACATTCAGACAACACACATGAGAGTCTAACTTGACTTCAAGATGACTGCAGAAGACAGAACTTCATTAGTTCAATGGGACTGATGCCTGCCTCATGCTAATTTTGTTTCTTTTCAGTCCATCCCTTTCCATTTGTGCCATCTGTTCTTGTAACCACTTTACCTTTTCCATCCACAGCAAAAAATTAATTAATTAGACACAAAGGAGACAGCTAGATGAGCTTTAAAGGTCCCTTCCAATGTAGCTGATGATATGACAGCACAGACCCATGTTCCCCCACTTTCTGGTCTCAGGACTCCCCAGACTGCTGGCAGAAGCCCAGCTGGGAGCCACCGTGCCAGCCCAGCACAGCACCACCAGAGCTCCTCACCACTCCCACAGAGAGTTCTGCTCTCACACCACACTCAGTACTGAATATTAATGAAGTTTGGTTTAAAACACAAGGGCAGTCCTTAGTTAGGGGCAGCCCTATTTTCAGATTTCAATATTACAAAATACGGCCTCCAGAGTGTTCCTGGATATATCACTGCTCAGGCTGCTACTTCCACTGCTGCTAATTCCCTCTCCTCCCAAAACAACCCCCTCTCTGTTTTTATAGCATTTAAGTGAATATGAATCTCAGCAAATTTGACAAAAAGCAAATTTGTGATAGTCAGACGTACTGAAATAAATGGGGGAAAGCTGGAGGGTGGATAGGGTCAAAAAGGTTTTCTTTATAAAAAAGTAATTTAAAAAAAAAAGTGCCACAATCCACACAAAGCAAGCTATTTGCAGAGACAAGACAAAAGGAATATAAGAGCATTTCCTATGCAATAATAACAAGATGTTTATCCAAAATAATTACCTCATTAGGAAACACTGGGGGACATCCTGTCCCCCCAAAAGAAAAAATAGAATAAAACCCCCAAAACTTACCTACACACTTTTGACTTCCCTCTCTCCCCTACATCTTCACTATTATAAACAGACTCCCAAAGTGCCAGCCTCAGCATTTTTATCTCCTGAAGCAGCAGGCTCTTGCCTGTGAAGGCAGCACTTCAGCGTAAGGATGGACTGAGCTCTGAGGATGTGAGCATGGGGGAGGGAAGCTTCAATATTACAACCCATCCATCAACCACTTCTATAAAGCTCTTTTGTTCCAAGTTCATACTTAGCAACTCAAGGTCAAAACTGATGTTGGAAAATGCAAATCGTAAGTCAACCCAGACTTTCACCCCATGTGTCTTCTTGACCTTAAACGCAAACAAGAAACAGACAAAAAGAAGTTTCAGCTACATGATCTATTTATATAAAAATGTGTATCAAGGCATATTAACAAATAAATTACTGTGGGTTAATCTACACTACTACTGATACAGATTAGAAAAACAAAATCAGAATATGTACATTTAGGATAAAAGGCCTTTACTTTTTTGGCTTTCTTATACTTCAGACAAAGTCAATCAGTCAGTTTCACCTGGTAGGGGCTTTTTTATTTGATTTTTTCTTTATTGTCTATTGGGATTTCATTTTTTAGTTTTGAGTTGGTTCTTTTTCTTTGAGACACACACATGCGCGCGCACACAAACACACACACCCACGCGCGCATACAGAAGGTTTGATTGAAAGCACCACAGGGAAAACTAACTGGTTTAAAAACCCCAACCTTTTCCTCTCTGGTAAAAAACAAAGGAACTCATCTCTATTAGCCTTTGTCTTTAAGAAGTCCTGGGTCAGATGTTAGCAGCCTGAACAAAGAAGAAAAATAGTAGGTATTACCAATGAAAAGCAAGGGTTTCATTGCAGCCGAGAAAACAGGATATGTTCCACAGGCTATAACTATTCTCCTCAGAAACACAATACAGAAAAAAAATCATTCATTATGCTCAAATACTTATGGGGAGACTTTTCAGAGAGCCCCATTTTTGCAAGATTCCACAGGGGAAAGCATCAGAGGTGCCAAATACCTGAGATTACAAGCTTATCCTGTGGATATTTCCCAGAGGTGCTGTAACAAAAATCAATTTACACGGACAATAGAAAGACAGTGTAAGACAAGAGAACTCTGACACAGAACTCTGATCTGGTATTTAAAATCTCTTAATTTTAGGATGATCTGGCAGTCTTTAGAATTGTCGTCACAAAACTTCTTAGAGTTTTATTCCAAGATCCTACATATAACGTCTTTCATATGGGAAAAGTCCTGCCAAGAGCCTTAAATATAGCTGTATTGAATGCCAGTTTGGCTTCCTCTATGTGAATTTGGACAATTTTAGCAAGAGTTTATGAACTTACATTGGGGAAAAAAAAGAATGAATAATGATAGTTTGCCATCCCTGTATGTAAGTTGAAAGTTATGTAAAATACAAGATAATCCTGCTATCTAACAAAAACATTTTAAAAGAAAACTATTTCTCTCCAATAAGCTTTGATTTGGCCCTTAAATCATAACTTTCTTCTAAAGCACTATCACGCTTACACAGTCCTGGCAATTAAGTCAGCCTAAAGGGTTGCTTACTTAGGGGAAGGATAGGAAAATGTGTTTAATTAGCAGCAACTCAGGCTACTGAGGAACTGCTTTATTTGATCAACTGCTGCTATGGATGATCAAAAAGGTGTTTCCTGTAATTCTCATTGGAGTTCACTTGCTTGCCCCAAGCAAGATGAAGAACAGAACTATATGGTATGTTTTCCATCCTGCTTAATAAAGCTCCCATCAACAAGCAAAAAATAGGGTACTGTAGTAATGCAACCTAGATCCTAGACAGTTTCCAAAAACCTAGCCAAGGATCTTTGTCAGAATTTCAAAGAGAAGCCGCTGCTGAAATTCTTAAGCATGCGGAAGGGTTGTTCAGGACTCCTCCTGCAAACAGTGAATGCTTTTCACTCCCTCAGAGACTATTGCCAACAGTATCTGAAAGGTGAGAAACTGGAAACAGTTTCCACTTTCTCCACTGGAGACAGTTTCCATCTTTCTGAGATCAAGTTTATTACCTCGCCCTTCAACAGAAACAATAGGTATTTTTATGGAGAGTATTAAAGTTCTTCCCAAGAAGCACTGCAAGGTCAGAAGTCCTCAAGTAAATAATTAAAACCAAAAAGAAATAATATTAATGATAATTTTTAGAATATGATTTTTGGCTCCCAGCGTTACTACTTGATTAACCAAGACCTTCCCTTGCCCATTATTTTTCAGATAAATGTGCTAAGACATGGTCATGGTTTAGGAATGGTATTCTCCAGTTTAGTACTCCTGATAAAACCATGCCACTGCTGGCTCCCCCCAACTCCAGCTGGAGGCACAAAAGGCAAAGACCACAGGTGGAGATAAGAACAATTCACTGGAAAGAGCAATGACATAAGAAAATAAACAGCAACAATATTAATAACGAAAGGTATAAGACAAAGACATGTAAAGTCCAACCCTGCCACATTTTCTTGACTGGGGGAACCCCTTCTCCCCTGTCCTGGCCAAAACCGGGACAGACGTTTGCCGAAGGCCACAGGGTACCCCAGCTCTCTTGATCAGATTGTCTGCCATGGGTCCCGTTAGCACTCCTCTTGGACAGCCTTCCAGTAAGGAAAATGTATTACTGTTCCTGGTTGTGATGCTTTGACAAGACACAATGAGAACAAACTGTAATAAAAGAAAATCCATTTAAGCATATGGAAAAACATTTTTACTATGAGGGTTGTGATTGCTCCATCCCTGGAGAAATTTAAAACCCAACTGCACCCAGTCCTCAGCAGCTGGCTCACACTCAGCCTATCCTGAGTAGGAGTTTGGATTAAGTGGTCAGAGCCAGAAGGTAGTGACCAATAACTCAATGTCCAGTAGGAGATCAGCGACAAGCGGGGCCCCTCAGGGGTCTCTACTGGGACCAGCTCAGTTTAATGTCATCAATGATGTAGATCAAGTGCACTCTCAGCAGCTTTGCAGATGACACCAAGCTGAGTGGTGTGGCTGACACACATGAGGGACAGGATGCCATCCAGAGGGACCTGGATAAGCTCAACACGTGGACCCATGTGAACACTATGAGGTTTATCCATTCAGTAGCAAAGCTCTCAATACAGGACCTTTGGTGACTACTCGAGCAGCCTCAATCACTTTTCCTTGAAAAGATTCATTCCATTCAAGCTCACTGTCTCAGCTTCAACAACAGCCACCAAGGTAGGAGGAGAAATCAAAGAAAGGTACTGCAGCCCATGGCACATAATTCAAGTACCTTTTATAACACCCTGTAAGTGGAGGCTGTGCTCCCCATGTGCTCACCATGACCATGAAGAAGTTTCAGGCTGACAATGAGAAAGACTCTGCTCACTTCAGTGTTCACATACAGAGTTCATACCCACGCTTGCTATTTGGTGCTATCTGCCTTTTGTCAGTCAGTGATTTTTCCAATTGGTGGTTTCTGTTAAAAGCTGAAATATTCTGGGGTTCTCCCTGATAAGTTCAAACTCCCACTAGAGATACAACCATGCTTTCATTCGTCTTCGGGATTAGGTTTATTCATATTTTTATAAACCACTAATAATAATCTAGATTATAAATACCATATGCATACAGGCATAACTAGTGATAAAACCAACAGAGCACAAACATGCCAAGCTGACAGGAGCTCAAATGAAGACAAGCTTTTGTCTATCATGACCTAATTAATTTTTCTACCAGTTGCACTACACAATGCATTTAAATAATTTAAATATTTGATGCACTAACCTGCAGCACATTATCTCTACGTACAATGCTGAATTACCCACTCTTCATCTTACTTTTTACAAGCTGCAGCTATTTCCAGACTGCAGCAAGTTTCACAATTTGTCAGCAAGGCTACTAAGAGTAAAAAAATGTTTTGTAAAGAAAAAGCTACTGTATTTTATGTGCTGGGAAAAGGGGTGGGAGAGGAAAACATGCTCAGTTAGAGCAACAGGGTCAAAACAACATGCCTTGAAGAGCACTTCTCTCCCATGCTACATACCACACTCTTCAGAGGGACATCACAAATTAAAGAATTCAAGCCAAACTCAGCAA
The DNA here is from genome assembly GCA_036785705.1 of Acanthornis magna. Taxonomy (NCBI): domain Eukaryota; kingdom Metazoa; phylum Chordata; class Aves; order Passeriformes; family Acanthizidae; genus Acanthornis; species Acanthornis magna. The sequence continues at coordinate 14,833,957 of JAWUZG010000040.1, read as the reverse complement.
TGAGTGGGAACAGGCAAGATAATAAGCACTGCAGATGGTTTTAGTCTTCATTACCATCCAGTAGACACAAGGTCTCTGTAACAGATATGGACAAACAGAGGCTTTTGTAACATGACAAAATAAAAAGCACCAAGAGCTCTACGTTTTTGTGATATTCTTCACCTCAGGCAAACACGCTGTGGATTTCTAATTACCTGCTCTTCCTCTAGACCTCAAAAAAACCCATAACTGTTGTGAAACTTTAGGTTCTTCAAAACAGACCTTTTTAAGCCACACTTAACTAAATTACCACCTTCTGGATTCACTCGTATGTGTTATGACTAGACTCTCTCAGGGCAAAGAGCCTTCTAACTTGCACTTAAATCTGCATTGTGGCTGTGCTGTGTAAGTGCTTCCTAACGTTTTAAGGAAATTTGTTATTGCAAACAGGCCAACACTGCAGTTTACCCTTCCTTCAGAATAAGTGAGCACAGCCTCCTTCCTCTCCACACAGATTTGGTGCGAGGCAGCCTTGTCCTACTGCTGACCATCAAGGCAAAGCAGGGCAAGAGAACTGACTCACACTTGCCTTGTTTTCTCTAGCTTTCCTATATTTCCTGAAGGTAAAGATCACGATTATAGATTACAATTCCACGTATTTCGTAATTATTATATAATTATAACTGCGACCGTAATTTCAAAATCAACTGCAATAATGTATTTACATTGAAACCACCCTTGTTATGATGGTGCTTGCCTCCCCAGGACGAGGCAAACCCTGTGCGATGCTGCCTGGGATTTCAGAAGCGCTGAAGCAGAGCCACTTTGGCACATCTTGCACAACCGGGGCTGAGCACAGCTGCAGCCCAACAGGGTCAGGGCACCCCCCCCATGGGACTGCTCCCTGCAGGGCTCAGGCTGCCCCAGCCTGCCCAACAGGACTGCACATGCTCCCCACTGCGAGGGCAGCAGCCAGAGATACTGGGAAGGGTGTTGGCCCCGTGGAGATCAGTTGCCATACCAGTTTCCCGTATCTTGGTTTCCAGCAAGGTCACAAATGCAACTGGTACAAAACCTTTTGGTTCTACCCCCATTATCACCCTTCTGTTTCCTACCATAGCCATTCCCTACAGCATGCATTCAGCCGTGCAGAATGAATTTATGGTAAGTATGCTGACACCTTAAAATATTCAATCTTCTATCACATACATGTTAATAAAATAAAGTTATCAGAAGGAACCACATAGTGACTACCTACCTTTATTTTAATAGAATGAGGAAATAGCTCAATGAACAAGTTGTAGAAAACTGCATCCAAACTAACACACCAAGAAATATTTATGAACATTACTGCATTTTCATTCTTTCTTCCTCATAACAAATCTAGAATAAACTTATTCCTTTCTCATACTTGAAAATCTCAAAGTTAACATAAGAGGGCCTCCATGTTTCCAACACTACAAATCAAAATAGTATAAAGGAGGCTATAACCATGTACTTAATTGCATTATTGTTCATATATTCATGAACATATATCTTCAATATTACAGAGTGATTATTTTCAGAAATTCTCTGATTCTTGGACTTCTACAAATAAATATCTCTCAGTGCCTAGGACATATATTGGAGGGAAGAAAAATAATTGAAAATTTGAGTAGAAAGGACTTTATTTGTGTCATGTCCAGAATAATGGGTGGTAGGTCTTGCTGTGTTGTCAATCAAGTTTTGCTTGTGCTGTCTTTCTTCTAAATTGAAAATCAAATACCACAATTAATAAAAAGTTTTGTAAGAGCTTGTTCCCATTTCCTGGTAGTTGCGTTCTTTTTCCTGCTTCAAAGTGTTTTAAGCATCTCTAAGGACAATGTGGTTAACAACATTTTGATATTTTCTTTTTAACTTTTAATGACACTGCATTAGCCAAACATCACTTGGTTTCTCAATCCTCCCAGATAGATTCAGTTACTCACCATGAGCCAGATACTGAACAGGAAGGGAAAGCCAACCCCACTTTCTTGGGAGATCTTCCCTCCCATACAGCAGGAACAAAAGGTGCCACTAGAGATAACCCACAAAGCCCTCATCTCGGGTCCTGCTGAGCTTCCTGTAAGCAAACTCCATCTGCTGCCAAAAGCCAAAACTTGCCAAAGTAGAAAACAAAAGACAGATACCCATTTGCAAGGAGAAAGACTGAGCTTGCTTTCTTACTCAAACCCAAGATTTTGGGAAACCTTATCAATGTAACAGCCAGACACAAAGAATATATATAAGCCAGTGAGTGGCAATATTTATCCCACCACTTGAAAGTTGATGAAAGCTCTTCTGTAGACAGCATTTTGACACCAAAAAAAAAAAAATTGGGAGGAACAAGAAGAAAGAAGAGCATTCAAGTCGATCACATTACCAATTAAAATATACTGCAGAAGTCTCCTGTTTTCATTTTCCAATTGGCCACTCAACCAGAAAAAAAAAAAAAAAAAAGTGTAAAAAACCCCATCATTGTCACTGTTACTCAATATGCTTGAAATCTATAATTTTTCCATTATGATTAACATTTGCATTTATTGCTAGTAGAAAAAACAAGTGGCTCAGTTCTTCAGATAGCATCCATAGTTCCAATGTACTTCCGGAGGCAGCTGTTCTAGTCCTAATCTCTGAAAACTAGGAGCTAAGTGAATTAAAAAATTACAATCTTTGATTATCTAGGCTACAGCCTGATTACAGTAAAAGGAATGTCCAATCAACTAACTTAACAGATCTACTTGTTATCAAGATGTCAAATTTTGAATTAAAACAGAGCTGCCACTCACATTAGGGAAATTAAACCTACCGAAATACTAAAATGTCCTTTAAGTGTGAAAGTTATAAGAACTCAGCCATAGATGCACATTAAAGTCAGTTCCTTTGATGTTTTCTTTTATTTCAAGTAATACCCTGATGCTCTCACTTCCGCCATTGTAATGGTATAAATGGTTTTGCTCTCGACTTATACTCCTATAGCAGAGCAATAGACATGCTTGGAAGGGAAGCAATAAAAATGAATAAAGAGGCATATTCAGGCAGTTATTATTCCACTGTGCTATTCCACTGTGGCACAACCCCAGCCAGGAAGGCCTTACACTGGGGCTACCACCAACGGGTTATAAAATAGAGGGGTGAGAGACCCCTATTGTCAGGAGAAAGCCAGCAGCTCCATCAAATTTCACCCTTCCCTGTCTTTGCTTCCCAGCTCCTCACCTCCTTCCTCACTAATCCAACTAACTATCAGGCCTGCAGAGAGTGTTGTATTTGAGGAAGGGGAAATGCTGAGTTTTCACAAGCGACAGGCGTGGCGAGGTGCAGAGCAGACACTGAAACTGTCACCCCTCAGAACAGGCAGGGCTGGCAGCGGAGAGGCAGCTCAGAGCACACCTGGGGTGCGTGAGGAGTCTAAGCTACTAAAGAAAATGAGGAGGAGAAAATAAGAGGATGGAAATTAAAAAAAAAATTAATCACGTCTTAACCTAAAAACTGTGCAGTCCAGTGGCTTCAACAGGGTAACTACCAAGAGGAGTAATGGTAAAGCAATTACTTGATTCTGCCTCTCTCTGCAGGAGTTACTACTCCAGATTGCATACTGCCTTAAACTCAATCCCATTCATTGGGCCTTAAGCATTTATATTCTAACTACTCCTAGATCTTAAAGGGCAATGAAATCTCATATGCACAATGCTGATTAAAGGACAAGAGGCCAATAAATAAATAAATAAAAACAACCTAACTTAAACCACCATAATTCACAAATGACAAAGAGAAAAAACCCATGACAGCCTGAAGCCAGAAGCAGCCCTGCCCAACTAAAACAGGGTAGGATATAAGTACAAACAACTTGCAAAGTCCACCCACATTAATCTGTGCTAAACCCACAGGTAGCAAATTTTTTTTTTTTTCTAGTCTCTTAAGTGGCATGTCATCCAGCCTTTCTGGAGACTGCCATCCAACCAGCAGGTTTCCTATCCAACCTACAGCCAAGAACAACATTTAATTAGCATGTTTAATTGATCTTGTTAACTGTTAGGGTGGACAGCTTTGATCTCGCCTGCTGATAGCTAGTTTAGGACTACAAAAGAAACTGGGGCTTTGCATAATTGCCAAGCTTTCGATGTGTGTTTTTTAATTCCTTCTATTTTCCAATCCCCCTTTTTGTTTCTGCTGCACTAGTGCTCCGGATAACAGGAAGCAAAGCAAATGCCCTCATTTATTGTATCATTTATTTAAGCATGCCGGCGAAAAAAAAGGAAGATGAGGAAAGGGAAATTGCTGCTCCTTCACCCAGAAGCACAGAAAAAGGCCAGGATATACCACAGCAAATCTGGCCTGGGCAACATTAAGTGGAGAATCCCAGGCACCAAACACTTCAGTGGAAGATGCAGGAATCACTAAGCACATGTGGGATAATCTGCTCCCAACCCCCCTTGAAAGCCTCATCTTACTTTCTGTTGATTAGAGGCTGGTTTAAATTCCAGGACAGAGGGTTTGAGAAATTTCAGTGGCTTTCCACTGTGTTGGTTTTTGTTTGTTAATAGGTTCATCCGAAAAATGACTCTTCTGCAGAAGATTTGTATTAGCAGCTTAGAGAGAAGCCCGCAAGACCAAGATTATTAGCTTGCACTCAACCAAGATGAGACTGTGCCAATACCAATAGGAAGAGAAACTTCTGAGGACATTTTAATGTATCCTAAAATATCTAGCAACCTTCAAAACAGATCCTAATTGAAAACAACTAAATACAAGTATGTTTAATTCATTAACTACCTCTCCTAAATACTTTTCCTGAATGATCAAGCCAATCATAAGTTCTACGGAAATAAATGTTCGTAGGTGGTGTATAATAGGTCCTGAGCAATGTACAAAGCAGCTCTACATTTCAGCCAAAGAGTGTCAACTGTTTTTAGAACAGCAAGCCAAACCCTCATCAAACTGAATTCAGCTGGAGCTTTGCCACTCAGCAGGACAACGACTTGGCCCACCACCCCCATGGGAAATCTTTCTCTAACTCAGACTTTCTTCCTGCTTATTTCAAATGAAATCTCCTTTGGATCAGGTTGAATTTCCACAGATAATTAGTCTTGCACTAGCTAAATAAAACAAGAGTTATATTGCTTCTGAGTGGCAAACTGAATAATTACAACAGGGTTAAAGAGAAAATTTCTTCCTTTCTTTCCCAAGGGGAACTTAGGAATTAACTGTTTAACATGGCTGAACTTTGCTGTTGAATCTTCGCATTGCACAGCAACAGAGAGAAGCATCACAGTGCAGTCACCTCAAGCATCTGCAGTCATAGATGGACTGTAGCTCCCAAATAGTGCTAGAACAGCTAGTTCTTCACCTAAAAACCTGTCTTTTCTCATCAAAGCTTTCTCAACAGCACACTGTGGTTTTAGTGGTTAGTTTGAGGATTTTGGTTGTGGTGTGTCTTGTTTTCTTTTGTGGGGGTGTGTGTTGGGTTTTTTTGCTAAACCTTTTTCTAAAGAAGGTTTCTCCTTGTTGCTGCAGGATGATGAGTATCTTGTATTCTCTGTCCTTGCACCAGACACTACAGAAAGTCAGCCAGCCCCTTCATCTCCTGCCTACTGCAGATACTGTCTCAAATAATGCTCACTTTTGGTGGCTTGGGATGGAGGAGGGGTTTCCCTAGGAATAAGCTGAATAAAGCTTCCTGTTCGGCTAAAGCAGGAAATGTGCTCCAGTACTGCCTTGCACACAAAGAGTGGAAAATACTTACTAAACAAAATAGCAGGAGATGAAGTGTAAACTGGATTGCCCTTCCACCATGCAGGCAAATAGAAAGCCACACTCCCCACCCCCCAAACCCTCTTGCATTAATGTGCTTTAACTTGGGGGGAAAAAAAAAAAGGAAAGAAAACCATACATATGCATAGACATTGTGCATCAAAATCAAATTATTATGCTGTGCCTTTAAACACCGAGGATTTTAAACAACAGCACTAATTAGGAGGTAGCATTTCCTCCCTCCCACAGAATCGGTCTCTTCTTGTTAGAACAGGAGGTGCAACTGACCAAACCCCATCCTGCTACTGGAGACACTGAACCAGAAGTTGTCATTAACCTCACAGCATCTCTCTCAACACATCTCTTCAGGAAGACTTTAAAATATATAGCAGAGAAGATGGAAGGGACATACTTCCAGTCTGTTAAACCATTGGGATTTACAGAAAATAACAGCAATATTAATTTTTGCATAAACAACAGCAGATGGCAGAAGACAAATATTAATGGAAAAAATGTCCGTCTTCATGCCCTACAAAAACAATGACTATTTAAGGCCCCACAGCATTTCCCAAACGCTGGCCTTGTAATTCATGCAAGATTTCTCTGCTGCCATCATATGCCTTTTGATGAGCTCTGATCACTTCAAAGAGGCACTTGTCCTCACCCACCCTGACGTTTAAGAACCAAAAGTGATGAAAAACTACATCACCTGATGCTAGGTCACAGCTACAGATGCACATTGCTAGAAAATACAAAGCTGTTAGGCAAGTCCCGTGGTGTAAAACATATTATGGCAGCTGGATGCTGGAAACATATGACAAAACATCATGCAAAACAGCAACACACATAACCTTAATGAAAACCTGATGAAAGACTGTTTAAAAAAGTACTGAATCTAATTAATTCTCTAGACGTGGCTAGGGCAGCTGAACTAAGGTCACAAGTACTGCATACTGCACTTGAATTTTATAAACCACCTTGAGCCAGTAGTGCCTCCCACCACTATGAGTTATAAACCAGTCATCATCAGCCCATAGGGATGTGTCTCATCGTATTTTGATGTCCCGTCTTGTGGCACAACACCCTGCTTATTATGCAAAGCTCACATACACGTCAGGAAAGCATTTTACTAATTGGCCTTAAAAATACCCTTGTATTGAAATAGAGTCAAGCACAAGTTTCTTAGCTGGGAAGATATAACGAGAAACTTCTCTACCACTCTAAACAATAATTTAAAGAGAGCTAAATGAAACCAGAGAAAGCAGAGTCATTTTAGTGACACCCTGAAAAATCAATCATCACCAAGACCTCATACATCCGAAAGCTACCTTCAAAATCCTGAAATAGACATGAAATTAAACTCTCCAAGTATGTGTGACACACCAGTACAAAATCCTCAGAAAGGAGGCCTCCCAGCTGAAGGGCATGGCAGAATTCCAGACACTCTTGAAGGATGGGGAATTTATCCCTAGTAATGGTTGCAAAGACATAGCACCTGCTGCACTAAAGCACATCCTTAACCAGTTTGCCACATCAGGAAGTTCTCTCCCATGTGGAGCAATAAATGGATGTCCTTGAACTAATGCACTCACTACAGAATACCAAGGAATATTCTGTACTCCTCCAAGAAGAGAAACAGCAGAGATCATCTGAGACACATTTACCTATTCACACTCTAATATCTAGACCTAGGAGCATATTGATCCTACACACACACACGGACACACCGAACAGACAGACCAGCAAGCACAGTCAATGACTGTAGAGAGTGACTAAGTGAAGACAAAGAGCTTTGTTCTGCCTTCTTTCCCTCCCTCACACTCCTGCCCATGCTCAGTGAGGAACAAACACTGATGGACCCCTGTTATCTGAAGGGTACTGCTTGTAAACTTTACTTTGAAACAAAATTATGATAGTGTAAAAATAAAGAACCCCCACAACTTCAAAGTACGTACTTTTCCAAGAACCATGGCCATACAGAGCATATCTTCTACCAGCTGCCAGTCTGCAGCTACTTCCCAAGAAGTGTTTGTGACCCAGATTTGAAATTTGCTAGTCCTCTTCTGGTCCTTCCCATACAACATCACGCTGGGATCTCAAAAGTCATTCTGGGACCTTTGGTTGCAAGAGGAAATTATTGTCTGGGCCCCACAAAGAGAACAAAAGCCATTTATTCAAGTAGAAATTACCCATGATTTGAAAAGCAGGTGTACAATGTCCTATCCCCTCATCCTGAATGCAAGAGCAAATTACTTAAATTGTCTGACACAATGTCGTGCTGCACCTGTGTTTGTACTTGTGCACTACAAGAGGTGCAATAGTTTACAATATCTGCCCCACAAGAGAAGGTTTGTGATTAGTAAAAAATCTAATAAATAGGAAAGCAATTATACAATCCTTGTTCTTCTTATAGACCTGTACCAGCAAACAGCTTTCTTCATGAGGCTTCAAAAAATGGGAAGGAAAAATCCCCCTTGCTGTTTTTCCCAAAGAAAGACAGCATTATTAAACCATTCTCTTTGTTTTCCATACACTTCCCTTTAGTGTCAAGGACAGGGTTAAACTTGCAAACAAGCCATCATTACAGAGATGTTCATGACTCTAACTGCAACTGAGCATCCTACCTGATCTCCTTGGCCAATCTGCAATATCTAGAAAGCCTATAAGAATTGTCATGGCTTTATGTGCAATTTCATGTCAATATGCTTAGCCTCCACATCAATTCCTAGTGACTGAACAGGTAAATAAACTAACCTTCCTTTACAAACAAACATAAAACAAAAAACAAAAAAACCCAAACCAAAACCCCTAAAAAAATTAGAAAGAAATAATTGTTAATTCTCTTAGACTTAATGAACAAGATCTTTGAAAAGTAAATATTAGCAGCAGCAGCAATGCAGCTTTAGAGTACCAAAACTGAATGAACATCAGAGGTGACACTTAGCAAAGAATTAAAAACCAAACAGAGAAAGCCAAACATAAGACTTGCATCTAGTTTTGGGCATGACAATGACAAGAGCAAAGACCATCAAATTAAAAGCAATAACAGGCTTAGCCCAAAGAATTGAGTTGTAACAACAACAACAAAAATTAATGAATATATAATTTGTGCAAAACAATGACTAAGAAGGAACACAATCACTAAGAGTCTGACACATAGAATTTCAGGGTTTGCACAGTGCAGCAGTAGCCTTATTTCACCCTTGTCTTTATATACATTGCATCAGTGTATGGTAATCATCACCATCCTATTTAAACTGAGATAAATAAATAGTGCTTCCTATCAGGCAATCAATTTAATATGCTGCCACACTGCAGGTATCCCCAGTAATAACACATTTTCATTTCAAATCTGACTGAACCATGCCATGCCAAATTAACAGAGATATATTGGCAGACAAGGTTGTATTTGTCTTGGTGAGGAAGAAATGGTCCTTCAGTTTATCATACAGTTACAAAGCACCAAAAAAAGTAAATCTGGTTAGCACAAAACTTTTGCCTAACACTTAAAAACCACAAGGTTTTGTAAGGATAATGAAGGTGGCCTCCTTTGGAGAAACCAAATACTCAAGTATACCATGAGGAATAATTCTGCAATGAAACAGGTAAGTTACCCATACAGGGTTCCCTTTACATCTTATTGTGAAAGGCCTCCCTTATTAATTTTGCTCATAAGTATGCCATATGCAAAGTAAGCTTTCTACTTCCATTCAAAAGAAAACTATCGGTGGTCTCTGTGTAGCAACCCTATTTAGGCTGCCACAAAAGTTGCAACACGGCTCCTCTGGGTTCCTGAATGTTTCCAGCACATTGAGAAAGCTAAGCTGATGTTGCAAGTCATCTCCCACATTGTCTGTGGGGAGCTTGGTCACGTATAAACAAAACTTCATGTACCAGATGCAATTTTTACTGATTCCTTTCTCCAAAGCTGGACCAAGCTCAGGGGAAAAAATCGCTCCTCCTATAGCTCTGTGTAGGTGTACAATTAGTCCCTTCTGAGGGCCACTTTACAGGCTCTGAAAGAAACTTAGGAAACACCTCCCCATGCTGCCACCACTTAGGAATCTGAGGCCGAATCTGCATCTTGCTGCTTGGGCTCCGTATGAAGTTGAAATTACAAGTTTGAGATCAGCTCTGCACAAAGAACAGAAGCTGGAGAATACCGAGAGACACAAAACCAGCTGCAAAGTGCATCCAGGTTTCTGTTTACTGAGGTCATCCCATGCACATACAAAAGAATTAATCAGGCATGTGGGCTGAACTGTCAGAAGCTCGGCTGATCCCAAATCTAGCGCAAACCCGGCATAAACACACAAACAAACTCCCCCGGGATCACAGCTCTATCACCTCCCGGCGCTGGCGGGGCTGGCAGCCCCCCGCCCCTGGCCAGCGGAGACGTTCTCCCCGGTGAGCGAGGAGAACACACCCCGGGTTCCGCCACACAGAAGCGCTGGGGAAACACCCGCAGCCACCGGCCCCGCACGCTGACACCGCCCCTCCCGCCCGGGCCGGCCACATCCAGGGCCGGAGCCGCTGGGACGGAGCCCGGGGCGGGGGTCTCCCGGCGGGAGATGAGCAGCGCCGCGCTGCAGCCCCTGGGCACCGGCGGGACCGGGGGCGGCCGCCGCCACCTGAGCGCGGAAAATGCCAGACGGGGATGCTTAAGTTTCCCTCTTTCCAGTCTTTTTTTAAATAAAACACAAACTAGAGCCCAGCCTGCTGCTCCGACCGCCCCGGCACCGGGCGGCCGCCGTCCGGCCGGTCCTCCCGCCCTCCGAGCCGCCCCGCCACCGTCCCGGACGAGCCCGCAGCGCTGGGGAAGGGTGGTACTCACGGATCTTGACTTTGCGGTGGTCGAGGCGGGCGAGGAGCTCCTCCAGGGCGCCCAGGCGGCGCTGGAGTCGGGCGTTGCGGTGGCACAGGGAGTCCGCCTCGCTGAGGATCCCGCCGAAGATGTCGCCGGCGCAGCGGGAGAGGTCGGAGAGCTGCATCAGCAGCGACACCAGCGCGTAGGAGCTGACCTGCTCCAGCGTCCCGAAGAGCGGCACCGCGCCGCGGCGGCGCCCGCCGCCCCCCTCCGCCGCCCCGGCGTGGTCCCCCGGCGCCGGGCCGCCCCGCTCCGCGCCATCCCCGCCGGCCTCTTCCAACCTGCACAGCTTCAGCGGCTCCAGGGTCCGCAGGGGGAACGGCATCGCGGCCGGGGACGGGGGGCAGCGCGGGGCACGGCAGCGGGACGGGTGGCGGGGAGAGCTAGGCGTCCCCGGCGCGAAAAGTCTTCATCCGCGCAGCGGCCGCGGTGACAAAAGTTCAGAGAGAGGAGAGGGAGGGAGAGAGGGAGAACAGCACAACAACAACAAATGAATCGGGGCGGGAGGGCGGCCGGGCTACGCGCTCCGGGGCCGGGGGGGAGCCGCCGCAGCCGCCTCGGCGCAGGGGCAGCCCCGCGCGGCGCCCATGTGCGGGAGTGGCCCCCGGAGGCGGGAGCGGCCCCGGGAGGAGGGAGGAGAGGGGATGGGAGGGGAGAGGAGGGGGAGCGGAGCGGGGCGCTGCACCGCCGCACGGCGGGCGCGGTGAGAGTCCGAGGCGGCCGGGAGACAGGAAAGAGCCCGGCTTTCTCTCCCCGAAGTGAGGATGAGGCGGGGAGGGAGGGGAAGGAGGAAGCGTGGGAGGGGGACTGAAGCGCCCTGGATGCGGCCACAAAGGAGGAAAGGCAGCCAGAGGAGGAGCGGAGAGAAAGCCCGGACCAGCTCCACCTGGGGAACCCCGCGCCGTTGCAGGCACTTTTCTGAACGCACCAAACTCCCAACCCGGAAAGCGAGAGCTGGAAAAAGAGGAGGAGGGAAGGAAGGGGGGAAAAAAACCCTTCGCGAACCTGGGAAAAGCAAAAGAGGCCGCCGCCTACCTGTGGCTCCCCGAACTGGAGCCTCACCCTTCCCGGCCAGCCAACAGCCAAGGTGGCTGCTCCCGGCCCGGCCCCGCGGCGCTCGGTCCAGCGAGACTCCCCAGGGAGAAGCCAGCCCCTCCGGCCTCCTCTGCTCCGCCAACGGGGCCAAGCAAGAGACGGGGCAGGTCTCGCCTCAGCCCTTTCCCCTACCGCGCCGGGGGTCAGGCTGGAGGTGCCGCTCCAAGGCACGGGAAGAAGAGCAGCCTGTCTGAGAACGGCGAGTTCTCTGTGGTTAATTTTTAGTAAGATTGACACTAAGGTAGGAAAAGCCAAGTCTGGCCCATGACATCGAGTGTGGCGGCGGCACCAAACCTCGCACATAATGCTGGTGTGGAAGGAAGGCAGGTTCCAGCCTCAGAAGCCGCCGCACCTTGCCCGCGTAGGACACAATCAGCTCTTCATGGGGATGACGGCTCTAATGAGCTATTCCCCACAGAACCAATTTAGCCCACTAGCAACTGTCAACAGCTGCTATTTAATTTTAATTGGACAATGCCCTACTGGCTCTGGCTCCTGCTATATGATAAAGAGAGGAACCCAATCCCTCTCTTCTTGTGGGAAAGGGCCCTGGGGAAAAGTTGTTGTATAGTCCCTTCCTGCCTCATAGCTTGTTCTGGCTCCTGCTGCAGCTGATGAATCTGTGTGATGAAAGAAAAAGAATCAGCTGGAGAGAGAAAGGTCCAGGGATTTATGCACCGTGCAATTCCATTAGCATCTTGAGGACACACAATTTGTGTAACAAAATATTTGCATCATAGCATTTATCGTCCATAACTTTAGCACTCGTTACTTAAGGGAAACCTGAAGCAAACCAGTAGTGTTTCAGAAATTCCTTGCTGCATGGAGAAGTATGGGGGCAAGGCTGCAGACAGAGGAATACAAACCAAAGGCTTGGTGGCACACTTGAGAGTTAAGATTTACAGGAAATGAATGTAGGGGTGATAGTCATAGTAAAAATTGCAAGTCACTAACTCTTCTCTTACATTATTCAAGGAAAGTTTCATCTTCAAGTTTTCCCTGGGGAGTGGGGGGAGGAAGCAATGCCATCTAGTGTTTAAAAAAAATAAAGAACAAAGCCTCCTTTCTTCACACCTCTGTCCAAACAGGTTACCAATGGATAAGCTTGCAACTTGGAATGCTCCCCCTGGTTTTGTGTTACAGACAGTACCACTGAGTGCACATGTGCAATATTTGTAGACACTGATGAGAAGAACATGCTGTAAACAGGCGAAATGGTGTTTAATCAAGGGTTTAAGCACATAAGGAAACCAAAGAAATAGTTTTGTGATGGGGAAGCTGTCAGGATTGATTATCAGAGGATGGAAAGCAGTCATTTTGTCATACTGAACTCTCCTGGTTTTATTTTGGGACATAACGTCTTCATTAATTCTTAGACATGTTTGTTTGGGGTAGCTGTTTGATAAAAACTGTGTCCTGTTCACTGGCATGTTTGAATGGAGAGGAGTGATTCTTTGTATGTTTGGTTTAAACTACAGGAGCACCACCTGTGAGGTGGTCTTCATATAAAACACAGAAGGAAGAAAATAAGCAAAGAGGTCAGTTCAGGTCAGCTGAAAAGAGTCCACAGCAACACATTTGCCAGATTAGATGCCTTAAAGCTGTGAGCGTGTTTGTTTGAAAATTACTGTTTTAAACTTAGTAACAGGTGCTTTCAAAAACGTACATTTATCAGTCGAGATTTTTTTTCTGAAAATGCAGATCACATCCTGATATTGCAAATATTTTTGCATGTTCTTATCTGTAAGTGGGGAGAAGTACTTAGAAAAGATTTGAGCACAGGGAGAATAATAGCCAGAAATCAAAGCTTTAGACAACACCTATATGCGGTAAAGAGCCTTAGCTACTGTGAGTGAGTGGAATTTCACTGCCAGTGAAGACAACTTTACCCATTGCACTAGTTCATACGTTTGCAAACTGTAAAATAAACTACTGTGACAGCTTGAATATTTCTGGTGGGAATAATGTATCATAAAAAATAACATGCTTTTAAGACTGCCAGTTAAACCAAGTTAAGAAATAAATCTGAATTTTAAATGCACCAATGTTGTTGAAATATTCAAAGTCTCTGTGCTTATTCCAGAACAATACTTTTTTCTCATTAATTTATATGGTCTGTTTTTCTGGGATGGGTTGTTCCTGTATGAAATACTCAGAAAAAAAAACAGGTGTAAAAAAAATGTAAATAGTGAGTGACTGAATGTGAAGATCGGTTAACTAAAACCAGTAAAGGGTGGTCTCAAAGGTTGTTTCTTTCTGTGCTAAAGGAAGGGACATAGGAAAGAAAATGAAGCTTAAATACTTACAGAGTTGGAGATTCAAAGTATTCATTGTGCTGAAAAGGAAGCATTTAAAATTTCTACATTCAGGAGAAGTACAGACTTTCTTAGGGATATCCCATCCAGCTTAGGTAGCCATACACATTGTCTATTTCTAGTGGTTATGAAAGGAAAATGTTCCCTTTTCTGGTACAACTACAAGGATGCTCCTGACCCTTTTAAATACTCCTGCAGGCCCAGGGGGACACCGAGTCCAGGCAGGCACCACTGGCTGGGGGTGGCAGCCCTGTTGCTGTCCCTGTTGTCTGGCAGGATGCTGCCCTTGGGTGAGCTGTCCCTGCACTCGTGGTCCTGCGTATTCACACAGTGCAGTTTTTTGGCAATTGTGATGTTAGTGGTGGGAGCAAGATGCAGCTTTCCATGTAGCTGCATCCACTGGAGAAGGAGCTCTGTGAGCTCCGTGGGCAGCAGTCACTTCCGCTTGCACAGCTAGGCCTGGCAGACCTGAGACTCAGAGTTCTGGGTCTCACACCTCCAACACGCCCTCAGTAAGGAGCGTGACATCCTCTCAGAAGAGGAACAGAGCCTAGAAAAATGAGAGACAAAGGAGAAAGGTAGACAAAAGGACAGCAGAGACTTCATTAAATATTGCAAGCCAATATTTATTGCATTTTTAATCAAAGTTCAAGTTCACTGGAAAGTTCATTATGGCTGAATTGTAGCTTTCATCCTTCAACATTTTAAGCCTCAAGTTAAATTACCAAATTAAAGACCTAATAACTTTCATGTTCTACTTCAAGAAAGAGAAGAAAAGTCTTGTGGGACTTACTCATCAACCACTGCAGGATGAACATTGCTCTTCCCTTGGCTTGCTTCTGCAATCATTTCGGGCTCTCAGAAGCGAGTGGCGAGCAGTAATACAACAGCCACATGGCCAGCCATGTAACATGAGGCAGCCCTTCCTGAAATTGTACTTTCATGCCAAGAGGGTAGTTTAGATGTAGTCAGCTGGGATCCCCAAGCTCATCCATTGCATTTTAGCCCACAGACTGAAGCTATTTGCCTATGTAAGCTAGGAAAACCCAACCAAAATGGATATGCAGATCCAAATAACAACAGTACAACTTGGAGGGATGGAGGAGGACATTTCTTGGTCACTGTCAGAGCTCTAATGAGCTCTGGTTTGTAATGGTGAAAGCAAGCTCAATGTCCTGGACACATAGCCAGCTTATATATTTTTGACCTACTTTGGCTGTTGAGCTGTAGAAGTTTGGTGTAAGCTTAAAATAGAGACAATTCTGCAAGAAAAGTATGTTTTCTGAAATTTTATTCTCTCTTGGTTAACCAAAGAATGTGGAGGCTTTCAGTCTTGTTGGGCCGCTGGGCTCTTTTAATCATCATGCTGTTCATCTCTTAGCAGAAAACCTTTCTCAAGGAAACCTACAAAATGTAGGCAACAAATGGGAGTATATATGACTCTTGAAAGAGTTAAATGGTACCAGAATTTTGCCCATTTCTGTCCCTCATGACTGCATACTTTTAGTGCAGTATATAAATATTATCAAATGATAAAACTAATTACCACTAAAAAAATTATAATTGGTTTCCTGAGTTTCTCTAAATTTCTACACTACTACAATAGCCCACAGATCACCTTTGCCTGATTATGCAGCAGAACTTCCAATCCCCACTTTTCTTCCAGCTTACCAATATCAGGAACTGGTATTTTTGTGCTCTTGAATTCATACCCAGCATGGCTCATGTCCAGATATGGTATCTTATGGATATTCTTTTAAAACTAGTAGTGGAACTTCTCTGATGATGACAGGCTTCTCTCTGACACAAGTTACTTACAAGGTCCTATCTCCCTGAACATTAATAATTTCAAACTTTTGTCAACTCCAAACTTTTGTCAACTCTCTCCTTGTCTGGCGTATTCCTGGATCATGCACCTGCTTGAAACCTGGAACTGACTGCATTTTCTGTTTCATGCTGCAGTATTTTTTCTGATTTTGTCCATGTTACTGCTACCGATTAAAAAAGACTGTCGTGTAACTCCAACACCATCATCCCTGTTATTCAAAGAACTGAGTAGATGTATCCACATTTTCAAGGTACATGAGTTCAGTATTTTCTTGAGCACTGTCTTAAAGGTTAGTGGCTTGTTGCACCAGCCCCAGTATCTTTCCTCCTTTCTCAGTCCTAACATTAAACCGAAATTTATTCTTTGAGTCTGTCCAGCTTGTGGTTTAGACCTTGGGTTGTTCTGCTTAGCTGACCCCTGAGCTTTCCTGAGCTACAGAGATCTACCTGTCTACACAAGTGCGAGAGTCAGCACACTGTGTTCGGCCAGTTTATAATCTCTCAAACTCTTTTTCATTTTTCTATCTATACAGGGCTGTCTTTGGATAAAAGCCATTCTAGTAGTGGCACAATGGAACAATCAAACCTAACTGCAGTGGGAATGACACCATGGAGGAAGTGGTAGTTGTGATGGCCTAAGGATATGATTCAACAACACACCAACAACGTGTAACAGCTCCTTGCCTCTAAAAGTGGAGCTGTGCCACCCCTGCTTCCTTCCTTCCATTCCTGCTCACAGAGGCATGATCTGAAGCTTGCTCTGCAAGCATCTGAATTCTTCAGTGTAGAACTGCTGCAGTTTTCTGTGAAAAAAATGCAGGAAAATGTACTCTTTGCATTTCAAGACACTTTGGGCAGTATGTTGCATCATTCTCAGGGGAGCAGAACAGTGAGGGGTAATCTAGGCTGTGAATAGAAACACATGGAAGAGATCATAGAGCCCGTGAAAATACACTGTAGCATAACAGCCCCCGCAGAACTCAAGTGATCATCAGAGGTTTTTGGTCCTTGTGTTCAATTGAGTAGAATGCAAAAAAAAGACTGCTAGTCACCATGGTTTTGAAGGACTCACTGCCTGCCCTTCGGACTCCAATTCTTGGAAAATGGAAGCAATCCCAACCTGTATCTCCCCAAAGAGAAACCAAGTTGCTGAGAAATTATCTCAGTGGATCAATAATAATACTCCTGGAATTGCCATACTAATTTTCTTCATCAGGTTGTGGCTCTTCTGTGTCTCTTAACAAAGTGCATTCTGCACTTCCACTTCCTCCATGGCAGAAAAACTTCTGATACATTTGGGGCTTTTTTTAATTGATAAAGTGGAAACACTTTCCACTAGACCAGGTTTCTCAATGCCCCATCCAGCCTGACCTTCACCACTTCCAGGGGTCCAATGTCCACAGCTTCTCTGGGCAACCTGTTCCAGTGTTCCAGCACCATTACCATGTAAAAATTCTTCCTTGTATCTAATCTAAATCACGTATACCTTATTCATTATTACTGAGTTACATAGCTACATGTATGCAAACAGCAAGTGACTGTGCAACAGGAATATGGATGCCATTATTTGTGTGAAAAAACCTTCATCTGGAAAAATAAAGGCTGCAGGAATTATTGACTGAAAATCAGAATAAACATATGGAGATTTCATAAATGCTGATCAAAGTCTTTTGCCGCTGTCCTTGGCTTTAGTGACAACAGATCATGTTAAAAGCTTGTGTAAATTCTGTGTATAATTATTATTTATCTAGGACACTGACCACATTTATGTCTTCTCTAATTGTATTATATGTGGTCTCCTTTGAAGCAATTACACAGTTTACATTTTGATTCACTAACTAAATATTGTTAAAAAAACCTAGAGCAGTTTGGAAAAAACATTCCATCAAACAAGACAAAATTGTATTCTCTTAACAAAGCTGATTATCTTCTCAAATGAATGTCTCAGGACTCAGGGTAAACAATACATCCAATGGATGAAAGCCTCTTAATTGCATCCCAAACATGCAGACTGTGCTGGTCACTAAAGCAGAACTGAATTTCTCCTTAGGTATTAGCTTCCCACCCTGAGTCACTACAGCTATAGTGAAGTACTTCTTCTAACTATATAAATAACACTTTTTTAAAAAGATGCCCCCCTGTTTCATTTCAGTTATGAACACAGATGGATGGTGTGCCACTCAGTCACAAATGAGTTTTGATACGTTGCAGCAGCTCCTGCCTCATAAATAAAACACAGAGTTTGGTCACTGAAAAAATGAAGGGCATGATAAACCATCTATCGACCAGCACAGATTTCCCCATTCTCTTCCCTGCAAGTGAGCATGGCTTGTCACTGGGACATTCACCATGGATGAAACAGTCACTGGTGAAATTACAGTGGGTGTGTGTGCAGCAATCTATGACTCCACCACTGCCTAAACTCCTGTCTCCATTTTCAGGTTAGAAAAAAGACAAAGTATTTCCTAAATATATTTAGTATACTATACATGTTCTGGATATATACAGGATGCCAGAAAAAATACTTTTTGTTTTAAGCTGACATAAAAAAATATTCATTTCGGAAGAATTTGTCACTGTGGTAGTCACTGTAAATGTCTCTGGCTGCCTTGTTTATTTTCCTTTCCATAATTTCATCTACCTGGTGACTGCTTGTGAGGAGATTCAATGTGTTTGTGAGCTACAAAGCTCAGTGTTTTTGTTTATATACAAAAAAAACCCTCAAAGACTGGCATATTGCTAATAAAGTAGAATAAAATATTTTCAAATTCCAAAATAATGATTTGAAAGACGGATGGTATTATGGCTATCTAGAAATTACACTGAGTAGTAAAGTCTACTCTACGTGGAGTAACAGCTGAGAATCATTCAAAGCAATACCTGTGACAACTGGCACCTTTGTGAATTACTGTTGGTGCAGAATCATTACTATTAAAATACCTAACTTATGCAAACAAAAGCCTTATATTACATTTAAAATAAATTGAGAGTAATAGAGAAGGTTAAGGAAGTTAAGATTTTTAGCACATACTGCTCTTTGAATATTCCCAGAAGTTTTTGAGTACCAAATATGTGATTATGCAATCACTGTAATAAATGCAGCTGTGTTTATTTCACTGCATGGACACAACAAACAGTACAAGCTAAGCATCAGTGTCTCATTCATAAATCAGTAAAAAAATTTAGCACAGTATGCAAGATATACTCAGACCTTCTTTCTGTTCCAAGTATTTTCAGATTTGGCAGAGTACACATTCCTTAGAGAACTATGAGCATGCTCAGTTTCAAGCATTTCTCACAAAATAAATTTTTAGTTAGTTTAAGAACAAACATATGAATTCTTTACTTAATAGCATAGGATTAAACTTTTAAATACAGTGAAATCCAGCTAAAAAAAATCTGTTTAGTTTTTCTTAGAAATGTGGTGAAAGAAAGTGTAAAGAATTTCAGTCTATTTCAGGAATAACTTCTTTAAGAAAAAAAAAAAAAGTTGACTGTGTTTGAGCTTCCTTCCAGGACTCGCCCTTATGGTCTCTTTCCAAGAGTTTGCAAATTTGATCCCTGGTTGTACATAAACAGTAAAAAGAAATAAAACCCAAACAAACAAACAAACAAACAAACAAAAAACCCCCAGTGTTACAATGTCAGTTTTTCTCTTTTCTGTGTCAGTTTTTCTGTGCTTTGCATTTAATGACAGCTACAACTGCAGTTTTGAATACCAACACAATCATTGTGATCCACAATGAAAACATTGAAGGTATATAGTCAGTTATTTTCCACTGAAGTCTATAACTCTTTACCATGCTTTCCATATATTTGAAGTTTTCATTAAAATACCTTTAAAAGAAGGTCTCATTTAAACCCATTATTTGATTACTATTAATTTAAAGAAACCTTAAAATAGAGTTCTTCTGATTAATATCTACTGCACCATACTATAATTAACTATTAGTGTGTATACAATTGCCTTCAGTGAAACAGTGATGCTCACATGCCCATTGTATTCCATCACTGATTTATTTTAAAAGCTTGCATTTAAGCCCTAAACAAATTTCTCCAAAGGCCCTCTTTATTCTACAGCAATACGGTGCCCAATGTCACAGGTGTCCTGTTTGCAGCTGACAACTCTAGCTGCTATTCCTCTTTAGTATTTCCAATGCAAAGGAAAATACTTCAAATGTTTAATTTTTCCTTTGCTAATTAGAGTTACTGGAGTAAAATCATACTAAAAAGAAAAGTTTAGAATACTATTTAGCATCTGCATTGCCTGGAAACAGTTTTCTGTACAGATATTTCTGTGTACACTTATTCTCTTTAGGGAATGGATTTGTGTTTGGTTTTAGTTCTGCATTTGTATATGTCTAACAAAACGGAGTCTGAAATTACAAACACGCTTTCAAATGTCTGTTTGAGAGAACAGACATTTAGTCAGTGGAACTTCTCAGCAATATGTCTTCTAGACTGGAAAAAAATAGTCACTTGATGCTCTTAAAACATCGAAGCAGTTGTATTTGTACTAAGCCACCAAGCTATAGAGGGGGAAGGGAATTCAATTTTCCAAACAACACAGAGAAATGACTCGAGGCCAACTACAAATCTGACCAGGAAAAATTGCAGACTGCAAATAACTCACAGTCCTACTTTGATACTAAGATAACAATCTGAGTTATATTTCTAAAATATAAGTTTATTTCTATAACTGTAACTATGAGAGCTATATTTCATGCTCTTAGTATATTCAATAAAGAAAGCCTAGCTCCTTGCCTTCTCAGTTCTTGCAGGCATAATCTTCACAGATCTCATTTAGAAAAATTACTGGATTTTCTTGAGTTGAATTGAAGTTTCCAAATGGGGCCTATCATTTTGCATATGGAGTTTAGCATTAGAAAAAAACCCACATATTTGAGATAGTTTTATACTGTGTGGCTTAAAAATAAAATTGTAAGTTTGACCGGTTTTCTTTTAAGCCAAATGATCCATCAATAAAAAAAAGCACCTACAAATTCTTTCCTGTAAGCTATGAATTTGTTTTTGCCCCTGATGCCAGCAGAGCCTTTGACATGATGGATCATGTAGATACAGGTTGTCTAATTGTTTCCTTTTTCCTCTTTTGTCTTGTATCCATCTGTTTTATGGTTTGTGTGATAGGAATTGTGTTTATTTGCTCCCTAAGTTGTCTCACGGCATTGGGATTCTTGCCCATGATGATTATGACCACAAGCCCATGTTTGTGCACGGTAGAGGTGAGGCTGAAACTGCTCTGAAAAGTTAAGCTTTGTTTACTCAACCTTCCCTGGCATGCCTGGGTTACTTTGTACTAGAAATACTGTTCAGGGGCATCTCAGAGAGAGAATATGAATAGTAGTTTCTCCTACTGACATGAAGTGTAAACACTGGCAAAGAAAATAAACCCATTTTTGTAGGCACTTAGCCCAGTTATTAAAACAACTGAGCCGGTATTTTATTTCAATTGTGACCTTAAGACTGGGTTATTTTGTTTTTCCCCTGCAAGGTTTATTCCATTATGGTCCTCTTGTGATAAATTACTGAACGGTTTGAAATACAGGCTACAGAAAACAAAGGATGCACATTGGTTCTTTGTGATATGAGCTGCATGTTCTGTCTTGTTGTACTAAATTAATCATAAACATTATTCAATATTTAAAAGGGGAAAAGAGCAGGTGCCTGCTGAGAACAGGTGTTACTAATTTTAGGTTAAATAAAATCCAGCAATCCTTTCCATGTATTACTTCTATAATATACATCAGAAACCATACTCTGCACTAATACACCCCCAGCTGTAGAGAAGAACATTTTGTCACATGTTTTCTGACCTGTTCTTGTTTCTAGAATTTACTCCCCATTTTGGTTGACAAGGGTTCAGCTTTTTCTGACATTCATGGAATTCTGTAAACACGATGATGCTAATCTTAGAGTGATTGTAAACATTATTACATTTATAGTGAGTAGCCCAGTGAGTACCTGCAAAAACAGTTCAGCAGGCTGCCCAAGGGCAAAGAATTTGCTGAAGGTTTATTTTATTTTAAAAGCTCATATGACATTCATCCTTGTCAACTATTGAACATGCATGCAGGAGTGGTGCCATATTATCCCAGCCTCTTTTCATGTCTATCAATGGGTTGAGTCCTGTGAAGAAGGTTACTTATGATAAAATTAGTGAAACAGTTTGGTAGATGGAATTATTTGATTTTGAGGTATTTTAACACGTAAACAAACATTGTCCAAGCAAGACAGTGGTGTGAGACGGAAATCAGCTATCATCCTCATCCTTCAGAAAACCCTACTCTTTTTACAACATGCCAGCATCTAAAACCAAAGAAACCATTTTGAACTAATTCTAAAGGAGAACACATTATACCCTAAGGAACCACCATTGCATTTATAGATAATCTTAGTTTTACATCCCTGACAGAGTCTGAAAAATTGTATTAGGTTTGGGACTGTACCTGAAATACCATTTGTGCTGGCAGACCCAATGATAGACTTCTTCCTTTTCCAGCTAAAGTATTGAGATTGCTAAAATAACTAAAGTACAGCACTAAAGTGTTTTTTCATTGGGGGATCTTAATGTATATGACAAATATTTAAGCTAAATATTCAGAGGAAGGCAAACGTTACTGTACAATAGCTTCTATATCTACTGAACATATATAAAATATTCGCATGTTTTTAAATAACTAAAAATTGTATAAGGAAAAACCTCTTCACTAGGATAGTAGTGCACTACTGGAACAAGCTGTCTGCAGGGGTTGTAGAGTCTCCATCCTTGAAGGTTTCAAGGCCTGGCCAGACAAAGACTCAGCTGACCTGATGTGGCAGTAGCCGTGCTCTGAGGAGGAGGCTGTGCTAGAGGACATTTCATCCAATGCAGATTTCATCCTGGAACTTTTTCAAGAGAGGCTGGATAAAGCCCCAGGAACCTGGTCTACGCACACAGTTGACCTACTTTGACTCAGACCTTATGTCCCTTACAAACTGAATTAGCCCATGATGCTATGATCTCGAGAAGTGCTTTCCAATCACTATTACTTCCATGATACTGTGAATGTGAAACCCAGACTAACTAGTGGATATATTAATAACATTCTTTAAAAATAATTTTCCAGGATCCATCCAGGACCTGAAGAGAGAGCTGGAGACCCTTAGCTTAGGCAGGCATTGAAGGCCCTGGGCTGAGCTGAAGTGGGGATCCTGGGCGCCTGGGCAGTGGGGTGGGGAACAGGTGTCCCCCGAATGTCCAGGGACATTCAGGCCCTAGAGGCCTAGTTCTTGGGGTGACTGCTGCTTTCCAAGGGATTCAGCAAGTCCCTTCTCTTCTTCCTCCTTCCTCCCCTTGTTACTATGTCCTGGGTGCCTGAATCACCATACCGGTGGCCCAAGGAGGTGGTTTATTCTTCATCCACATTCAGGTAAAAGATCTATTTAGTTTTTAAGCAGGTAATATATTTAATGTCTTAGTACCTAATCAAGTATTGATTTTTTGCAATAAGAACACTTTATAAGCACATAATACTGGTGAAGGTTTTAAACTGCTTGCTCTTGTGTAACAGCCCTGATTTCAATGGACTATTCATGCTAGAGATGTGGAAACTGATCAGTAATAATACAGAAGTCTAAATATTTATATATTATCATATTCCTTCACTTAGCACAATGACAGTTGGGGGAGAGAGAGATACAATATAAGTATACATGTTGACACATTTTCAGTCACATTTCTTGAGGACATATCCATCACCAATCTCTAAAGAAGAATACACGTGTCTAACCCATGCAATTCTACATCCATATAATCAAATGTTAATTAATTATATGTATAATTTCAACTTTGCTGCATTGTTCTGCATGTTTATCTGGCTGATAGATACATACACACCTTGTTATGCTTCTCCTCACAAAACAGCCATAAGTACTTCCCTTCCTATGAATAGATATGTCCCCAGACTATTCTATTTTTTGGAAGGTGATGCTACAGCAATGTCATGCTTCCATGACTACAAGGTGCCAACCTGTGAAATACATCTAAAATTAATTATAGAAGCTAAGGAACCCAGTGCTTTCATCACTGTCTTGGAAGCCTTTAGAACCGACTTGCCATCTCATGTTAACTGAATAGGGTTTTCAGAAAGAAGAATCTGATTTTATTTGCATGCATATCTCAATACAAAGTACAGACTTAACTTCTTTGAAGTTCTTCTTCAAAGCATCTTCAAAGGTGGGCCTCTAGTTTGTAAGGAGATATACATGTAAATAAAATCAGATTCAATTAACTTTTTAATTTGCTGCTTAAACAATAACATCATTGCTATTAAAACATTGTTACCCTTGGAGCATTTCAGTCAACAAGTATATACAAATGCTACCACTGTAATGCATGGTGGAGTTGTCAGAAAAAAAGCCTTTTAAAAGAAGAAAAAAGCCTTTTCTGGACTGTGAATCATTACCACAATACAAAATTATGCAAAAGCTCAGACAGAGATAATCCAAAACACGCCTTTTTCCTCCCTTAAACTTTATTTGATTCTAGGCAACAATGTTATCTGCAATAGGATTTTTAGTATCAAATCAAGACCATGCTACCTTTGATTCCTTGCTCTTAACTTACTATTATCTTTTAAAAGAAATTAATTATTCACTATAAAATTATTTATGGAAACATAAAGTCTGATGCTTTCTGCCCTTGCAGGCTGTGCTATATCAGATATAGAAATAACAGAGGCACCTTAATAATTTTAATAATAATTCTAATGTGGTGTAGTGTGCAGTGATAAGAAATTCACTTGGAGCAAAATATTGTCTGCATGCTAAAACTGATTTTATGTCTTCTCTGTAGTATTTGATCCCTCCTACTGAGACACTAAACTGAAGCAGGGTTAACTGTGGAGTCCAACTGCTTCCTGAATATGAAAGTAATTTTATTTTAAAATTGCTTAGTGATGAAAACATTTCCCCTTTATTTAAAAACAGAACATCAGTCATTCTATTTCAACTGCTTTGGTAGAAACAAAGGATATCCAATCACCTTCCATCTGAACCGTCAAACAGAACACCTTTAATCACACAGGGAAAAACAAACCACACCTCTATATACCAATTGCAAGGCAGGTATGTTTACTTGCTCATACAGCATGTGGGAAATGAGCTGAATGAACACAAATATTTCCAAAGTTACCCTGCAGAAACAGTATTTATGTCATACCAATCTCCCAAATAGCTGCACAAATCTGCCTATAAGTCTCAATTCATCCACCTTTTGTAGCCCCCTATGTATATTATGTATACACAGATATGTATGTGTGCAAATGAGGATTCTACGTGGGCAACCCTGTGACTGAGAATTTGTCTGGCTCACAGCCTGTGTACCTTTCACTGTGCCTTTGTTGCCCTGTAACGCATGCCAAACCAGGTATCAGAAGCCCTTTGTATTACAGAATCAACTGTTTCAGCTTCTCTAGCTGTCCCTTAAGTCTTGTACCATTATCTTTTTGTTTAATGCATCTCCAGTGTTACAGAGATTAATTTCTTTCTTCTCAGTTCCTTACAAGCAAACATCCTTAGGCCGTTTATTCCCACCACAAGTCAGTGTATCACTGGTCTACCACAGACCTCTTGCAACAACATGGGTCCTAATGTATCAGAATTGATCCAGCTCCTCAGACCCAGACTGTGACCTGCTGCAAGGAATGACTTTCACTGTAGGATGATCTTTAGTGGACATTTGCTCTCTGTTGTTCGCCTCAGAATCACTTCAAATGCAATCTCCCTTTGACAGCGTCCCATTTTGGACTCAAAGTGGCCATTGAGTCTCACAACTCTAACATGCTCTGCAAGTTTTGATGAGGCAGTGCTATTTAATAGCCCCTCGGGTCTAATTCAAGACCCATAAGAAGGATCAGAGTATGACTGGCATCATTCTCTTGTATCATGGAAAGTTTAGACAGAGGCAGGGATGCATTCTAGGGACTGCACACCTGTTAAGCCATGAGGTACTGAGACACACACTTGCAAACACCAGTAGAGCTTTTGGTCAATGTTTTCAGTGTGGGTGATGTGGATTATACGAACCTCCATAGATGGTGTGTGAATAATGTCTGCGAGTCTTCATCAGAAAACATACAGTTATGAACAACACACTTCTTAAGTAAAAAAATAGATCTCGTTGTAGGTGGAAGAAATTCAAGCTGGTAAGATGTCGAGGTAATTGAGAAGTTCATTTCTCCTGGGAACAAACTACTGTCACATGAGAGGTAAACAGCTCAGGCTACCAGCCATAGATCGGAAAGATGTGCCGACCATTCAAGCCCACAAAGCCATCAACGAAAGGGAGCACAGAGGCGAGAAGTGATGACCCGAAATACAATAGCGGCGGCACCAGGAAATAGACTTGGTGGGGCTGAACTCGTTAATTACTCAGGCTAGGCAGGCACACCCTGCTAATTATACTGCCTGCCTTGAAAATTAAGTTCCTGCAAGCCAACGACTCAGGACTGAAATCCAGGTCGGAAACGACAGAGGGAGCTGCATGCAACTCAGCGTGGCAGCAGGGATCCTCGTTTAACTGGGATCGATAGCCATCCCGGGCACATCTGCCGCGGGGATGAGAGCGGAGCCTCCTTGCCTACGAGGACCGCGGTGGCTCCGCAGGGAGAGCTCGGAGCCGGGAGAGGCGCGGCCGCCGGGAGCCCCGGAGCGCGGGGAGGAGCTGCCCCCTGCGGGCGGGGAGCGGCACTGCCGGGGGCCTGTCCCGCCGTGTCACTGCGGGCGACACCGGCGCGGCCCCAGTGGCGCCCTGCACAGGCCCGGCAGCTTCTCCGGAAAACTGGATTCTCTTGTTCTCGGAAATGAGTGACTGCTCATCTCTGAGGGAACTACAAGTTTCATTTCCATGAAGTTTTTCCACTTGCTTTTATTGTGAATGCCAGTTTTAAGGGATGACAGCCTCTCTGCCGACCGATCTCCTCACCCTCCAGCCTTCACTCTCCAGGGCTACGGAATCACAGATACAATTAGGTGGGAAAAGACCTCTGAGATCACCGAGTCCAACCTATGACTGAACACCATCATGTCAACTAGACCACAGCACTCAGTGCCATGTCCAGTCTCATCTTAACAACTTCCAGAGACTGTGACTCCACCACCTCCCTGGGCAGCCCATTCAAATGTCTAATCACCTTTTCCATGAAGAAATTCCTCTTAAAGTTCAATCTAAACCTGCCCTGGCTCAACTTAATACTATATCCTCTTCTTGTCTCAAACTTGCTGTTCCAGTGGTGGCCTTCCTACCTCTGTGTGGGTATGATGAATTCTTCCAGCATGTCCTCTTGGAGAGAATTCCTATTGCTGACCCTATCTGCTGCCTTGCAACATCTGAGGATAATTTCCTGGAGGGCTCAGTTGCTGCCCACATAAGCACAGTTCAATTGGCTGTAAATTTATGCTAATAAACACAGGTAACGAAGGCCACAAATGAGTCAGCTCCCAGATTAGGGCTCCACAAAGTCAAACAAGAAGTTTCACCTCATCATGAGGCAAAGCCTCCTCACGTTGAGGGCAGCAGAGCACTGGAAAAGGCTGCCCAGGGAGGTAGTGGAACCTGCCTTTCTGGAGACCTTCCAAACCCACCTGGATGCACTCCTGTGTCACCTGCTCCAGGTGACCCTGCCTCGGTGGGGGGGTGGGACTGGATGATCTCCAGAGGTCCCTTCCAACCCTAATGACGCTGTGATTTTCCACACAGTGTAAAACAATCATTTGAGGCACCCAGGGCTCGGGGTAGTCGTAAAAAGCAAAAGCAGGCCTATTTAATATGGACTGGGTTGTGGCTGGAGTGTAATTACAGGCAGAACGAGTGAGCATGGGAGATGGCAGAGCGCTAACGCACGGCGTCAGCTGGGGACCACAGGTCAGCAGGGCAGTGCTTTTCCCCGTGTGTTTTAACACGTGTTAAACTTAGAGCAGATATTTTGAAAGAAACCCTTGGCCGTAATGGCCATGAAGAGCCGGCACACAGCCCCCACGCCGCAAGGGATTCTGGGAGCTGTAGTCCGCCCGCCGTGGATGTGGTGGCGTGGGGCGGGACTCCCACAATGCACCTCGCGGCACAGCCCGGCCGCCCCGCCCCGCCGTCACGTGACCCGCGCGCCGGGCCGAGCCGGCCGCTTCCGCGGGGGTCCGCGCGTGCTCCGGGGGCGGGGCCTCCCTCTGGTAGGGGGCGGGGCCTGCGGCCGGGGCGCACGGGTTCGGGGCGGAGGGCGCGGGTTCGGGGCTGGGTTCGGGTCCGGAGGCTCTGTCCTCTTTCTCCTGCTGCCGGGCCACAGCCGGCGTCCCGAGGCTCCGCGGTAATAAAACGGCGGCACACGGCTGGGGCTGCCCGTGCCGCGGGCAGGGGTCTCCACATCCCGGGAGGTGGCGGCGGGTCTGCGGTGGCGTCCGGGGGTCACGTCGCGGTGCCCGCGGCGCTCGCGGCCGCCTGCGGCGTGTGACGAGTGTCAGAGGCGTTTCCTGAGCGAGGAGGTGGCGAGGGAGCGCCCGGGGACCGCACGTAGCGGGGGCTGTGTGCGGCGCTGGGCAGGGCCCGTCCGTAGCCGCCTGTCGTGTCACAGCAGCAGCAGCTCCAAGAGTAGGAACAAGCGTGGCACAGCAGTAACAAGAAAGGTGTAATAACAGCAACAGCGGTAATAGTAATAACTTGTGTGTAACACACAAACTGCCTTAAAAATCAGCTGTATCATAGCAATAACAACTACTGTGTAACAACAAGTCGGCATCGGCTGAGTTTTCACAAAGCCCTGCCGCTCTCAGTAGAGGAGGTTCTTTGGCACAGACGAGTCACAGAATCCTCGTGCCGCCAGCACTTGTCGGTGTTTTCCCTGCCGTGGGCTTGAGTAGTCATGGTGTTTTCTAGCCATAATCCACAGGACACAAAGCTTGAGAACACTTGGAGGTACCTGTTGGCTGATGGAGATTTTAATTCCTGCCTGTTCTGCTGATCAAACGGGCCAGGCAGCTTCTCCTGAAAACTGGATTCTCTTATTTTCAAAAATGAGTGACTGCTCATCTCTGAAGGAACTACATGTTTCATTCCCATTAGCTGTTTTTCCACTTGCTTTTATTGTGAATGCCAGTTTTAGTTTTAATGGATGTTTCTTGCTTTCTTTTCTTCCCTGTGAAGGACAAGACATTAGTCTAGATGCAGTAAATTGGAAGAAATGGAAGAAAGAAAGATCAAGAGGAGGAGTCCCAAATCATCTACCAGTCACCCTGCTCAGGTTGCAAACTCCAAGAAAAGCTCAGTGCCAGTTAGTAAAAGTACAGCCTTTTCCAACCCTGCCCCACAGCCTGCCGTACAAAAACCAAAGTTAAAACGGTAAGCTCGGGGCAGCTTGCAAATGTAGTGGGAGTGAGAGCCAGAAACCTGGCAATGCTCACAGTCTGAAGGTTGTTTAGCCTGGCTGTGGCAGAAGAGTTTCAGACTTGTGAAAAGTTTTGACGATGTGTCTTTTTTATCAAAATGATTTGTGTTTAATGCAATATAATGGTTATTTTACAGAAAAGGAAGGTGTTTTACACTCTTCTTGTAAGCTTTATGAAATGTTACACAATGCTGTGGACTCATACAACAGTTTAGCTGAAGCAGGGTATAGCCTGATGTGACTGGTCAAAGACGTGAGTTGGGTGATCAGATTTGGGCATCATATTGGAGATAGCAGAGCCCCAGATGTACAGCTGTGAGCAACAAATAAAATACTACGACTGCAAAGTTGGAACTGACAAACGTGGCAGGAAATGAAGGACAGAAATTGAACAGGATGAGCTAGAACTGGAATTTCCAGGTGTTTTTTGATTGGAGACCTCTCAGTTGGGGCAGTATCTTGCATAGAAAGAGACATTCAGTTCTTCAGAAAGTACCATGTCAGAATAGTTTGATAATATGTCTGATTCAGTATGAGAATTTTCCTGCATGTTAGAAAATTTATTCCTTGGCTGTGGCAGACGCAGTAGATAAATAATTAAAGAAGAATTTTAAAGTGAAATGTGAGCTGCAGAGAGGCAGCAGAATTTACTGACCTCTGAGTTTAGCTGAAGATTAAATACAGAACTGCCAGCATCATCACAGTCTGTTTGAAGGATCCAGTATTGGCCTGATCAATAATGAATTTCTGCAATGTAAAATCTATACATTCTTTTTGAGGAAAATTGTGTTAATATTTTGAGGAAAATATTAGGAAATACTAATGTGCTATAAATTGGTGGCTTCTGCAGTTGACTGAACAGTCTACTCAAGTCTCAGCATTCTTCTGGGATTTGCTAGAAATTAATTTCTTGCAGTCCACAAGATTGTCTAAAGAAGAAAATGTCCTTTCTGCTTAAAGTTCTGGACGTTCTTGCACAATTGTTAAGCTTACCAAGCAGTGCTAATACAGACAATTGCTCGAACTTTCCAGGCAGGAGCAGTAATTGACGTAACAATGTGAGGATGAACTGCTGTTATGGTAGTGGAGTAGGAGTATTTAATTAATTTTCAATTTATCTGCAAGAATCCAATGAATTAAGTTTTCCAAGAGCAATAGTATATTTTATTAAACATCATAATCAGGTGGAAAAAAATGGATAGCCTTTCTGTCATACAGACTTTTAAGTCTGAAACTGAAGCAGAACCTAAATTGAGATGTGCTCCTCTGAGTTGAACTGGATATGGTGATTGTTGGACTGCTGATTGTTTCAGCATATAGACTATGTAGTCTATATGATGTTTATAGACTACAGAAGCTCTTGGGCTGGAAAAGGATTATTATTTCCCATACAAAAGAGAGAACTAATGACTTGCAGAGCATGGGAAGGGTTGGGCTAACTATGGTATAAATCCTATTATCTTCACTAATTAAATAAAGCCTCTTTCCTAAGCCTGTGATTTTTTAAATATCCTATACTATTTTAAATTAAAATTTTTAGGCTCAGAATTTTTCCCTGGATCAGGTTCTGAACAGATTCATCATAAGGCTTACCTAAACTGTATTAAGTTAAGATACAGTCTGTCTGTCTTTGAGTCAGAGATGCTGCTTCTCACTGGTAACTGTTTAGTTTCCGTATTGGTTGTGTGTTCATGTGGATTTATAATGGTTATTAATTTTCATCCATGTAGTTTCTATGGGCACGTGGTGCTATGTCTAGAGAAAAGTGTATAGGATCCAGGAATTTTGACAGTTTTCTTGTAGACAGGGCTGTAGAGAATTTTTAGCACACTTGATGTTTGGGCATGGACTAGTTTCACTTGGTATGTTAGAGTAGTGGGAGAGTGGTTTTGATGGTGAGATTTACAAAATTGGGATGTTACTTGTGGGTTGAAAGAAAGCTCTAGGAAAATTTATGTGGAGGCAAGGTCACCTTCCGATATTGGTTATAACCAGTTGTTATCCACATGGGTTCCAGTCTCTAGCGGTTTGTGACAAGAGGAGAGCATGATTTTTAAGGCAGTTTTCTCTCTGGCTTGCAGAGAGTTTGCAGATGCTTTTTGAGTGATTTTATGTAGGTAATGGTTGCCTGGAGAAGTGGTGGAATCACCATCCCTGGAAACGATCAAAAAACATGGGTGTGGCACGTGCGGACATGGGTTAGTAGTGATCATGGCTGTGCTGGGTTAATGGTTGGACTCACTGATCTTAGAGGTCTTCTTTATGATATTGCCCTACGTGTCACTGCAGGGTAATGTCGCTTTAGATTACTAAGACGGCCATCACATACATGGGGTCCATTGATGTTTCCTACTATTAGCAGGAAAGCAGATTGTTGGAACCCTTAATTTTGCAGTATCAAAATGTTGAGATAGTGATGTTCATTATTTTTAAGACAAGCTGATAATCCAGTTTGTATCTTAAAAGCAGTGATTGAAATATTTACTATATATTTCCCATTTAATTTTTCAAAGTCCCGATGTATACTTCCTTACATTTCAAATTTACAGTGAAAGTGAAAGCATGAAGTAATATTTGTTATGTTTAATTTTTTTTTTTTTTTTTTAGTGTAATCAAAGAGAAAGCCAAACCTCCAGGAGGTGAAGCAAAAGGGGCACAGGCAGCACCAATCCAGCATTCTTTTCTCACAGATGTATCAGATGTCCAGGAAATGGAAAGGGGACTTCTGAGTCTCTTGAATGACTTCCACTCCGGCAAACTTCAGGCATTTGGTAAGTGCATGAATTGTGTGTGTACAGTACCTGGTTTTTATAGCTGTACAATGGTAACATTTGCAAAGAGTTGGACTCTGCCACATGAAACGAATACAATTAATACATCTTACTGCATTTTTGAATTACAGTCCCATTTTTAGGTTGTCTGTGTTGTGAAATTATTCATATGCCATTTCATTGTTCCTTCCAGCATGGAAACACCTTTCCTTGTGAATATAGGATACCAAGTTTAAAGCCACTTAATTATGATAGTGTAGGAAGAAGTAACTGTATTTAGCACCCAGTTTTGCTGCGTATGAACATTTTAGTCTATTGGTAACAACTTCGATGAAATTCATGCAAGCTGCATTCTACCCAGGTTATTTTTCTGTCTTAACTTCTTACTATTTTTACAGCCTCAGAGTTGATGGAGGTTTCAGAAAAACTATTACCCATTTTTGCTTCCTTTTTTCTCCTGTGCTAAGTAGAAAGATGCACATGTGCTTTTGTTGCAAGTTTAGTGTTAGGTCAGTGTGTCATGTTAATTCCACACTGATTTTACAAAAGAACCTGAGAAGTCACTATTATATAAACTGTCAGTTCCAAGAAAGCAACCCTCAGATAATCAAAATTAGAAAAAAGGTTTATTTTGATCTTATTTGAAGTTAAAAACCAGGGCCTTTCTAAATCAGAGAAAAATTCAGGAATATTGAAAAACCATGTGCATTCTAAAAAACTCTTAGGACATTTGGTAGCCATTGTAAATTCAGCACAACACAACATCAAATTAGATGACAAACTTCATGAGTGAAACAGTGAGGAATGATCGAGAAGTCAAATTTACTTGAAATTTGATGTTTAAATTCCTCTTCGCCAGTGTAAAAAGCTGCATCTTCCCACCTTCATTTGCTCTCTTGGGTTTCTTTATCTAAAGTTGTTGCTTGTCCTTTTAGGAAATGAATGTTCCATAGAGCAGATGGAGCACGTGCGGAGTATGCAGGAGAAACTTGCTCGCCTCAACCTGGAGCTCTATGGGGAGATGGAAGAACTCCCTGAAGATAAAAGAAAACTAGCCAGTGATTCCAACCTGGATAGGCTGCTGTCAGATGTAAGTACTGGGAAGGCAGAAAACATGGAACTTAGCCCACAGCAAAGCTCAGTTCAGGAAAACACTGCTCCTGGGTGCACAGTGATTTACAGTGGAGGAGAACATCGCTCTTTAATGAACCAAGGTGTGAGCCCTGCCCTCGTCTTGGTTTTGAGAAAACACAGGACCTTGTTTTCATTTGTTAGAGCTGCTGATTGCTTTGGGGAGTGGAGCAGGTGTAGCTGCAAGCTGCCTGAGCATGTAGGTCTGCTTAGGGACAGCCCATGTACTAGGGAACTATGCCCATTTTCCCTGTGGTTTATCCTCCTGCATCTGGGGAAGATGACACATAACAAAGAATACAGATCTGGATATTCTACACTTTATCTAGTGTATTTCCATGAAAGCCAAAACTGTTTAAATTCATTTAAATTTCTTGAGATCAGCAGATTTAAACTTGATTTGGAACTTAGCTCATTGTATAGAATTCAGTGTAGGTTTGATTTGATTTTTGTAATCATACATTCTAGCCCAAACTATTAGTTATTTCCTTCATTAATTAATTTATTTCAGCATACCAGCATAATTGTTACATTTATTTGACTAACAAAAATGCTATTTCTCATAATTTCCTCATTTTTATTGCAGCTAGAAGAACTAAATTCATCTATGTATCCTTTTCCTAAAATGTTTATTTTGCTTTATAATTATTGTTAAACGTAACCAAATTGCAGGGCATTTCCCAAGCAACTGATGTCTTTACAAGAAACAAATCACTTCAATAATGCCTTTTCTTTTAAATTAGTGCTATAATATAGCATAGATTTTTAGGTTCTTCCAGTACCTAAGTGACTGGATCTTAACACTTCTAATTACAGGTTGTCTTTTTCCATCTGGTGATTTATTTAGCTACCATGTACCACCTGTGTACCACAATGTGTTGCCAATGGCAAAGCCCATCAGCAGCAGGGTCTTTCTTCATGTGTGTTATTGAGACATTCTGGAACAAACATCTGTAGTAATATTCCTTCAACAATATTCAGAAGCGTCTGTCCCACTGATAAGTGAATTCTGTTATCTTCTAGTTTTTTTCTAGAAACGTGTGGTTGTTTATTACTGATCTGAGTCTGGAGAATGAACTGACCTAATTTTTCATTTCTAGGGTCAGACACTTCAGCAGAGCTTAGGGAACTGAACAAATGTGTCCTCTTAGCCCACAGAGAAGAAGATAAAGCTGAATGTCTCAGCTTGTCTTTTGCATCGTGCTCCTGGTAAGCCAAGATGCCAGAGTGTAGCACTCAGTTTACTCTGCAGTCTGGTTATTTCTGTTGTTACACACTTTGTACACATTGAGGAGGTGAGGCTCTGGTTTTTGGGGCTTAAGATCCTGCACTGCTATCTACATTCACTATCTACATTCTACATATCTTTGGAAAGCTGTTTAAGGCAGACTTCATAAAGAGGACAAGTGGAATGTGATAATAATACCATGTAATAATGATAAAAATAATCTGCCACTCCCCGTGATCCCCAAGCTAATGCTGGAGGTATGTAATGCTCAAGTATCATTGAGTAGTATTAATCTACTGGTGCAGAACTAGCATAGGACTTAACAGAACAGAGTTTGTCTGGAGTGGTGTATTCCCCAGAGTAAGCAGTTTTATGTAACTCTGCTATCTTGTTTATGCCTTTTCTGTATGTGGAAGTGTTATTCCTTAATGATTTGCTTCAGCCAAAAACTACATTTAGCAGATGCTCAAGATATTCCAAATGGGACCACAGGCTGAGAGAGAACATCTTCGTCAATTTGGACCCTCCCAGCCTTGCTTTTTTTTCTCCTGACAATGGAATCAGTTGTGACTTTGTGTTGTTCGTTGCTTTTTTTAATTTTACACAACAAAGAATCAAAGTGCAAATCCAGGTGTTTATTTTGCACATTCCTCTGAGCACTGCATTATGTCAGGGCTCAGTATCTAGAGTTGTTAATTGTGATGCTGTGCTTTTTATTATTGCCTTACTTAACAGAAAAATTGGAGAAACTTGGAAGTATATTTCTTCTGCTTAGTGTTCATATGATTGAAAATGGTACATGTATATAAGTTCATTGGCATTTCTCCAGTTTTTATGAAGGTAGTGATAATGTTGCCTTTTTGATCATTACATAGACAATCTGCACAATATATCTTTAGTGTTTTGTTGATTGGTGATGCCACAGATTAATTTATTGTTAATAAAGTGAAAAGTTTTAAATATATGATGTTTCATTTACAGAACCTGGTATTGGGCTTGGCTCTGTTAGGAAGATGAGTTTTAGCATTGTCCGAATGTTTGCAGAGTTTACTTTTTTCCAATACTGTGAATAATTATAAAATGTCACTAAATTAAAACGAGCATGCATGCTAGCAGTCCACATAAATTAAGTATTCTGAAATTCCAAAATTGGGTAAATAGTTACTGTTCAATAAATCCAAGATACTCAACTTCGTAGTTACTCCTACGTTGTAAATAGTCTGGTATTAATTGGTATCATCTTTCTGTTCACAGTCAGAGGAAAAAAATCTGTATTAGTGTAATGTCAGGCTGGTTTTAGATGCAAAATTTCTATCTTGGTCCATCAAACTATGCCTTTGGTTCTAGATTTATTTTATATTCAGTTTTTAGGTAATACACTCAGATACTCTATCCTTTACAGTTACTGAACAAGGAATGGAATCTTTATCCTTCTACCTGAGCACAAAGCTTTCATCAGCCCAGACTGGGCATGTGGCCAGGGAACAAAAGATTCCTTTTGTTCTGCATCTTTGGAGAAGGAGCTTCTTTAGCCACAAGATGTAGTTTTGGATTGTGTAGCACCAAGCCTGCACCATGCTGGGGACAGAATGATCATTGAACCACCACAGGGTGCACTGGCTACAGATTCAAACACTTATTCCCTGCCTCACCTATCATGCAGATCTCCATGATTTACAAGCCAGTGGGGATCCCAGTGGTTGTGCCCTTAGGTTGTTCTTGTTCTTTACACAATTTATCTCCTTCATTGCTGACATTCTCTAGGAGTTTGCGTGCAGGTAAGAGTACCTCGGAGTCCGTGCCTGTAGTTGGGTATGTACCTGTGATGTTGTGAAATCCAGTCAGCTTAAGAGAACTAGAATATAAGCAGCTCCTCACAAAGTGAAGCCAAGGCTGATGTTTGTTCCCCCCCCACACACCTCTTCCGCAAATAATTGGCCAATTATCATTTCTGTACATTCTCACATCAGCACTATGGCCTTGTTTCTGGGCAGACTTCTGAACAAGCAGCAAAAAAATAGCATCTTTCAGCCTCATTGAAGGCATGGCAAAAGTCACTAGTAGAGCTGCAGTTATACAAACAAAAATTACATTCTTGCAGCTCACCTGGACGCAGGAACAAAGCTCTCTGCTCACTATCAGCTTACTGCCAGCGAGTGCAGTGTATTGCAGCATTGTAACACACACTTGTCCCAAACAACACTTTTAACTTCAGTTTAAATATTCTACCATAGAGGCAACTCTTTTCCATTTTTGGGCTCTGTCATCAAACTCTGCTTAGGCTAACTCTTTCAAACACATTTCAAATCACTTACAAATGTGTTGGATGTCTTGATCTCTTGTTTCTGTAGCAATTTATGCAAGTACAGAGCGTATAATTTGAGACAGGTATTTGTTTATGTCTCTTTCTCAAGCAGCTGTTTAGCATTATAGATGAATTAGCCCCTTTCTCTTCAATCAATTTAAGCTCACAGGATTAAAGAAGTGACAAAGCATTAATTGCAAATAATTACAAAATTCTTTCTCCCTTACCTCCTCCTGGATACAATTTTGTGTCTTTGAGAAAGTCGATTAATGGTGGGTGCTTATTAACATCTGGATTCATACAAGAAAATTTTGTAGCAAGATTTTTGAGAGACTGAACTCTTTTATGTGGTGATGAACTAATCACAGTAGTTCTGGGCTCCTGCAGGAAAAGAAAAAAAAATCTACTGTAACATATTTGTGGAAAGTCTTTTGTAATTAGAAAAGTATGTAAGTGGCTGCAGAAAACAAGCTCCTTTTCTGTTATTTTCTGAAGAGCTGTTTATTGAGATTAAAGTGTATTAAAATTAAGTGTGTAATATATTTATCAGTGTGAGTTTAGGCCAGTGTTGTGGTTTAAAAACTCACACTGATAAATGGGTATGGTGTTTGAAAGAAGATGCTCTTTGATGTATCACCATGGGGAATCTGGGGCACAAGCTATATTCTCCTCTGCACATCCAGTTGAAGGCAACATTGGAAGAAACAGATGGGCTGAGTCTATTAATACATGGCTTTATGGCTTTTGGGGTTTTTGACTATGCAGTGCCTATGCAGCACCAGGCACGCTGGCATCAGCCAGGACTCATCCTGCTCAGCGGCAGACAAGGCTCTGCTCAGGAACCAGCAGGACGCACTGGCAGAGCTTTACACTAGATGTGATGGGGGAAGGGGACAGTATGAGACTTTGCCCTGGCAAACTGTGGGACGAGATGCAAAGGTCAGAAGGACAAGGTGCTGGCGAGGGTCCTCTGCTGCTGACTCTGAACTGTGCTGGCCACACTAGAGCACACCTGCAGTCTTATGGAGCGACTCATCCAGTAACAGAAGCCAACGGGAAAAACCAAGGAAATATGTCAAAGAAATTAAGGAGTCCTCTAGGGAGGATTGATTCTGCAATGGGACCAGACAGAGCAGATTCCTGTATCAGCACTAAAATTTGCTGAAATAAAGCTTTACAAAGATACTTGTAGAACACATCCACAAGAGCTGTAAATGTCTCTGTCGTAAGTTTAAAAAAAAAAAAAAATCCATATACTTTTCGTAGTTGATGTTAGGTATAAATTTTGAATCTTAAAAATTAGTGATGGAATAGACCATAACCTTCCCACCATTTAGAAGTACTAAGATTAATATGAGACCTTCAATGTACAGCCCTTTAATCATATTAAACCACCAAAAACCAGAACGTGGAATAACCAAGAATAGTGTTCCCCACAAACAGAAAGGCTGGGACCAGAACGAATAAATGAGTAGTTTGCAAATAATCTGATCACCCTGATCAGTGCAATATTGCCGAGCAAGCCAAAATACTGAAAAGACTGAAAATTACAAAATACTACACCAAATACAGTCTAACAGTTAAGCAAGTGTCAATACAAGAAACATTTATACAGAAACCTAAAAATTGCAATGCATATATGAAAGAAAATAGGTGTATGTTGGAATAAAAATCCATGCCATCTTTATGAAAATTTTAAACCCAAAATCTTACCTTAGAATCCAAATTACATCTACTTTCAATTTTAGACAGTACTCCCTTTGGCTTAATTCAGACCAGGACAGGCTAGAGCTGTGACAGTTGAAATGCAACCCCCCTTAAATCAGTATGTAAAATTCTTTTCCACAACTGAGAAAAAAAATTCTATTGCACATGAAGATGTATTTGCAAAAAGGAAGTTTTAAAACTTAAAAGGAAATCAATGTTCTAAAAAGGCTACAGAAAAAAGATTAAAACATTGACAGAATTGGTATTTTTTACATGAAAAGTTCTGAGACATAATCAATTTTATCAAGTTTTTTGGTTAACAAATCCACTATGGAAGTAATGTGGTAAAAACCACAGAATCCATCAAAATTACCAGTCTCTTAATCTTGAAAAAAAATGATGTGAATTAATACTGCTTTTCCATAGGAATGTTCTTGCTTTCATACTACTTTATCCTGAAAGACAAAGTGCAGAGTAAACCAGAGCATATGTTCCTTTTAGGTACCCTTCTACAGGAAAAGGACCTCTTGATGCTTCTATGATCCTTGGTTCCTTCTGATGAAAAGGCAGGTTTCTTCATGAGGGCAGTGAAAGACAATGGATTGAAGCTCTAGAAGAAAGCTTTGTTATAAACGGAAGCATCCTTCTTCCAAAGGCAGGATATGTAACAGAAAAAAACAAGTGACATGCTCAAGGCATGTCACTTCTGCATTTTCTGATAGAATACACTGAATTAAAACTTGCTACAAAATTCCTTTCATCATATTTTTCTTGAAATACACTCTGTATTTCCATACTTAGACTGAACTCAAACTTTCTATCAGCTCAAGCTATGCAAAATAAGGCACAAGAGCACTTAGTACAGAGTAATCAATTTCACAGCAGTTTAATGAAAAACACAGTTGTTACCACAGGGATTCCTAAAGTATTTCCTTTGACTTCTGCAGAAAAATCATACATTGCTGAAGCTCCCTACGATATATAACTTCCTTGCTATGTCTGACACAGCCAGTCGTATATGCTAGGCCATCAAAAGCCCTTAGGTGAGTATTCATAGCACCTGTTGTAATGCTTATTCCACTTCCTGCTCCCCCAGCTGTCAGGAAAATAACTGATTTTCAACATGAAATCAACTTATTTTCTCAATATGCAAGCAGTCTTTCAAAGGCTAGTGTTCATTACTCGCCTTTTGATTGGATACAAAACCCCACAAGCTCCTTGCAGAAGACAGTCCTGATTCAGAGTGCAGTTTCTTAAAAGTGGTGTGTTGCACCCCATGGACCATCCCCTCTACTGCCAGTTTAAATGCAGCCTTACTTGAGCCAAAGAAAGAAAAAGTCAGGCCTCTGATGTAAAGTGACAGAAAGTAAAAGCCACCACTGCAGCTCTAAGGCATACACCAGAGGGCACCTGCACTGCAGAGGATGACGTACCTCTGATCTCTGTGAGCTCCTCCACAGACTGTCACAGTACAGTCACATATGGTCCAACAGCAGTATTGCCAAAATTTGGGTTTCCACCAACTTACCACTGAATGTCCACTTAAATTGCTTTTACTAATTTATCATATTTTGTTAATTTCCTAGGCCTCTCATAAACAAGACCAGTCAAAACAACAGAGTAATTTCAGCTGCTTACAGGTATTAATGCATTTAATCTGCAAGAGTGAAGGTGTCAAGAACATATTCTACCAGAGATGAAATAGAATTCCTCTAGCTTTCTGTAGCCCAGTATGCTGGTGAAGTGGGATTAAACAGTACTAAGAGTCTTCTTAAAGCTTTGGATTTAAGCTGTGAGATCCCAAAATTTGTATTTCATAGAGACACAATTCCAAACTTTTTAGTATTATAACTACAAAAAAGGCTGTTTTGGACAATAATTTAAATGCAAGACATTTAATACCTATATACCAGTAAGCTAGAAAAAAGTAGTGTGAAATCACTTTGGAACACGCTAATAGTGTACAACCAGGTACAACTAGTGTACAATCAGTACACGCTTTAGGGGAAAAACCCAT
Source organism: Acanthornis magna (assembly GCA_036785705.1). Classification (NCBI taxonomy): domain Eukaryota; kingdom Metazoa; phylum Chordata; class Aves; order Passeriformes; family Acanthizidae; genus Acanthornis; species Acanthornis magna. Next base: position 14,793,513 of record JAWUZG010000040.1, on the reverse strand, counting down.
ACAATCAGCACAAATCGCACCTTTAAAGCCCATTTTGCCAATTTAAAGAAATACTACTGAAATGAAATTATGCAATATTAAACTCCTCCCCCTCCATGCCCCCAACCACAAGAAATTAATTCAAAGACTCTTGTGAAGTTTATATTTTCCTTGTGTACTAATTATCAGGACAACGCTCTATGGTCTCATTTGGTTATTAGTATATAGACATTATTAACATCTTTTCTATACAATCCCTAGGTCATTGTTAAGACTATTAAGAGAAGATAGCTTTCTTTTTGTTTGTTTGGTTTTGTTTTGTTTTTTGGTGGGTTGCTTTTTGGGTTTTTTGTTATTAGATAATAAAGCCCTTGGTTTTTATATGTTTTCCTCTAGAGAGCTGTATGATAAATGATTGGTACATCAATATACATGGCAAGAGAAGCTGCATAAACATACAAATATATTTAAAATATACAAGTTATTTTTTCATCTTCCACACAGAGTAAGAACTGCATTGTTATTACTCATGTGGAAGTAATGTGCTTTTGCAACACCTTACAATTTCATGAAACTACAATCTACTACAAACTAAGACTAGAATGATTTGGGAGTCAAGAGATAGTGATTTATTATTTTTTACTGTTTTAGGAGAAAGTGATTAAGGCTAGGTCACCATAAAGTAACATTTAGAGACAAACTGCACAGCTGAAACCAGAAGAGTAATTCTCAACTCTGCCCTAAATGTAGAGTGGAAACACAGCACACCCCATCCATAAGGGACAGAGACATGTCACACAAGAAACAATACTGCAAATTTATTTTCTTTAGTTTTAAGTTTTTATAACCTCAACTGTGTTTATCCCACATAAGACATTTTCAGTAATACGAGATCATCTAGTTCACCACAATTGCAAGGAAAATGAGGTGCATGTGAAGTACAAAAAAATTGAAAATACTTGCTTACATTGGATAGACTTAAAATACTGCTCAAGACAAATCGGCTTTTCAGCTTTTTACCTTTGCATTTTGGAAATCTTCTCTGCAGTCCAAAGATAAGCATTGAATGGAGAGAAAAAAAACAACTCCAAAGCAGGTGGAATGAAGAAAGAGGCACATTATTAGAAGAAACAAAAGAAACACCAATCAAGCAAGAAGATACACTCTTCCTATGACAAAGTCCAGAGAAAAACATTTTCCAGGTGTTTCAGAAAGGCATGCTGCTGTCCATCCATCCCAGCTGGGTACATGAATCACACTCCACACTATTTAGTAGTCTGCATTTATACTTGCAATAGAGAGAGCACCTCTTTTGTACTGTACATAATTCCTTGCCCCAAAGAGCTTACAATCTAAGTTTATAAAAAAGAATGCATCAAGTAGCTGGATCAAGATCAAACAAATGAAGAAGACAGGGAGATAATTTTATAAGGGATTAAAATTGGGTTACATTACTAAGTGAGGTAACTTCTGAACATCATTGGCAGTGATGTTCTTAAGACATTAAGTAGCTTTTCGACTAGGTCTTCTGATCATGAAAAACTGGTTTAAAATGTGCAGAATGATGCATTAAAAGTAATCCACGAAAATTCTTAAAAAGAGACTTGTTGGCAAGATACAAAAATGTTCAGTTTGCCGAAGTTCTTCACTTGAGACACTAACTTGTCATTCTACTAGAAAGATACAGATGTTAGGAAATTCATATGTACATGTAACATTTGAATGTAAAAAGCTTTTTACATATAAGCTTAAAATGTTAAATTCTGATTTAAGAATCCTGTTGTTATAAACACAGGCTTAATACTTAAATATTAATATGAAAATAGTGCTATTTTTAAAATGTATTTTAAACTTTAAAATAAACTATGGACAAGATACAGTTGGTTCCAAAGATCAACATTCTTTAACTGCAGTGACTCACTTTTCCCACTTTTTAAAGAAGGGGAAAACTTCTTCCCACTCTGTTCCTGCTACTTGTCAGTTATAATGGAAGTGATCGGTCAATCAACTTAAAAGTTTATTACTTTACTTTGGGGGGGGTATTTGTTTTGTTGGGTTTTTCTTCACATTTCCCTATTTATAAATTGTTTTTTGAAGTCAAAACCTTGCACTGTATATGTAATTTATATGTCACCTTTGTGCCCATTTAGCTATCATTTCTTAATCCCTTTACATGCAAATAGAAACTACCATCTTTCATGCAACTATGACATTCTTTCATACCAGGGAATTTTGCTTTGGATTATATACATAAACCATCTGCAACACTTCCATGACATTTGAAAAAAATGTTGGAATAGCTATAGTTGTAAAAATTCACCACAATTATCCAGTCTGTACATGATAATCAAAAAGAGAAATACATGTTTTTCAATGTAACAGCACAACCAGTAGTAAATCTGACTTGACCTATCCTTCTGGAAGGGAAGCAGATGTTAGGAGAATTTCCTTTATGCACAGAAGTGAACAGTGACGTTAAGGACTGCTAACAAGCAATGATTTATCTTTAATTTTTGAAGGAATTCTCAAGAAAATAAAACCAGATATTAAGACTAAAGAAGTATAAATATATTTGACCCAAGTCAATATTAACATTTACTTTTTAGAAATTACGTTTGTATTAAATTTGCTTATAGGACGATACAAAAGGAGTATAGCCACAGATTACCAAGAGAATCACTTCTGATCAACAGCTAAAAAATGGGAGAAGAAAATGGTCCAAAGATTACAATCAACCACTCCTTGTACATGCCACAAAATTACAAAAAATTCCCTGCAATCCTGTAGTAAAACCCTCCCCCTTATTTCAATGAGTTTCAATTCCCAGGTAAAGATGAATCAACAAAATTAAAATATTGTGCTGTTTTATTGGTGTAAAAATCACACAATTGCTAGTTCTGATTCTGCAGAGATACATCCATGCAGTTAAACATCTATGATCCCACAGCCAGAAGAAGCCATTAAATAGAATATCTGCTGTTAGTCAGCAATTAATGCAAATTTACATATGAGATCAAAATGTGTGTATCGTACAATATACAACAAATCCTAATACAGTACATCAACCTGAATAGCAGGATACACTCAAGGAACTCTGTTAATAGTGAAGCCTGTCTATATGCCAGAGAAGTAAGGCCTGGAAACAAGATGAGACAAGGTACCCCAGAATTCCTAAGAAGCAAAACTGTTCATTTTTTGTTTTACTTTTTTTTTGCTGGGAATTATAAGTTTATAGAGGTATTGACACATTACTTGACAATACAGTTGTAATAGTGAAGACTGGTGGATGTGATCTGCTATTAAAAGGTAATGTGTGAGACATGCAATTACAGGTGGTGCTTAGATAATGTGCAATTAATGTTTGGGGTCTACACCCAACTCTTTTCACAAAAGGGAGAATTAAAAAAAACCTGTTTGATAGACTACCAATTGTGCCATAAATGTTTCTATGCATGTGGCTGAATCAGGATCATGAATGGACAAAATGTGAATGCCTGGCAATCTGTGGTTACATACTCTATAATGTATGCAACAAAAGTCACAAAATCCAATCCAGTTGATATGGCAAACAGCCTACAAGAATTCTCCCAACCTGAGTAAGCTGGTGAATTGCAAAGAGGCCGGCTTTCTAGAATTGTGAACAACTTTCCAATTGTGAAAGGCAGCTTGGGAAGTAACATTGGCTGATGACAGATTAGTAGTTTGTCTCTTTTCTGGCACAATAAAATAAATGCCATAGTGAATGAAGAGTTTATGTGCTTAAAGGTTAAAGTCAACTGATTAGCAACCCTCTTTTGCAAAGATGTTTCAACAGGAAAAAAAACCACAAAAAAATTCCAGTTGGAAATTTTGGCGACAAACTCTGCAAACTCAGTCCAACAAAGATCACGGATGCCCACAGAAAAAAGATGTGAGAGGCAGTGTCACATTCAAGGAAGAAGTCGGTGTTTTCTTTTTTCTCTCTGTACTGAAATTAAAATACTTAAAATACAAAAGTGGACAAATTGACAAAACAGAACCACAACATTTAATGTAGAATAGAGTGCACTGAGCTAGATGCATGGATATTTAAATAGGCCTTGAAACCAATACCCCTTTCAAAATTAGTAAATTCACAGTTAACGGCAGTAGGCTTAGAGGTGAGAGAAGGGTCGAAGTTGTTCCAGTTGGACTTCCAGGGAGATTCTCTCTTCAAGAACATCCTACAAAAGAAAGAGTTTCTACTGACTGTCCACAGAGAATGAGTACTAAAAATTTCCTCATGCAATCAAAATGGTAAGTATCTGCTTCGGTTTTAAGAACTTATTTTCTAGAATCTCGATATCTCCTCCCATAATCTGAATAGAACATTGGCTGGCTAGTAATTACTTATAATTAAAAATCAATACTTTGCTCCAAGGTGATGTAATTTAGTATTTTTTTCCTTTATTTCAAATCACCCAAACTCAAATTTGTGACCAGATGCAAACCCAACTATGATATTTTCAAATGAAGTCTAAAATGTTAAGGGTGTAAGCTCTCACCTGAGTTAAGAGTACTGGAAACTCACCATTTTTTTTCTGCAGTTTTTCCTCTTATGTGAATTTTATGCACCTTTTCTCTCATAAATAGTAACAAGTGAAATTCAGGTTTGAGTTTTTAAAATGGCCTAACTTCCATTCTAGACAGTATCTTATTAATTCATGTTTACATTTAAGATTTTTAAAAATTATCTTGGTAGTTAAAATTAGATATCTTAGGTAAGAAAGATGGCAGGCGAAAGACATTAAGATGATGCCTACAGATAGCTCCAAAACAATGATAGCTGACCTAGATAAACAAATCAGTATTGTTGCACTATACTAATAAACTGCCAATTTTGCATTTCAGATTATTGTATTTGTTTAAAAATACTTATAATTTATAATTTTATTAGGACTTTAAGGCTTGCTGTTTCCTTCAGAATAATACAAACCACTTCAGCTGCTTTCCTTGGTACTGCTTTTAAAGTATGTGATGACCACAACAGATAACTTAGTATTAATAATTCGTGGTAAAATTTTAGTATAGCCAGGAGCAAATCAATACATTGAAAAATATGTGTTTGTAGAAACAAAAGTGTCATTTGTCATTTCACAAAGCTTGTCACAAATAGGTATATTTGATGATCTACAAAAATAGGTAAGTATTTCATACCAATATCCTCTACTACATTTATCATTGTTTTGCAGAGATGCCTGTTACTGTGCATCACTAACATCTTGCTTTCTGAGGCTCTTCTCTTACACAGACAAAGTTTAAGGAATTACCTTTAGTTGCTGCTGTAGTTCACTGTTCAATCTGGCCAAAACAGTGTTGGTTTCCTTGTTACGTCTGATTGATGCCTGAATTGCCTTCTTATCTTTCCCCACTGATCTGAGAATATATTAGAAGTACTGTAGTAAGTCATTCTGCCACTTAGCTGTACATCTCACTTATAGAACCCCTTCTTTAAGTGAGTGGAATCCTCTTTTCAAAATTTTTTAACTTGTTACACTGTTAGATTTTCCCTCTTCTGTCTGGCTTGATTAACCATGTTTGTTTGCACGGAAACACAGATATATACATTTCATATATGCACACACGGTTGGTTCCAATCAAAGAGCAAGCAGCGCATTTTAAAAACTTGTCAAAATCAACTTTCTGAAGGCCCAACACAGCGTACCACATTCATTTACCTGAAAACGACTACTGCAATAAACTACTTTCATGCTAGGACACACAGACTACACATTTTGGACTGTTCAGAGCAACCATTTAAAATTAAACACTACAACTTAATACTTCCACCACTTATTTCCAACATACTTGCAGAAGCTAAAAAGAGTTCACACTCCAAAATTCAAAATCTCTTAAAAGTCTCCCAGTAGTAGAGGCTTTGGGATGACCTTCTTCAAAAAGCAAAAACTTTTAAAATTGTTGAATTAATCTAAATTAAACACACTGAAATTATTTGCAACTCCTGGAACAGAAAGTGTGTATGCTGTTTAAATGTAAACTTTCCAGTAACAGATGTATTTATATACTTCTTGGGTTACCTAGGAATAGATGGCTGTGAAGCAAGAACAGCAGCTATGACACCTGTTTTCTGTGTATGTTCCTCAGCTTCAGGTCTTAGCTCATCTTCTGATTTTAATCTTCTACGAATAGGCTTCGGTGGTGGAGCAAGTGGGGTAGTGCCTTTACCCTGAACAGGAAAACACAGCCTATTAATTCTCTGAAACATTTTATTTGGATTATAACTTGGTAACTTGTTTGTGATTTATATTCAGTTACTGAGCCAACTGGATTTACAACCCATCAGGTATTTTCTGATGGACATCTAGCTGCATTCTCATACGGTCTGGAAAAAACCCGAAGTACGAAATCCTGCCACGTGGTGAAAGGCCACTAAGTTGCTACACTGACAAAGAACTGTGCAAGCAGAAACACCATGGTACAACTGAGTACTGTAAACACACAGCAACTCAGAGCACACTTTCCCCCCAGCAATTATATGTCTGTAACCAAATAAAAAGCTACTGTTAATCAAGTTCTGCACTAAACATTTTGATCTGTCTCAAAAATTTGAAAACTTTCAAGTATCTTAATTTTCTGCTGTTTCAAGAATAAATTGAATCTGCTGCAAAAATTCACCATATACATGGCTATTTCAAGCACATATTGGACCTAAGAAAACTGGGTTCAACTGGACACATATAAAGCTGCCGTTGCAAATCAAAACAGACATTTAATTTCATATACATCAGACCAACTGTGCTCTTCTTCCAAGGGTATTTTGCATACCGCACTAGTGGGGGGGACATTAGCAGGTGCTTTGTCTTCAACTCTTCCATCTGCCTTGGCAACTCGTAGAGAACTTGCAGAATCAGAGGGCTTTTCAACCTAAAAAAATAAAAATTGTATTTAAAAATGTACTTCTTAACAAATATTTCATTTGGCAACAACTGGAATAAGAACAAGTATGCTGTGTTCTGATACATGAATACAGTTAACACCCAAAATTCCAGTTCAATTCTTATTTAGAAACGCGAGTCCAATGTTACAATGCACTGTATAGCACACAAGAGGCCGTGGCCTGATCACAAACTGCTACAGCTGTTTCTGCTATTACAGTACCACCATTATCTATTTGTCACTGCCAAAGGTTAATCCCTCCAGTGGAACACAATGTGACCGTTCCCCAACCACCTCAATTGAAAACAATCAGCAAGCTTAATTTAAGCAGTTTTCAGTGGCAGCTTAAGCTCCCATAGCTGGTTTTGCAATGAGGTACATGGAGAGTGCTCAAATGGTTCCACGTCACTGACCCTCCTGAACAAAGTAAGCAAGAACATACTGCTGACAGCTGGGAGAACTTTAAAGCACCACAGGGACTTTTGCAAGTGAGGATGCAGAAATGTCCCAGAGAACTTACAATATGGATAAAAGCTACAAATTATGAAAGGAGAACACAAAGTAATTTCTGCAGTAGCAGCTAGCTATCATGACATTAATACTAAGGCTTCCAAACTTTTAAGTCTTATGTCTATAGCAGGAAACAAGGTTTTGTAAACATATTTAATGATATATAGAAGCATGCCAGAGCTCTATTCACTTTAGCTGTTTGTCCAATGACTTTGAAAAAAGGCAGATTAATGGAATTTTAGCAGATGCTTACAATACTTGACAGTCATCTCTTTTATTAAGGCATGTCTTTATTAAGACATTATTTAAAAATTACCAGCAAGTCATTTGGAAGGCTGGCAAGAGTGAGCAGAAGAAAGGTTTTGCTTGTGCTAAGTCTCAAATGCACCAACACAATTATGTTTGTGCACATATATGCTAATAAGCACAAAAATATTTTAAATTACAATCAAGAACTGAGACAAAAAGAATCCCTTCTGCGTAGGTGTTTGGCAATGACTAAATAAGTGGAGCAGTGTGCAATGTAATTATTTTCTAGCAACGGATTGAGACATCTTAAAATAACAAAACAGAACAAAAAACCCCAACACAACACACCACTGACAGAAAACAACAGAAATAGGTTTTAACAAAGTCTCATAACATTGGTGGTACCAAAGCAATTGACAAGACCTTAATTTCTACTCACCTGCAGGACTTCTGAGTGCGTTTCAATTTCATCTTCTTCCTCTTTGTTTACACCTGAAACAGCAAATGCCTCAAACTGGCTGAAGTCTGCAAAATTTGGCTGTTCTGGTATTTGTTGAGGTGAGGTACTGGTATGAGCTATTAGGCCTTCAGCATCCACTGGGCGATGCACATGAGGACCTGTGCCCTGCAATAAAATAATAAAAATATTTAGTGACAGAATGTTAAAGATTATTTGCCTTATAAGTGGACAAAAATTTATGTCCTATCAGTAGAAAAACATGCATCTCATGTGAGACATACACGGAGAAATATTTAAGAGAACAGGAAGCTCAGATATGCTGTTATCCAGGGAATAAGACCAAAGAGGGATGCAATGTAGCACTAGCTAGACTAACTGAACAGTAGATACTTCCGCTGTGACAGAGCCAGTTGGGCTCTGGGGGCTTGATACAGAGTTTTAGTCTAGTTCCATAGGAAAACATGCCTATGTTATCATCCTGTGTAGAATGTCTGTCCTTGTACCCTCCCTTCCTTGCACGTAATTTCTGAAACACTGACTGACTTCAGTTGCTGGTAATGCAAATTCTGACAAGTAGCTGCTGGTGAGAAAAAACTGAAAAGCAATTTTATCTGTCCCATGTCAGATCTACACAGCAGTTGAAGGGTTCAACTGGCCGAGACAAAGAAATAACTTTTTCTGTATGAGCTTTCTACCAAACCAGCTAACTGAAATCACTCAGACTGGGACTGCAAAGATCACCAAGTCTGTGACAAATGAAGAAGTGGAATCACTCCTTTTGGGAGCAGGCATGTTACGTAAAACTCAACCCTGTGCCAGACAAATAGAAGACAAACCCTTATTTTGCAAAACTCTGAAAGATGTTGCAATCTTTGTTAGGGCCTATGAACTATACAGGAGAGACAACGAAATGTGAAAGGATAACTTTTCTCTCTTTCCTACAAGTCAGAGCTCCAGGGCCACTGATTCCCCAATACCTACTTTAATTCCTACCCATGGTTCCACCAGAAGCATTTTTTATTCAGGAAATACTAACATTTGGCTATAGTCTAGGTTTTGCCATCATCTACATCCTGGTGCTTTCAAAAATATATCAAGCAATGATACTCATTTTAGAGATAGATTAAAATTCAGTTATATAAAAATAATGCACTGAGTTAGATTGTGATTTTTCAGAACTGACATCACCTGTGAAGGCTGTGGTCTTGGAGGCACTGCAGGGGGATAGGCAACAACTCCAGACTGTTGCTGTCCTGTAAAAGACACATCACATTTAGCCAAGATTGCTACTTCATACGTTACAGTGCTACAAAATTTTCTTAACTGTCAACATGAAGAAATGCTGCATTTTGTCCACATATTAACCTGTCATATTGAGGCCCCAAATTGTAATGTCACCTCCTTTCAAACTGGCAAACAGACAAAACAAGGATTAATCAGAACGTGGATCTTCTCCTTTGTTCCAGCTCAAAGTACAGACATGGTCATAGTCTTCTGGTCTTAGTATCTTAGTCTTTTTGTGTTTTCTTTTTTAAAGAAAAAAAAGCTCATAGTATTTTCTGATACATTTCTTAGTATTTCTCCTCAATAAAAGCTCTTAGTATTTTCTCATACGTTGTGATCCTGAATTTAAAAGTACTGACAAGTCAGAAGTCCAATAAAACTCCGTAAGCAGAGCAGCAGAAGTGACCTTTAATCATTTCCTCTGAAGTCAAATACGAAATATCCACCTCTAATACATTTGATTCAAAAAGGACTCCCCTTGAAAATTTACTGCCAGATGCAATTCACTGGATGTGGGTATACAACCAAAATATTATTTAGTGACTTTGCTTCCCACATTCATCCAAAGAACTACAATGCCAGAATTCAGAACTGGCTTCTGAATTAGCTACTTAAGTAAAGTTCAATATAAATTTTAATACAAACAATACAGTAGGAGCGGCAACATTTTCAGCTTTTTTTATTCAGAAGCACTGTTTTAAAAACCAGCTCTCTAAAAAGCATTGTCTGCTTCAGGAACACACATGCTGAAAAATAATATACACTAAGAACACAGCATATCTACCTGGGGTAACTGAAAAGGATCTGTTCATATCTAAAGATGACGACCGAGAATGAGAAGCATGAGGCCTTGGAGGGGGTGGTGGTGGTGCAGTGTTATCTGGAGATGTTCCTGAATGTGATCTGCAAAATACATAAGCTTCTGTAGTGATTTTAGGTGGCTACAACAGAACTAAAAATCAAAAGCTCTTCAAAGCATGCAATTAAAAAAAAAAGTTTGACAGAGGTAAAAGAACCTGATTGCCATTGGTTTTCAAGATTGCCAGATTAGTTTTAAACTTCCAGTATTCTTTGATTTTACAATTGTTTTCATTTTTCCATTTACTTAAATATCCCTTATCCAAATTATCCTTATATTACCACATGTAATTTATCTTTGGGAAACCAGCAGCTTGACACACATCCCAAACAATGATAGTTCAGGAACAGAGAATGCTAAATATGGTAATTCCATCCAGATGGTAGTCACTATAATTTTTAAGATGTAGCCAACATCCTGTTTAGGTTAAATGGGTAAGTTCAATTTCATTAAAGAAGAATATTGGTTTTCTGTTGGACCTGCCTCCATGTATATCGAGCTCAAGAGTATCTCAGTGTATGAGATACCAATTGAATTCTCTGCCTGAAATTTTCCCAATCTATATACTTGGCAGAATCTTCAGAAATTTTGACTCATTCTTAGGTAGGATCACCATCTAGTGGATACCCATTGTAAATTCATGGAGAACACATGCAGAAAAGACAGAAGGATAAATTACTGCACTGAGTGCCATTTAAGTGGGATTTACTGTATACAGAATTTCTGTACAACTTCCTTTTAAAAACAGTTTGCAGAAGCTTCCTAACTAGTCCAACTTGAACAAGACAGATTTACTGAATCACTGACATGAATACAGCTGCTCTTTTATTCAACTTGTGATAAAATCTTTTCTATGACTGACTTCTGCAACATTTTTCTATAACTATCATAAGATGTAAACTAGGAGAGGTAAAAGGTACCCAAGTTTCACATGAAACCTGGAATTCCTGAATGCTTAAGTCCAGACAGAAAACTCAGTTATCACAATAGAAAAGTTTATTTTCTTAATATATTCTCTACAGTAAGTTTATTTTCTTAATAAATTCTCTATGGCAATTCTTCTGTAACACTGTGTAACTCTCCAGCTGATGAAATTCAAATCTAATTACACTGACTCCTTGGGTCATCCCTCTAGCCTGTATAGTAAAAAAGCCACAAGCAGAATTAAAAATGGGAGAAAGTGTTTTAAGGACAATCCTGAAGTATCATTATCTGACACAGCTTTGTCAGTTTTTGCTTTTTGAAAATACAAAAAAGTAGTCTGGACTATTGGTAGGATTAAGGACAGTATCATCTCTATATAAAATTTCAATTGGTGGAAGAGATGCCAGTGGAAGGAAGTAAAAGAGTAAGTGGGACAACAGACTTCCTGTGTGGATACTGGCACAACTACCAGGTAAGGACAGAAGCTCCCTGTGCCATAATGTGGGAACTCATCAGAAAGCTTCACTCGTCTACACAAGTTCAGCAAGAGAACCCAACCCAAAGTCAAAGAGAAAAAAGACATGTTGAAACCATCATGTTGACAGTGCAAAAACATACATAGAAGAATGATAGAATCACATTTTCCATTAAGTAACAACAGAGGAAAGAATCTTTCAAGTTGCTGTACTGACAGGTAAATGGAAATCTTTCTTTGCTATTGAAGTCACCCTAATTATTTCTGTTTTGAAACTTACCTCTGAAACTGATTGTAAGATGGTTAATGGCGTAGCTGGTTTTAATCCTATTCAGGCAGATTTAATGGGAACAATTAGCACCAGCTAGTACAGCACATTCTCTTATGTGAAATGATGCACTTGTTGGTTTTGTGCTTGCATAGCTTTCTCCAATCCCTTAATTTACACTGGCCTATGACTGCCCTTTATTTTATATAAGTCTATTATTAAAAGAGATTGAATTACTGCCATGGTATTCTTAATTTGTGTTTAATTCTTCTTTTAGGCTACAGTGTCATAAGGTCCTTCTACAATAATGCCTAATGGATATTTTTAAAAATACAAAAAGTTGGTTTCAAGTAACAGCATCGTCTCATGTGCTTACATTCCCTGGTGTTTAAAGGGAAAGTCTTTATTAAGATTTCTGACTGAATGTGGAGCTTCATGTGGAGCATTTGTTTGGCCCATCTCAAACAAATTTTTAGACAACTCTTTTTTAAAAATTTTCACTTTACACACTAACAAAAGCAACATACATTGTTAATGCATTAGAAATCAGACTGTCTCCAGATTCCTGAGTGTTAAAGTTACAAATCTATTTTGCAAATATTTTACAAGCTAGTTATCAAATACCAAGAAGCTGAGAACAGGCTTTTTTAAACACTTTCACTTATTTTTTTTCAAGCTGCTACTCTACTGACCGTTGCCGTGTTACAGCATTTCCAATTTGCTCTGGATCTGAAGTGTAAGAGTCTGAACTGCTGTAGCCATCTGCTGGGAAAAGAAAATACAGTTTCATATTTGCTTTGCATCGTTACCATATCCTAACTGATAGAAGTAACAAATAATTTCAAATATCCAATTTGTATTGTTAAGAAAAGGTCTGTGTTCTTATATTGCTTCCCTGTAAGGTATCGTGGTCAGGATTCAAAATCCTCAAGTCTGAAGAATCGAAGGATGCAATACAAACCAACTCCACTTACCAATGCTATCAGTTCTGTTTACTACTGGCATGTACTGAAGAATAAATAATGACAATAACATTTTGTATTTAAAATACAAAATACAAGTTTTATAAAAATGGTAATTTTTAAACACTTGACATTCCACCACTTCAACAATCTAGTGAACAACAGTAAGGGACATCCAAGGACAAACAGCAAGGGGTAGGATATGACTGATTTTAGAAGTGCTGAAGGATTGTCACCAACCTTAGAAATCAGAAAAAGGAAAGGGTATGTACAGTTCACATACTAACTCAATGGCTTTGCTACTACTGTAACTTCTGCACCTCCAAGGCTGGTGGTTGACTTTGTTTTGGATTAAATCTTTCTAAAAGCTTTCAACTTTTGGTTAAGGTAACATACAAAAATGAAAGATGCTATTAAAGCATCATGTAGACAGATTCTTTAAGGACATCCTTACCCTTAGAAGCTCTGCAAAGCCTCAGGTTTTTTTCCCCAGAAATGAGGAGCCTCACAAAAATCACAAGATTTATATGGAACGAATGAAGATAGAAAAATTGACCACAGGGTAATTTATCACAAGGAATTATTCTAGAGCACCAGGTAAATCAAAACTCAAGGTGGAAAGTCACTGGAGCAAATGGAGTCAGTTTATTTGTTATCAGTGAAGAAGAAAATTCTACTCAAAAACATCAAGATTCTTCTGAAGCACCCACTCTCAAAGGATTACTTTAACCTCCTAGGACACTGAAGTTTTCGGAAGCGTTAAGACACATCAACCAGGCAACAGAAATGAGAATCCTAGAGATGCCTTTTCTGATAAACAAGGCACATTCTTACCTGTTACTCTTTTAATACTTTTTCTCCTTAACACTGCAGCTGCTACAGGGTGCTCACATCTTACACTGCAATGTGGTTTGTTTTATTTCACTACATTCTTCCTCTGAGGGAAGATTATTGAAGATTAATCTACACACAGATAAGGAAATGGGAGCACCAAAAGGTCCTCTGAACTTAGATCCTGCATACAGTAGTAGTTCCACATTAAAATGTTTGCTCCTTCTTTTGCATGAGAAAACTACTTGGTAAAAACAGAACTCTGCTTGAAAAGTAGAACTCAGACATCATCAGAACACTGGTCAGAATGAAGAATATCACTGAAACAGTTTACGAGGAAAGCAAAACACATTGCAAGAAGGTATTTCCTAAATTCCTCCTGTATTACAAATCAATCAAAATACTTCTGGTCTAAATAATGCAAAGGACTTAAAAATAATGAGTTCTTCAGTCTTTATTTTACTGAAGAAAAGTTCCCAGCCTGAAGAAAACAAACAGAAAATCTCAGAAAGACTTCAGAAATTCATTTAGGTTACTTATTAAGACCTCTCTTAATATAAGACAAGTGGACTAATCAAATCAAAATAATGCAACATACTTTGAACACAGAAGGAAATGAGAAGGAAATAAAGAGTTGAAAAGATACTAAAACTGGAATGTAGAAGTCTATCGCATTTTCTTAGTAGCTAAGCCAGATGAGAATTGCCTGAAAATTTTGTGGTCGACACATTTTCACTCTTTAGCAAACATGGTTCTGAGGAAGAAGAATCAAATGCTACTTAGTCAATCCCACTTTATGTACATTCAATTTTTCATTCTAGGATTAAAATAGAAAACAGCAAGATGGAAAAGAGCTGACAAAAATGAACTTTCTTGAGCACACAGGGCAGAAAAACAACTCCAGGGACATCAGTAGAACTTTCTTAATTACTACTTCTAATACATACTTTATATCAGAAATGCTTCTGTTCTGAGGTAAGTTTATCTCATTTTAGAGCTGCTACTATCCAGCAAGTTTTCATTCACTACATTCTGTGCAATGTAAGAAATGAGACCAGAAAGCACTTCGATACTTACTAACTGTATTTCCAGCTGTAAATTTTACAGATGAACTCATTTTATTTTCTTCTGGGAGATCTGATGGTTTCACAAGTAGTGGGCTAGTAGGGTTAGCATGATCTAGACGGAAAAACAAATATAAATGAACTTACTCAAACTAACCTTTATTTCTGATGCCAAAGCTTTACACTGGTTTTCTGCCCTTATCTAAGTGCTGCACTCAAGACTAAAATGTGTGTACTTTAACTCAGAAATAACACTATTACAAGGCAAAACTTCAGTTTTCAGCATTAAGAGCTGTGAATCTTCACCTATTTACAAGGCCAAAGAAATTTTAAAATAAATGTGTTCTCGATACTATTCTCTTATGCTGAAGACTCTGCATGAGTTCTATGACTTTAGGAAATACTGGCACACAGCTGTAAATTAAACTCCTACTATTCCTCAAGAAAATTTATCAAACCACCTTGCTTATTATGGACCAGAGTATTAAAAAAAGGCCTGCCAATACTCCCAAATGCTGTCAAGTTTAAAAAAAAAATTTAGTTTTTTTGACTGCAGCAGAGCAAGCTTTATGAATGCAGGCTGTCATTTCCGTGTTCAGTTTCCTTCAGTACTTAACAAGGACACCTGAACATTATCCTGGAGGTCCAAATCCAATCATGATGCTCCTGAACTACTCTGCAACACATGATCTTCTGGAGATGGTAAAATCCTCACTGTAGCAAATGACCAATTCAAACTCTGCACTTATCTGAACAGCATTCTAATTCTTAACTCTGAGCATCTCAGTAATTATGCTCATCATACATTCATCTCTGGTGAAGAAAAAAAGTAAGTACGTTTAAGGAAGTAAAACCAACTCTAATTGTACCAAACTTTCAAAATTAGCAAGAGAAAATATCCTACCACTTCCAGTTCTTTTAAGCTCCATTTCCTGCATGTGGATTTTGCTTGGAGTCATTCTTATGGGAACTGGGTGCACAATTGCAGTGTCCTGTGGAAGAGATCACAGTTATGTTAACTTAGTTTAAATCATTCTATTAAGAGTCTCTGACACCATGTGAAATATCAAATCTAAACAAAATTTCATAGATTTAGTTTATTTGCACAGTTCCAGGCAACTGAATATATCCATGAAACCTAAGCGCTCTAAGCCATAGTCTCTGTCATGGTAACTTAGCTACTTTAAAATGGCACTAGAATATGTTTTTATAAATAACTGCAAATAGGACCTGAATTTTACCAGCTTTCCACCATTTTTGGCATATCAGACATCTAGTACTTTGAGCACATCTTAAAAAAAAAAAAAAAGAAAAAAATTGCAACTTAAACCCTGACACCTCAACTTTACTTATGATGCCTCAGAAAATTATGGCCTCTCTAAATAATATGAGTAATGCCCAGTGAAATAGGTATTTTGTAGTAATTTCAGATATTTTCTTGAGTCTTTAAAATAGCAAAAATCCTCTAAACTTCAGTATAATAAACCCGATGGAATATACCTCTAGATGGGCACTGACCTTACACTTAGGCATTTGTTGTTCAGTCAAGGGGCTCTGTTTAAAGTACTTTATAGACAGTCCTTTCCATTTGGTTTGGAGACTGAACACAGACAGCTTAAAAAAATAACCTCAAAACTTAGAAGTAGCCTAAAAATATGGACTGAGCTGTCTGAGGTTTTTTTACTGTCATCTATATTCCGAATATATGAATGGGTGGGCCAATGACAGCACAAGAATACCCCCACATTACATTCTATCCTAGAAATAACAAGAAGTTTCAAAACTACTCTTGTATCAGAAATTTAATCTGTTCTGACTCAAGTAGATAAATTTCAGCAGGTGTAATACATCTAATACTGGTATTTTTTGAAACCATTTCAACAACTTTCACTTCTCTTGCTGCAAACAATATTAAAATCACTTTCTAGTCACAACTCAAACACTCTTGTTGCAGGAGGCTTTTAGGAATAGTTACCACTTTAAAACACTTTTTTTTTTCCTCTCTGTAATGAGATTATCATGCAAAGATCACTTTTGTTGTGGCTGCTTCAGACCTCTGCTCTAATGTGCAGCTGTTACAGAAGTCATGCCTCAAACAGTTAAATGGATTTTACATAATGCATTAATTTACATAATTAACCTAATTTTACATAAAACAACATGTTACCAACTTTGACTTAATAAAGGCATATTATGCTCCCATACTAAGGGATGAATGTACTGTTTCACTCTTTCCATTTATCTTTTACCTCCAAAGCAGCTGCTTTTCCAACTGAAAAAGAATTGGTCTGTGAACTGACTCTGTGGATAGCTATTAACAACTGCTTGACAAAGCTGATTTTCTCTCTTCTGGGGAAGCAGTTTTTCCATAAATCAGTCCTACACATCACTACTGAGACTGCTAAAACAAAGTCTGCCTTCAGCTACTGAAAATTTGTCATCATTTGTTCTTATTTTAATATGGAAACCAAAGACTCTTACCCCAAAGTCTGTTACTTTAGCAAGTATCAAAGATGCTCACCATTCTTTTCTAAAATATAAGCATTTCAAGGAAAGGACTCAAGAATGTGATTGCCCCGAAGAAAATTTTGCATTTCCAGTGAATTTCTCTTTCTACATATACACATATACTCTTATATAATAAGAGTTTTTCATACACCATCACTGCTCTACTTTTTAGAGTATCAACATATTAAAAAATTGAAACTTCAGATTTCTGTCATTTGTTAATTATGTGTGGAAATAAATTACTCTTATTGCAGAACTAAGACTCTTTACTGTCAAGCAGTTATACACAGTAAGTAACAACTATGAACTGATTTACATCATGTTTACCTCATTAGAACATAAAAATACAGTATACTTAAAACAAGAACAATCTCAGATGAAAGAGGGCTGGTTTTTGCTTTAAGTAGGACATTTTCACTTGTTTTGAATGTTTACTAAAGGTTAATTCTAAACATGGAAAACAGTGCGGTTTGAATTCTAGCTTTTGGCATCTAAAAATGCTATTTTCTACATAAACATCAGAGTTAACTTTGAGACTGAAGCTCTGATGCATTTAAAATATATGTATATTTATGTACTATATCTTTTCAGAAGGGACAGGTTTATTACTAAAAGCAGCTAAATGTGTATTACATACACCTATTATATTTTGTTATAGAATCAAATGGGCACCAACACTGTCATTAATTAAATTAAAATGGACACTCGGTGGTAATTAAATCTGTAAAAAAAAGCCGGATGAAAGCAGCAGCTAAATACTGCATTTCTAATGCATTTCAGAACTGCTTTAATGTCACATGCTGTAGAGCTTAAAACCAGCAGAACTTGAAACACTGTAGTGTATTTCTGGCTCCCAAATTTTGCAAGATATTTAACTACATAATCTTTCAGAGCACTCCTCACTGAGTAAAGCCTTAGAACACCACAGGTTTAGCTGGAGAAATACTAAAAGCCTTATTAAAAAGTAACTTGATAAAAACATTTGGAATATGAAATACTACGCCCATTAAAGCCCAGTAGCTTTTTTCACAGAAGTTGGCACTGTCTTTGTGAAAATCAGGCTCTGCAACTTGAAGAAACCAAAACAACACTGAAGACAAAATCTACAACAGAACTGGTTTATCACTGGGAGTGGCCCTTGTACACATCTTTTCAAAAAAGTATGTTAAAATATTTTGTGTATGACAGATTTTGACAGCAGTATTGTATTAGGTCAAAATCAACAGGAAAAAAGCATTCTTTGCAATCAGCAATTAAACATGAGCAGTACTAGAAAATCTTAATTCCAAAAATAAGCAAACAAGCTAAGAAGCCTGCCACCATTCCCCAAAAAGCAGTCCATGGAATCATGCATAACAGCTAAATACAATGAATGGAAATTCAGTGTTAATAAAATTAATTTCAAACAAGCAAGCTAAGTGATTGACTTACAGGATCAGCTGGTGCAATGTTAGAATCAAATTGGGTCAGAGTTTGTGAGCTTGAAGAGCGTTCGCTAAATGTCTCCCACTGCTGAACAGACAGAGGAGAGAAGTCAGCATGATGAGGAAGATGGGAGTAAAAGATCACTGAGGAGATTTAGCATAGTAGTTCAGAGGTTGCACTGGAAAGTACTATATTTGCACAGGAGAGTACTTCACTTGGGAAGCACACTAATATATATTAAGTATTTCTATTTCAGTCTGAGATTGTTGTGGAACCAAGTTTGTTATCTGTCAATATCGCTCTTTACATTCACATTATAATGAAGATACAGGTGTACAGGCAACCCAGAAGTACCTTCAGAGTTCATGCTTGCCAATGAAAATCATCCAAGTAAAAACCTGGTTAAGCCATTCATATAATTTAAAGATAAAAATCAGAGACACATTGTGTGCACATTGCAGTCGTAAAATCCACAGAAAGGTTCCTCAGCTTTGTAGCTGCCAAGTTTCAAACATATTTAGTAAATGCTGATTTTCTTAAAAAAATCCCAGACAAATGACCACTGAGCAGAGTACTCCAATCACACCAGTTTAGCTTGCCAGTGCAACCCCGGAGAAGTGATTCTACGCTGTAAAAGAGCATTTTCACAAGTCTAAATCACTGACAAGGCAAAGAATTAAATTCAAACATACTGTTGATTGCTAAAAGCAAATAAGTCAATCTCTGAACAATTTTATAAGGTATGGGCATGCTGTATCAATACATGGCTGTCAAGAGTCCTCATGCAAACTGAGTCAAGTTACAGCCACAACTGGATCAGCAAAGGACTGAAGGAAATAAAATTAGTCTGTGATCTGGAATCCAGATTAAAAAAATCACAACAGGAATGCTAAACCTGTTCTATTTTGGTAAAATAACAAGTAAATACTAAATAAGTTTCAAACACTACAAATACAAGTTTCAAAAATTACAAATACAAACTTTTTAGTGCCCAGAAAATTTGACAAAAACTATGTTAGTTACAGTTGTGGAAAGAACTTGGGAGATGGGCTCAATGACTGTTGAGGCTCTTTTCCAACTCCGAATATTGTGTGATTCTGCGTGTGATGTTCTTGTCCCATCTCCATAGGTAAATCAATCTAAATGATTCCAGAAGATATAGGACAAACTATATGGTGTCAGTCAACCTATTCTCAGGTCCCCCTCTACACTAAACTATATTCAGTGAACAGCCTGTATGTGAACCAAGTCTAAAACAGTTATTTCAGACATAACTTCTTAAGGAAATTCTTAAGTAACTGTTTACAATCAGATGAAATGAAATTAGAAAAATATTAACTAAATTTGAATTGCTGTCATGTGTGGTGAAACTTCTTGTAGAGAAAGAGCCTTATCTCCTCATTTCAAACTCTAAATTAGGGCAAAGATTATCAAATTCTATTCATATGGGGGTGGGTATTTTTTCTGATTTTTTTTTATTGTTCTGGTCTTTTGTTGGTTTGAGGTTTTTGTTTGTTTGTATTTATTTTTAACCAAGAAAACTACCCTCTTCATGGACAGAAGCTAACAAAACCTTTTTAGGAAGGATTCCCAGCTGCTCTGTCCCCCTTTTTAATATTCCCTGTATTAAACAGTTTGTCTCTGTGTCACTCCACTACTTCATGAAGAGGCAGCACTGCAAGTACTTTGGAGCTATACAAACCTGTTGAGCGAGCCAGTTTTCACTAAGTCAGAAATTTAATGGCCAACTTCTGCCAGCCTTTCTCCTGATTTGGCCTCTTGCATTTGCACAGCTGCTCATTTCATAAAACATATTAATATTTATTTTAGGTCCACCATTAACCTTTTAAACTTCATTTGGCCAGCAGCTTGAAAGGTACTAATGAGACTGGCAAACAGACCATTTGATTACAGAAATACAGTTTCTTAATTTTTCAAAAATTCCATAGGGCATACAGCACTTCTGTTATAGCTAAGATAAATGGTAAAATATTATTTGTTACAGATGGATGCTCCATTTATCTTATT
The DNA here is from genome assembly GCA_036785705.1 of Acanthornis magna. Lineage (NCBI taxonomy): Eukaryota > Metazoa > Chordata > Aves > Passeriformes > Acanthizidae > Acanthornis > Acanthornis magna. The sequence goes on along the minus strand of JAWUZG010000040.1, from coordinate 14,772,772 downwards.
GTACTGCTCTGAATCCAAACTGCAGGTACCTTTATTACTTGTCCTTGGGCTCCCTAGCTGGACACAGACAGATTAACACCAACACCTTCTGACTGCTCCAGGAAATATGCTGTTGTGCTCCATCCTGAAATACTACCAGAAGCCAGCTACTGCTAATTCCCTGGTTAACAGAAAGCTAAATATATTAAGAAGCTACTGGACTGCATCTTAAACTCTGCAAAACATAAAAGCACTGACAGGATAAAACTCATGCTAGCTAAAACTAGAGTATTTGTCTTCTAGACCTGCAAAAATTATATTAAACTACTTTTTAAAGGTTAATCACTAGAAACTAAAACTCATAGCAACCTGAACCATTACTAATAGAACACCAAGACATTTGAAACAATGTGTAACAGTTGTGAACTTTAAAACAAATCTCCATAACTGTGCTATAGCTAATATGACTGCATGGCTATACTAGACAGTTTTCATAAAAAAATTAGCAGGTTTTCCAATTACTTTAAGCTTCCAGAACTAAGTGCTCAGCCTTGAGACTTGGTTGGAAAAGAGGTCTGGTTGGACAAGATGTCTGAAGTGAGAAAGAAGTGATGAGTGAAGAGATGAGAATGTGAAGCATGTGGTATCCAAAGTTAGGTAGATTTTCATTGTGCTCTTTATTCTGAAGTTTCAAACTGATGCCTGGGTCTATACTTGGAGCCACCAGTAACTGAACCCTGCAACTGCATTCTATAAAACAACTATGAGCTAGAAAGAATGGAGTAACCAACGGTTTTGAGACTAATAGGATGAGACTGTCTGGAATGACAGATAATCCAAAGATGCAGAGCTTTTACAAGCAATTCATTTGTTGATAACATTTGTAAGAGATTGAAAGAGGAAACAATTAGACTGGTGCCTGCAGCAATACCAGAAATTTTTTCATGGAATTAAAAACTTGAGGACTTTGACCTGACTCATGCTGAAAAGAAAATGCTGAGGAGAAAGAAACATGCACAGCAACACATCTGAAAAACCAGAAATTCCTTTGTGTTAGAACAAAAAATCCTCTAAACATTTAGTTCAACTCTTATTTTAGTATAGTTAGTATCCAGTAGTATAGCTACTGCGAGAACTTTTCCAAACCTCTTAAGTTTTAGTAGACTTTCAGAAAGAAATACCTTATCTATGTGAATGGACAGTCAGTTTTATAAGACAAGATTCTGGCTGACAGAATTGCAATTCACTTTGTTCCACAAGTGGAATTACCCTATTCAATTGGTGCAAGTTGCATTAGACACTGAAGGAATCAGTTCAATTATGATGCAGGTTACCAAATGATTAGCTTATTAAATCTTTACTGAAAACACAAGTGAATTTTAATACAGATGCAGACATTTACAGCTTTTTAGCAACAACTGAATGAGTATCTCTCCACCTCCCTCTTAAAACATAGCCTCCTACCAGCAGTTTGAATCACTGTCAAACAGGACAACCAAGAATCACTAAATAACTTCCAATATTTATTTTAGTAAGGATGTGACTATGAGGCTAGCATTTGCCCTTACAAGGAACAGCACACTTTATATTCCCTCCTCAGAAACGAAGGAAGTTTCCTCTGCTCCTGACTTTAATCTTAAAAATGTGTATTTTCTGCTTCATGCTGACTTTCCTTTGGTCTGTCTAAATCTTTTACTACCAATTTTCTATTCACTTGAAGTCTAATGAAGAAAGAAATAAAGAGACAAAAACCTCTTTTAATAGAAGAAGGTAATACTCAGCTACTGACAGAACTATCTTACACATTAAAACAAGTTTTCAATTCTTATCGTCACAGATAATCAAAAATAGTTTTCCAAAAGTAATTTCATTGTTTTTTCCCTCTTTTCCCTCCCTCATAATAAAAGTAAGCCTACAACATCTTTCTATATGGCTGCAGACAGAAACTCATTTGAGGACCTGAAGCAGCTCTTAGAATAAACCAATGTTTTATTCTAAGTCAGAGGCAAAAATGTTAAAACAGAGCAACAAGAAAATCTAGGGATCAATCCCTTACGGACCTTTTAAGCAATGGACATTTGTGGGGAAAAAATAATACAAAAAATACTGTTTGCTAACTTCACTTTCAAATTCTGACAAAATACAGCTCTATTACAGCTGACTGCTTATATAGCAAAATATGTATGGTTAAGGATGATGAAGCAGAAGTGCATAACAGTAAAAATTTAAGATATTTAAATAAGTTTAGTCAATGGTTGGCTTCAGATTCATCTCTCAGTCTGAAACAAGACCCTGGCTATGAGTTTCTGAAACAAGCCCAGGGCTATGACTTCTTTATGTTACTGGTGATATTTCAGGCTAAAATCACCTCCGGAAACAAGTCTCAATGTCCAGATCTGTCAGAAACTTATTCTGTAGTTTAGCAAAAGTGTTTGTTTAAAAAGTTCTTCGGAGGTAACAAAAAACCCCAAGCAAAAACATTCCCTAAATGAAAAAAACAGGCATTAATTCAGTTTTTCCAAAACACACTATAATTTCACGATTAATATAAAGCTTAATTACCATTAACAACAAAATTTTAAATAGTAGCTCATCGCACAATGAGACACAAAAATCGGAATGAAAACCTTTTTTTTTTTTACAATTTAACACAGAACCTTCCTGTGTATATTTTCCTAACTTTTTCATGATTTGTGATTAACAATCCACTTATGACAAATTATGGACGCAAACATAATTTAGTTATTGACTGGCAGTGAAGCAACTCTTAGATAAAAGTGCTAACCTCACTGCTCTGATTCAATTCTGGCCACGTCTGGTTTAGGGATGGCATTGATGGAGACTTGCTTGGAGGTGCTTCTGCTGGAGAGCTGGAGTAACCTACCTCACCAGTCTGTTCCCCAACTTCTGAAACGACAGGAATCACTATAAACAAAAATCATAAACTGCATTCAGTTTATTTTTAAAAGAGTTACATCTCATGGAAAGTGAAAAGTATCCTGTTTTCATCTTTTTCAAGTAAATACTTAGCAGCAGACAAAACCCAAAAAACCCAATTACTCTCATTAAGTTAAATACACTGTTTATCAGGTACTACTCTTCTTTTAATGGTGTTTCTGAAAATTAGACTTTGAAGATTACTCTGTACCATGCTATTTCCGAGTACTTCAGCCTTCAAGTAGCTTTTTCAGATTTTGATTACATATAGAATTAAACAGTTTTTCTTAAAGTATGAGGAAATAACTTCACACTAAAATTTATTACATCATATCCTGCACTGAGCGTTTCATCTCCCAGAATGAAATACTTCCTTGTATGAAAGGTCAAACAAATATCTCAATGTAAAACACAAAAAGAAATGAAAACAGATTAAGAAAACCATTCCCTTAGATTAGTCCCCAAAGAATATTAGTTTCAAGCCTCCTGACTAAAACAATGGTGTTTCCATTCACATTTTGCAAATTGAGTAAGTCTAGTAGTTGTCACATTGCAACTGCCTTTTGGCACTGTTTAGTTTTCTTTCAAAGGAAATCTGAACCACAGATTAAGCATTCTGCCTAACACAGTAAAATCCGGCTTAAAATGTCTCCTATTCTAGATATCACAATACAAGGTAAAGCAAAACATTGAGAGCCTCAAAACACCTGAAAGTTCAGATTACAACTCTACAGTTTATAAGTAACAGGAACGGTTGAGAGTGACTGACAAGTAGCTAGACATATTAACATGATGTCAGCAGTCCACAGAATTAAAACTCTGAACAAGACAAAATACTAAACATGGTTTAATTAGATCACCATTAAAAAGGACTGCTTGATGGGTATGTGATGGAAGATGACAGCCACAAGAATATGTTGTACCAAAACTTAATCACAATTCATAAAATGGACTGGTTTCAGGTTCCTAAAGAGCTGAACTCTGCAGCCTGCTCTTCTGCTAAGACAATTCAATATTCTGCCTAATTTTCATTCAGAAGAAGCTAGTAACAAATCCAACGTCAAATTGAACTGAAAACACTTGAACACTCAATGGTAACCGACTGTACCTCTGAAAAGTAACAACCCATTATTGTCTCCAAAGAGCCACTAGGGACTGCAAGAGGCAGAGCCCAGAAAGCACAGCCAAAACAAAACATTGAAGTCCAAAAAGAAATTAATTGTGTCACCTTGAGGTCAGGGGCAACTGAAATGCTACTAACATGAAAAAAGCCACACGCAGAAATGGGTAAGTCATCAAAATTTCAAAGGTCATGCAAACTTCCTTTAAATAGCTAGACATTAGGCTGTTCCCATAATATTTACAAAGTTATGCCCAGCACCTAGCATCCTGTATTGTTTTCCTTTAGGGAAAGCAAAAAAATAGGTTACGTTGAGGTATCATAATGTAACCAAGTAGTCAAGCTGACATGCCGTGGTCATTGTACACAAAATGATATACTAAGTCCAAAATATGCCAGTGGCAATATTTTGGAAAAACATATTGCATGTTAATTGCTCTGAAGTGTAATAAGAACCAAAATTTTCTATTAAGATTAAAAACTCAAAATTCTCATTTCACTGATGGTACTCTAGATAACTGAACTAACTTCCAGTGTTAAACACAAAGTCAAAAGATAAGGCTGAAAATTCCTGTGGACAGACCACACAGTTACCAGTAATTCTAAGAATTCTGCAAATATTTACATGAAACATGCATAAGACATTCTATGGAAAACTTTACGGGTTAAAGTAATTTTGTAAGACATAAGGCACGGCAGATTCTTTTTCTCACAAAGAAGTGGCATTGTGGCAGCAACCCAAACAAAAATTCACAGAAAAGCAAAACCTTCAGCATTTGTAAAGGCTGGTAGCTTTTACTGAGATAAAATTGAGTTCAAAGGAATTACAATTCCATAGAGATGTACAGCTGTACTAGAAAAATGACCAACTATACAAATGCTTACAAATACAGTAAGTCTGTGCCATGTGAGAGAAATACGTATCTCTAGTCATGAAACAAGATGTAAAGCAAGACCATATCTCAAACAGGTTTGGAACACCTGCAGCTGGTCACATACTGCATTCACAGGGAGAGGCTACCACAGCAGCTCACAAGACTACTTTTCTGCCTGAACACTGCCAGAGGGTGCAGGGAGCCCTGTTACTCCTCCATCTGCTAGCCACTAGCTCAAAAATCAAAATGGAAAAAAGCAGCACTTTCCAAGTGCGGAAGATTAATGGAAAACTTTCTAACTGAAGAACAGGGTTAATAATGGCACTGTTAACTCTTTTGAAATAAAGTTTGCCCTCTTGCACATTGGTCTAAAGGACATTCAAGCAATTCATCCTCTTCAACAGTTTGACTGTACATTATTCACATTGAGGTATCTCAGCAGAAGATCATTAACCATTTCTTTGAGAAAGCTTTATCCCATGCAAAAAGTGCACTCAAAAAGACACTCTGGTGTCATACTTTATAGTTCCTATTTCTAAGACAACTGTTGGAAGAAAGTTTTATTGAAATACAACTTGTAGAGGAACTAAAAAGAAAAATTATTACCAAAATTTAACTGGTTCATCTTTCTAGGCTGATTTACAGTCCTTAAGATGAACTCACGTAATTCAGCATGTCCATTAGTCTGCACACAAACCTATCAAATATAAAGACTACTTTGTACCTCATGAAAATAAGTCGGAAGTTTTATATTAATGAAGGTGCCTGTAACAATAAACATACATGTAACATTATTGGTTCAGTGTCTGATGTATAAAGTTTCCAGAAAAATTCAGCTGAAATCTGCTACCAATAAAGGCAACAGAAGATCAAGTACAAACATAGTTGTTGGGTGTGGAGTTATTGGGGGTTTTTTGGTGATTTTTTTTAAGTAAAAATGGTTTATACAAATAAATGTTATTGCATTTCCTCCCAAGATTTTCGCTTGATCACCACCTTAACACAAAGAGAGAGAGAATGGGAAGGTTTTAGACATTTGCTAGGTATTAGCCCAATTAACTGCAGATATTTCTTATGAAGGTCTTCATCACAGCAAAATGTGTACTCATACTGAAAACACCTCAGTGGCAGCTCTTTGAAGAGCCAATCTACTCCCACAAAAAATGGGTTCATTATTAAAGCAGAGATAATAAGAAACACAGTATCTAAGAACTCATCAATAATTTTGAGATTAAAGTCTTTGACAACCTACAAACACAGTATGAAGAGACTCCCTTTGAAGTATTTAATGAGAAGAAATAAAATCCTAGCAAATAATAGTACTTGTGCACTCATAATATAACCTGAGTTTCCAAGCAAAGACTGTCAAAAAGTAATCTAAAGCAGCTTTAAAATACTCAGTTTCCTTTATCTATTTTAAAATAGAAAAAGTAAGATGGCCTCAAACATCCTGTTTTTAAACACCACTTTGACATGGCACAGTAGTTTGTTTTTCAGCTATGGGACTGAGTTTTTGACATATTAACAAGAAGAACTCATGCATTCAGCGGTTTCTGTGGGAGTATCCAAAGGTAAAGGACAATGCACAGAACAACTAGGTACCAACGCAATGAAGGATAAATCTGCTTTCAAGTCAGGAGTTGTATTTTAAAATAAAAACTCCATGGTACTGACCCTGCACTTTTAAACACCTATCCTGCCCTTAGCATTGAATCTGGGAATATTTTCTAAGTACCTTCGAAACTCATGCCATATTTTCACAAATGACAGTGAACAGAAAGCATATTCATTTGAAAGCAAGTCTAAGGTATATCTGGATGGGGAAACTGGAATACAATAGTTGGTCATGAATAAAATCCATACCGTGACAATTTTGTTCTCCTTAACCTTTAAAGAACACAGTCAGTATTTCCAAATGTAATAGTGTCTGTGTACTGTTCCTAAACAACTACCCTCTGCAGAAATATGTACATGCTCAAATTAGCTTTGAGCACTGATTAAGACTTCTACACATTGCATAATGCTTCACTTCATATTGACAAATGCTTTCTGCTCATACAAACAAGTATCTATTGATATATTGTAACAATTAGACCATAATTTTCACATAGTGACATTTGTGTTGAACCCGCATCTTACCCGTTGAGTCTTCCAAATCAATCAGTTTGGGCATTAAACTTTCAGGTAACTTTTCTGGCAAATCATACCCATTCTTCCTAGCAACTACCAGATGAAATGCAGCACAGAACTCGTCCAATGTCAGTGCACCATCTTTATCAAAATCTGACAGTTCCCTAAGAAGGAAAACTTGATATAAATAAATTTTCTAAAGGTTATTTTATTTCCAAAAGACAGGCTTCTGCTTTGCTACTTGGATGAGCAAAGTTTATTGTTCACTTTATCCCACTAAACATTTAATATTACATACTTTACTCTTCAAAGATGATGAGCCTTCATTAACAACAGCTTACAGATCATTTAAAGCCCCTTTTATCTCTCCAGATTTTTAACTCATTTAAGGCAGTACTACACAATATCTTTGGCCTCAGATTTTTGCCAAAGTATACTACTGAAATTATAGCACTGAGGCAACATGATTTATTTTAAATGGGAAAATACCTGAAACAGAAATCATTACACAGAAAGAAAGAAAGAAAGCATCTGCCAAGGTAAGCCGTTTAATGATAGCATGCAATGATGCAGTGTAAATTCCAGAACACAACGAAATAGAAGATTTGCACAAACTCAAAGCTAAATTTGTCATCAGGTGTCACAAATTGTATTTAAAAATATATGAATGTGTACATATAATTTACATATATTTAAACATAAATGAATAAATAAAGATAAGAATTATTTAAATTTAAAGGCATTTTTAACAATAAAAACCTCAAATAAATTGCTTATAATTCTGAAGAGTTTGAAATTTTCTCAAAATGCCTCGTAAATAGTGCCAGCCCAGACCCATTAAAGCCCACTAAAGTAATACTGGCATAAATATGAGCAGGACTGAACATACTAGTGTAGTAGTGAAATTTGACTTAATAACACTTTCTGGTAAGTAATTATTAGATGTCTATCAGATAGCTGTCATATTTCTCAACAGTTATCATTAACAATTATTTTAAATAATCATCACACTTACCAAATATGAGAAAGTTCAAGAATAGGTAGTTTTGACTTAGTGAAAAATTCTTTAGCTGCAGATCCTGAAAAATGGCAACAATAATTTTAAATATTTCAGGCAAGTGAAATCATTGGAAGACTCACATTTACTGTAAAGATGGTGAGTTATTTAGCAACAGTTCTGGGAAAAATGGCACTAATTACTAGGGTTAAATGAAGGAAAAAGGCAAATTAGTTTCTAGTCTTTCTTGAATTACTCTGAACTATACTAGAACATTGTCAGCAAAATGCAGAACTTCCTTCAAAACAGTATGCAAGTCTAAGTACAAAACAGTCTTTGTAAAAGAACTGAAGCACCCACAATTATATTTTGTAAAGAATAACTTACCTGGTATAAATCCATTTAGATCAGGTTGAATGGTTTTAAACTGATTAACATAATACTGCCTTTGTTCATCAGTTATTTTCCAGGGGTCATCATAACTACTTGATTGCCTACGAATTTCATTTGCTGTTGTAGCTGATGCTACAGTTCGTACTGTTGTCTGGTCCTGAAATGAAATATTTTTCCTCAGTATTATCTACCTAAAATGCTTCTACGAATTCTCAACTTCTTGCCTTCAAAACATAAAGCACAGTTAAATCTCACAGTAGTTTAAAAACTACAGGAAACCATCGGCAGATTGCATCTCAGGATAATGAAAGGGTATTTTTGCACACTGATACATATGGAATGACTGCAGGTATGTAAGCAGAAAAAAAAAGTATGGCACATATGCATAAAAAGCTAAATACAAATGTTTTAAAGTCCATAATTGTTGACATTTTAAAAATTAGTAGCTTTCATTTAATCATTCCAAATTAAGGCAACTCAATGAAACAAGTATCTGTTGCGGCAAATAGCACTGAAAAGACTACAGCACAGATACACAAGAAACATCTGCAATGAAAATTATGAAGAAAACAAACCCCAAGAATTGCAACATCAATCTGAATGAAGCAAATCAAATACCAATAAAGTGTCACACCTGGACAGAAGCAGGATGCATGGCTAAAAGAGCACTGGTTGGTGGGGTATCTGCAAAACTGACCCAGTTTTCTTGATGGGGTGGTGGTGAATGGCCAGACCATATGGGATCACTAGAAGTAGATGAGCCTGAAAGTAGAAGAAACATTTCCTTTTCAGAAGACAGCCTTGAAAACTGAAAAAGAACTACGGATATGGAAATATCTCCTGTCAGGGAGATATACTCTAGAACGATGAGAAAAATGAAAACCAAATTGCAGCAAGGTGACAAAGTTCACCTCCTGACATGTCACTCCTGTAGATTTTAACATTAGGTCTGCTTCAATCTGCACTAAAAAGAACTGAGGAATGAGCTTATTGCAGCACATGTAAAATGTAAATTGGATTTTACCCATTTAATGGGTTTTGAATGACTTAATAAACACTCCACCTTTTCATTTAATTTAAATAAGCAACACTTGTATGGATAAATACTATTTTAAAGGGGCACATGATATTAGCATTCAACTTCATTATCATTACTAAACTTTTTTCTTTTTTACATTGTAGTTTGCCATTCAAAGAACAAAGTCTTGGAAATTCCTTTTAAGAATCGGGCTTTTTGGCACAGATAATCCTTTTCCTCCACATCATCTCTACACTATCTTAACTCAGTTGCTTAAAAAGAGGCAAAGAATAATAAAAGGCGTCCATATAGAACACTGATATCTGCTATGTATTAACTATCTGGAACACAACAATTGAGATTCACCCAGCGCCTTGCTATTATCTACTTCTGAAGTACTGCCAATGTTCAATGTCTTAATATTAGAATAACAATGAAGCAACTACATAAAGATATGACCATCCACTGCGCTATGCACAAAAACATCAAAATTCTTTTAAACTGCAGTTGCAAATTAAAAATTTAAGGAACTCAGATCACAGAGAAAACAAACCATTTAGAACAAGTCTAGAAGAATCCCAGGACTCCATTCTACTCCTCAATTCTTAAAAGAAAAGCTAAACTCCTTAAATCTAAACAACAGTTGTGATACAGATGCATCTGCTCTTCTTGCACAATTAAATGCTTTCTCTCTTGATGTATGTCAAATAAAGTCATACTTAGATAAGAATTTCTGCCTTGTATGTGGAAACAGACTTCCTTTTAAAAGACAAGTCAGCTTCTTGTGAGTTTTTTTAAGCCCTCCACACAACAAGAAATAGGACACACTGATGTAATAAATTTAATCCTGCTAGTAAGGTTTCATTTCAAGCAATAAACACCAAGAATTTATTGTCACTATGTTGACTAAAAAAAAAACCTGCTATGACAAGTCCATTTATACAGAGATAATCAATTTATGAAGCTGACAAACGTCAACAATTTCAGGCTCTTGAAGGCTTTATGACACTACACTGCAGTAAACAGAACGGAGGAAATATGAGAGTCTGTGAGGCACACTGAGGACTAACATCTTAAGTGACAATAAAATTGTTAGTATACAATACTGCTATTTAATACTTGGCAATATGCAGTTACTCTTTCATTCAATAAATGAAAAGTAGTAAGAAAAATAGTTAGAATTGGTTCATCTTTGCTCTTTTCCTACATAAAATAGTCATAATTGTGCAGAACACATTTAATCTTGCATTATACTGAGTAAAATGTAGTATTTGCAGGTGAATTTAATAAAATTATTTTTTGTGGGAGATTTTTTTCTTTTTCAGTTAGCTTTAATATGATAAAAAGGCACTATTAAGTACTCCTTTTGTCCCAAATTCATCCTCCACTTTTGAAAGCTCGTGATGTGGCCTGGAGCTTCTACTGACTTTATCCAAAAGTGCTGAGAATTAAAGTAATGCATCTGACAATGCTTTATTTGCTTTGAGGTTCTTCTTCAGTAGTTCACCTAACTCTCAAACACTAGAAAGAAACTTAAGAGAAAAGCTCAGTCTCTTTCCACCTTGTCTCTTTCAGGACTAACAGACAGTCATAGGCAAACAAGACCTTCCCATCTGTCCCATCGATATCCAACACTCAGATCTTCTTTCTGATACATTGGCTTTCCCCTTCTCTGCCTCTCAGACACTGACATTATTACCACTAACTTTATATATGTTTGCGACTCCTTTACTGCTCCCAAGAATTGGTCTTGGCACAGCTCAAGTCATGCACCACTTAGCACAGTGTCTGTTCCAAAGCAGTACTTTGACAGCAATGGAAATGCCAGTGGCACCAAACTCTGATACCTTCAGAGTACTTTAGAAGTATGACAAGAACTGTTTCCTTTCTCCCCTGTTCATACAATACCAGCAAGAACATTCTTGCTTTACTGTTCCTGTTATTTACTCTCCACTGCGATGTTTTAGGACACAGGATGGGATGGCTGGAGAACACTGGAAAAGATTACCAGTAACCATGGACACTTGGACCTACACACATGCTCGTGGGACTGCCACCAGCCAGTAATTTCATTTGACAAAACCAAACTGGAAACAGAGAGGTGGAAGAGAAACTGGAAGAAAAATGGGTCACAGAGAAGACTCAAAACTATTGGTCTGTTTTTATTTTATGATTTGTAACCCAATGAAGTAACAACCTTCAATGGTCTCTGTGCATCTTCATCAGTGAAAACACCATTAATAACACCACTTTGAATGGAGAACAGGCCTAAAACCAATTATCAAATTTGAACAAGCTCATGAAGTCTAATGCTCTGTATTTAGTGCAAAGACCTAACAAATTCCTGTAGCTGCTCTATATCTTTCTCTAGCTTGAATACCTTACAACACATTGATAATGTGTGGAAAATTATCTAATTTCCCGTGGAATAAAAGTTACCCCCTTTAAGATATAAACAGAAGTGTAAGAAATGTTCTATCTAGTTAACACATACTTTTCAATAACTATACTAATATTGGTTTACTAGAACTAAATTTTCAACTAACTCTTACAGAGTAACCCATAGCTTTTAACAAGGCCAATTATCAACAGTAAGTGAAGCATTAACTAGGAGACAAAGGACTATTCAGTCCCCTGCATGACCAGTATCTCCGAGCCCTAAAGAGACAAGGGAACTGTCAGCACAGTAGACATGTTCCACTTCTGTCCCTGAAGCGTTCATGAACTTCTACAAAATCCCTCCCAAAGAGAAAAGAAAGAAGTGTGGCTTAGGGCTGCAACTTCTTATACATATTCAGATATCAACACAGAACTCTGATGTCATGCCAAAGAAAGCTAACTAATGTCCTAGGACAGAAGGCCTCAGATTTTTTTACTTGTTTTAGATCATTAGTTGGATACTACCAACATAAATATTCTGCTTTGCTTCCAGGCTCAACAGATGACAAGGTAATAAAAAATAATTTCTAGCCCCTATTCTAGTGCCACTCAACTATCTTTTGAAGTAGGGAGGGGTTCCTTTCTTCCAAGCTTGCCAACAGCAGCAACATTCTAGCAGCTGGAGCTGTAGTGCAAAATGAGATGAAAAGGTAAAAGTATGGACTATTTCAGTTCTTGCTCTCTTGTAACTATAGGATCAGGAAGCTTATATCTCATATACAGTTCTGCTTCCTACAAGGTGTTCAGTCATCCACTGAATTATTCTGTGAAGACTTTTCCAGACTAGAGAGGCAAGCCAGAGCAGGGACATAAAGCTGTTAAAAAATCATTATGTTATCTTAAACTGTTAAATCAAAGGCACCTGAAAGACTTGAGAGACTCAGGTGTCAAGAGAACTGACTCTGACATTTCAGGATGAGACCTGAACTAACTATAAATATTCTATATAGGTGATCAATGTCTGTCACTGAATTTTTAATTCCCGACATTAAACAGATGCACCTGTTGGGGCTCTTTTTACAAAAATTCTTGAAGAAAGATGGTAACAAGCCTTCACTTTTGATTTCATATTTGTAAGCACACTGAGCTAGTTGTGACAGTGCCTCAGAAGCCAGTAACATACAAAGCATCATTAACACGATCCTAATCAAATTACTGGACAACACAGTCACAAAAATCATAAAATCCAAATTCTTTTGCTCTGTTGAGATGAGAATAGGTTTTCTTCCTTAAGAAATTGAGAACTAGAGCTGTAAGTTACACTTTCGATTTCTAACGCAAGACAAGTTGCAAGATTTTCAAAATCACCAATTCAGTTACTATCTAATAATTATTCTACAGCCCAATTCAATAGAGAAAGCACTGTTTAACTTCGTTCACAGTGGGAGCATGAGGATGCAATGGAACCTTTACTGTGCATTAGTAAGAATCTTCCTGTTTAAATACATCTTTCTCCAACAAAAAAAATAGATTTGGGTTTTGCCCTTCTGGTTTAAGGCAACATGCTGTGTATTATCTGACCCACCAGGAACATTTTCACACTTGAGGTTCCATGATTACACTTGACAACCCCATTATGTAAAATAATGTGTGAGAATAAAGTGACATACAAGCAGAGAGACCTGGGTTCTCATTTTTCTTGGATCACAAGTGAAATGGCACAGTCCTACTGAAACTATAACACTTCACCTGGTTTCTCAAAAACATCTTGCACTGGAATCAAGACAAGCTTGTGTAGTGCTGATTTTAAGAAAACTAACCAAAAGTCTATCTGGTTCTATCTAAATGTCATGAGAACACAATTTTTCTATAAACACTGTCCTTAAAATGTAGGATCAAGAGAGGGAGGGAAAAACTATGAACTGCCTACAACAGCTGAAATTCAAAGCAATAATTAATCATCTGCAGTCCAGAAGGATCATCCACAGTAAATTCTGATGACAATTTTTCTTAAACTAATATATGAAAAACCGCTTTATTTTTAGCACTGCCAGAACAGACAATCCTTCTAAAATAGCATCTTCGGATTACTTTAAATAAACTATGAATGTGTTCCAGTATGGAATATAAAACAGGGGAATATTGAGCTAGTTCAGAAATATGCTCAGACTACTTCTGAAAAATTTACCCATTAAACATCACAGGGAAAGCATTACCAAACTGAAATATTAACATGGTATTACAACTTTATTTTTAAGATAACAATATTGAACTCTTCAACACTAGGAAGAGTTTGCATACTCTCCTGGAGTCCTTGATCTTTCAAGTTAGAAAAACTTCACAAGTTTTCAATCAGACACCAGACATACTTGTATTTCAGCCTTAGAGAAACACAAATCAACTATGGGAGAAAAAATGTTGAGAAACTGAATGCTGACAGTGCTTGGACTGAACTCCTAGAAGGGATTATATACACAATGAGCAGACTAATAATCTTATTTTTTTTTTAATTGTAAATTGGCTGGCACTTACTAGCAAAAAACATTCAGGACACTGGCATAAACCTCTGCGTACAACCCACTTCACTTCTGAAGTTTTATTTTCTTATCTAACTAATTCTAATAGAATCCCTGTTCCTCCACAGATGCTTAGAACTACAGAATGACAATAATTTAAAGGTAACAGACCAACCTTGGAATATCTTAACTGAAATAAACCAAGCAATCACAGGTCAGTCTCAAACTACAGCCTACAAAATGCAACAAATTATTTAGCAGTATCATCAAAATCCAAACCAGAATCACAATTGCTCCCAAATTTATTAAGACTATCAGGATATCAGAAAAGAAAACATTTTTTAAAAATATGAGATATTAAGGGGGAAAGCTTTAAAATCTGAATACAGTGATACAACAACAGGGAGGGTCTTCATGTTAAATGAAGAGTATTAAAGGATGAAAAGCTTCACTGAAACAAGTTGCTCTGCCTTGACAGATTTGAAATATAGAAGCTTCAGTTATGTTTACATAAACTTTAAAGAAATCAAATTAAATGTTCTGGCAATTCAGCTAATCTACCAGAAATATAATTCAAACAAACAATACATTATCAGCTGCTTTCCCTTGAGGTCCTCACATTTTCAGGTAAACTGACAGCTCCTGCACAATTTCAACAGGATTATCAGTTTTGCTTTTAAAAACTTTCCACTGGAAAACATACACACTTCTCTTTCCCTCCTTAGCATTTCCCATGTGACACTAACAAATGGATCTGCCGTATGCAAGACCACAGACTCTACAGCGCTGCTGTCAACACAGACACTTGAATCTGTGAGAAAATTTCCAGGACTGGAAAACACAAAGATAAACTGCCCTAAGCTCATATATTATACTTATTTAAGAATTCCACAACTTTGGGTCACAGCTGAAGCATAACAAGACATTTATACCTGGTTGCACTTCACTAAATGGAGCCCAAAAAGGCCCAGGTCCAGCAAGAGGTCGCTCATTATTCCCTCCGCTGGGATGGCGGTTGTGCTTCCTCCATGTATGTGGAGAGGTTGGTGGGGATTGCTGTGGTGAAACAACTGGAGATGTGGACTCCTAATAAAACAAAGGAATCTTTTAAGTTTTTTACTACACAACTAAATACATAAAAGCCTATCTAAAACCAGTATTTCTAGAAACAACCATCACTGCAGTTAAACTCTCATTTCAGAGAGTGAAAATTTTAGTACTTATTAAAATGAGGGAACAGGAAAAGTCAGGTACAGTACGACTAGGACTGGACACATTTACAACAAACAACGTCAAGTTAATATATTTTTAACTTGGCATTAAGACAACAGCAATGCCGAGCTAAATGACTTAGCTACAAAGGAAACTAGATTATAAGACTCACTTTCACTTGTGATAAAAGTTACATTTGAAACCAGGTCTCAAAAAAAATACTTACTGTACAATTTATTATCATACCAAATGTTCATCAAATGATTCACAACCATTTACTCTCATTTAAAACAAACCAGAATTAAGGATTGGGGGGAAAAAAAAAATCACTAGATAGGACACTTGTTTTTTTAATATGCAAAACACAGATGCAACTTTTAAAAAACAATGATGCTATTTAGGATATACTTCTCTGCTGTACAAGGTAATGTTGCCCAGATGCTAAGACTCAATGCCACCCTTTAATCCTATATTGTACTATACTCTTCCTGAACAGGTAGAAAAAAAGAGAACCACACGTGCGATTTCTACATGGAATCAGTTCTCGTGAGACATTCAGATTATCAGTTTATTTAATTTCAAATAAAATACAAAGGAAAAACAACTTATAAAGTATTTATGTAGCAGAAAGTAATTTCTTCCCTGTATCTTTAACTTTTGAACTTCTTGTTTGCCAGTTCACCCAATTTGAACTTAACTGAAAGCAAGTACAGAAAGCAAAACAAGTGAAAACAAGTACAAGAAAGCGAATATTGAGCTCCAAATATCCTGAAAAGTAATAACAAAGCCAAAAATCTCAAAATCTGTTTCAGCAGTACACAGAGAGTTTGGTACTGTACGCTAACAGTTGTTAACGTACCATCAAGTACCAGAAGACAGACTGACTGTAGGCTTCCCCAAAATTACCCAAACTGATTTACTTTGCCTAATATTCAAAGATCATTAAGCTTTTTAGACAGTATTACACCTACAAAAGTCTAAAAGTCTTATAAAAAGTAAGAAAGTGCCATAAACAAGCTTTAGTCCAAGCAAGCTATATCCTAAATGTACATGCATCCTAACAAAAAAGTTTCAGAGCCTCAATGACTGGTTAATTTTCAATGTGTTAATGTAAATTTTGTGAGTTTTGCCCTCTGATTTTCCTATTTCCTATGAAGTGAAACCACCTTAGCTGATTTTGCAACTGAGGTATTTTCTGTAAGTTCTGACCATCAAATCAGATTTCCTCAACTAAGTTTTTAGGCCACAAAATTTCCAACTTTTCATTCCCAGTATTTAAATGATGCTCATACATACTGGCAAAGAGTTTTAACAAGTGGTTGGGAGCAATACTGATTCACTTCAGCTCCTACCTGAAGGATCAGCTGACTGCACAGTCAAGAGTTACTATCCTTCCATAGTACCTCCACCAATTCAAGACACGTTTTTTGTTACAGCTACATGCCTTTCTGAAATTTGCCTGAAGATTTCTCCTTGTTGCGTTTGCTTGATAAATCTATTTTCAGCGGCAGGACGGTCTTATCCTCACAGGTACATGGGGGCAAGAGGGGAAGGAGCCAGGGTATCCAGAGTGCCACTTGCAGGCCGGAAGATGGAACTGAAGTTGAATGGCTACTGTACTTTAGCATTGTGCAACAGGTGATAGAAAAACCATCACACTGCATCACTCAAATCAATTAAAAGCTTCCTCTTCCACTGGCTTTCATACAAGCCATCTTTTATCAAACAAGATTTGAAGGCCATTTGAATTTTTCGGATGAACCATCATGGAGTAAACCTAGAGAAAGCCATGCTTGGATACAGATGTCATTCATTTAATCCAGTACTCTTACAAATCAGATGGTCCAGAAAGACAGAAGAAAACCTCACACTGACAAATGTATGATAGTCTACCTAAAGGAAACTACTCATTATTTCTAGTTACTGCATGTGAGAACATTAAAACTTGACACACAGTCCTCACAAAGCAGCCCTGCCCTAGGCTGACAACTGTGACTCTTCAGTGAGCCACTGCCTAACAGCTGGTCTTATGCTGCTGGCATAGGAAGAAATTATAAATACAATCCTCAACTTCAGTTCTTCTAATCTTTACTTCACATGTGGTTCATGTGATTCTGTAGAGCATGTAATAACAGTAATCAGACCATCAGAAGTACAAGCATAGGAAATAATTAACTTTTTTCTCAGTGTGCAAGACAACATTATATCAGAATTCTGAACATTTACAGATTTCCCAAAATTAATTTGGAGCTTACATACTCCAAAATTACTAAACAGCAAAAACATGTCACCAGCTCTGATGTCAAAAAAACTTCTGGACGGGGGAAAAGCCACATCTTCAGCTTTATTGTCATTACAAGACACACATTCCTAAATCAATTTAGACAGCATTACTGTGGCACCATCTTTTCCTTGTGAAATCCTAGTCACTCACAAACACCACTCATGGCATTCACTAACTCAGCTCACTAGAATCTTAAAAGAGCTAAAACCTTAGTTGTTTAAAAAAAAAAAAAAAAAAAAAGTATATTTATATATACACACACAAGTACGTGCGTACACATCAAATGTCTTGGCCAAAATATTGATGGCTTGATGCAAATGTAAAGAAGGAAGATGAAAGCCAAAAAGAACTGGGGAGGAGGCAGGACAGTAGAAACACTGACTCTCATTCGAAAGCAGTCATGGTAAAACAGGAGTAGAGATTTACTGAAACTGCAATTACGTGCAGGTTCATTCACCCCTTCTACATAGGTTGTTAACTATGTACCTGCCTTTGCAGTGGATAAAAAGTAGTCATTTTCATACACTCATACCTAGAAAACATGGTTTGTTGTGCAGTTTCCACTTCAGTTTTGTCTTGAGCTTCATGTTTTAGTAAACAGAGGCAGTAGGTTCATCAGAACCAACTCTGTTCCTCAGCTGCAACACACATTGTCAGAGTATTTTGAGAGTTTATGAGTGTAAATGTTGCAACTGAGCAAGTAGGGTTTGCTTTCACCTGTATGATCTATTAATAAAAGAAATTAATTTTCAAAGCTTGAAATGTCCAGAATCAGATTTTTAAAACATAATTAGGATACAAAACCTAACTTATCTACTCTTCCAAATCACAGCATGGAAAAACAGTTTGCATTATTTAGGTTACTGATAGCTCAGTCATTTGAAGCTACCTACCTAATCTCTTTGGGAACTTTGAAAATTTTACTCAGCATCTGCACACTGTAGCAGATGTTTATTAGATCAGCTACTATTAAAATTTTATTTTTATAATTTTTTAATGCAATTATATTTAAACCCCTACCTTTTATTTTCCCCCCAGACCAATCTCAATAAAAATCAAAACAATTACAACATTCTGTATTTTAAGCTTAACATTCTGTATGTTTTCATTTATTTCATCTTTTTAAATGATTCCAGAAAATATCTAAATAAACACATGTTGACATAAATAGTTAACATTTTCATGTTAAATCAAACTAATGAGAACATCTTTGTCAATAACTAATAAAAAAAATAAGGTTATAGCTACCAGGCAAAAATTAAGTAGTGCATCTTAATTTAAAAAAACCAAAACCAAAACCAAGCCATGTTTAAAAATCTTATAAAAAAGCATTATTTTTGTCAGACTGGAATTACAAAACCAAGACACTATGAAGCACTCGTAACTAGCATATTTTTGAACTGACAAGAAGTTACCGAAATAGCACGTTAATTAAGAAAATTATATTATTATATGACTCTAAAAGAAGAGCTTTAGTGAAGACAAGTCAAACAAAATGGCATAAGGCAACACAACAATGTTCTAAAGGGACAATACCGTCCAGAGGGATCTCAGCCTCACAAGGACATTACAAGCACAAATGAGACAAATGAGATTATAAACCATTTTCCTGGGTCTCACACCTCAGGCCAGAAGAAAACCTCCTAAGGAGAATTCCAGAAATGATGAAGCCAAATATGATATCCAACGAGTAGCTTTAAGGGTGTTGTGATCCAGGTCCTGAAACCACCCAGCCCTCTTATGAGTTAGTCAACAGATCAATCATGAAAAAAGATTTATGCTAGAGATGGTAATTGCATCGCAGAACCCAGGTTTTTGTAATCCATTAGCCCTCATAATGAAGAGCAAAACAGCCCAAGGTTCAATGAGAACTTCTCCACTTGTAGCACTACACCTTTTTCAAGGGGGGTTGTGTGGTTTAGCCAATTACAAACTGGCTGGTCTGACCTCAGCAGATTGAAAGGTTTTAGAGGTTAGATTTTTGAGGAAAATAATAATTAAACCAGAGACTACAGCACAAGAAATGATACTTAAATTGGCTGGTATTTTTGTGGTTTCCTCAACAAAGGAACTGTACTACATTTAACCTGAAGCTCAGAATACTTCAGCAGGGTGTCACACAAAATAGTTCCAATGATGTGGAGGTTAATACAAGGGTCTAAGGTGTAAAAGAACTGCCTATAGAAAGGGCAAAGATGGATTGTATTAGAATGAGAATTATGAGATTGAAGGGAAGTTTCTAATAATGCTTCTGAATGACTGATTTGGGCAATAACCTAATTTGATACTTTAGGCAACTGATTATATACACTACGTAGAATGCTTACAAATTGTGACAATCAATGTAAGGCAGCAGATGGATAGATCCCTGTCAGGATATAGGCAACAGTCAGCTACCAAATTTTAAAATGTAAAATACAGCTTTTGTTGCATAATGAACATTAATACGGAAGGCCATAATGAGAAGACTGGATGCACAAGTCAAGTATCAGACCCTACAATATGTCAAGTATGACAGATTTCCTTTATTCACAGCTGCCAAAGTATTCAAGGTGAGATGAATCAAGCAGCAGCAGGGAAGAACCTGGCAAAATAGTATTAATACTGGTGAAATATCACTTGGAACAAGAAACACAAATGTAGCAAAATATTTTCAATAAATGTGAATTCAAATTGGATCACAAACAGAGAAGGATTAAGGATTACTGATAGCTACTTCATGAGATGAAACTGAGACTATGGATTGTTTTGTCAAGCAAAACAGAGCTAAATTGGAACGCAATAGTTTTCCAGGAAATACTGGTGGTGCCCTGCAGCAAATACTAATGACAAAGCTGTTAAAAGAACTGGTTGAGCTAAGTGGGAATTCCCACCATATTCCCATGAATATTCTATAATATTCCTACTAAGACTCTGGAATAGTTTTCCTCAACATAGCCGCTGTGGAACAAAAGGCTTCATGGTTTCAAGAGAGAATCCTGATCTTTTTAAAAACTCGTTATCCAATAAAATTTCTCATAATAATAAAGGGTTAGATGCAAATGAGATATGAGATCTTTTCCAGTTCTGTGCTTGTAAACAATTTATTTAATACCAGGTGTATTTTACCTGTTCAATCTATGAAACAGTGCACAGAAATGCACTATTGGCAAAACCTTAAAATGAAGTCACACTATTTTTCATATAGTTGAAAGAATTGATCAAATTCTGTCTGCTATAGGTACCAAATCTGAGCTGTCTCTTCCTAAGGCTGCACTGACATAGCAATAAATCAATATGATCTGGAATGCCAGTAATATGCTTAATGCACCCATAGGGAGAGAAGTACCTTTACCTTTTATTTTCACCTGGATATAGCAAGGTTCAGCCAGTGAGCGTTTGCAAATACATGTTTTTCAGATGTTAGAGTCTCATTATCTATTGAAGCCAGATACCCTCCTTTACTGGAAAAGAGGTAAAAGTATCCCAAAGCAGTACCTGATCAATATCTGGTTCATACCTAACAAAACTGGAAAAAGTATTTGCTTTTTGGCTTTTAACAGCAAAACACAAAACATCCCCAACATTGTGAACATTTAGTCACTTGTAAGCTACTTTAACAAGACACAAAATTCTTCCTAATCTCAACACTGCAGCTTCTTCTAAGAAAGTTTACACTACACTATCATTTTTAGTAGCATAGCTGCTACTCTCAAGATAGAGAGATACACACTGTGGTAGCATACCTATGTCACCAAAGTGCTCATATAGATGTCACATTGTCAGCAGAAGTGCTCAAATCTACATAGCCTCTATTTTTTGAGGAATAAGAAATACTGTCAGAAGAAAAAAAAATATTTTCACCCAGTGTTTCGTCTCCATTAGGATGTGCAGTTAACATGCTATCCAGTGAGTGAAGGCATCTTTCATTACTCAGCTTGACTCCTAAAATCAGTTCTGCAGCTTCTATGACAGTTGGGCATAACTTTAGTCATCTTCTAACACTATTAAAATGACACAAACTTCTGTCCAGGGCTATATTTATAAACTAAAAAAGCTAGTACAAAATCATTTATGGTTACTTTTTGGAAACATAGCCTGACTGTGACTTCCTGATACCCTGCCTCAAATTAAAGTTCATTGAGGGAACTGCCAAAATAATGCATGGATAAAGAAATAGTTTTATCTAAGACATTTCAGTTGACAATATACTAAGTGAAATTCTTCGACATATATTATTTGTGATTATGAGCTATTATACTATGTATCACAAATCTCACTAATATGGAAAGCTGCACATAAATGAACCCAGTTTTTAAAGATGATGATTAAGATATCTTATGATGTCATTCAAATAATATTTCAACCATAGCATTTTAAGAAATCAATGTATTTTCAAGTGCTGGGCATATTCTCAAAGCCACAAACAGTTTAAGAAAAAACAAAACCCCAAATTTGCTAATGGAGTATCTAACAACTACATTATAAACTCCATGAGTGAAATATCAAGTTTAACTAACATATTCCTCCAGAAAGAAGTGTGATCCCTCAGAAGATGACACATTGTGATTCACTTCTCAGACATAGTCTCTTCTCATACTTATCACTCAAAAAGGTGGCATGAGAACTCAGAAACTGAAACGCTTTCTAGATTTCATAAACGTGAATGGTATCTCCAGGTGAAGACAACTACATCAATAATTTCCATGAAAACATGGATAAAAGCTGTTCCCATCTCTTGGAAAATAACCCAGTAAGAGTATTTGTGTGGTTAAGTGAGAAACCTGGGCTCAAGCCCCTTTCCCAGCTTATTTCTAACATGATATCTGAATCAGTAAGTATTAGACTGGGACAAGAAGGCTGCTTAAATGGGTTCACCATACAGTCAGAAATAGAGCATCAGCCATAGAATGTTCAGCTTTACAACAGGGTGCAAAATCAGACAATACTTCTCTGATGTTTTAGAACTTGAATACAACTTGAAACTGCTGGACTCAATGCTGTGCTGCTTGTTACATTTAAGTCTGTTTTCTGGGTCAGTTAGATACAGAGTTTCTTTATTCTGATGATCCCATACAGAGTTGAGTGAAAGAGAGATACCAAGTTGCTTCTATCAGCCAAGACAGAGAAATGAAATTTGGATGCACATACATCTTTGGATATATGCGGCTTCTTTATCCTGAACTTGAAGACCTCAAACACCAGATTTATTTTTCTTTTTGTTATTTTAACATAATGCCACTACAGATTTCTGTATCAAATTACAGCTGCTCACTAAATAAACGTAGCATCTTGATGGAAGCATACAAAACACAGTTTCAACCCAACTAAAACCCCATCATCAGATCTAGGAAATCTGTGATGTGCGAAGTGCTTGGCAGCTCTCTCAAACACACCTACCCAAAACTAGACAGCTAAAAGGTATCTTGAGACCTACTGCTAGCTCTCTTTTCATGACATTATCCACCTTCTCTTTGGAAAAAAGGAAGTGGCAGCCAAACACTGATTATGGATTTCCTCTACTAATTTATTTTTTCTTTATATTGGATCATTCTGGGCTCTTTCCATAGGGACTAATAAATGTTTGTGAGTGATTCCTTGATTCTCAGAGTGACTATGGGATGTTTGCAAGTCCCTTGATTCTTTACAAAATAAGCCCAGAAAAAAGCATACCACAGGGAAGAAATCAGGTCATTCAATACACACACCCAGCAAAATTCAGCATTTGTACTCAGTTCTTGCTTGTAGAAAAGACAATCCGAAAGGATTTCCCCATGGAAAAAGAGCATAAAGACTGTAAACCCAAGGAATTATGTATGAGAAGGCACAGAGTTGTAAGCCTTTACAGTTTTCATTTATTCAGACATCTTGTCACTGAAGATGAAAGAACCAGTGAACAAAAAGAAATCAGTTTTCTCATTATTAAAACACAAGAAAAAGCTATGTGAAAACTTCTGCCTGTTTTTCTGGTTCTCATTGTCTTTCCTTAACAGTTAAACTGCTGAACAATAAAATGTGAGGTAGAGAAAAGCAACTGTGAAAATATATAGAATTTTTTCTAAATATAGTATTTCAGATTTGCATGTACGGGAGCATGATGAAGGACTAGAAATTCAGTCTTCCATGGCACTCAGTACCACTGTTCCAATGACCAGGAAACTGATGGGAACTATTTAATAAATGAGCTATTAATATCATAATGACTACAACTTTGTATTTGCCCCCCTAACTTACATATTGAATTTCTTTTCTGTCTCAATTCTTTGCCCATTACCGCCAATATTTTAAACACAGGTTTTAGACTTCACAAAAAATGTCTCCTACGTGCAAGTATTTTAGAGGCATACAAAGTCTTGGTATATAATATGCATCAGGTTTTTTTTTTAAAGAAACTATATTGAAAGTAACAAAGCTCAGAAGCCCTATCAGATTGACATGTACACAGCAAAGCAGTGATTAAAAGTACCATCTAATCTTTTAAGTTAATTTACCTGTTGATCAGTTGATGTACGTTGCTGAACTGCATCATGGCTCACAGAGCCTTTTTTGACTTGTACCCTGCCAGGTGGAGGAGGAGGAATCACACCTGAATATGAAGCTGGGTTATCAGCATCTGAAGAATACAAGGCTGTGTGTCTTGACTCTTGTTCATTCTTTGACACAACAAATCTGGGAAGAGGGAGGTCCTTTACTGTTAAAAAAAAAATACAGCAGGACATTTACTATACATGAGTATGACGATTAAGAATAAAAACACAGTTCTATTTTGAAGTTAAAATTTCACATGTGACTCAATTTCTTACACACTGAGACTGCTGCTCTAGTCAAGCCAACACCCGGCAGTCGAAAAATGCAAATACCTATTCTCCGTTAGACTTCACAGTTCTGCTACCCAAGTCCTGGCTTTGGTACACAAAGGTAACTTCACTCCATTACAGCTTTGCACTACAACTGTGCATTAAATTAACAGCAATCAGATAACCTGGATTTAGCTCATTTTTTGTTAGTTTTGTCAACATTTCACTACTGAAGTGTCATTTTCAGTATTTATCTATCACTTCTAGCACATATATAGAATTAGAGTCTTCATATAGAATGGTTCATCAGCAAAACAAATACTGAAATACTGCAGCATATTCAGCATCATCTTATGGTGAGCTAATGTCATGTTCGTATTTACAACAGGTAATATGATCTAGCTGTACCACAAGTAGTGACTACTGCTTAAAGATATCTGCGCATACTTTTCTACAACAAAAGCTAAATTAGCAATTGGGATACAACGGGAAACATTCCAATGTCACTTCATTGATACGAACAACTAAAAGTAGTTCAAGTTGCAAAGTTTCTACAAAATGCTAAGAAGCCATTAGCTTTATGGACCATGCTTCAGAGTAGTCCAACACAAAAATGAGGCTACATAAACCTTCAATTTCCCACTGCAAGTTTTCTACTGTTTTTCTCCCAACTTCAATCTTTTTAGTGTTTCATTTTGCATAACATAAACTGTGAATTTACTGTACAGCTTACTTGAAAATTATGTTTCCAACACAAAACAAAATTACAAGCACGGGTCAAGTTTAATTTTCTTGCTGACTGCTTATGTAAACTATTTTTGATACTGAGAATGAGTCAGTGGTACTACAACTATATTAAAACATGAGATTAAATTGCATACTATTTATTACATGAGCATTGTACCCCCTGCTGCAGCAGGGAAGTAACATAACTAAACAGTGAACCACAGCCAGCAAAAAAGTGAAAAAGTTACTGCATGCAAGTGAAAATGTGTATGTTTGCAAAACCAGGAAAACACAGACACAGGGGAAGTCTACACAGTTGGCTGTGCCAGCACGAGACTTCGGTATGAGCTCTCTAGCACGATTTCACAAAATAATAGAGGACTCCAAAGAAACACAAAATACTCTATTGTCTTTAAAATAAAGACTAGATAAATATAGGTTTGTTTAGCTGTACTAAGCTCCTATGTGACTAACGTGCTATTTTTACCTCTCTCCTGACTTTTCCCCATAAAAGCAGGAAAACCTCATTTCAACACTAGACCATTTGTTACCATTCAGAAATCTCTCAATTATAAATGTGATAGCTGTCATGAATGGAACTAACCCTTGATATTGAATACATTAAAGAGTTCTCCGTACTTCTTATGCTCACATCCTTCCTAACATTTTCTTCCACCAAAACATGCATTCCATACTTAGAAAATAAATATTACTTTGAAACAGACACTGCTCCTTCATGTCTCAAGTTTTAGCTTCCTGGAAGGAAAATTTTCTGGGACAAAGGAACAACAGCTTTAGAGGCTTGTAGTATAATAACTAATGCCAATATTCTTACTCTACTGCCTATCTGAATAGCAAAAAAAGCACTCACTTAAGAATCAATTGGACCACACTTATGTTAGACTTAGTATTCAAAATTTGACTGAGTTTCCACTCAGCAACTCAGATAAAGCAAGTTTCCTGTCTACTGACAACACACACACCAAAGAGCAAAAGAAACAAATACAAAGGTGAAAAAAATCCCAAGAAAAAAGAATGAATTAAGAAAATCAATGAAACACGCATAAAACAGAGAGCTAAACAGGAGATGTCTGCAAATACATGCTTTAAGTCATTTAAAATGTTTGAAGAGAGATACAGCTTAGTTTGGGATGGCTCTAACAGCTCCTCATCAAAATATCTTGGAGATGGACTGTGGGCAGAACACAGCTGGCAAAGGAAGGCAACCCAAGCTCAGAATCATTTTACGAATGTTCAGCCTGCTGCATTTTAGCTATTGAGTTAGCTGTTACAACATCACTTGAATCATTCTAGAAGCAGGAAATTCATAGATAGGACTGGAACCACTGCAACCAAGGCAACAGACCATAGCTAAAAACAGTCAGGGTAAAAATAAATGTTCTCTCCATTGTACTTCGTGTATTTTGCAGGCTTGGAACCAATTACAGAAAATTATTCCTAGAAGTCCAGAAATCATTACAAGTATTTCTAATATTGCCATGAATCAAGAAAATTATCAACCTGAAATTATAAAAGTTCTAATCACTGTTAACTTTATAACAATGTATTGTATATTCTGGAATTAACTCTGTACCTTCATTCAATTCTTTCCTTCCAATTTCTTGTAATTTCTCTTTTTTTTTAAATAGAAAAGTTCCTTCTGGTTAAGGTATCTCATATTAAAATAAAACCAAGTTTATAAAATCCCAGGAAAAAGCCTACATACAGACTTGTCTTTCCCTTCTTCAACAGGCATTTGATGAAAAATTCCACAATTGGTTGATCAGGTTCCAGTTTTATCAGTATTAAGAGTCAAAAGTTCTTTATCCAAATTTCTGATTTAATGGCATTCTGCTACAACTTGCTAATGCTTTAAATTTGGGAACACTCATCAGGAAAACTAGGGAAATGGTTTATAAACACACAGTGGCTTATAAGCAGAAAGGAACTTGAATACTAGCAAAATGTTGACTAAAACAATGCACTTTTCTAAAAAGCTACAAAAGACCATGAAAGCAGTATAAACAGTTTGTATGAGCCTAGAATAAACATAACTGTGAAAGTATACACAGCGATTCCTTTTTTTTATAGCTTTGTCAAATACTTAGTCATATCAGACTGTTTTTAACAGTATCCTTAACTGCCATTTAATCTGTATCATTTAGACACAAAAACCTCCTAAGACTTCTTTTATTTACTAGCATATAAAAATCACAACACTATTCTACAGACATAAAATCTACTAGGAAAGTCACTCTAAGGCAAAACTATGCTCCAAAGATATTTTTAACTTGTGAGTTGTGTACTACAATGCAAGGGTTACAGTGACTTATAACTCACTACAGCTTCCTAAGTCACTTTTCATCTTACAAAACAGCAAGGACACGGATCCACTTATCTCATTCAGAAGGCTATAGGAGAGCCTCACATCAAAGATCTTCCTGCTGTTCTAAACCACCTGCCTAGAAAAAGTCTCTCTCCTGTTCCTATTTCACCACCCACACCAGAGGTGACCTTTGAAAAGTAGCGTAACAGGGGATTTGGCTGATAACTGACTTCAAAGATCTTTTACAGGTCAGGTTTTTCACTAGGAAAAAAATCTTAACCTAATCTTCGTATCTGCACCAAGATGGGAAAAAAAAACTGCCAAACCAAGTGCAAAGAAATGTAACATTAGAAAAGACAACCTTCTATTTGTCACAATCAATGCTTCAGAAACACAGCAACTACAAAAGCCTGCCATGCTGCATTCTTCTTTTTCTTCCAGTTTACATTACTCCTCTTAGTACTTTATTCAGAGGATACAGCACTTTCTCACACTAGTAAACTATAGAATTAACTTGCTCCAATGTAGTAGGTGCAAGTTATTCATTCATCCCATGGTAAACACAAAATTTATTCAATGAGTAAGGTATTTCAACTCATATTTACTGCATGGTAAGAAAATGCTTTCTCAGTCTCTCCACATTTTTAAGTTAGCAGCATGTCTAAAAAGACATATCACACTAACTTACAAGGTTACTCTATAAGAATCTGTGAGCCAACTACCAGTAATTGCACTCAGCATCTCAATCCCCACTCCCCTGATCCAGTGATTTACCTGTATTTAAGCTTTCCACTCTTAGAGGGAGACCAGATTGAGCCACAGCAACAAGTTTCAAAGCAATGTAAAACTGACTTCTTCCGAAATAGCCAAGTCTTGTTGCACCGCAGAGCTCCGTAATCTGAAATGAAACACAGTTACTTACAGAAAGAAATTTTAAACACAACTGTTATACAGATTTCATACATTTCAGAGTAGCATTCCATGTTTCCAAACATACTGACTTCATCCCCCTTCACAATGATGACCTGCAATCTTATTGAAGGGCATTCCTGCTTGTGCTGGGTCACTGATGAGATACTAAACATGACACATCCCAAATCAAGACTCTCAAAGCTAAATGATCCACCTTTTTATCTACCTAGCAGTCTCATCTAGACTGTGATGCCCCAAATGTGACCCAAGGATGCTCTTGAATACCACAGTGAAACACTGTTGAAGTCAATGCAGACAGCATCACTGCTTCTCTCTGCTCAACCACAGTTACAGACAATCTGATGGACAACCCTAATTAATGTTTTCACCTTCATATGCCTAGAAATGGCTTCTCAGCAGATGGGCTCCACAGTTCCTCAGGGACCAAACTGCAGCTGACCAGCATGCAGTTCCCCAAATTCATCTTCCTTTACATTCCTGAGGATGACAGCAAGATCCTTCTCCAGTCATTGAGACCCAAACCTGACCTCCACAACTATTCGAAGAGAAAGGTGACTTGCAACAACATTAGCTTCTCAACACACTCAGAAGGATCCCATCTAATCCCATGGACTTGGTATTTCTCTAGAGATCCACCAGCTTTTTGTAATACTACTAGTTTCTCTCCTTCAATCTCATCTCAGGCACAAAAATCCATGAGACTGCCTGTGAACATCAATGCAGAGAATCTCAGACTAATATACATCCATGGGCATTCATTCCTGTCCTCACCTTTCCTACCTGAGCTCATTCACGTTCCCCTGTTGGCAAACCTGGTCTCTTGTCACATCTACTCCTTTTTCTGACTACTGGGATGTACTATTATTGGACTTAGAGAAAGTGGTCCTGAAGGATTTCCCATCTTTCAGAGGACACTGCTTGGAGAGCAGAGCCCTGCTGACAGGCAAGTTCCAGCTGAAGAAGTGAACTATATTTTCATACAGCAATGACTGAGCCACCCAATGCACAAACTGTTACCCTGTGTACTTCAGCACCACTGGAACCGAAAACAGACTTCAGTAACTCCAAACAGTGAATGAGATGAGTTTATCAACTACAACTGAGCTAGATACAGCTCCTTGCCATGCACCAGGGTTCTGGAACCTCATGAAAATAAGCTGCTGTAAAACCTGTCAGAGGAAGGTGTGGGAACCTCACAAACACTTTGATCCAAAGAAGTCCCAAGATGACCAGCCAGTCTAGGGCTGTACATGTAGCTCAAATCCTCCTGGACAAAAACTTCTGCATTAAATCACTTGGCTGTCTCTGCGTCACACTTAACACATTGTCCCACAGCTCCTGTGTTATTTGTATTTTCCCATTATAGAATTTCTGCAGCATGATGTCTGGTAAGAAGTCAGGGGATAACAGGGCATTTTCCAAAATCCATAAAATAAAATAAAATAATTCAATACCGTTCAATGCAATACACTAGTTTCAACAGGTTGACTGGACTACAAAAAGTGCCACCAGGAAAGAAGTGACGATGTAAATTGACAGATGACAATTCAAATAACAACTGAGGCATCAACATCTAAACCTTTACTCAACCTAATGCCAAAAATAATTACACTGAGTTTAAATAACCAGCAAAGGTAAAGCAGTGGAGATTCAAGAGGGAACTAGCAATCAAAACTGGTGTGACAGCATGAGCAATTCCTTTTTTTAAAGCACTGTATGCTGGAAGACTGATGGAACATCCACATACTTGACTACACCCAAAATAGAAAAAGCTTGTGGATCCAGTGGCCTAGCACCAACAGATGAGTTAACCAGACTCTCATGAGTCTTATGAAAAGAAGCAATTATACAGGTATTTTGAGCTTATGGAATCATTAGGTAGTAATGGCTTTGTAAAATTTCAAAGCCACTGCTGAACTACAAATTACCTTCTTCTGGAGCTTGTCAGTATTGCCAGATAGAAAAAAACCATCAGTTAAAAACTGAATTAATAATTAAGCTACTGTGACAGGCAAGTATGAGAAGGGCAAGGCAAGCATGGATATAAATACACCAGATATAAGTATCAGGAAAAGGAAAAAGCTAAGGATACAAAAAAACCCCCAATCCAACCCCACCCCCCCCAAAAGAATACTCTTCTGCTGCTGAAGAAGTAGGTGTCAAATCCACTCACAGCTAACTAAAGGAGTCCTCTGTTTCAAATACATAATATAACCTAATTAGAAACATGACTGAAGGTTGAGTAAAATCATTAGATGAAAACATCTAGTGGAGACTCCCCTGCTGAGTGACAGGATGTTCACACATACTCAATATAGTGTACCTGAAATTTCCTTGAAGCAGGATTTAAACATGCAACAGGGGATGGGGGAAAATAATAATTTAAAAAATATCAAAGCATTGCTTCTCTGAGATTTAGGTTTAGGGCTTTCATATGCTTAAGAAGAGAGAGGATAAGGAACTTCCCTAAACTCTTCAAGGAATGCAGAGACAAGACAAATGTCTTCTTCACGATAAAATGCTTCAAAACTGTTTTAATCTCCTTAGATATGAAGATCCTGAGGTCACTACGGCAATTAACCAGAGTAAGGCCAACACCTCTGTGAAGCTCCAGAACTGGAAGCCCTTGATACAAAAACCACCAAAACCCCTCCAAACAAACAAACAAACAAACAAGAAGCCCACAAAAACACATCTCCAGGCAGTCGCTGTAAATTATAAAATTGCACACTCACTTGCACTGCAAAGATCAACAACAGCATCAGCAAGATGAGGAGTTGGCACAAAGCAGACATGGTTAGGAAGCAGTATGTTATTAACGGGCACTGTTTCAAGTAGATACCTTCTGGAACCCTTACACGTTTCAAATAAGAGGCCCTTGAACTTGGAGAGGTTTGTGAACCTTTACAAATTCCAGGTGAAGTGGAACAAATCATATCTCTATCAAATGTAGTGAAACACACTTTCCAGAACTCAGAAAATCTCTCTGGGAGAGTCTTCCAGAATATCACAGTCTCCCTGCCTCCAGGTTCTTCTACAAGGCAAATCAAGCCCATTATCTGTAAACACTATTCATGCAAAAGTACAACAGTATTTAAACAGGGATGACTTCAATCCTAAAACAATAAATGAAGCAACATGCATGCCACCTACACGGTAAAGATAAAAATATTTCATCTGCTTGGAGAGAACTACTAAAGTGCCTACTGTTCCATAGCAGACGGTGGCAAGTGGCAAGCTCTGAAGACAACTTTTGCAGGCTGGAAGTTACAACACACATGGTGTGCGCTAATGGGAGGGGGATTGAACAAACTTAGAGGAGGACCTTTTGTATCATCTCATCCAAAATAGGACATGGTTAATTGAAAAAAGAGTCTTACACCAAGGATCACAGAATAGTTGAACGTGGAAAGGTCCTCTGGAGATTATTTGCTCCACTCCCCCTGCTCAAAGCAGGCTCAGCTGCAGTAGGTTGCTCTGGACTGTGTCCAATTGGGATTTTGAGTATATCCCAGCAGGGAGACTCTTCAACCTCTCTAGACAACCTCTTAAAGCGTATGATCACCTTTACAGTAAGAAAGTTTTCTCTTATGTTTAAATTAAACCATCACCATGAACAATACCATGTAAACCATGCAACAGAAATACAAAACAAGTTTTCTCATTCACTATACAATATTTGATACAAACTCGAGTTAAACCAATTCATATGAATATATTTGTGTTTCAGTATTTAGAAAACAATTGAGTTTTACTGTGCATATTAACAATAACCTCCAAGTGAAAAACAAGCAATACATTAAAAAAAGTTGTTTGCTTCAGATAAAAAATAAAAAATAAAATATAATATCTTGTTTCAGTTTTGTTAGTTAATAAAAATGTAACTGATTATGGATTGATTTTACTTCACAGTTTAAAATATAGAAATTTATTATATCAACTATGTTATTTCTGTATGTCATATGCAGCAGCTCATTGGTGAGAATTCTCAAGCTCTTTGCAAACTTAAAACATATGACAGAATGCTTTCCAATTTAAGTTTATTGCAATACAACCTCAAATTGGGTACTAGAAAACACTGTCCTACAACTGTGCTCTCCTGAAGTCACATAATCCACTCACCTCAAGTACAACAAAAATTAACCACCTCTCTACAATGGAATGCAATTCAGGGATTTTATAATGCAAGTTGAAAAAACATTTCCTAATCATTGCTATTGTAGCAGGAAAAAAAACCCTTGACCTTCACTACACGCTGAAGAGCTGTGAAAATCCCCTTCACACGGTTTTTCCTAGCTTGAACACATTTCTTTACTCACAATTTGTTACCTTCTAATTACGTTATTCTACAACTGCTGTTAGATCAATGCCTGTCACTTCATTTATCTCAATCGACCTCACTAATTGCTGACCACAGCCTGGCACAGTTTTCCAACCACAGTCTCTCATCTATTGTCAATTGGACAAAGCGATACTGATTACCCTACTAATATTAGTTAGAATTTTCAACTTCTCTTCAAAAATCTCACTTGATCAGTAGCTTCTCAGATGCAACAGTTGTTGACAGCACTGTGCAACAGGAACAAGACAGAGAACTGACAAAGATCCTTCTTTTGATGAGTTATTTTTAACCAAGTCAAGTCTCTGACCCAGTTCTACACATGGCTCCACAAAGCTTGGCACAACGTGGGACACAAATAAAAAAAACAATTGTAGACAGGACAAAAAAAGAATGCCACTAAAAGAAAGAGTCTAAGTATTGCTCTGAATTCTGTTTCAGCACACTGCAAACATTCAAATAATCTTACACCTATCCAAAGATCATTTGCAAAATGCATCCATGAAGGATAACAAATACTGCTATATTTAATATTCAGTCAACATGAAGCCTAAAATGTTCATGTGCTGAACAGCAAGTGCAAAATTACCTCTAATATATACACTTATCTTATTAGGTACTTAAGCATTGTAGTAAATATAATTAACCAGTTGATACTAAGAATTCCAAGGCACAGAGTATATTTAGGACATTGCTGTACTTTGTTGCATAACAAATAGCAAAGTTTTACTGATTGTTCCATGAAGATGCATCTCAGTCAATGCCACATACCTGGCTTCAGAACACAGGCTTTGAAAGAAGTAAAACCAATGGTGCTGGAGGATTTCCAAGACAACACACGCTCTCTGGCAATGAACTATTTAGAGTCTCTTACTGTCTGAGCTTCTCCTAATACTTCTCCGCCCTTGATTTTCACACTGCACAATCCACAGTGGAAGCAGACTGTTAAAATGCATCAGGAAGAAAAAGCTACCCATCAGCTTGGACAATTAATTCTGTAGAGATACTTAGAACTAAAATTTCCCATTCCACAGGTCATTTCAGGGTCAAACATACATCTGTTTCAGTTAAATGAAATTTCAGAATTAATCACATCAGAAATAATTAGCTGCTCAAAAATGACCCAGTATTTTAAGGCTCAGAGGAATTATTCTGCCCCTGTACTTGGGGATCTGTTTTACAAGCACGTCCACTCCCTGAGTAAGGGCTGGCAGATTTGGAGTCATGCTTTCATTTTGTTAATAGAAAAGCAGCAAAAAGCACTGGAAATTTAAAACTCTGCTTTAGGACAGATAATAAGTTCTTAACAAGTGAATATGCTGAACACCACACACACAAAAACCTCACAGAACTTTTATTACTGGTGGTGCTTTTGGAACCAGTTATACTTCAGGTAATTCCTGACCTCGACCCATTCTAGAAGTGGTCTGGAACACTTCCTGCTCTTCCTGGCAGCACACAGATTCATGGTGGACTAGCATAATTTATTAAAGACACTTCCTAATGCAGTAGTAGCTTTTCTGATTTTTCCATTTGCAATCAAAGTTTGTGGTCTTACTGACAGCTCCTGCAAAAGCTGTTACAAGCTCTAAACACGAATCTTACCTGGAGAGCCTCTCATACAGAGCTCCATGGCTCTCCAGAGGTAAGCAATTCCTTCCTGATTTGGTAGTAGATGGCAACACCACCCATCAATCCACAAAGATGAAGCAGACTACAAGATCCTGGCTTAGAGGGGCCACTTTTCCAAGTATCTAGAGTAATAGACTGTCCTACTTGACTACAACTCAAAGAAAATACTGTCTAATACCCTCAAAAAGAGGGCAGGATAAACAACTGTACACCCTTCTGATATGTTCAATAGCACCGATAAAGGAAAACAGACAGCCAAATGAACACACTCAGCAACTACCACCCTCCCAAGCAAGAAGTCACACCGGGAAGTCCTCAAGACAGAGCTGCTCTTTGCTTGTATTAAGACTTTCTCTACTGCCGTTTTTCTGGCAGAGCAGGTGTTCATGAGAAAGACACTTCACAAGCAGAAATTGTAATAAAGCAGCCAGAAGAACTGGAAATTTAAAAAAAAAAATCTGAAGCAGCAAAAGACAGCCTGGGGAACTACAAGAGCCATTTCTAATTTTTGATGCATAAAGAGAGGCTCTTTTAAAGTGAGATATTCCACATACCTGTGTTCTCTTACTATGTAATTTTACATTACTGCTTAACCTAAATAGCTCCTCCCTCCTCTGCTCTTAGCTGCAGTTCCCCATTCCTGAGCACTAACCGCCGTTCATCTATTCGGTCACACAATATGATTACTCCACTCAGTCACTCAGTAAGCCAACAAAAAGTTACTGTGTTAGTTATTTTCTCTTTTATTAAACTGACTCTGTCTACTGCACAACCAACAAACACCTCAGCAGAGCTTCAGAAGTTATTTACTCACAGGCTTTACTTACAAAAGAAAAAGTACAAGCTTTTAGGAACAAATGGCAATGAATCTTATAGCATACAACTCTCACCGGTCAACATCAGGTATCTTGTACTTGTTTTTAGGTTTGCAGTCTATGTTTTTGACAAGCAAACCCCGAAGCAGAAATGGCAAACAAGCCCCAGCTGGCACACATGGAATGACATTCTTCGTCTGTAATCTTTTGAGGCACTTGGTCTTATTCTTGCCATAATCAAAAGACCAGCTGAATACTCACGAAGACTAACCAAGTTTCTCCTCACTTTATGTGCTGTTTGCTTTTTCTTATGGTTGAAGTTTATGTGAGTAAATAACTTCTGAAGCTCTACTGATCTTCAAAGTGTAGTTTATCTCCCATAGCATAAACAAATGAATGGAACTATTTGCATATAATTATCAAGAAGGCATCTAGCTTCAGCAAGCGCTGGAGAGATATTTCACAGATATTCTAATTGTGGATACTCCTGCCATGCAGCCATTAAGTTGCATATTTTTCCCTGTAATACTAAATGCTGAAGAGAGGCTCATTTACAGAAACATTTTCTTTCTTTTCAGACCTTCTTTACAATTTAAGTATTCCAGTGATTGATACTCCTTGCTAATAATTATTTTCTTTCTTTTTCAGTTTTTAACGTTTTCCCCACACATCACCTTCCATTACTATGCCAGAGCAATACCAACAGAGAAAAACCCTGAAGAATGAACACAAGCTTCTGGCTTTTTTGCTAATGTACAATGAAGATTAAGGCATTCTCTGATCCCAGAATTAGCGGTCATGCTGTGGGCCTGGACAAACAAGACTGTTCCGGACTGTTCCTGTTATTCCTGAGCAAATCCATGTAAGTTCACCTGAAGATACTGTGTCCATTACTTTACACTCCTTTCCCATTTCAATCTTTTTTCCTCTGAGCATCAACCTGACCAGCATTAATTAGTTACTTAGCTTTGCACTGCTCTCCTCCTCCCACTGAGGCCTACAAACCTTAACGATGTGTCTATCAAAGTGTAAACAAACCTTGGTTAAAGTTCTAAAAACTTTACATTTACAGAGCTACACTTGAGACTCCACTGTTAACACTAGGTCTTAAATTATTTAAGATGCTTCAAATCAGAAAAAAACCAAGTCATTCACACTACTGTAATAATAACAAACTTTTCTAAAAAATTCTTAACTACTAGTCGGCAGCAAAAGTATGCTAGCACCTAATGCTAAATTTTACACAGCTCAGTCCTGGTCACACTTCTCTGAGATTACTGAAGTTGCAAGTTATATTCAAAACTGAGCCTACTCATTGCTCTGTTACCATACTTCAGAAGCAGTTTAGACGTCAGAAGTCAATCATTCCAGAAATTCAGGTCAGACTGTCATCTTTTCCAAGTCTTTTAACCTATCAAAACACAGTTCTTACACACAGTCAGACATGCCTAAGTTATTGTGTATTTTTTGTATAACAAGTGTAGGGATAATTTAACTCTTCAGATACTAACGTCAGGTGGAAAAACAAACAAGTCATGAACATGATCACCAACTTGGTACACTAGTTTAGAAAGAATGACATTGCTGGCTTAGGAATATCCTTATGGTCAACAGAAATGCTATAGGAAAGAGAATAAGAGGGAAATATATCCTTACATGAATCATTATTGGAACTCCAGTGAGAAAAATCTGATAGTCAACATTTTTCTCCCACATTCACTTCTGACTTCAACCTCAATTAAATGAAGAGCAGAAGTCCAATTTGACATCTAGGAATTCTACAAGAAGGACTAATCTAAACAGCAAATATTTATGACCTAATAGGTAGGAAACTTGTCTGCAAGACCTAATATTTTGAAAGCTAGTAAATACAGTTGAAAAGTCATAGAGACTGCCAGCAAAGTCTGGCATTTTCACAGTATCTGCAGTAAAATTTACTGAAGATTAGACTAAGATGAAGGCATGTTTGCCATTTTTCACAGTCAGTGAAGTACTTAAAACTTCTAATACAAAAGAATAATTTTACCAGTAGAAGATCAAATTTACAATCCATACTTTTGTGCAGTCAACTTGATTCTAAGACAGCTGCATTTGCCAAAGGCCCTGATATTTCTGATTCTAGAATTCTATCCAGTCATGTCAGAAAGGATATTAATCACCCCTGCTGTCATCTGACAGCATGTTTAAAAAGAAAAGAATAAACTGTTTTCAAACAAAGCTGAGCTGTGATACTTGAAATTATCTGAGTGCTGTGTTGGCATACAGAATTATGAAGGAATTATTTACTATGTAAGTGACTGTACAGTATGAATACCAGTCAATTTCAAAGGCTCAAAACCAATTACTCCAAGAAATCCACTAAAAACAAATAGAAGTCTAATAGACTTAATCTACAGTCCTAAAGTTTTGCCATTAACTTCCTGCCTTTTGTTTCAAAAACAGTGACTGTTCTCCTCCTAAATGCTGCTGAGATATGAGACCACTCCAACTAATTAACTGTAAAAAGAAATTAATTTTCAGCCCGCTACAGTCTCCGTGAAAGTAACATCACTAAAACAAACATTTTTACCAGAATTCTGCAGGAACTCAAAGTACAAACCACAGGATAAACAGCAAACTAGAACCCATTCCTGGCACTAACAGAAAGTACACTGCTTATGTATCTCATCAATACAGGAAATCAAAGCTAACCTACTGCTAAGCTGAAAGGAGAATACTCTATTACAGAGACATTTGAAGGGAAAAAATAGGTACTTCACAAATCAGATATTTTTAACTGCAGATCCAGGCACCGTTTCTATTTACACCAGGTTTTTAGCAACTCTTGTTTACTAAATGAGGATGGGGATACAGCATAATATATGCACAAACATATTATATATGAAAATACATAAATATATGAAATTG
This sequence comes from Acanthornis magna, assembly GCA_036785705.1. Classification (NCBI taxonomy): domain Eukaryota; kingdom Metazoa; phylum Chordata; class Aves; order Passeriformes; family Acanthizidae; genus Acanthornis; species Acanthornis magna. Next base: position 14,734,478 of record JAWUZG010000040.1, on the reverse strand, counting down.
TATGCAAATTATGTAAGATTATAATCAAAAGTCTACAGATTCATCAATTTTACGGTGCTCAGGCTCAAAAAAATACTACAGATTAGTAAGGAATTTACACTGGAAGAATATCTTGATAATGACCTGTTGCAAACACTGCCTCAGAAGAAATCAAAACTGATTTTAAATATTTTCTATGTGACATTTTAATGTAAGATTTAAAATAATTTTTTAAAAAACCCAAACAAAATATAAGAGTTGGATTAAATAGTTATTTTTGTTTTAATTTGAGTGTGTTGCAGACTAGCTATAGGTCAGTATTAGGAGAAAAAAGCTTTTTACACAGTATACATTTTTAAAGATCGAAAAGTGCTATAATTTTTAAACATATTCCAAATTTATATAACTGAAAGGAATGCATGAAATTTGCCATGTATAAGGAATTCTAATTTCTAACCCCATCAGTTCTGAAAGAATAATAAATTCAGCAAATTAACCAGAACGAGTTTGAGTCTTCTGTATGTCTCTACCACACAGACAATCCTAAGCAGGCCCTGGCTCAGCTTCCAATCAAAGTTGGCATTTAGTACTGTATTGATTTGATAAACAGGTAGTCTTTCTGTAGGAAAATCCACTGAAACAGTAACTGCAACAATAAAATAACTGTGAACAAGCTTTTATTTTCTTAGATCCCTTTCTCTCTACATCCATTTCCCAACAAAGAAGACAACACTTTAAACCAAGAACCTGCAATTTCATTTTGCCATGCTCCGCCTATGGATTTTAATTCCATTTATAATTGCGCTGCCTGTTAGAGGAGCTCTGGCATTTAAGGAGACCACCACGGCATCTTCTGTTCTCTCTATGTGCCAAAAGCTACCACCCCAAGAATAAGAGAAGGCAGCACATGCATGCACCTTTGCTGTTTTTCTGCACAGTGCAGAAACTGTAGCTGATGAACAAGGCTTTAAGCTCAGAGGCTGGACTCCTCAATGAAGTTGCATCACGGCTACATGCTTTTTTACAACTTTTGATGTGAAGGCAGCCAACTCGACAGAGAATTGAGGTAGACAACCAGAGAGAAATTTTTTCAATGAAACAAGAACAAGCAAAACTAATCTGTCTGTAAAGACTCCTTAGAAACATACAAAAAGTTTGAAAGTGGCTAACAAGAGCCAAAAATAGCTTTACACTAGGTTTTTACTCGACTAATGGAAGCCTACTGTAATAGAAGTAACTGGGCATAATTGTTTGATGATTCATCTGTCATTTCAAATACTTTCTAACACTAAATCAGAAGTCAGGTAACACTGCTGTACAATGCCAGCACTAAAGATGACAGTTCATTCAATTAGAGAAAATACATGCCAATACTCATATATTTGTAGTTTTATAGTCATGTTGTATTTTAAAGCAAGATGCTTTGACTCATTAATTTCAGATAAGCATCATATGCACCACTGATTTGCTTCTTGTCTGGTGAAGTTTCTGTGATTCATAACCAAGAGCACAAATTCAGAAAACATTCTGTGATTAACTCACCTAAATAAGAATTCTACAAATAAAACAAATGGGACAGCTACTATATTCATTCCATGCACAAATGATGACTTTCACAATACATTTTTTTTTCCTAACTGTAGCTTTTATAAGCAATTTCACCACCAATACTGAGACACCAAAACCTGACTTTTTTAGCACATATACACAAGCATTTTAGCTCAGATGTGAAAAATGCCTTTGAAGCCAATTCCCTGAGCACACTCCTCCACGCAGCCACTCCAAAACAGGCAACTACATTTCTTTTGTATGAAGTTAACCTGGAAGATACACGCATGGACGGCACATAATGAATCCCAGCTAACATTTGGTGCACAGGACCAGGCTGGAACTCCAGCAAAGAGAAGCTTCTGAAATATATAAACAAGGTGGATGACAGCTCCTCAGTATCACTTGTGCTGTGTCACACTACTTGCACACACAGACACCAGTGCACATGCAACTGAGCCACAAGCTGAAGTAAGTGAAAATTAACTTTGATAAAACCTCCTAACTTTTGGATGAACAACCTCCCTGGACCAGCTCACTGTCTGTTCAAAGGAAAGTCAGAACCAGCTCCACCTTCCAGTGGTTTAAGCTACCAAAACCCCATACCAGGTCACAACTTAAATACCCAATCACACTAGAACCAAGAAAGTTCTCTACTTCCCCTCTATCCGAGAGTTTTCCTGTCTCCTTTCTTGTGCTAGCACTGACATTTACTCAAACCCACGGTCACCTGATACAGGAATTATAATCAACAAAAATCCGTGAATAATTTTCTGCCTACATAGCCCCTGATGCCAGTGTATAACAGGACTGGACAGGCACTAGAGTCTTTGCAAGGAGAAGGAACATATGTCTGAGGGAAGACAGAACCACCTCCTTCGGTGGCAACTCACCATTAGATTTTTTGTCAGCTGCAATGTGAAACCACACCCTGAGAGCAATCTGAAGACTCATTTAACTGCTGTGAAGCAGCTGGGCTTCTTACTCCAACACACGTACTTTTATTCACTCTTTTATGCAAGTTGTCTACCTTAATGCTTGTTTCAGGAATGTGCATAAAAAAAGAAGAAATGCTGGTTTATACAGTGTGGTGTTCTTGTGCGAGCGTCTTTGGTGTGGTATTTTTTATTCTTATAATAAAACTGTCCTTTTGTAGATGTGTACAAAATGGGCATCTAGCTTTTCTTCTCCAGAATGCTGTAGCTTTGTATACAATACCCATAACTGTTTCAGTCTTCTGTATGTTTATTTATCCCCATTTAACAGGCAGCTGACAATGTCTCTCAGAGGGAGAAATGAAATTGATTAGGAACAATGAGACACACTATTAACTTTTGCTCCTGTGAGACAGATCTCTCACAAAGATGCAACTCTTTGTAGAAAAAGGGGGCATATATATCCAGCCTTTAGACAACAGATCTGCAAGCAAAACAAGTTATGAGTCTAAAAATGCAACTGTCAGATATTTTCATTTCCAGTGGAATCAGTTCTGAACTATTCAAAGGTACCTACAAAGCTGCAGTATTGAAGAGGAAAAGCTGAAGTAGTTCCTCAGGACTACTTGGTCCCATTGAGCTTGAAGACCAACAATTTCATGCTATGTTTTGCACACCTACAAACGTACTTAGCATTCATGTGACCAGTACTACACTTGCATTCCAGAATTATGTAAGGATTGGGTAACTGGATCAAGTTCATTTCCCCACAACCATCAGGTGCTTCAAATGAACAGGTAAAAAAACCAGCACCATGAGGTCAAAAGAAAATTCCATCTCCTTTTTTTCTTAAGCTATATCATATTGAGGTTTAAGTTATATAGTCTCAGCTTCCAAAGCATCAAATGTGACTTCCTTTTGAAGAACCCCAATCCAATATATTCATGCCTGTGTTAACCTAAGGTAGAGCCATACTTCAAGAAGAACATAAAATAACTAGACATCTAAATTCTTTTTGAAGTACAAGGTACTTTACAGGTGACCAACTGTGATTGCACAAGATACTTATAATGGGTCAAACCGCTAAGGGCATTTCAACTTTCTTTGTACTATTTACAGTCTCATTCCTCAGGCAATCTAATATCTTGTTTGCCATTTTAACTGCAAGGTTCTCCTTGAGATCACTACAGTGATAAGCCAGGTCTGCTTCTTGAGTTAATTTATTTAGGACCCATGGAATGACGCCCGAGTAGTCTCTCTTCTTCAGATGCAGTCTACTTTGCAGGAAAATATCTGACCTCCTCTGCAAAAGATAAGGATATAATCTGTGGACACTTGTATCCAAAATTCCAAGTCTTTCCAAGTTCTTGCACTAAATTCCTGCATAAAACAAAATCTCTAGCACTAGCTTTCTATACACTGATCCAGACAAGTTTTATGTAAAAGAAATTTTTAAATACAGCAAATATGTAAACATTCACTTTCCCTGGGATGATTTTTCTGAAATTGGTTGGCCACACACAAAAAGTGGCAGTGGGTGGCCCCTGAGAAACCTTACTCATAATACTGAGCAAGCAGACTCTCTCACCATTAAGTCCAGTCTAGCAAGTAATCAAATAAGAGATTACTGGTTTTACCAGGAAGAACCACTTCTTATTCAGCCCTCTTCCACTTCATTGTGTCTTAAACTCATTTCAACTAACCAAGTTGGGAGGCCCAAAACACACCAACAGTAACCCTAGTCAGTAAGTGTTCTCCTGGCACTGGATTTCAGTATCCTGCAATTTGTGTACTTCGTTTCTAGCAACAGTAAGTTTAATACTTTGTTAAAAGGGCTGCTTATCTCACTAGGCTGAGGATGAAACCGCATAAAAGGCGGCATGGCTTTCCAAATACAGCTTTACCCAGAGCAGCTCAAAAGGCTACGTAAACTTTAAAGCACTGAACAATGACAGAGGGAACTGCAGAAGCAGCAAATTACTACAAATAGCTGTTCATAAGAGTGGTTCACTGGGAATACGTTCCTCAAATAATCACACACGCACATCAAAGTAGACTTTCCCCTTCCTACGTAGGTAGCTCTGCAATACTGCTACACCTTTTAGACGTAACCTGGCCAAGGAAGTGCTAAAACTGTGCACACAAATATTGCAAGTATGGGCCCGCGTCAGTCTTAACACCGCATTTTTCATCGTTAGAAACATTTGGATGTCTACAGGTAAGTTAATTCCTGCTGGCATGCGATGTCCAAAAAAGACTGCATGGCTTAGACAAAGTGGACCAGTGTCAGTAGCTCCCAACGCAGTAAACGTTGGAGCAACCTAGTAGCTCCAACGACATAAACACAGATTTCCTTCTGCGTTGCTCTTCATCAGTAGATGGAGTGGATCTCACCCACCCCCCCAAAACATTCCGGGGTTCTCACGTTTTGGATGGCGTGTGTCGGCATGGAATAGTTTCCTACCAGTTGCTGGACGCTGCCAACAGAGACACCACCAGCCCCTTCCCAGCCCCGCAATCGGAGGCACATAAGGAGAGGAGGGGCTGACACAGGGTGCTTAGCGCAGAACTCGCTGTCCACCCTTCCCTTGCGGCCGGAGGGGCTCAGGTGGCCGGCCAGACAATAGCTCCCTACTCGGTGCGGGGAGCTCTACCGTGTCCAGCGCTGGGTTCCCTCAGTACAAGAAAGACAAGGAGCTAACAGAGAGAAGGTCCACAGGAGCGATACAAAGGTGGTCAGGGCTCTGGAGCTCTCTGGTCAGAACAGACTAACAGAGCTGGACCTGTTCAGTGTAGAGAAGACTGAGTGAAGATCTCATTAATGCTTATAAATAGCACAAAGACGGGTGTTGAGGGGATGGTGCCAGAGTCTTTCAGTGGTGCCCAGCGACACGATGAGGAGCAATGGCCGTAGACTAAAACACAAGAAGTTTCACCTCAACATGCGGGAAAGCTTCCTTGCATCGAGGGCGGCAGTGCACTGGAAGAGGCTGCCCGGGGAAGTCGTGGAGTCTCCCTATCAGGAGACATTCAAACCCCACCTGGACGCGTTCCTGTGTCACCTGCTCCAGGTGACCCTGCCTCGGTAGGGGGTTGTATGAGATAATCTCCAGAGGTCCCTTCCACCCCTAACGATTCTGTGACCCCGAGTCCCCGCCGGCGGGACGACCCCCGCCCAAGGGCTGCGGGGTGGGCAGGGGGCGAGGGCCGGGCGGAGGGGAAGGGCCGGGACGGGGCCATCTCGGCACGGCGGGGCGGTGCCCGGGCCCGACGACCCCCGGGGGCCCCGCGGCGGCGGCCGTACCTGCATGACCACGTCGTTGGGCAGCTGCGCGGCGCGGAAGAGCTCCAGGACGCGCCCGTTGGACGCCACCTTCTTGGTGCTCTCGGTGTCGCAGTAGGAGAAGAGGTCGCAGTAGTAGCGCTGCTCCGCCTCGCTCAGCGTCACCCCCTCCATCTTTTAACGCCGCGGATCATCCGCATCCGGCGGCGGGGCCGGCGGGAGGCGGCGGTGCGGCGGTGGCACACACGGGACACACGCGCCGCCGGCGGCCGCGCGCGGGCGGCTGCTCGCACCTTCCCCCCGCCGCCCGCCCACGCGGCCGCGCGCCTGCGCGCCTCCCCCGCGCCTGCGCGCGCCGCCGCCCGGAAAGGGAGGCGTGGGGAGCGCCGAGCGCCGCGGGCAGCCCGCCCCCTCCGCGCCGGCGGCGGAAGCGCGGGGCCCAGGGGCGGGGCTAGCGGGGAGAAGGGCCATCGGCGCGCCCCGCCGCCCCCGCCCCGCCCCGCGGGGCCGGCGCCATCTGCGGCGCCCTGGGTGCGGGGGTCGCCAGCGGCCCCGGCCCCGGCCTCGCGGCCCGGCCGTACGCGGCAGCGCCCCCTGGGGGCGTGGCGGCGCGGGCAGGGCGGCGGCCCCGCGCAGGCCGGCGCTGCCCGGAGCGCGGTGCGGGGGCAGCTCGGTGTGTGCCTCGGCCGGGACTGCACAGGGCCCCGGGGAAGCTGCCCAGTGAGTCAGGGGATGCTCAGCTGCCTTGCCGTCACTGTTCTCCCGGCTTAGTGGGTCGTGTGCCGAGCGGCTTCCTGAGCTTGCCTTCACAAAATCGCAGAATTAATAATGTTGAAAAAGGCCTCTGAAATTACCGAGTCCAACCTATCACTGAACACCACCATGTCAACTAGACCATGGCTCTCAGTGCCTCATCCAGTCTGTCCTTACACACTTCCAGGGGCAGAGATGCCACCACATCCCCAGGCGGCCCATTCCAATATCTAACCATCCTTTCGGGAAGAAATTCCTCCTAATATCCATCCTGAGCCTTCCCTGGTGCAGCTTGAGACAATATCCTCTTCTTGTATCTATGATTGTAACCTCTGCTCCATGGTTAAATTGCATATTGAAATTCTATTAGTTATACAGAGCCATTTGTAGAGCAGGTTTTTAAATCACTTGTCTGTAGGTGATTGGGTTCCAAGTGCCTTTGCTTCTTACAGTGATTGTGTGCTAGTTCAGTCACTGGAGTTTGAAACATTAATATATGTACATATGTGTAGCTCTAAGTGTAAGGACCTCGAAATACTCTTATTGTCAAAATAATTTTGAGGTTTATGTCTAAGAATAATCTGGACATCTAGTTGTTTTAATTGAGTGACTAATCTGGACATATTATTTTAATTGAGTTGATATTTTATTACTTGCATCTTTTCAGCAAGAGCTTTCTTCACAGGGATCACTTGGCTGCAACAGTTTGTACAAGACCCAAAGAATAATACAAGGATGGACTTCCCCAGCATGGACTATTCCCACCTATCCAAATGGCAGACAATTCTGAAGTATGTTCAATAACTCTACATTTCACTGAAACCATGATATGTCGTGTGAAACTGTCACACCACTGCTTACTGGAGAGTTGAATGCTTTTCCCTGTGGTATAACATCTCTCTGAAGCTGTTCAGGTAGATAGTTTGGGAATCAGACTGTTGGGTCTCATTTCCAACTCCTGTACTGTAAGCTTACCTGCTTGCTTTGTGCCAGTTCAAAGACTGAGCAGAAGTAATAAAAATGACACAACAGGTAGCAAATAAATTTCCGCTTCCAAACACCTACACATGGACACAGCACCTTTGCCTCAGAGAGTCCCAGTACAAGGTTTCTGTGTTTGACTACAGGATCTCTCTTCCCTGCCCTGGTCGGCACCTTGCAGACTTCCATCCTGAGGAGGGATCTTCTGTTCAGAATTTTACAGGTGCCCGTCATGCCAGACTTAGCATCTACTGAGAGAAAAAATTAAATCTGTTCAGTGGCTTCTCAATGATAACTCATTTTGTTTGTCTGCAGAACATGCTGTTTGCTACAGGATGAACTGAGGAAAATATTGTTCCTGCATGTCACTAAGTTAGTAACTTCTCCATACTTGCACTTGCCAGTGCAACTGACCAAAACAATTTTGACTTTTAAGTCTTTTGGTTTGGAAAGATTTGTACCACAGCATTTCCCAGAGGTCATATTAGATATACAGAGAAGGTTTCTGGCAAATTACCCACCAAAATGTATCATTAGTGATACACTTTTGATACAATAGATTCAGCCTTCAGTACATTAATCACTTGATTCAACTGCCTTGATTTGTGTTTTAAACGGAGTAAGAAGAGGACCTTTTTTCCCCTGGATTTTTAGGTATTGTACCTTTTATTCTCTCTTTTTAATGCACCTTCTTAGAATTGAGAGTTCTGAATAGCTAAGAGTTAAACTATTCTCCGTGTGGTGCCTAATTTTACTGTATTGTATTTTCTCTGAAGAAACTGTTAGATTACATATATTGACAACAAAGCATTCAACCTTTTAAGAGATCAGAGTTAGAGAAAATCACTGTCATAGGAAGGCCAAGGGGATTGAAGTGAAAGGTTATTTTGCTGCCCATAACTCTTAGAATCAGATCTAAATTTTACATCAATAAAACACTCTTAGAAAAGGAGTACTTTTACAATTTGATATGTGACCAGAGATATGTATGTTAATTGCTACTAAAAAAATAAATTTTTATTCATTTAAGGGAAATACTAATTAAAACTGGTTTCAGTGTCATTTATCAGCTGTGAACTTACTATTGGTTGAAACTAATTTCTAAAAATAAACATAACTCATAAACAGATGCAGGGTCTGGTGTTCATCAGGTGTTGGGGGTATGCCATGTCTACGATCTACCTGCTTTTGATGTTCTTATTACAGTTCGTGAGTCTCACGTACTACCTTATTGGCACTAAAGTAAGATATATGCTCAGATTATTATTTTTGTTTTATTGAAACACTTTCAAATAACTTTCAGCCTTATAAAGTATGTATTCAGGTCCAGTTTCCATTTTGCATCTGGTTCTCCAAGTTTAGAAAAATGGCCCTGAGGTTATTTGTCATTACCTTTCTAAATTCTTCCGCATACATAATGCTGTGGAGCAGGTTTTACAATCTCTGTCAATATACTCCTTTACTTGCAGCTCATCAGGAGTTCTGGGAACTTGTTCTATCCTGACTTTTTAGTGTAAAGACAGGCAGATTAAGGCTAGAAATGAATGGGAGATGTTTAAAAATACCTGCTGTCTCAGACTTTAGAACTGGTTTATTGTTACTGCCTGATTTTTTTTCCAAAAGAGAAGATACCTTTGGTGATGAGATACTTTATTCCAGACAGAAGATTTTGAGAATCACATTAACACTTACAAATGAAAGAAGCTCCTGTTCTGCTTTTCTAAAGTCATATGTACTTTCTTTGTATAGAAGCAACATTTTAGTGGGAATATAGCCACTTCACAGACACTGTACACATACTTTTGTAAACTTCTGCATATATGTTCTATGTTACAGTTTACAACCTCTTTCCAACCTTACATTTTTACTATTTTGAAAAACATCAGGTTCATCATGTGCTGTTTTTACCCTCTATGAAATGGCATCCATATTTCAAAGAACCTACCAGTTCTACCAGTCCTGTTGAGATTATTTATCCATCAAAAGGGCATTCTACATTTAAGGCTATGAGATTTTCCATGGTGGATAAAATAATGTTTTCCACATAGAGCCAGGTAGCAGACAGTAACAATGATGTGGGTTCTGTTCTTCTCCTTCTATACAAGGAGAGCACCTTTGCAAGGAGCATTCATCAAGGAAACGGTGGATCTAAAGCAATGTGGTTACTCACCAAAATGTGGTTACTCATCAAAATGTGGTTACTCACATCTGTGCCAGCATATCCTAAAGGGGAAAATAATAACATCTTTCTCAGTAGCCTCCCTAGCATGTTGTGTCACCACTGAAATATGTGTAGGATCCTGGTTGAAGACATCCACTGTCTCTAGACCTCTTCACTGCAGAATGAATGGTATCTTTTCCATATCATTCAGTATGGCACCAGTTTTCCCCAGTCTCTCATTTAAACATTTAATTTCTATGTATCTATCATGGCCCTTGTAAAAGTTGCCCATATTAAAAAAATTGACTCCTTTCCTCTTTCACCCAAATACTTCAACTGATTGAAAAGAGCAAGCAGTCAAATGAAAGCCTTTGAAGGAAAGGGGGTTTGGTTAAAGGAATCAAATGGAAGATACTGGAAAAGAGCAACCTTTACTCCTTTGTGGTTTTGGCAGATTTCTACAGATTTCATCTCTGCCTCTCAAAAGGTGGGGAGCCACCTAACCTCACCCCAGCAGAGTTACATGTGTTTGGTAGTTTTCAGAGAGGCATTCGTTTACACAATGTATTGAAGGCAGAGTGACTTTTTATATTTACCTGCCTAAGCAGCTGATCAAATACCACCTCTCTTTAGATTTTAAAATTATCCTTCTTTCTTCCAAAAGAAAAGAATGTCTCTTGCTTGCATGATACTATCAAATAAGTCTCTTGCAGAAATTAAAACTCCTTTTAGACCCTTACAATATTTCACTATAAATCCATCTGGTCTTGCTGTCATGTTTATTTACAGCTTATTCATGACAATGACTACACCCTCTTTTATAAATATATTCTCTAAAATTTTGTACAGTCAAGAGGAGTAAGATTAACTTTTCTTTGTATTTTTGACACTAATGTACATATTTATTCATAAAATTATTTATATATTGATAACAACTGTCTTGAAGTATTATAAGACTCATTTAAAATTACTTTTTTCTTAATTATTTGGGTTACCTTTGTAGTCCTTCAATACCCTTCTTTCTTTTGAGGCCCTAAAATTTTCGTTACTGAAGTCTCAGATAGTCTGAAAACCGTCTTAACCTCCATCACTACCTTTATTTACTCAGCTTCCATCACCCTGGATTCTTGAGCAGTTCTCATTGTTCTCCTACCTTTTTTACTCTTTCCTCTTGCTCTCTGAATGTGGAAGTGCAGTGTAACTTGATGATGAAATAGGATGTTATGCCTTCCTGGTGGGATTATTCCTCATTATTCCTTCCTGATTATTCCTCGTTATTCCAGAGAATAATGATCTCCATCTGGGAGGGTTGTTAATAGCTACTTCAGGAAACTTCTGGCACATTACTGAATTTGTCAGAAATTGGTTACGAGGTGGGAAGAAGTGCTGAAAGCGAAATTTCACATCTCTCCCATATTACACACATACTCAACCCTCCTTTCTTTTTATATTCCCTGCTTTTAGCTGTATCTTTTTCCACTTCACTTACATTTTAGTTTCCGTCTGACTATTTTTTACCTAAAGAGTTTTCAGTTATAATCAGTTATGCAAGATTTTTAATTTCCCCCTTTAACCTTTCTTTCTGCATATTTCTTCCTCACAGACAGAAGTACAATCCTCCACAATATTGATAGTCATGGGGTTTGTATTCCAACTTGCCTTTTCCTTGTGCTTTGGTACCTTCTCTATTCTGGATTCATGGGTTTCTTATTTCATAGACTGATTCTCCCTCTTGGTCAGAATTTGACTCAGCCTGTTCTTTTAGCTGTTTTCCATTAATATCAGTTTCCCAAGGATTTCAATTCATTCCTTTTTTGTCCACAGTGATGTCCTTGGTATGTTAAGATAAATAAAATATAAAACTCTCCCTGTGTCTTATTGTTTTTTAAGATAGCAATAATCCAGTTTATTTCTTTTTCTTAAATTCCTCTAGAGCAAAACCACCCACATGTGCTTTCAAATATGCTTCATTTGTTAAAAACAACACTGTTGTGACATTTCTCTGATGTTTCAGTCAGGTATAGGAGGGATACTAAGATGCTGTGTGCTCCATCTGTGGTGGCTCTAGGAAGGAGTCTGATAAATAAAGGTCTTCCTCTCTATATATAGCTTTGCTTTAATATGTTTTCCAGACTCTTATATCTTCACACTTTCTAATTTTTATGTTATTTTTTTCTGTCCCCTGTCTTATGTTTTTCTCTTTTTTTTCTTTGAATGTATTGACTCATCCACATTTATTGTGAGGGATTAGCAAAGGAAGTCAGGATTCGAGCATGATGACAGGACAGGCAGTGGTCATCTTTGCTGGCAAAAGCCCCATCCTGCCACCCCCAGCCAGGGCAATGGGCAGAGCCGGGTGGTCTGGACCAGCAGCCCACAGCCAGGGACACACAGGGCAACAATGCAGTGGGGCTGCAGCTCTGGCCAGGCCCTGCAGCAGAACCCCCACAGCCAAATCCCCATTTGCTTTATATCATTGACCTCACCTCCATGTCCCCAGCTCACATGTATTCTTATAAAAGCTAGGATAATTCCATCACATTGCAGAGCACAGTGTTTGTGAGTAGCATATCAGTATACTTGGGAGCAGAATTTGGTTTCAAAATACAGTAGCATTTTCATTGTGCAACCATTTCTATTCACAGAAACCATTCACAGACATAATTTTTTGAGTTTGACAGTAAGGTATATAAAATGTACACAGAACTGAAACTACTTCTGTTTGCACTGAGTGTCTCAAGATGTCAGAGAAGAAGGATGCAGTTTTCCTGTCAGTGTATAAATAATTCCTGAGGAAAAGCTATTACCATCAGAACTTGACTCAGTTAGCAAATGCTAATGACGGTCCTGTAATGTAAAATCAATAAAAGTTATTTGAACTAAACCCATGATTTGAGCAGAGTGGAAACACATTTAATTAACACACATTCAACTGTTCTAAATAAATGTAATTTCTTTATTTTTGAAACATCATGTTCTGTTCCAGTCATTTTAGCAGGACTATATTTGGTAGAATTTGGGCTAAGCATACGTAGTGCTACAACTTTCTGAATTTAAGTGGAATCATTGCCAAGTACTTTATTTCTCCCTGTTCCTTTTGGAAAAAAAGTTCAGATCTTACAGTTTGTTAAATAAATCATAAAATGACTGTGTTATAGACTGGCAGGATGGAATGGATATAGAGACATGATTGCATCTTTTGCTATCCACGCATTTTTTCATGGAACTGTCAACTTGTGTGTGCTTTCCACCAAAGCAATTTTCCAGGATTTGTGTCTTTGACAGAGGAGAGAGAATACTCTTGAGTGCATGAAGCACATATCTTTCTTATACTGGAATATGAAATAAAAGGTGAAGAAAAGCAGCACTTTGCATCATTACTTTTCCCATGTGCCTTTTCTTTCAGGCTAAGAGCAGTTTGGCTCTCTTATAGAAAATAATTTAATTAGGAAGCTATTAGAATGTCCAGTCATCTCTCTGACTGAAGGGTTGTGTCCTGAATTCTTATCTCTTCTGTACTCCCCAAGAGATCCAAACCCAGCTGTGATAAATGGCAATGCCGATTCTTTGCAGGAGTCTAAACACTGCTGCTACCTGGCTAAGGTAGCAGCCTAGGTCTCTTAACCTGAACAGGAACAAAAATGTAGCAGGCTATCCCAGCCTCCTTGTCCTCTCCTGACCCATGGAGTGATGTACCAGGAGGTTTCTTCATGGGAAATGTCTGGGTAGTGCTTCTCTTTATAGGTGTCTTACAACTGGCTGAGAGACAGTCAGGGCAAGCCTCAGGCATGATCCCTGCAATTCCTTTGTGGAGAATGTCATATAGATGGAAGGAATAGCACTGGAGAGCAAAGCAGGGCTTGCCAGGAGCACACAGTGGGCTCATGCTTGCTTCCCCACATCTTACAGCTTATTGATGAGTGAGAACAAAAATTTCTTGTCCAACTTCCCAGTCTATTCCAATAAGAATTGCAGCCCTGGCAGAAAGCCTGGGACTAGAGTGGCCAAGAGTGCACCGAATGTATTTTATACTGATGGATTTGATGATCTTAGAGGTCTTTTCCAACCTAAATGATTCTATGGTTCTGTAACTCAAACCTTTCTCTTGTTTATATTTGATCATTGTACTCTAGCCACTCAATTGACTGAAGACTTAGGAAAAACAGCTGAGGAAAAAAACCCCAAAACCAATTTAATGAGGTTTTTGGACAGATTATTTATTTGTGTAGTTTGATCTTAAGAACTTGAAAGAAAGAGAACACTTTTAATGAGGAGCTACAATATTTTATGCGAAAAAAACAACCCAAACCCAGCAGCTATATTTGACTTAAAACCTTGTGTTCAATAAAGACTTATCTGATTTTGTCTGTGTACTGCAAAAGCCAGAAATATATTATTAGATATCCAAATACACTAAATAGCGATGATACACTCAAAGTGGCAAACCCTTGCTTTTTTGAATGAAGCATAGTGGAAAAGGAGGCAGGAAACCGTGAGAACAATAGGTCTGGTCCCATTTTCCTCTTCTCTTTATATAGAGATTATGAAGGAAGTGAAATGGTTCTGTTTCCTCACATCTGACCTGTGAGAAAAATAGCCTGTACAGTCAGTTTTAGCTTGGGAACACATACAGGCTCTATTTCCCAGTAATGAAATAAAGGGTATCTATTCCTTAGAAAGTGAGTAAACAAAACAACGCCTTCATTTCTTCTGGTGTGAGATACTAGTCTCAAACCTTCTGCTTGCCTCTATGATGGAAACATTTTTGATCTGTAGTAACCAATTAACCAGTGTACCAAGTCTTTATTCATGACTATTTGCTGTATGAGAAGCTGTTAATGCTGAGCCTTTGTATTAGTTAACACTGTTAACTAATCCTTAGTTAACACTGACTCAATTTACTTGGTCTGTGATACAATTGGTTGTCTCAAGAAAAAAAAATAAAACTACCCCTCTAAATTCTGTTTCTTGTTAGCACTGTAATTACAGTTATTTCTGGATTTTAGAGCAGAAATAGATACACAAATTCTGGAACCATCAGCCCCCTCCTCTCCCCCATAATTTCTGCCAAATTTGCAGATCAGCAGAAGCCTACTTTCATGTCAGTTAATGTTGTTTTGTAAGATTCCATTAAAATCAAGATTGAGATTAACTGTTTACAATAGAGTAATGTGCTGGTTCCTAATACACTAAATAGTGATGACGCACTCAAAGTGGAAAACCCTTGCTTTTTTTGAATGACACATAGTGAAAAAAGGAAGCAGGAAACTGTAAGAACAAGATGGTTTAAACTTACTTAAGGAAGACCTGGATTCAGAGGAAGTACATTGGGAAGTTTCTGTAACTGTTCACGGAGAAAACACTTGCCTGTGTGCAAGACAGCTTTTGTGCTTCCTTCAGTCAACGTAAAGGAAGTGGAATTCATCTGTGCTACTTATGTGACAGTGAACAAATGATATCTGCTCCAAAATATGACATCACAATGCCTTCAGAGGCAAATATTGTTTATATACATTTAACACAAATGCATAGAAAACTATGAACCAAACAAGAAGATGGTTATATATTTTTCTTAGCTATATTTTAAATCTAAGCTTCTCCAACACCTCAGAGATCCTTGGACATAATTTCCTCAAGGAAAAATAAGAAAGGGTAAGACTCATCCCAGAAGCTTGGGATCCACAATTGCAATTAACTTTGCAGATTCAAAAATTCATAAAACTTAGGTGTTTGATGAAGGAGAAAACTGGCTCATTTGTAGTCAAACCATATTTAAAAGAACGAATTAGTTTGATGTTCTCATAGTACTTCCCTGGTAGACATTCGTCAACTCTCTGAAATCAACACACAGTTTAACCTTCTACACCATGACAGAAATTCCTCCTAGGCTATTAGGTCAATATGTGCTCCACAGGAAGCTGCTGCTACTAGTGCTCCATGGGAAGCTGCACTGGGAGTTGTTCTCTTTGCAGTCTGAAATAGCATGAAATCAAATTATTTAGGATCAAATGAGTTGTGGCTGCAGTGCCAGTGAAATTAATAAAATTTGACAACACGTGAATTTGAACCTCATTTGGATTTCAGTCCTGGCATTGTATCTTGAAGCCAGCAAAAAATTCCTAAAAGGCAGTTTATATACAATTCTTACCCTAAAAAATACACTTCCCTATATGCAGGAAACAGTAAGGTGTTTCTACATGTGACTTAACAATATAGTATAAATTCAGTGCAATTGCAAATAGTATCAAATTCAGATGGTCCAATATGCACTGTAAGCATTGTTTTTCAGCTAAGAATCTGGAATGCAGACAAGCAAAATTACAGAAAAAAATTATCTCTACAAATTCTTATGAACAGGAATCTTGAATTAAATGATCATTAACTCTCATGAATTCAGAATAAAGAAATTTTTCTTACCTTTTTTTAGCCAACTGTAAACTTCTGTGCATGATGCTTGCATGGTCAGCAGGTCTTGATATTTCACCAATTTAAAAAAGTATTACTGTGATGACTTTTGCCATGATACAATTTAATATGCTAAGTAAATGCATTCTGACAAATGCAAACCCACAGTTCCATTTCAATAAGATTTCCTTCAAGAAAAGATTTGATGTACTTCTGTCATGACTCATTATAAAATGCCTAAGCTTTAGGAAGGAAATTTATATGAAACCAATAAATAAAGATATTACACCTACACCTGGATTTGATATATGGATGTGAATAGTCATTCCATATTAATGTAACTGTCATCTCTGCTACCATTATTTGACATCTTTTACGCAAAGCCTGTATTTTCAGTTTTCTGAAAAAGTCCCCAAAATATCAGTATGTGTAAACATATGGGTAGAGGGAAAGGGAGAAGGGGAGGTGATTTTTTTTCATGATGCATACCAAAGAAGAGGACAGAGGGACTGGATGATTCAGCTGTTCCCATTCTGTCTGGAGATCAGGAGATGTATTGCTGTTTCCTTGCCACACAAGATTTTTTGACACCAGGAATATGAGAAAGTAATTAGTCTTCATGTTCCTCTCAAATATTAATCTCTTCTAACAGAGAACAATATAAAACACATTACATACAATCAGCTTTCTATATATCAGCTTTTCTCTCTATAAACTGTCTCCAAACACTTTTTGATGCTCTGCTCTTTCAACATATTTGTGCACATCCTCTTTACTTCACATCTTTTTGTGGAGAAAAGCATCAGCCCCCTACTAATTCTGACTTTGTACCTATTGAGAGGGTATTTGGGTTCAGTCTTACAGTTTTCAAGTAACTGCTCTCATGGTTAGTGTCATCCCATAGTTTTTCTTACAGTGCGTGCTGTATAACTACGTTATGGGCCTTGTCTTTTAGCTTGTGTCGATGCAGCATCTTTCTGTCATTTCATGCAGAGGTTTACCCTTGTCTTAGGGGTCGAGCAAGTAATTTCAGTGATTTACTTCAAGATTTTAAATACTTCTCTTTTGTATTGCACTGTAGTAAAGATTTGCATGCTAAATTTAGGAAGCAGCAGGATTACACTGTTTAAGGCACCTAGTGAATAGCAAGAAGGCTGTGATGCACTGATGCCATTCCTGAAATAAGTCATCTCTCCTGGACAGACACCAGTGAATAACAGCACAAGTGAATCATTCCATCTACCTCAACTGAAGTGTTCATTCAAGAACCAAGACTGTCAGAAGTCACTGTGTTTGTATTTGTAGTTTCTCTTGTTCTGAGGCTGGTCTGGCATATTTGCTTTTACATTAAAAGAAATGTTTATGTTTTGCTAAGTTACACTTTTTCAACTCACTGAGAAATTAAAAAATAGAAAGTGTTGGGTTTTTTTTCTGTTGTTCTCTTTTGGTTCGGGCTTTTTTGGTCATTTTAGGAAAAGTGAAGCTATGAGCCTGTACAATCAGTATTTTACAATGTGACTCTACATGCAAATTTGTGGAAAGTTTTCCAGAGCACCACTATGCTTTTCATTTTGGTAAAATTATTTTCTCCCTTGAAACAACTGCTGACGTAAGACAGAGAGAGAGGCCAAGGAAGACAGTGATTGGACCAAAAGCTATGAAGATGCTTTGGATATGGAGTTCATAAAAAAGTGCTGTTTTCCTTGTTGTTTGGCTTGTCTCAAAAAATACAGCTATTCTTCTGACTGACCCTAATATCCATACTCTCTGAATATTACTTATTTTCCTCAGGTTTCTATAACAGCATTGACTTGAATTTTAGTTTTCCATTGCACCCAAGGACCCTGTCGTGTTCTAGAAGAAGATACCTTACTTTTTCTGCGGTGTTACAAAGTCCACAGGAATAAGGAACGTAGTAGATCCTCTGCCACTTGAAACCTTTAAATCACATGAAGACGTGTTTTCTAAGACCTGTTTTAGCCTGGGCTGAAGTGGCTTTACGAGTTCATGTTGAGTCCTGTTGAGTCATAGCCCTACAGCACACCCATGCAATGTGTGCAATACACCCATGCTGAGGAGTGACTCAGGGCAGGTCGATGGCACAGATACCTGGTGGGGCTGGGCTGAGACAAGACACATCCACACACTCCTGTTAGAATCACAGCACTACAGTTTCCATCCAGCTCTGGAAACTTTAAGAAGAATCTGGCACTTTGTACAGGTACAAGTTACTGCTGTTAAAGCAAGGGGATTGGACACAAGCACATGCAGCAGGGATTCGTGTCTCTACTAAATCAACATGTCAAACAAAAATGTGTTGAAAGACAAAAGTAAGACCTGGATTATGTAAGAAGGCTGTTAAGATGATCTCATCTAACAATGAAATCTGCAAATCATGGTGTCAGTTCTAATGGTTTTTAGCTGGGGAGGATCTCAACAAAAAACTGTGTATGCACGTGTGATGCATATGTCTGCCTATGCATAAGCACATACAATACAACAAAAATGAGAAAGAACGGTATTATACAAAACAAGAACAGAATGAGTTATCAACATATGGGTTATTAAAATAGTAATGTCTAGTTAATGTATGCTGGAAAACCAAAAAATGGCCATTACCTAGCAAATGACCTTGTAACTTTCCCCTACATTTTTCAGGCTTGGCCCTAATGCTGTTACACACCTGTCTCTGGAGAAACCTGTAACAACAAGTATGTTTACCACCTGTTTACTGTAAACATTATGTACTTTTATAAAACTAGTTTCTCATGGGGTAAGAAGATATTCAGATTCCATTCAGAATCAATAAACAGCTGAAAGGTAGGAGGAGACAAAGAGGTAAAGCTGATGGTCAACTGATGGTCATGAGGGAAAGAGGTTACTAATTCCTAGTGCACTCTTAGTACCATTTCTGTTTGGACCTCCTGTGCTGTTGAAAGCTGTCATTGAAGACATGGGAAAAGAAGTGACAAAGTTTGTGTGATCCTATTTTAAATTACACAGTAAAACATCTGATGATACTGAAAAATGCAAAGTCGTGTACTGGGGACAGAGTAATCCTAATTATCTCTAACAGAACAATTAATTACTTTGGAAATAGTTTCTGAAACTACTGTGCATAGTGCTTAGAACTTTTCAAAAAGTCAAGTAAAATGTTGGGAATTATTATTGGGAGTGAGAACAAAACAGAAAACATCCTTATGTCTTTTGTATATACTATACCCACATGCTGAGTAATACTGACAGTTCTGCTAATTCAATCCCAGAAAATAACTCAGAATTGTTTGAAAAATTATAAAGAGAAACAAGAAGGATCAGCAACATGGAGACACATTCATCTTATATGAGATTAAATAATTAAATTAGGGAATGTGATGGAGAAAGGAGACGATGGAGTAGCTACTTGCTCCAATAAGTGCCAGGAGCCAGGAGAGAAACCAATAGTTTTCATTGATCGTGCTGTTTTCCAAATGCCTGCTCTTGGTCCCTGCTAGAGGCAAAATGTCCAGTTAAATTGATCAGATTCAGTATGTCTGCTGTGGTATTATCAAGCGATTTTTTTTACATTGTGTATAATTCCTCTGTTTGGCTGCTTTCATGTGCATCAAGGGGGACAGTAACAATAAAGTGAGATGTCAAGAAAGGTCATAACAGAATAGTCTGTTTTAAGGCAGAATCTCATGAGTTTTAAGGAGCACTCTTGCGCAGCTAAAATGCATAATGAGTTATGAGTCTGATGATGACCTTCACCAGTTATATGAAATATGTATGAGCAATATTTCCATGTCTGCCCTGTGAGCTTATAAAGGACAATTTTGCACTTCTTTCATTTTTAAAACAGTATCAATTTGTGGAAACAGAATGATGGGAAATCACCATCTCCATAATTATCATGTTTCCTGCTCACTGCTGCTGTCCTTGTAAGGACATAATCAGTCCCTCAGTTCTGATGCTGCCCAGCTAACTTTTGTACTTTGGCATTATCTGTTACCTTAATTGTCATGGTAACAAATGGTTTTGATTTCTTATTAACCTGAAATTATTGTAACATTGCATGACTAGGAAGGGCCATGAAAGAAATAGTAACAAAGGTACACTGTGTTTCAATAATCTCCTGATGCTTGGTGACAAATACTTGGGTATAACATTTTCTTTCAAAAGACAGAATTAAAAAAAAATTGCACTTACTAAAAAAAGTGTTAAAATAAGAGAAGGAATTACAGATTTTTTTTGTTCATCTTTTTCAGATGTATAGTTGATGCTTCATATAAATTAGGGTCTATGATTCAAGACTGAATTTTTAACATAGGTTTCATCATCAGCATAATAATACCTTTAGTCTGAAAAGTCACAAACTATTACTTGATCAAACATAGATTATCCATTATAACAATCACATAATGCAAAGGCCTACATTATTTGTGGAAATGTAATGATGTTTTTTGATGATTAAGAACCCTAGAGTATGTGCAACTGAAAGCATGTTGTTAACAATAAAACCAGAAGATAAAGCACTTTTCTTCTATACTGCTAAATCTTCGACATACTTGCAAACATACTAATTAGATTCACTTTTAAAAGCTTTATCAGATCTACCTTTAAAAACTACCTTTTTAAACTGTAGTTTGCATTTTCTCAGCCAATATAACAAAGACCTTAGGAAAAGCAGTAGGCACATATGGCATCATAAGCACAGAGCATCAGTGCTCTTCAGATACTACATTTTCCTGGGAATTTTCACTGTCTTTTGATTCAATTCAGATAGATTTAAATTTCATTTATTTCATTATAGACTTAGGAATGTAGGCTTTTTAATCTTGTTTTCCTAACTATCAAGGTTTGTTTTTTGCAAAGAGTACCCTTTACTGATGTAAAATACATCTAATCTGTTCTGGAAAACATTTTGATATGCCATCATTTGCTGAATATATAGCTCCTTGACCAGAAAGCAGTATGCGTGTTATTTTGGATTTTTTTTGGTTTTTTTTTTTACTAACTAAAGATAAATACTGATCATTCTATGGAAAAGCTAATCTTTTCATGAAAACACCATCCAAAAAATCCCTTGGAAAAGCAATGGGCTTGATAATCCCTGGAGTGATAAAAATGTGATCTTCTTGGCATCATTTCCACTATGCAAATCAATTTATCTAGCTGCAGGTTTGAGCCCTAGCAGAGCTTGCTGCAGTGGTTTGAGGTGCCATCACCGATTTATTTCTTCTGACACGTGGATGGGAGAATGTAATAAGGGACCAGCAGCAACTGGCATAGCTCAGAGTCTGAGAAAGAATCTCAGCCTCACCTTCAGAAACTGGTGCATGAGAATGTGAATTGCAAGGGCTGGAAATAGTTTCTTATATCAACTCTGCTTCAGGGGCAGTCATGCCTGATGAGGAGGTGGGAGAGACAGTCGGGAACACAGGCAATGCCTTCAGCTGTGCCAGTGAGAATTTTTCAGAGAGCCTTGGTGCGAGCTCTGACTCTGACTGGGGGGATGACGGCAGCTTCATTGCTTTGTACGAGCTAATGCAGCCCTCAGCTTAAATGCCTGAGTCCTTGAGAGAGGACGCAAACCTTTCTGTGAGGTGAAGAGGAAGCAGGAGAGACAAGAGTAGTAGTGAATGCCACGATGCAAGACAGAAAAAATGAAATTGCGTTCTTTCTGAAGCGCAGAGTGCAAGGACACGGGTGCTGAACGGAAACACAGAAACACTGCACCACAACTTTATTGAGGGAAAACGGTGTTAACCTAGCTCCTTCATTTTCTTTGGAAACAGGTTTTCTAGGAGAAAATAAATGTCGGGGGGCCTAAGGAATATGGCATGATGTCACCCGGGGAAGCCAGCGGAGATGTGGAACACGGGCATGGTAGGCGACGCAAAGTGACTGAAGCAACACGGTGAATTACTGAAAGCTGAGCCACTGGCAGAGGGGGAGCTGCTGAAGGGCTGGCCCTGGCAGGCATTTTACCCAACAAACTCACTAACGCCCTTGCCGCGGGAAGCAGCTAACCGTGGCACGGTACGGGCAGAGCTGTCCCGGCACCGCAGAACGCAGCAGCGCCGAGCCGCTCCCGCAGCAGCGCCGAGCCGCTCCCGCAGCAGCGCGCACGCCGGGCAGAGCCCAAGATGGCTGGGAGCACCGCCCCGGGGCGGGGGAGCGCAGCGCGGGAGGCGGCGCGGCCCGGCGGGGGCAGAGCCATCGCCGCCCGCCCCTCGCCTGCCCCGGCCCCGCCCGGCGCACCGGCTGCCCCTCGGCTCCGCCGGCTCCGAGCGGCCACAGCGGCGGCGGCGGCGGCAGCAGGTGAGTGGCGGCCAGCGGGAGCGGGTCGGGGGCAGCCGTCCGTCCGTCCGTCTGTCCGTCCGTCCGCGCCGGGGATCCTTCCGTGCTTCCTTCCCTCGGCGCCGGGGCAGGGGCGCCGCCCGGGCAGGGGCGCGGCTGCCGCTCGGCCGGGCGGGGCCGCTTCCCGCTGCTCCCTGCGCCGGCGGCGGCGGGAGCTGGATCCGGCCGGGCGCGGGGAGGGAACCGCGCTCTGCCTCGCAGCGCCGTCCCGCCGAGGAGCCGTCGGTGCCCGCAGGGGGACAGGTCGGACGGTGGGTGACAGATGGGAGTGTGTGTGTGTGCTCGCAGAGGCTTGGCGCGTTTCCACCAAATAAGGAGAAGTTTAGTTTCCGTACCACGTACTGCCTTGCAGCAGTGCATTGGCATCAGAAATATGAGAGTCTAATAGTTGGCGTGCACTTTTGATAGTTGGTGTGTTGAGGAGATGACAGTATAAAGCAAATATTTAAGTCTTGAAATACCGAGCATCCTTACTGCTTGCTCAGCCACGGTTCTCTGATCTCAACGGTCTTGGCTAATAATGTAGAATATTCCTTATTTCATTCTAATTATTGCTGTTTATATTGATGGTGTACGTATATGAAAATAAGTAGAAATTAACGAGAATTTAAAGAGCTGAAAGTTAAAAATCCTTTAAAGTGAGAAGAACATCTTTAAAGAGAAGTTAACGATGCCGTTGTGATGACCAATATCAAAACTAGCAGTCTGACAAATAATAAGAGTGCAAGATTTCTAATAGATGGGTCATATTTTCCTTGCTGACTTGATCTATTTAGTGTTGAGTCAAACAAAGTCCAGAAGTCTGTAGAATTCATGTAAGGCAATTGCAGCTGTGCAGCCTTGCTGCCCTGCCCTTTGCAGCGGTGGTCCCATGGCAGCACATCCAGTTGCAATGTCACCTGTCAGTCTGCTGATATCCACTGCAGGGTTGCTGTTACCGTGCATTAGGAATGAATCTGTGGTTTGGTTGGGGCTTTGCCTGAAACCCATGCCGATAATTAAGCTTAATTCAGTTTTGCATGCTAAAAAGTCAGATTTTTTGCATGTGAGTTTTGGATCTAAAAATCAGACTCCATAGCAAAGGCTTTTTTGCCTCTTGGATAAATTGTAAGGGGTCAGGAGGTGGAACTATGTCACTCTTACCAATTTTAACTCAATAAAAAAAGAAAGGAGGGGAAGCTTTTCTCTTAGGAAGAGTTTGTGATGCATTCAGATGTCAGTATTTTACCTCCACTTATATACTAGTGCAAAAATCCTGGTTCCTTGGACAGCGGAGTGGGTCTCAGTGCTCACTGAGCCCCTTTTAGCCAGCACTCAGCTCCAGTAGCTTTTGTTCCAGGCTGCATTTTTGGCACCTGTGGAAGCTGCATTTGATGCTTTGGTTTGTCTGTGATGCCATTTCTTGGCTTAACTCAATGCCAGTTTTTGCTTGAGTTTAACATCTAAAGGTTTCATTGTGCTGATGCTGCTTTGCAGAGCATAGGTCATAAAACACGTTTCAGGTGTCTGCAGTTGTTAACCTTGGATGCTTTGTAGCCACATAGTGTTTTGTGTGACTGTAGTGTTGCCATATGCTGAGCTGCCCGTGACTAAACTGTTGCAAGGCATTGGTGTACATTGGTGCAAATTTGCTGTGTTTCACAGCAAAGAGGTGTCCAGGATATGTTTGGCACCTTAGTGGATTCTCAGGATCACTGCGAGTGGCAAAATTGTCGACTGCCTTAGGTCACTTGAATAGCTGGAATGAGTTCTGCTCTCAGTGGCAGGTATGCAGGAGCTGCTGTCCTTTCAGACACCATCTGTGTCTGTAACCAGCAGGATGTCTGCCATATCTTCCCAACATATGTGGAAAGCTGTGGTGTGGTTTAAAAAAACAAATCTGCCACATAGCCCAGAGGGAAATTTTAAAGGCAGATGTTCCATTTTAATTGAGGCCATCGGTGGAAAGTTGGAAAGCCCCTGAAGACCTGTGATGTTAACAAGTTGCTCTGATTCTGTGGCAGCTTAAGCTCATGCTTTAAATCAAACAACCCTCCTCTTCAACCCTTGACCTTCCCACACTCATATTTTGAGATTGGCTCCTTGTAGTTGTGTACAGAATGTAACAAGATTGTAATTTCTGTTCTCTCCCCCTCAAATGTGGAGGTGCAGAGGCTCAAGACTAAAATCCTAGATTATCCTGGAGTCATGCGTCTCCAGGCTACTGGGATTTATGAAGTGTTGTGACATTCCTAAAGAACTGAGAACATGCCAGAATGTTGCAAAGGATTTACAGGATTCCTAATAACTTTGTAAAAATTTATTTTACTTTTAGACCACAATGAATGTGGAACATGAAATTAGCCTCTTAGTTGAGGAGATTCGGCGGCTGGGAACCAGAAGTAAGTATTGTAATATCTCTGTACAGAGAAGTCATATTATAGATGTGTGTATGTACATACATGTCATCATGCATACATGTCATACCGATGTAGTCATGTTATATCAACCTATGAACTTGGCAAATTTAAATAAGGAGGCCCAGGTAACCTGAAAACCTTCATATGCACTTAATGTTGGACTGTATGGTACTGTCTGTGTATAGTATAATAGTTCTGATATAAACATTTAGGCCTCTGCAGCAGAGAGGATGTAGGCTTGAAATCCTGCTTCTTGAATCAACAGCAAGATTCACATTTTCTTTAGGCTTTCAATACTCACTACAGTCACTGCAGAAAAAAGTTTCATCTTCTCCTTCCACCTCCTTCCTTGGTTACTTCTGTACTTCAAAATTCATACATTTCAATTCCGTTCATGATCTTGTTATTTGGAAGAAATTGGTCTGTATGCCTAAAACTAATCCAGGAGTTAGATGTGTAGTTCCAACCTTCCTTAAGCTTGCTTAGAAGGTACCCTTTTCTCTTAAGATTGTTTTTCATCACTAAAACTCCTCTTTCTTTACAAATATTTATGCAGTTTGTAGGTGTGCTACCTGCTCCTATATGTCAGTTGATGCCGTTTGTTCAGTTCCACTTGTTTTTCAAAACCTAAGCAGATACGTACATTTTGCATTTTGTGTGACTGCATCTGCTTTTAAGGAATAACCTGACTCTAATATGTATTTTAAAATTCTTGCTTTGTGTGAAAATTCACATTGCAGCCTTTTCAATGTGAACCTCAAATACTAATGAATGAAAAAAATGTGAAAAAAACTCTTAAATGTATGGTTTAGATTTAGGTAGGAGGAGCAGAGAGTTGGACTTAATCCTTATGGGTCTCCTCCAACCTGAGATGCTCTAGGATTCTAGGATTTTAATTATTTGAAACTAATTTCCTCTGAACGCTGTGAAGAGGTTTAATAGCCTGTGCTTATAATAGGTTTCAGAAAGCTATCAGTAAAAGTAAACACAGCAGATAAGTGGTCCTTGATATGAGTCTCTGGAAGGAAAGGCAAAGTTATACCAGGCAGGAGTTCTGTCTCCTGTTTATCAACAGCATTCATAATATGATCCCAAATAAATTGGGAAACACAGTGGGGTTTACTTTCAGTGTTCTCTGTGTCACCTTATTTCCCCAGTAATCTCCTAACTTGAAGGAAATCAACATTATGTCTTTTACTTAGATGCTGATGGACAAGTGAGCGTGAAATTTGGTGTGCTGTTTGCTGATGAAAAGTGTGCCAACCTCTTTGAAGCCTTGGTGGGAACTCTTAAGGCAGCAAAACGACGGAAGATTGTCACTTACCAAGGAGAGCTACTTTTACAAGGTGTTCATGACAATGTGGATATCATGCTGCTGCAGGACTGATGCAGTGTTTCAGCTATGCATTAATGGAATTGTTTGAAACAGTGATTTGCCACATCCTCTTAATAAGGCTGATCATTCTAAGGTGTTTTGATGTATTTTGTATATCTTTATAGTCAAAAGAAAACTGTCCTATTTTGGAAAACATTCCCTTTTGTAAGTCTTCCTAAAATGGTACTGTATGTGAGTAATGTAAAAGATGCCAGATCTTTTTCTTTCTCTCTGTCTTTTTTTTTTTTTTTATTTTTAAAAAATCTTTTAATTGTTTTAAATCTCAGGTAATTCTCTCAAATGTCTGGTGGTTATTTTCAACATATGAACAAGGAGACTGGTAATTTAATGTTTACAAATGAAAATGTGCCATGAAAACATGAAATAAAAGCACATACTTAAATTTGTGTTATTCTTACTGCTTTGGTTTCTCTTTTTATTTGCAATCTGAAATGAAAGCAAACTGAATTCCTGCAAGGAATGTATTTAGGCAACTGTTCAGAAAGCATGACAGTGAGAAATAATTTTGCAGTGTGATTCAATAGAAAAATGACTGCCCTTCAGACTGACCAGATTGTGCACAAAAAGTCATGAATGTTAAATGTAGCTCATTCATCTGTGGCAGTGTCATATGCTTTCGTTTTCTTGTTCTCTAGACTTTTGAAGGAAGTGGGTGAGGACCTCCCTGAATGCTTTCTTGCAGTGTTTACTGGAAGTTAGTACAGCAGCTTCAGGTTGTGATTATTTTCCTCACAGAAGTCTTACTTTCTCTAAATCTCTCCAGGCAGAAAGTGGGAGGGGAAGGGAAGGGAATAAAAAAGCCCTTTTGATTGTTTTCTAGCTTACTGCCAGTTCTTTTTATCAGGTAGAAGTGCACCCTCCAGTAGGGAGAAGGAGTTGCTGCATGAGGAAAGCAGCCTTGGGTAAGCAAACTGCTTCCTGCTCTGTGCTTACACCCCACAGCTGCAGCTCTTGAAGTCGCAGGATGGGTGAATTTCCCTTAGCAGCCTTTTACAAGTGCAAAGTGCTTGAAAAGCGTCTCCTCATTTCCAGATCCAGCAAGTGCATCCGTGGTTATGGAATCTCTACAAAGCTGTGTAGTTCCAGCCGCTACACCTTTCATCTCCTTTTTCTCTGCTTCGTGCAACAGGAAAACAACTTAGATCCTGTGTGCAAATGGATCTGGGCTGCCTCTGCCTGTGCTGGCCCCAGAATCTGGAGAGCAGGGAAGTGATATGCAGAGAAACTTGAGCTGTCTGGGTCTGAGCCAGCTGGAGTGGAGGAGCAGAGCAGGAGCTCAGCACAGCCTCCTGGCTCCAGTGCTCTGTCACTGCGGTGCAGCATTTCTGCTTCCAGACCTGAGCTGCCAAATGCCTGCACCCCTGTGCTCCGCAGGCAGAAAGAAGGGGGACAGACTCAGGCCTTCTGCCAGAGGGCTGAGACCAGACAGCTCTGCCTTACCAGATAACCACAGATGGTTTTTCTTCTGCTTCTGTTTTGCTGCAAGCCTGAGCCTGGATTGTCTGGATTCACAGAACAGCCTGAGTATGCTGACCGATACTAAGTGCTTTCTGGTGGTCTGAGATGCCAGTTTTGGTACAGAGAGCACCAACCTGCCCTAGCCAGGTAGTAGTTCTTTGTGCATGCTCATGACAAGTCTTTAAGCATGAGGGGCTCAGCCTTGAAAATTTAGTAAAAACAGAACAACCAAACCAGTAAATGTAAGGCTTAGTGCTGAGTTGGAGCTGAGACAGGACTATGAAGAGCCCTTTCTGTCTCTCTTGTTTTAGATTTATCTTAACAATACTAATAAAAGTGCTCAGGGCTTCTGGAAACACCATGTGGAAAGAGACAGAGAAATCTGGAATTAAATCTGTAACAATCAGAGAAGAATGTGACTTGTATACTGCCTGAGGCAGTTGAGTTTCTTTTTCTCTCTGCTTCTGAAGGCAGGAGAGGAACAACAGGAACCAGGATGTATATCCAAGAATTTGCTCCCAGTGCAAAGTTTAATCCAATATCTACTGGCCTCAGAATTGTGTAGACTTTTCACTTCAGGTTATATACAAGCACTGTTGACTTTCTAAATTTTTTTTTTCAGAGAAAATCAAATACTAACATCTCTTCCCATACATGAGACCACACATCTGTTGAGGAAATAATTACCACAGCAAATGGCCTGGACATGAGATGTAGTTCCTGGAGCACTTGACACAATAATAGAAAGCTCGGGGGAGGCATTACCTATTTCTATGAACAGTAGTACAGTCAGCATTCCTCTGCCATGGGTTCATGATCTTGCCAGCTGTGGGTGTGAAGCAAGTTTGCAGGTCAGCCAGGAGCACCAGTGATTCCAAAATGATAACCTGTGATAATGCTGGGAGATTAGTGAGTGTATAGCTTGGCTAATTCAGTCTCCATCTTCGTAAGATCTGAGAGCATGGTGGAGCCTTGAAGAGAGGTTAGATGAGCTCCAGGCAAATCTAACCGGTGCAATTTAAGATGTCACCAGTGCATGTCTTCAGCTGGGACTGTTAGAGTAGCTGATGAAGGGGAGTGTGTGTACTCACACTCATCTCAGCTGTTTCCTTACGAAGTCCAGTGACTGGGGATAAACATGCTTTTCAAAGGAGATTTAACTAAGCTGTGATGGTGCTGAGGTGCAGGTCTTCATAACCTCTTGTGAGGGGTGGTGACATCTTAAACTTCGCAGCTATTGCTCTTGTGGGAATAGTTGGTTTTTCTCGCTGGGCGCATGAGCAAAGCAAGGGTTGAAATATATGTAACACTATTGTTTATGTGCCTCTCATGTTGGAATGAATTTCAAAAATGCATGTTGTGTTTTGCTTGTTTCTCATGTCCCCTCCAAAGCTTTGCTGGAGGTATTCTTTCTGCTTCAAAGGATTTCTCTTGGTGACAGCAATGTCACCTTTGCCATTCATATCTGTGTAAAGCTTTGCCACAAAAAAACACTTGAAGGAAAGAACAAGAGGAAGAGGAGCAGGAAGTTCTTACATACTGAAAACTAATATTGCTACTGATACTTAGTGGTTTTATTTTAAATTAATTGCATTTTTTATAAATAGGCTGAGATTCTCCTCTACTCCAGCAGTGCAGAATATTAAGTCAGTTTGAACAGTTGCAGAGCCTTTGCTAAGATGACACAACATGAACCAATGGTTGTCACAGGGCTGGCCTTATGGCTCCATATCAAAATACTGACCCTTAATGATGTCTTTGTATCATCTCCACCTAGTATAAAAAACAGTCCTAAAGGTTTATTCCACAGTCTGCAGCATAATTTATGTTCGGCATTACTTGAAATCCTTTGTCTGATAACTGTATGATGGGAATCATGCTTCCAAGGAGTTAAAAAAAAGCCTAATGTTTTTCTTTTGGAAACTGGCAAAGTCAGTAATTTTGTAAAATTCATGTGATCTGCCTTTTCTCTCAGCAGCAAAACCCATAGCAGTTTAGATCTAACGATTTGATTTCCAAGGCAAGATATCTTCAGCATTTTGTTCTGAAATGGCATTCTCCGAGCAAATCAAGAGCAGATTGAAGAGCTGCTCCAGTGCAATGATTTCCAGGAATCTGTATGGTCAATATTTCCAGGTACCTCTGGTTTAAAAATAAGTTGAATGGGTTATTTGAGGATAAGTGCTTGACAGTGTTTCTAGAAAGCAGTGTTTTTAACATCTAGTTACATAAACTGCTTGATGTGAAATGATTCCAATAAAGTTTTCCTGAGGGTGGCAGTTCAGTTTAGTTCTGCCACTCTGCGTACAGCTTTAGCCCCAAATGCACTGCAGTGCATATTTAAGCAGCCAAAGCCAGTCTGCCAGCTCATATTTTGAATAAAGCACCAGAAGCAGCATTATCTTGTGGTGTAGCCTAGATGTCATTGCAGATTATTCTTATCTCTGCCAGAGCACCTGAGTGACTCAAATACCAGCCTGCTAACCTAGAGAGGGAGTAGTTCGACCTACAAATGCTCTCCCGAGTCTTGTCAGATCAGATCCAGAACAAGACTCCTTTCAGAGAAATGCTTAGAGTCAGACCTGAGCATTTTCCAGTACAGCATTTTCACAAATACAGCAGCATTATGTCCATGACCTTGCTCCTTTTTGGAGCTTCTTCCTGTACAACCACTGTAAGCTGAGTGACACTAAGGGTTTTGCTGCCACCTTCCCATGCTTAAAGCTGTTCTCCAGAGGGGACAATAGTAATGTAATTGTAAATGCAGTTGTATATACATACTATGCATTCTTATTGGCACAACAGGTACTCAAGACCTGACTATTTTTTCTCAGTGGGGAAACAATAAAATGTGTTTTCTGGTCTTTGTTAAGTCTGCTAAATGCCACAGAAAATCATGGTAGCAAAATTGATATTCTGTACCTTGCAGAATTAGGTCTTTTGTGAAGTTTTGGTAATAGAAGACATATTACTGCCAGGTCTTTAATAGTCAAGAGGCCTTGGTCTGTCTCTGCAGCTAATGTTCTAAAAAGCTTCCTTTATAAACTTGTATTTTGGAGCACAGTATGATTTTCTTGGAAATCTGCTATCAGTTTTCTTAGGAAAAAAAAGACAGAAAGTGAATAGCAGTTGAAGACAAACCACCATTCATTAGGACTTCAGCACTATGTAGCAGTTTACACATAAGCAAAGATATAAACATGGAAATAATTGCTTTGCAGGTAACTTCGGTGGCACTGGAATCTTTAAATTCAAATATGTGACATCTGCAAGGTACTCTGGTAGCTCCAACTCCACAGGCGCCTAAGATTTGACTGGAAAACTTTGCTGGAAACCTAAAATCATGCAAACCTCCCTATACCCAGAGGCATTGCCATGTTGTCTCCACTGAACACCAAAGTGCCTGTCTCAGACATATGGCCACAGGGAATCAGGACACATACATGCCTAAAGTCCCCCAGGAAGTGTGCTGGGAAGCAGGAACAGAGTAGTCCTTAGCTTTATACAAAAACATTTGTAATTTTCTTCTTAAGAATCTGCTATGACACCTTTCCTTATCCTGATGAATGGTTCTGACCTGAAGGGGGTGGGAGTATCAGCAGTGGATGGGCACAGGTTGCTGCCAGGCCCCTGCATGGCATGTGGTGTGCCAAAAAACATGTCATCAGGCAAAGAGGAATTGCTGTCTGAAAAACTGTGCCTCAGGCTCCTTGGGAAGTTGGTCTGTGCTTCTGTGTCAAGCAACACCGAGACTGAACAGTTTGCTCAGAGGCAAAAGTGGGATTCCCTAACCTGTGTCTTTGCGTTGTGGAAAACAAAGCCCCTCTGTGCTTATGTTTGCACTGTGTTCCACTCGAGCACTGCCGGCCAGCTGGCCCCATGGCAGGGAATTGCTGTTGGGGGACTTCTCAGAATTGTTTTCCTCTCCAGGAACACTTTTGGCAGTTTATAAAGTCATAGAATGTTTCAAGTTGGAAGGCACCCATAAGTTTGTAGCACACATCAGCTTGGTTCCCTCTCAAACACCTGGCATAGTGAGAAAAAGAGCTCCCAGTCATGCTTGGGACCCCATTCAGAGATGTGCACCCTAGTACAAGACTTGACAGCTTTGTTGACATTACTGAACACATCTTGTCTTAAAAGTATAACAATATGTGGCCCAGAAAAGGAAGGGTTAAAACATGGCAATACCACAGTCCCACCGCCTTCGCTAAGTTTAGGCCTGCACACAAAGCGCTTCCCCTCCATTTTCAAAGTGGCCAAAGACAGCAGAGTTTGCATTTGGATGTCAAAGTCAAACGTTCCTCCCTGCGGTCGGCAGCCCGCGCGCCAGCAGGATGTTGTGGTGGGAGACAGCCAGGGGTGAAACACTTCTGCAGAAAAGAAAACAAACCCAGTTCATGTCAGCAGAAGCAAGAGGGAGTAAACGGAATAAACAGTGCAAACTAAATGATACTGTGAATTTTTGCTGTATGGCAATCCAGACTACTCGTGATTATGCAAGCACATATTTTAAATTGCTGTGTTTTGAACAAAAAAAGAAACATCACTAAAACTGTCTAGAAAACTCCTGACTTGAGCTGTTCCTTGCAAGTTGCATGTGTTGCTGTCAAGTTTCATTACACTCTCCTTTAAATTTAAGAAACAAAACTAATAATCTTGGCATTGTTAGTTATAGATGATGGCAATAATCTTGTCCAGTTAATGATGTCTTGAGGGTAAAATGCAGACAGTTGGCATTTTATCTATTTATAATAAATTTTTAAATGGCAGCGCCATCCCTTCACTCCCACTCTGCCTCTCCCACACACACTCAGCATTTTATGAGTCAGGCTGCCAGAATATCAAGAGGCTGATGCAAAAATTAGATTTTGGAAAGTTCTTTTTTAAAGGATGCTTGAGGTGCATTTTCTTTGCCTTCCTTACTTTTCTGGTCGTATTTCCAAGCTGCTGTCTGCAGTACAAGGGTAACATTTTCATTAAATCTAAAATCTTGAGGGTATTGTATGGCTGAGGTGAGGCCACAAAAGCAACACAATTTTACATCAAATTTCTAAGAATGCTTCTCTATTTTATAGAATCTTTATTTTTGCAGACATCTAGAAGTCAATGGGGCAGTTCATATGAGATCAAGCCATGTATTAGGCTGTGGTTATTGAAGCAAAGAAGCAATCAGTGTGAAAATCATGAGTCTTATTACTGCACTCACTATTTCTGCATGTTCCCATCCTCAGCACAGGCAGTGTGTGTCTTTCAGGCGTAACATCATGGTCCTGTGGCTTCACAACCACAGTAGTTGGGGCTACCACACCATTAAACCAGATAGTACCAAGGCCACAGCTTGGACATAAAATCATACTCTAGACACATCTGTCTCATGAGAAAGGTTTATATTTCCATCTTAACCCATTACCATTACTGTTTAAAACAATATATCTGGCATGAGATGTGTTTCAGGTTTAAAGGTTCACTGGGGTGGTACAGGTGTGAAGGCTGCTGGGTGATCTGGTCACCTGGTTGCTGGAAGGCAGCAATCCTGGGGGATAAAGCTGGGATGAAACTTCTGAGAAAACCTGAGGTTCCACTGAGTGCTCTGTCCCATCTTGCCTGTGGTTATGAGAAGAGGCTCTGCTCCAGAGACACTGCTGTCTCTACCATGTACACAGCCGTGAAGGTAAAGTGTGAATTTGTGTCTCTGTAACACCAGCAGTCCATTTTATAGGTATCTATTTGTTTTGGTATAGTTTGTATCTCTAGAATATGCCCAAGCAACATAACCTTACCTATTATACTGCAAAATACCTCAATCTTTGCATAATGGGTAGACAAAATAACCTTTTGAATTCTTAGCCCATAAATTCCAGAAAAAGTTCTTATTAAGGCATCTGATCACAGATCCTATCCCTATGGGTTTCCAGGTAGCACCAGGGCTTTTTGGTGGAAAATCTCCAGATTAAGGATTGTTCCTTTGAATTTGTCCAGTAACACACCACTAACCCAGTCCTGACTGGAACATCTGTTTTATTGATGCAATGGTGTAAATGACAGTATCATCCAGACTTTCATTTAGTTGCTTTCCAAATATTTTTTTCTTGTTAGACTTTGTTTTCCACTATTACAGCAAAAAGTTTTTTTAAAATCCATATGAGACATTGTTTTGCACTGGGTTGCAGCAGTGAGAGAGCGAGATGGAGAGAAATATAGTGCAGGGCTCTTTCTGGATATCAGAAAGAATGGCTGACAACAAGTAGATTAATAAAATAGACATTTTAATAAGATACTAAAGAGAGAAACATAGTAAGTAATTCTTACATTCCTTCAGATTGCACAGCATCAGACAGGCCCCATATGTATTTTGTCAGGGCAGATCCTTCTAAGGAAATGTACTTCCTTTTACCATCCTTTGAGTAAAGTAGTAAATAATTTCCTTGTAAGAAAACAACTCTTTTCCTGAAGGATGTTTTCATGAGAGCTTTTCGCTGCACTTTCAGATGAGGGCAACGCCAAATGGGATGGTGTAATTGATGGCACCAAGTGGGAGCTGCCCACAGGTAATGAGGTGGCCAAGTTTGTCCCATGGTCAGGGGGTCAATCTGTGCAGCACAGCTGAGGCTGACGGCCGTGCTGGATGTGCAATGTGGCACAGCACAGGCCTGGGGCTGCTCAGGTTTGCTGTGGAATGGGTGATTGATTCCTTGATGCACAGCAGCCTCCTGGTCAGGATCACTACACGTGAATTTTAGATGATTCCTTCTAACACTACTCCTTATTTCACTTCTGAAATGAAGTAATTTAATGTATCAGGGAAAATGGGAAACAAAATGGGGGAAGTACATTTTTATGTTGTTTTCAAGCAGAGTAACTGGTCTGTATGAGAATTTGAGTGTTTCATGTGTCAGAGTGGACTTCAAAAATTGTCTCAAGGGGAATTTTGCCAAATACACATTTCTGTAACGTAAGAACTATATCATATCACGTAGAGTTAGGATATTAAGATATACCTAATCCTACTTGGTGCCACATGATGTTTCTGGGACTTCCTCTTCTTGAAAAATTTTGGTCTTTTCTGATTTCCAGAGCTGCCAGGTGCTCTAGCGTTGGCCCATGCTATACTGACCTGGACACTTCCACCCTGATGTGTCTAAACTGTCAATTCACCACCCATGGAAAAGACTGAGGGAGCTGTGGTTACAGTCAGGGATGAAGTGCAGTGGTGGCAGGGTTTAATTTTGCAATATTCACTTGATTTATTCCAAAAGACGTGCTCTCCCCTTTAGTCTCCTGCCTTTTATTTTTCGCAGAAGCTTCATTTCCTACAGGGTGGAGCAAATGAAGCAAGGAGCCTCATTAATTCGCAATCTCGCTTCTTCTTCTTATCACTGTTCTCCCTACATGACAAGATCCCTGTAAAAAAAAGAAAGGGTAACATTTAATTAAGGGTTATTTTCCATTGTACATACACTAGGATGCAAATTAAGGCTCTGTGGAAGATGCCATTTATAATTCTAGGGTTTTAACCTCATTCTAAAGCATATCATGTAAGTGCTGCATGATAAACATATATACTTATTGTTAAGCATTATCTCCATGTTGATAAGCATTTCTACCATACAAGTTCTTCATGAGAAAGACGGATAAGCAGGGTCCCACTCTGGATCTGTGTATGAGTCGTTCTTGGTAGCACTCTTTATTCCACCCCTTCACAAAGGGCTTGTGCTCCATTATTTTGGCAGGGTATTGGTGGGGCAAATACAGATGGCTGAAGGACTGTAGCAACCTGAAAAATGCTGTTTATCATCCAAGCTTGGATGGAGCTGCATGGGAGGCAGACAGCACCCATGTCACCACTCCCCACTCCAGACTTGCAAAGGCTTGCTACGAAGCAGAAGCAGAGTCTGAGCTCCTCCAGAAAAGGTCAGATATCTTTTGCAATAGCAAAAACTAATCAAGCTAAATGTGTAACTCCTCACAACCTGCACATACAAGTTCAGTTTGCTCTCTCATATAATTCTTTCTGCTGAATTAAGTTACAACAAAAGGCAGGGAAACTTCAGAAGAATGATTTTGGTGTGCTTAAAAATTTGGTAAACTTAGAAATGTGTTTTATTATTCTTTTTCTGTGGATACACAATGGCTTTTAGAAGCAAGTGTAATCTTTGAACACATCCTGTCTGAGCCCATGTCACTAATGACATCTTACCGAGCATCACCAATTGACAGCTGTTTGTTCCTAAGTCCTTTTTAAGAGATCTCCTTTCTTAACATTTCCTGTTTGCACAGTACTAGACCTCAGACAGTGCAAGTCTTGCATAAATAACATGTAAACTGCATGCAAGTTGTGTTTTTCCTCCAGTCCTCAGGACTACCTACGAGCAAGGTTAGAGGACAAGATGGTAAAGATTATAGTGTTTTCCTGCTCTCCAGCTTCATTCCAGCTCATAGGAATGAAGCTGCTGTGCTCCCACTCTTTTTCCACTTCCATTTTATGTAACTTACACAATTTTGTGTGTGTCCTTCATCTTTCCATCTTTTTTTTTTCTGCTTATTGCAGCAGGACAGTCTTGCAGAAGCAAGAATCTTGTCTCTCCAGCTTCTTTCCCCTTGTAGAACAAAGCATTCCTCCGCTGCGGCTTTGCATTTCACAAAGATGGCAAAATTATGTACAATATTACTAGATCAGAAAAGGTGTTTGAGCTCAGTTTGCACAACAGCAGGTGATTACATCAAGTGCAAACTGCTGTATGATTAAAGCCAGTATTTCTAAACATATGCAGAGTTAGAAAGGGTAACTTTTACTGGAAGTTTTCCAGAAGAAAGTATTTGATTTTGCAGTTTGTGCTTTGATGTTTGTTGAAAATGTCTCAGTCAGAACTGTAGGATGGGGCTCAACATATTCAAAGCAGTTTGAATTTTTCAAGATCATGCCTTTTTTCCATTTCCAATGGCTTCAAATCATCACATTCCACCACAGCTGAAGTGATTTATATGTCTTAGCAGTGCTGCAAACTGCAGTCTTCTAACCTGGAACTCTCACCAGAAAGAATTAATGTTCCTCAATGACTTCAAATCACTTCACACACTGTAAAAAGGGCTAGGTGATTAACACTCTTAAAAACTCCTTATGCTTGGCAGAGATTTACATTTAAATCCTAGGCATGTAGAAAACCGGGCTGATACTAACCAAAAGATGTATTATTTTGTACCTTTGAACGTGAAAGGTATTTTCTAAGCTTTTTTGCTCTGCTAGTCAGCTAAATGTGTCAGAGCCTATAAAATTACACTCTGCCTCTCAACTTCAGCACCTTCTCATAAAAAAAGCCAAGAAACTGGTGGGATTTTTTTGGCATAAAATGCAAATTCTGCCACTATTTCCCTAATCTGAAGACTGTTTCTCACTACCCTTTCTTCTCTCCTTTTTCTTCTCCATGGCCTGTACAGAACCTCCTGTTCAGCCTGGGGTATTGTTTATACAGACAAGGGGGTGCCTCTGAAACCATACAAAGCAGAACCAAAGCTGCATTCAAGGATTAGAGTAAATCCACTGGATTTCTCCCTCCTCCTCCCTTTCTATGATCTAGTAAAAGAGGGGACATAGAGTAAGAGCATGTGAGGTGGGACCAGTGGGTGTTGATGTGTTGGCTGGAAGCAGATGGGCCTTCCAGATTTGTTGCCAATGGATACAAAAGTATTTGTACAGGTGGAGTAAGAACAGTCTGGTGTGGCAATGTGGCAATTCTCCTGGGTTTTTGTTGTCTTTCTTTTTTTTCCTTTTTTTTTTTGGGTTATTGTTATTGGGGGGGGTTTGTTGGTTTTTTTGGTTGTTGTTTTGGTGGTTTGTTTTTTTGGGGTTTTTTTTTTTTTTTTTGGGTGGTTTTTAAGAATTTTTTTAAATGCAGAACAAGTTATCCTTTCACTTTCTGGAAAGAAAAGGGCAGAGCACACACAACCAGCTTTGAGCACACACAAAATCCATCCCCTTTATCCTTGTGCATATAAATACCACCTTCACTCATGCTGGTTCTGTCTGCAGATGGACTCCTCCAGTTGGTTCAAATTCTTTTCTCTTCCTCATATTCCTTTTGCTCTACCATGCTTTTGTTTCCTCATACAGCTGGAGTCCCTGCTGGTATTTTGGATCACCAGGGTTTTGCTACTGAGCTAGTAAAGTCCACAGAGACCTAGCTCTTGCTATTAGCCCACCTAAATGGAAGTGCCAAAATCTGTGTGTTTGTCTTATCTCATCAGACTGGACCTAAATTCTGCTGTCAGCTCATCGCTGAGACATCACTACAGTCAGTCCCATTCAAAGCTAAAAAGAAGGGCAGTATCAGCCACATGCAATATTTGTGGTGCAAAGTGCAAAGCTTCTTGATAAAGGGATTCCTTCCTGAGTATGTGGCTAGGGGATTTCAGCAACAACCCTGAAAGCAAACAAGTTGAATCACATAGTTCTTTTGTAGTAACAGAGAATTACTGATGTGTTAGTAGGGAAAAACCAAACGTCAGCTCCCCTAGAGCACTACGATAAGCATCTTATTTTCTCTGCTAAGTTTGAAGGGTTTAAAAATTATTTCTTCATTTATTTATTATATTCTCTTTCTTTGTCCTGTAGTGAGAGGAAAAGTCTGCAAACTGAACCATACCTGCTTGCTTATATCAAGACAGGCAATGTCATGGTCCTATAAGCAGAGAATCTATGTGCTGTAACAACAGGAGCAAGAAGTCTGTATTGGCCTGCCTTTGAAAAAAATAGTCAGCTATCGGATCTGTGACGGTCTCATTGTGATGCCTCTGAGATTAAGGAACGTCCAGGCAGTTAGTTTTATTTTTTAATGAGACATTTTTAATCTGCGTCTGTGTTTTGGATGCACACATAGGAAATTTTGAAAATGAGATGGAAATGAAACATTAGCTGGTCTTCAAAGCTTGTCACTGTTATTTTTTGTGCCTGCTATTTTGCTATTATAGAAGCAATCAGAACCCCCTAGAACTACTGCATGGGGCTCCTCATTTCCTCTCAGCAAAGAACAAGTAGCCAAAAGTCAGGAAGTGTGATGTGCCCCTCCCAGAGAGGGTCTGAGGGATACCATGACAGGTGGGCTGCCATGTTCCCCTGTTCCACAGGAGCTGGCTCCAGTCTAACTCCGATGGAGATCAGTTGTGCTGCCTGAGGGGAGCAGCACAAAGCTAGCGCACTGGAGAGCTCGGATAGCTGTTTCCTGGTCCTGGCACCAGCCCCAGCTCTTTCTGTGACAGCTTGATGACTCATTTTTCCTGTATGCAAGATGGATATTTTAGTATTTACTTACTTGGCAAGGTGAAATGGTGATTAATTTGCCTTGGTTTTTGCAGTCTGATGTACGGAGTGTGATTAGTCGCAGCGCACATCACCCCCCAGCAGCATGAGTGTGAACCCCAGAAGGAGCAGCTGTTCCCAACTCCTCCTGAACCATGGAGGGAGGTGCCTGGATTTTCCCTTCCTTGGTTCCACACAAAGGTGGTTGCTTGTCTTTTATATGAAGGCTTAGTGCAGGTATGAGTGTTTCGAAATCCTGTTGTTAACCATTCCTCAACTTCTGGGCTGGCCCTGTGCAGGGCGATGAAGATCCAGTGGATGTGAGCTGACAGTCACAAGTGGCCAATGGCATTACAGATTGCCCAGGAACATCATCCTTGTCCCTGTCAGGGAAAAACCTCTCATGAAGACAAATTTCAATCTAATTGTAACAATACTCTTTGAGTGTAATGAGAAATAATACAAAAAGTTTGTGATGACAACAATATAAAATAGCACAGCAGTCAATGGGAACACCCCACAGGCCATTCATCCATCTGCTTCCATTAACTGGTCTTCACTCTGTGACTTCATTTTTTTCCCCTGTTTCACTGCAAAGGATTTACAGGTCTGGACATTAAATCTATCTGACTTCTGTAACAGAGTAGTAAACAACACTGCAATCTAAATTTAAACTCAATACCTGAGAGACCTACACTTTTCAGATTAGAGATAAGGGAATTTAGGAAAAAAAGAAAAAAGCTCAGCTCTTCCAAGACTCTTCATCTCTTCTCAGTATTTCCAAAGACTAAATATCTCCTTCACACTTTCTGCCCTTTTCATCATGTGCCTGGAGCTATACTCCATAAATTTCATATGAATTCACTAGAATTGCTAGACCCTGTGGTTCCAATACCAGCTTCTCTTTTGTGTAATGCAGAGGCCTATACTATAGAAAAGAGAGAAGGAGCCTTAATGATCTGCCCCAGAGCCCTCAGTTTTACTCAGAGATATCAATGAATGACAGAAAATTAGAGATTGAAAAAGACCTCTCAATTTTTTTTTCTAGTTTCTCCTTTCTGGCTGGTAGCAGATTTTTTCCTGCTGGAAATTACGTATATACTACAATTCCATTATTATAATTTACAGTGAGTTCATTCATGTTTCTTGGCGTGATATCCAACCTGCTTTTGCTTTGGAAGTCGGAGAAGACTTCTTACAGCTAGGGAGACCTTTCAGCCTGTGACAGGAAAGGCAATGGCTGTGCCAAATGGAGATGCTGATGGCATTTCTGTACCACATTTGTGTTATTTATCACCTTTACCCATCCTCATGCTGCCCAAGTCACCCCAAATATTTCTTGTGGCAGAAGTGTACTGAATTTTTACCTACTGGAGTCTGCTCCTGAAAATTACAAACCTCTGATGTTCAAAGCAGCAGCCAGGCCCAGAGTAACAAGTACCCTCATATTAAGGGTATTTTTCTGTGGCAAAGCAAGTACACTGTGCATTCCTTATCCTTTTGATAATGCTGCTGTCAGCTCATCACACACCTTATCCCTTTTGACATTTCAGATTGTCCTGCAAGCTTTTTTTCAGCTTTTCACTGGAATTATCTGAGGTGGCCTCTGTTAGTTTGGTGCTCTGCCCAGCAGCAGGGACTTGGAGAGATGCGTCCCTTTGCAGCACCCACTGCCTGGATTGTGTCTCCATGCAAGCAGCACAGGGGGACCCAAGAGGGAGGAGGTCAAGCCCAGCATAAGCTGCGGTGTGAATAAGCACAGGGAAGATGGTGCTGGGAAAATCTCCTGGGATCTTGCTGCTCGGAGTGCTGGCATTTGGCCATGCTGGACCCCCTTCAGAGAAGCTGTCTCCAGCTTGCTGGTTTTGCCTTGTTCAAGGAAGTCAAGTTTTGTGTCTTCTTTGTAAACAAGTAGAGCTATGTCAAAAACACATGCCTCTCTTATCATTACTCTTCCTAACAGAAAATTACTACAGAACCTTGAATTTTGGCTAAGCATCGAGGTTAAAACACAAAAAGAAAAGAAACACTAATTTAAATACACAAGGTTTGCTTGGTTCTCTTCAGGCACCCTGCAAGACTAATTTTCTTTTCCTCCTTACCCCCTGCCTGAGGTACCCATTGTCTATAATTCAGAATTCACTTGGGAATGTAATTTCTCTTGGAAGCCATCCTTCCTTGGTATTTCTGATTATCTTTTTCCCTTGGAACTTGGCATTTGCGGGAAATATTAATGATTTCTAAGTTTGATATGATTTTGGCCAAAGCTGAAAATGAAAAAGAGGAAAAAAAAAGTCCATGAACTGGGAATATCGCCTTTTCAAACAGCTTCATCTAACTAGAACACTCCTGAATTACTGTAAACATTTTTGTGTAATTTCAGGAGAGCATTTTGAGAAATTGTTCTGTAAATGCACAATGCCATTGATTTTTCAGTGTAAGGCTGGATTTTAGCCATGGATTCCAAGGGTTTTTACAAAGAACTGCCACATCATGGTCCTTATTCTAATGAATGTGAGATTTCAAACTAGACAGGATGATTTGTTCAACATTATCCATAAATGTGTGGAATTGCTGGGAAGAGAAGGCAGATCTCCTGTAAGGAAAGTCAATATTCACAAAAGATATCCAGCAGTCCCCATCCCTGTATCTCAGCATGAACTGATGGTTTAATTGGCTATGTATTACAATTTTGAGTCACTAATACAAAGTCTGTTGGAACTGAAGCTATTTCTGAGTGACCTCTTTCAAAGCCTGCAGTTTCATTTATTCATGGGTTTCAGTACTGTGTTTACAGCATCCCACTTGCCTTGTTCTGTTGGCCTGTAAAAGAACAAAATGTACTATTCTTCAGACCTGAGTCTATACAAAGAATGATATCTGCACTACTGGCAGATAAAACTGGAAAAATATGAAATAACTAAGCTGCCTTTGGCATCTACCGATTCAAGTTGGATTAGTAGAAAGAGAAAGGTCAAAGTACTGGCAAATTCCTTCTCTCATCTGGAGGGAAGCAAGCAGAGATCTCAGAGGCAGAAAGTACATTCTTGAATGTGGAATTTTGACTGATACTATAACAGACTGAGCTGAGAACGAGGGGGAGGAAAATTTAACAGACATAGCTATGAGTAGGTTTTTTCTCTATTTAATAATAATGAAAAAGGTTTGGAAGTAAAGCAATTAGTTGAAAATTATTAATTTGAAGACAATTAGTTGGAAGACATCTCTGAATGAGATCATCAGGGCAAAGAAAACATTTCCTGAGTTTAATTTCTCTTTTTTTACCTTGTTTTCATACAGCTGCAAATTATATCTCTTCCTTTATTACAACATATCTTGTTCGAAGCCATTTTTAAAAACCTTGCATTTAATGTTTTGGTGAATAGCAGAACTTGAAACCATAACCAGAATTTCCCTGAAAACCCAGACAGTCTTGTTTGCTTTTTTAAAATGGGAAATGAATGCTTTCATGCTTCTGAGAGCAAATTTCTGGGGACCTGGATCCTCAGTCCAGGCTTCAGAGGCCTAATGATATTCCATATGCAAATTTTCTCTTCTTTCCTGTGATGCCAGTTCATTATGAACTCTCCTCTCCTCTCCTCTCCTCTCCTCTCCTCTCCTCTCCTCTCCTCTCCTCTCCTCTCCTCTCCTCTCCTCTCCTCTCCTCTCCTCTCCTCTCCTCTCCTCTCCTCTCCTCTCCTCTCCTCTCCTCTCCTCTCCTCTCCTCTCCTCTCCTCTCCTCTCCTCTCCTCTCCATCCATATAGTAAAAAGCCAGAAGCAGCACTGTCCTCAGACCTCTAAGCTTCTGGTGCAGTCCAGTTCCTGTGGTCACAAGCAGACCCAATGGAATGGGCTCCCTGTTGGTTCCAGGATATTTGTAGGGCTGAAATATACTGTAAGCTCTTCTTTGGCATCCACACATTTTATTATCAAGGCTCCGGACTCATGACTGCTATCGCTGGTGCCTTAAGTCACAATTTGATCCATATGCTGGAACACAGAATTTGGTGGATGCTGATAGCAGGTGAATGATTTACCACCTGGCATTTTCTGACTGTACCAATCAATATCTCCCACGAGTCTGGGGGAAAAAAACCCTAAAAGTTCACATAGACCTATAAGCTATTCTACAACAGATATAAAGCCTGGAAAATGTCTTTCCGTATAATATACTTACCCCTCACTATACTTAGGCATATTCTCAGAACAATCATCCGGGATTAGCTCTTGAAATAAAATGAAAGTTGCAGCAGCAGCCATAACAGGGTTGTTACCAGCAGGGCCCAGACTGGGTGCATGCTGAGGGTAACAGCTGGTGCAGAGAAATGAATAGCCAGCCATTGTCCTTGCACCTGGCCCATACCGGCTCCCACAGCCGGAGACGATAAACAGGGCGACCACGGAGACCATTGGTGTATTTTTCTGGAGAGGAATGAATTAAATGATAATTGTGGCAGAATTGTGGGATGTGTAGGAATTACGTATAAATGAGATGTGATGAACATGATCTTCCACTTTCCCCCATCAACAAAAGCCTTTTAGCTCTCTTGTCTTAGGGACAGAAAGACATTGGGGAGAGTGTCCTTTCACAAAATGGAAAACAGGGGAATCGCCAGACCAGGAATGCAAATGAGCCTTCCAGCACACTGGACGAGACTCTAATCCTCACTATTCTTTGCGGGAGATTTTGATTGTTGCTTTTGTTAGCTAAATGAAACTGAGACATGACTTGTACAGGAGGCCCATCTGTTTGTAAGAATGAGGATGGTGGAGAAGAGCAAGCGCTGAGCTCAGCCTGCCCTGCTGCTTCCAGCAGCGGGCACACACAACTGCTGCAAACCTCGGCAATGTTTTCAGGCATGGAATGAGGAATAGCTGACTGCTGTCACCACGAAGGGCTTTACCTGGTCACTAGGAAGGGGCAGGTAAGCCTGCTGCACTGGCTGTGCTTAAGAAGCTGGAGTAAGAAACCTTGTCCCTGTGCTGCAGCTGCCCTGGCCCCATCACTGGGAAATAAGGTCTGGGTCAGTGGGATTGGATTTCATCAAGGAGAACATCCTACTCATGCTTTGCTTTGGAGTCAGGGCCTTCACCTTTGATCACGAGTGCTCAAACTCCTTTGAGCTCAAGGGACTGCACACAGCATCACTTTCCTTAATTTCACGTCCAGCTCTGCAGTGCTTTGCAGCTTCCCTACCACAGATGTCTGAACCAATCTTCCCATTCGACTGAGTAGTAGCAATTAGTAATAGCAGAACCCATCTCCTGAGATCTCATTATAAATCCCCAAACCCGGGCGTTTACACATAATTAGTGATAGCAGGAGAGATTAATCCCCTGCCTGTTGCTCATCCCAGGGATGGCAAATGTTTCCCCGCTGGATTTTTGGAAACGGAATTGAGTTTTTCAAAAGTAAACATCACAAAAGTGAAATAAAGACTTCCCC
Organism: Acanthornis magna; assembly: GCA_036785705.1. Taxonomy (NCBI): domain Eukaryota; kingdom Metazoa; phylum Chordata; class Aves; order Passeriformes; family Acanthizidae; genus Acanthornis; species Acanthornis magna. Next base: position 14,690,095 of record JAWUZG010000040.1, on the reverse strand, counting down.
ATCCCTTCTCCTTCAACAACTCTTGCAATACCACTTTCCTACAGTCACAAACTTGCCCATGTGTGGCTTTGCAGAAAATAGCATCCATTATTCAAAGAACGAATAACAGCTGACACATTATATACTGTATTTCCTTTTATTTTTTTGTTAAGAAATGGCAGGAAGAAATGCTAACAACTTCTTTGCAGTAAACACTCAGGGAGACAGGAAAAATTTCCAGATTATGGATAATTTTGTGTTTTGCAGCTTCCCAAAAATCAGGTGCTTTTCACAGACACATGATATTCCCATAGAAAATCTGTGTCCTGCCTGTAATCTCAGCAATAACTATGTGAAATTGATATATTTTTCTTCAACTTCATCACCTACCAACCAGCAGCAGGTGAGAAATGCCACCAATTTTCCCTCAGTAGTTGCAAGAACGATGAATGTGCTTCTCTGGAAGCAGAGCTTCCAAGACTAGAAAAATACTTGGGGCTTCACAGGAGTCTGCCTTCAGCCAGTTGTCACAAATCATGTCTAAGCTGAGCAGCCCACATTTTCCCTTACAAACTTCACTGGCCAACTGCAACAAGAACAGCCTGTCTGCCACTATTCCACACTAGGGACAGAGAAGGATGCTTCAGGAAACCCAGCTTTTATTGTCTTAAAAGATGGAAGGATTCACGTAACACTACTTAGGAAAAATGGTAAGAAACTTCTAGGATCAAAACTACTTATAGAGAGTGGGTTGAAGAACCAAAGTCACTTCATCTCTTGCTTTTGGAGTTTTGGCCAAAGCCAATGAGGAGAGGGGAGCTGCAGCACAGGTATTTCCAGGCACTCAAGGACGGGCTTTACTAACAAGGGATGGGGGGGTGAAAAACCTCTGTGGCACCAGTGGAAATCACAGATGGGGGCCACAGAGTGAGAGGATGAGGGACTCATTTCTCTTAGGAGTGGGTGTTTGTGAAAGACAACTAACTGGAGTCCAGATGTGAGTTTTTTGTCATCTTAAGCAGCTGGGTGAGCAGTAACCTGTTAGCTGGAGAGGTGGCGGTAACAGCTAGCAATAAAATAAACCAAAGTACTCCATTTTGTCTCCCATAAAGGATATTTTATTTCTTTGTTATGTGTAGTCCTATTTGATCACCTTGAGCATGGACTTGAATGAACATTTGTTGTGGAGAGCTGCAGAGGTCTGAGTTTGAGTTTTCACGATTTTAATCTAATTCTTTCTTTTTAACCTTTTGCTTACATAAAAGCACCTACATAGAAAGTTTAGAATACGGGTTTTTTTCTATTAAATATTTCTGACAGGAAGGCTCCAAAATGATTCACAACTTTAGCTCTCTCTCACACTTTTTGACAGCCCTCAAGAAGTAGAATATGTCTGTCTCTGTCAGCAATTTAAGTAAAATGGCGCTATTTTATCTTCTTCCATTTCTTGTCAATTGACCCTGATTTCAAGTGTCTAGTCTGTAGCTATTGAGAAAGTCTTGTTTGTTCCTATACCATTGTGCTGATTAGGTGCAGTAATTTATTTCTTTTATTGATGTTTTCAAGCTCATTTTTTAACCTCAAAGGAGATTACACCAAGAATGAAATATTTACAGGCCAATACCTGTAAACCTAAAATATATTGCTTAGGGGAATTTTTCTTCTCTGTAGAAAATAGACTTAGTACATTTTCTCAGTCTCATGATTCTTTCTATGTGCAGCTCTTTTGAAGTATACGACTGTGATGCTGTTTACACTGCTGCAGCTGGGTCTTAAGGTGCCTTTTACGTTTTAAATGAAAATTCAGTGAGATTTAACAATTTGTGAATGGCTGCAAATCGAATATGCTAAGGTCAGCTTGCTGAGACTGTTGCTAGGTCTTTGTATAGGAAAAGAAATAAAATATAAAATATTACAAACAAATAAGAATAAAATGCAGTGAAAGATGGCATGTTTTGCTAACATCTTCCTTGTTTACTTATTAAAGGACATCATATCTATTCTGACAAAATAACTTCTGAGGAAGTGTAATAAATGGAAAAGATCTAAGTGTGAACAGAAATCTGGTTACATTTTCCAAAATTTGTGTGAATGATCTAACAAATTACTTGACTTTTAAAATAACTGATTTCAGAGTGAAATGGTCACAACTACAAGGAAGCTTAAGTTTTGCAAAACTGATATTTGAGATATTTCACTCCTGTACCCAGCCATGGAAGTTACTCCTCCAGCTCTTCTGATTCAGAGTAAGGAGCTGCTGTCTTGGCTCAAACTGAACCATTTAGTCTGACACTCCACACCTACTCTGGACATGTGAATCAGGCTCCTATTTCACATCCATGGAGTTTTCACTGTTTTATAGGAACTTGAAGACTTGAAATGTTTTCCTTGAGGTCTGACCCTGTTACAGCAGGCAAACAACCTTTATGTGCCTGTGAAATAGTGGAAAGATCCCTATTTTTTTTCCCCCTGTGTAAGCCTACAGAACTGTGGGTAAAATCTGCTCTTGCCAAAACAGATTAAAGCCCTGCAACTGAGATGGCTGGAATTAGGATTTGTCTAAACTTGTGGCCTCAGAAATTGCCCACACTTTCTCCATTCCTCTGGTTTCTAGACAGAAATGCAATTTAGAACCTTTAAAACTGTGAACTAAGGTAGGCAGAACATTTAGCTATGGGAAATGCAAGATACTGAAAAGCACATAATTTCAGAACATTTCCACCAACACAAGGAACTGTTTTAAAATATCTCTAAAATGCTGATGTCTGCAGGCAAAGAAACTAGGCTATGTGACTCAAAACTTCTTATGATAGCTGCTTCAAAAGTATTTTAAAATATAGCAGCTAATTTTCTTGGGAAACTAAGGCCCTGGCTACAGGTACAAGATGATCCAGAACATATGTCCTGTTTCTAAAAGGAAAAGATTTGGGAACTGTTCTAGTCAAACAGTTTGTCCAGTTACTGCAGGCAAAATTGTGACTTACAAAATGCAGCACTCTCCCATCAGAGAGAACACACTTATTTTAACCTATTCATTTTGACTTGGTCTCTAGAGCCCAGACAGCTCAGGCATAGTCTTGTCCTCCCAGCCACAGACCAGTCACAGACCAGTAACCATAATTGCTCAATTTCTAGCATGTCCTTGTAAATCTTCCATAAGGAAGTCATGGAAACCTAATCTGCAGGATCTGGATGAGAAGGGAAAAAAAGTTAATTTATGTGCAAGGAAAAGCTTGCCAAGCTCAGAATAACGGCTCATCCTGGGAGCTGGTGTAATGTTCTTATGATAGGCTGCAATTTTTTATTCCCAAATTGGATAAGCTGTTGGGTACCGATGTGAGCATATGGGCAGGTGACACCTATGAGCACTGAGCTGCTGCTCGTCAGCCAGGAAAAGCCATGTCACGAGTGCTGCTGTTTTGCAGCTGACGGGCAGCATCTCGCGTCCTTGGGTGCAGGAATCCCGTTTTTATTAGTTACCAATCTTCCGCAGTGCCTCCCACCGAGCCCGGGCTCCTGCAGAAGCTGAGGCTGCTGCCCCTCGACAACGCCTCTGTCGAGGCACGGTGATTCCAGCTCTGCTCCAGGCGAGAGCAGCAGTCCGTCTTTCTCTAACTCGTATCCTAAAGGTTCGCCCCCGCTGTCCGTCACCCACGGAGCTATCCCTACCAGAAACCACACGGGATGAGAAATCCAAAGTCAGGGCTGTGCTGCTGTAAGGCTTTGTGCTCCTTAACCACCCCCCTTCCCCACACGAGGCCGCATTGTTTTGGTTTCCTTCCACTCCCTTTTGATTCCAGCACGTTCAGTGACATTTGCCAACTGCTCCCCGCTGTTTGGACATTCACAGCGCCCAGGACGCGGCGGCGGGAGCGGGGCCCTCACGGCACGGCCGAGGCCGGGGCTGCGGGGAGAAGCGCGCCCGGAGACCCCCGGCCCCGCTGGCCCGGCAGCCCTCCCCGGCCGCGGGGGCACGGGCCACAGCTCCGATCCCCGCTGCGGCTCCGAGGGCAAAGCGCCACCTGCCCCTCCCGGCAGGCGCCGCTGCCCCCGCCCGTGCCGGCGGGAGCGGGGCTTTCCCTCTCCCGATAAGCCCCTCCCGCCGCCCGCGCCTGGCTCAGCCCCAGCCCCCCCTCCCAGCGCACGCCGCTTCCCATTGCCGCCCGCGCCTGCTCCGGGAGGAAGAGGGGCGGCGGTGGCGGGCGGCCGAGAGGGACACGCCTTTCACCCTCCCCGGCCCGGCCCCCCGGGCCCCACCGCCCACCGCGGGCGCGGCGCAGCGCAGCGCGGCCGCCGCCGCCCCGCCATGAGCCGGAGGTAGCGGCGGCGGCGCCTTCCGCAGCCGCCGCCGCCCGCCCGCCCCGCCGCGGCGGCGGCCGGGCCCGCGATGCCGAACCAGAAGGGCGGCAAGGGCAAGAAGAACAAGCGCGCCAACAGCAGCGGCGACGAGCAGGAGAACGGGGCGGCGGCGGGCGGCGGAGCCGCGGCGGCGGCGGGTGGCGGCGCCGCGGGTGGCGGCGGAGCCGGAGCGGCGGCCGCGGGCGGCGGCGGCGGAGCGGGCGGCGGAGCGGGCGGCGCGGCGGCCGCGGGAGGCGCGGCGCCCGGAGACGTCAAGAGCGGTGAGCGGCGGGCCGGGCCCCGCGGCCTCCCGCGGTGGCGCAGGCGGCGGCGGGGACCGAGGGGGCGGCGCGGGGGGACCCGCGGGGCGGGGGCGCGCCCGGAGAGAGAGACTGTGCGGGCGGGTGCCCGGGGCGGCGGGGGGTGTCGCCTGGGCCCCGAGCGGCTGCCGCCGCGGGATCTCCCCGAAACGCGCGGCGGGGCGGGAGCTGCGCGCCGGGTGTCCCCGCACGGTGACCCGCCGGAGGGCGATGCCGGGAGCGGCGGGAGCCCGCCTGCCCCGCAGCGCCCGTGTGAGCGCGGTCCGCGGCCGGAGCGCATCCCCGGCGGGCGGGAGGCGCAGCGCTCGCCGGCAGCGGCCGCGCCGCGGCTGGTTCGGAGCTTAGTTGAAAAATCCCCACTTTATTCCGTCACGATTAAAAATGGAGTCGTGCTTTTCGGTCAGTTTTGTTTGCCGTTGTACAGCAGTTGGGTTTGCCAGGGTAACGTGCTCACTTCGCATCAACCATTTTATGTTGCTTTTGGTCGGTGTGTTGGATTTCGGTTCGGAGCGGTTTTGGTAAGGTGGTATCTTGCAGAAACTTGCATTGCTATTCATGTTTGTTTTGCTGCAAAAGGATGTGTCAGGCTAAAACTAAAGGCAGGCAAAAATTTTCTTGCAGTTTTGCTAAGCCAAGAAACCCCACCTCTTACGTCTGCTGCTAGGTTTACAAACTGCTGTGCGGAGTCCGTACTCTTCACTTTTTTCCTCTCCCAAGTTGGATTTCAGCTCTTTACTTTCCATGCTTTTCAAAGAGTGGGAGGGTGGCTAAAACTGGTATTATGCTTTGTGGCAGTAGTTTTGCCTGCTGCTGTTAGAAAGGCAGTTCCAAGTGTCTTAGTTTGGTTTTCAAGATGTCTGATTCCTATGTATTATTTAATGGAAACTTTTTCTTGGAAGTATTGTCAATTAATTACAAATCACTTTAGCTCACAAGGTCTTTGCCAGACTGCTTTTGTAACAGTATTACTTGCTCCAGAGAATGATGGAGAATGATTAGAATTTCCTTTTTGGGTTTGTTTACGGTTTTCTTTTTACTGTTTACTTTATGTGAGTGAACAAGGGGGAAGAAAAGAAAGAGGTCACCAGGAGTTAGAGAATTTCTAGAGTGTTTTTATCATGACTTCAATATGGTAATGTAGTATGTCCAACATCCACATTGCAGGTGGTGTCTTACACATGCAGGTGGTGTCTTACACATTGGCTTTTCTTTGGATGGCGAGAATCAGTGTTTTGAGTTTTTTTTGCTCAAGCACAAGTGACAGCACTGGTGCATTTCTGGTGTGGCTGTTTTGCCTGTTGATGATGAAGTGGTGTTCCATCTGCAGATGCCACAGGAGGTGATGCCAGTGAACATTGGTAGTGGTATGCCTCTCTAGCTGGACAGGTTGTCAGTCTTCTTTGGCTGTAAGGCTGTGTGTCCCATGTGCTTGACGTATCCTTCTCCTGTTCTGGCCGGCTTCCTCAGAAGTTGAGGCTGCCTTTCTGAGATCTAACTTGAGGTGCTCATTTATTCTCTCTCTCCCTGCTTCCATATGACTTCAGTGGTCAGAAACATCCCTTGACTCTTTCATCAAATCCCTCACGTCCCCTTTTTTTACACCCTCATGACAGAGGTACAGCCTTGGCTTTGACATTTGCTATGAGGTGCCTGGTCAGCACACCTGATCTTTGCCTTGACAGGACCATTGCAGCTCATCATACCTTTCTTTTTAGATAGGCTGGAGGAGTAGATGTGGTTACTAGCTTTATTTTACACTGGCTGCTGCCCATCAGATAATCCTGAGCTGTAAGTTCCGTAATTGTATTCTCGCTGGTAAGTGCAAAGCTTTCAACAGCTTTGGTTCAGGTCGTGCTGCAGAATTGAGAATCTGACTCTTGTGCAAAGAAAAGATTAGACAATGATAATGGATTCCCCCAAGTCTTCAAAACCGATGAATCTGAAATGAAGCTCTGTAGTGTAGCCATGGCCCTGGAGGCAACTAGCCCATTACTAGACTCCAGACATTTGTAAGAGGCTGTGCACTTGAGGGTTGCTTGATCACTAAGCAGTTTATGGAGGATGTGGCCTGCTGCAGTGAGTGGTGGGGTTAATAGAGTTCTGCTGTACACAGTCAAGTCTCTGCTACTCACGGGAGACTATCTGGGTTGCGGATTAAGTCTGCTGGGTGCAGGGAAGCTCTTAGCTGGGCTGCCTTTGGACTGTGCATGCTGTGACTCGTGCTTCCCAGGCTCACTGGTCCTGTGAGACCCTGGGCTCTCAGGGTCTCTTCTGCATTGTCACCATATACTGCTCTAGAGTAATTTGTGTGTGTCTGGTGTCATTGCTCTCCTACTCTTCCTGTACCCTGGAAAAGCTGTGGATGGTCATAATGACATAACCTGTTTTCTTTCATTAATGTGACAAGACAGAAGCATGCAGAGGTGAAAGCAGCAGATTTAACAGTTGAAAATGTCTGTGCAGACCTTGGCTCTGCATCATGATGTCAGTATGATGTTCTAATTATGCAGTCACATCAGGACCCTGCTTCACTCACAAAGAGATAGTGATTCAGATATGGGTTTTTTTAAAGTCTTCACAGTTCAGTATGTGGTCCATGCATTATTTCTGTCCTTCATCCATGTGGCATAATGAAATAGAATTTTTGAGTTCCTCTGGGCATCTCTGTGCAGCCCTGACTAGCTGTGCCATGTAAAAGGGAACCACCATTACAGCATCCCTTTATGGTGGAAAGTTCTTGTTTACTTTTACATTTTGATAAATTTTGTCTCAATCCCTGCACAATTTTCCCTCAAACTATCAGTCACTTTTTTGCATGATGACTGAGAAATGCCAGCAGACTTCTCCCCTGCCCTAAGAGGGCATTTGTTTATGGGTTTTTTTGGTGGTGTTTTAATTTTTGCATGTTCAGAGCTCAGATTTTTCTTAAGGGTTCTAGACCCCCACAGGGGAATTGGGAAGGCACAGAGCATAACCTCTGACCAGATGCGATGGCTTTTCTCATCTTGCACTCTAATTTCTCAGCAGGTATTGGGATAATGCCTATAAGGAGGATTCACATTCTGTAGCTATGTCCTCTGTTCCTATCTCTTCCATGAGACCATATGATAGATTAAAATCTTTCTTGACCAAAGTGCATCCATTTTCTGCATTGAGTGATGCACAGATCATGGAGAGGAGTGTGTGGGGTGTGGGTGGACTAGTTTAGCAGTATCACAGTGCACAGGGAAACAGATGTGATGTCAAAGAAAGCCTCATTCCTTACATTACCTGTCTTCAGAGTGATTGAATGATGTTCCTAACAAAAATTTAATTTTCTAATTTTCTAGCTTGTTTTCTGGCTTACCTTTCATGAAATCTGAGCTGTCATCATGCAAATTTATACCAGCAGCTACATGGGATTGTGCGCTTAGCTCATTGATGGCAATATTCCTGATGGCAGTAGTTGGTTACCTTCATCTGCAGACCTAAATGAGTATAACATTTTCTGGATACTTTGCTCTGACCATCAGAAGAGGAAAATCCACGGGGTTCACTTTCAGGTCTGAGGCTCTGAGGAGCGAATTCCTATTCTGTCCCTGCCTTGCTGAGGCTGGACACTTTCAGACTGTCTTCTCCAGCTGTTTTATTCCTTTATCCTCTAAGCTTCTCGCTCTAGTCTCCACATACAGTTGTTTCCATTCTTTGTCTCATTGTCCAGTAGAGCCAATTCCTCTTCTTTGGCTTGGTGGTCTCTATCTTAACATCTGGCTGCTTCATCCCCTTGTTCTTGTCACTCTGGTCTCTCCAGCATTGGTGCTGTGAGAAGATTAGAGAAAAGAAAAAACTGTGTCTCGTTACCTGTGCTTTTCCCCTTTAACATGGAATTCATTAAAGCCAGCCAAATTAAGCTAAAAATAAAAATACAGCATAACTGTCTCTAAGTCACTGTCCTACAGTGTACTGGCCACCTGTTTTAAGACCATATTTTTTTCCGCTTGCCAAAGATGAGCCCTAAACTGCACAAATGGCAGAGCTGGCGAATTGGTAGGTTGGCAAATCTGACTGCTGCTGGCAGTCAGATTTGTGTGCTTTTGAACAGCTCACCTGGGCTTCACAAATTTGTAAGACTGATTTACTTTCAAATAAAAATGCTAATGTAGGACAAGTGTATGGAGAGGGAAATCAGTAAGCACAACAGTGACTAATGTGTTGAAAGCTGTGACTGGCCAGCAATTATGATTTACTGGAAAAAAATTATATCCTGGACATGGAATAGCTAAAGAGGGACAGAAAATTCATCAATGCAATGTTTAATTTAAAAATGTATTTTCAGAGAATGAATTGTTGTAGTATTTAAGCCTGGATTAATATTTGCTGTCAAATGTTCCCTGCTGCATATAACATCCAGTTCCAGTTTGGCACTCTAGTGATGTTCAGTATTGGCACCTTCCGAATATTTAGCCTGAGGGAGTCCCACTAGTATCAGTGAGACCACCTGGAAAATTAAGTTTCTATTCTGTTGCAGTGACTACAAAATTTAATACCTATTAATTTACGAAGGGGAGATCATTTTGCCTCATAATACCATTGTGTTCTTCTAACTGCAGAAATCAATTGAATGCAAATTTCGCTGTCTCTATCAATGCAAATCAGGTTCAAAAGGACTTTCATGTTAGTTTTAGGATTTTTAAAACTATGCAATTACATGCTTTGGTAGCAAATGCAGTTCATGTTCTGCAAATCTTTACAAATGGAATCATGTTCATGGTGTTACTGAGTAAAATAAATATTATCTGTTCATGCAAGCAAGTACACACCCATTTAAGTTTGGGTTTTTAAAGTTATTTGCTATCAAAATGGTTATCTGTTCCCTGACAGCATTCTGTGTTCATGTGATTAGTTATTGCTCAAGTGTAGAGCTTTCAGGAGTAAGGGTTAGACTTGATACTTGCTCTGTTTCATACAAGGAAGTACAGTTTTTGAACTGATTGCTTTGCTTTGTCATCCCATATCTTACTCCCAGTGATCTAACAAATAGTGACAAAATAATTTCTAGTCCTTGGAGACATTTGTAAGTTTTCTTCAGCCTTGCTTACAGCCTTGCATATTGAGACATTCTTTGATATTAAAGGACTGTCATGGCTGGCAGACGTCCATCCTTCTCTACTTTTCTTCCTGCAAGATGTGTGACAGAAAAAAAAACAGAGGAAAACCTTGCATTCAGCTCAGAGTAAAATACTACAGCTAATCTTCAAGGTGTCTAAATTATAACAGGATTAGTAGGGCATGGGCTTTCTTTAAACAGTTTTGATAGAAATTCAAATAATTTCAAAGAGGCCTCTTGAAGCAGTAATCTAGTCACTGGAGTGGGTAATTCCATTTTGAAAGCTTGTGGGATTTCGAGTGGAGCACTGGCATTTCCTAGTAGACTTCAGTGACATTTATCTTGAGAGCATTCACTTCAACCTTTATGTCTTTCTCTCTGTCTCAGAGTCTGTCAGTCCTCCTTCTGGGCTTGAGAGGGATATTGCTGTTGTTCCTGTCTTGGATGTCTACTGGGAGAGGAGGTAGCTTCTATTGGAGCCTGGCTATTGAGTATGCCTGGCACTCCCCATCTGCATTTCTGTGCTGCCGATACCCATTATGGGAGCAGCGTACAATTGAGGTCTCTGTGTGCCACACAGATGCCAAAGATGGTACATGACAGGGCTGGGAGCCAGCATGGCATCCTGAGGGAGATGTCTGTGGAAACCAACAGCTCCACACCCAGGAGCTGCAGCCTTGCAGAGATGCTGGGTACTGCATCTCCTGTTTCCCACTGAGTTTCTACCAGCTTCTTTAACTTTTAGCATGGAAAATAAAATACAGTCTGTCACACTGAAACTTGGGAAGGATAGACCAATGACACAAATATCCCTAGACTCAAAACTGTAAGAGGTGCTGATACTACTTGATAGAACCTGTTTTCCTTTCTCTCTTGCCATCGTATGCTTTTGGATTGGGTCTGGTGGCTAGCTGGCTCTCAGTCAGAGCAAGTCTAGCCTGCAGTGTTTACATCTCGGCTTGGCATTAGGGCATCTACTGCATGCCACAGTTATCTCTATTTCCAGCATGAGTTGGAGTTTGCCACTGAAAACTTGCTAGGGCAGGTGCAGTAGAGTCTGCTGTAGTTATTAGAATGATTGTTTCTTGAAGCACCAAGGTTAGTTCTCTGCAGTGTTTCAAGTTATTAAAAGCTCTTGGAAGGCTAAAATGAGAGGATTTAATGGTGGAAGTGCTTTTCTGTGGGGACAGTTCATGTGCAGACTAAGCAACAGCCAAGGTTCAGAACACGTTAAGGCCCACTAGTCTTGAGATAGTCACTAATCTCTGCATTCATCATGATAGAGGTCATCAGAAAAATCCACCCGATGCTGAGAAATGTGAGAAGGCTTCCTGGCTGGGGCATGACTGCTTATGATATGGAGAACCATTGTCTTCTGACCTGGTTAAACCAATTCAGAGTTCACATGGGAGTAGCAGGGGTCCATAGTTGTCCTGGTACAGGCAGGGACTTAGGCCTCTTCTCTGGGAATATCTCCAGTTGGATTCAGGTATTACAGCACAAGCCAGGGCAAGATTTCTCCTGTAAAGAAAGGGTTTGTACATCCTAAGGAAAGCCAAAGCTGGTGATGGAGTTGTTTTCTGTATTTAGACAACAAATGGAAAGAAACTGGCAAAATTGGCTAGATGATAATTTTACAGATTATGGTGACTTCTGCAAGACCATGTGAATTCTCATGTTGGGTTTCAGCAGCGTAGGCAGTAGGTTCAGCTTGAAACACAGATGGCTGTGTAAAACCACAAAATTATTGTGCACATGTAAGTGCCTATCTTCCTTAGCTTCAATCTTGATTTTCTGCGTTACTTTGGTGAGGTGATGGTTGAGCTGGGAGTGGGTGGTTGAATGAGAGCTGCAGATAACTGTATCACATGCTAGTTGCTGATTTCGTAAACAGGCATTAGCTCAGATTGTGCTGTTAGTTAGAAGGTGTTAATGTGGCAGGTATGAGTTAAGCCTTCATGATTTCCATGAATATGGATACAGCAGCAGGAAGATATCATGAGCAGGTATCTTCCTGATGCTGTGGTGGTGGCTTTTTTTTTTTTCTTTTTTTTTTTTTCTTTAAAGTTGTGAAGAGATTGCCTTGGAGGTCAAGTGTGAAATTAGCATAAGTGAAGTGCATGGAGGTGGTTCTAGCAGGTACTGAGCCCTCTTGGAGTGCCATCACCTGAATTCTCAGGTGAACCGGGATTCAGTAGCTCCAAATTACCTGAAATCTTTTCTAGGGGAGGGTGATCACTCCATGTAACTACTCACTTAATAGAATTAGTGACATCTTGCACGTAGAGTGAAGCATGTGAGAGAACTGGGCTGCTTATGGCTTTGTTCTGCTTAAGTCCCTTCTGGCAGTAGGTGTTGCCTGCAGCTGCCTGGTCCTTGGGGTAGGACTGAGCTCTGGGTTGGCGCCTATTGGCACATATGGTCGATATCTACGTGTGTAATAGATGTAAAGCTATCAGCCAGACTGACTCCAGACAACTCCTCATTGCAATGGCCGTGGCTCTGTCTGTTGCTCACTGAGAATGGACTGCTAGCCTTGGCTTCTCTTTCCACGAGCCTGAGGAAGTCTTACGGCACGGAAGAAAGCCTGTGTTCAGGATGGCTTACCAGGTATGGCTATCTTGTTTTTTTCTCTTCCCTCCTGGAGAATCCTCCTGGAAGCTTTCATCTTGATCATTCAGCAAAGATTGCTTAAGAAGTTTTGAAGTGATATCAGTCATCATCAGTGAGTGTTACCAGTATAAACCCTGAGCCGAGCTGTTTTGAAAGACTTCTCTTACTGTTTGTCAGCTGTTATTTGTTGTTGCTGCACTGAAGATCCAAGCCTGCCTTTTGGATCAACTTGTGAAACATTTTTTCTCATTGCATTCTTCTGCTGCACTTAGGCTCTTAGTAAGGTGGCCGATCATTTCTGTATTGCCATATTATTTGTACTGTTTAACCAGTTATGAGTATGACAATACCATTTTGTCATGTCTTGGTAATCTTTGGAATATTAGATTGTATTACAAGTTTCAACACAGCAAATACGTTGGACTATTAATTCAAGTTTTCTCTTTCTGTCTGTTTTGTTGTGGTGGTGGTGATTTATTTTCTACAGCTGCATTACAGTATTAATGCAGTGGTACTGGATGACTTCAATTAAAATAAAGCTATGCTGATGGCAGAGGAAATTCAGAAGATTCATGCAGATGGTTGATAGGGAGTAGCCTGCCACAGGAATGACTCAGCTTTGGTTCAGGCAGGCAGAGTGAACAATTCGTAGCTGTGTAAGGTTGTGAAGAGAGCAGTGTTCATGGGAAAGCAGGGTAGAGGTTAAAGTGCTTGATTTGCAGGGTGTGTGTCCCACAGGAACCTTTCTGGCCTAGGTAATGTGCTGACAACTAGTGTGTCCTTGGCATAGATGAAGAGATGCTAGAGTAACAGTAGACCAAGAGCAAGCCACAGTGAGTGTCTTGCAACCAATCCACTGCCAAGACCTTATCTTTTTTTTTGGGATAATTTCTTCTTCCAGATCCGTAACAACCTACTGTTGCCTGACAGTTGTTTTGAGATGACAGTAGGGCTGTCTCTTCCCGCCGCCACCGCACTTCCCTCTCCTCTGCCCCCAGCCTCACATGTTTAACACCTCCCTTGAGTTTTACCAGAGATGGCAAATCTGTGCAGCGAGCTGAAACCTATGCTGACGACTATGGGAAATAATTATCTGTTTCTGTCCACTGACTGAAAAACTCTGGTGCTTAACACAATGGATAATGTGGGAGCGTAGCAGGGGAAGAGCGAATTTTGCTTTAGGCATCTGCATTGAGGACTTGGAACAAATGAGAGCAGTCACGAAACTGAAGCCATGGAATCATTGCATTTGGCTTGCTGGGTGCATCTTTATGATGGGTGTGTAAACAGAAGTAAACAACATTCTCCTCAATATACTTCACCAGAGGGAAGTTCCTCGGGCAGCTGTTGTTCTGCTTTCATTTGGGTCATAAAATGGGAAGGATGGTCTTCATATACTCCCTTTCTTTTTTATTAAAAGGTAGAACCAGTTCATGTGGGAGGATTTTTTTTGTTGAAAGAGTTATTTCTCAGATGTTCTATTTCTATTCCTATTCCCGGCTTTTATGGATGTTAATAAACCTGAACAGAAAAACTGAGAAAAAGCCAAACAACCCAATCCAGCTTCCTTGCAATCTTCTGTCATATTTTCATTTTTGGAAGAAAAGTTAATTTTATGGTGGCTCTGTCAAACATAAAACACAACCTTGTTTAAACAGTGAGCTATCTTTGCACAAATTTACGTGTGTTTGGAATATTGTATGTTATTTCTGCTTTTGAAGACATTTATGTATTGCTTCTTCCAACTATTTTCAGAATCACTGTTCCAAATCACTACAGAGGAATACGAGAAAACATTTATTTTTTTATGTGGAAACATAACATCTTGAAAGAAGCAGCATGCGCTTGTAGTTGCAACTAGACAGCCTACGTTGAAGCTGTTCTGCTACACAAAACTGCACACTGTCTTGTTTTGTTCTCCTAGAGCTGTGAAACCCATCTTGAAACTGAGAGTTAAATAGAAGTTCTTTTATCGTTATTTTGGCATTCTTTTGAAAGGGGCTGCTGGGAGAATGGGTGTTGCTCTGATGCCATGTAATCTTTCATTTTCCCTGAATTTCAGTTTCATAGCTTTGGATACCAGAAATCTGTTGAGCTGTTAGCTACTTGGAAGGAAATTATACTTAGGTGACAAACCAGCTTGGGGCTGCAAGTGTGGATGGGCAGTTTGGCCATGTAATTTCTCTTTACTTCCCATCATAATCTCTCTTGAGAGATTATGAACACTGATGCCTTAAGGATTTTTAGCTTCTATTTTTCATGTATCTGTAGTTTTGGTGTGTAGCTCAAAAAGTGCTAAAAACCGCTGTTCCCAGCATTTTAGGCAAAACAATTCCTCTCAGTTGGAAAATCCAAGGACACTTTGCTGTCTCAGAACCCCAAAATATGTAAACAACAGTGAACTGGGGGATAGCAAGCTTGGGGTGATTGACATCCTCACCTAAAGTGTAAATGGAGAATTGAGGCCCAATATGTTAGTAGACAGGACTTATAAAATATGAAGAACTCATGACTTGTTGTCCATTTTGGGTGTAGCCTCTCAAGTAGGCTTTGTCTGCCCTGAATGCACCTGAAGGCCTTCAATAAATTTATCTGCTTTTTATTCTCCTAACATTGTCTAGCCTCTGTTTCAGGTAAACCCTGTTAAGTATCAACACTGTCATCATAAAACATTAGGACAATGATTCTAGCTCTGACTTTTTGAAGAATAACTCAAAATGCGTTTCTAATTATGGGAAGTACAAGGGCTTGATAAGGAGAATTTTTGAAGTTTTGTAATACTGAAATAAGTGCTCTGTCTTATTTATAAAATGGTGATTAAATAACCCAGACCACTTTTAAGGGTGTGAATTGATGGGAAGAGCTCTTCACATTAGCTAAAATGTGGCTCCCATACTTACTTGAATTCTGTCCCTTTTCCTCCTAAAGCATATCTGTTGCCATGAACTGGGAAAACCGCACAAAAATTGCTGTTTTCTGTTTCTCATTTATTCTTTATGCAGGACATGTGGCACGGTTATGTTTGGCAGGAGGCATGGATACAGAAAAGTCTGCAAGGGATGTTCGGTCCTGCATAGCCTGTTTTGTACAGATACACCTGCTGGAATTTGAAATGTTAGGCCGAACCAAATGTTGGCTTGAGGTTTTTGTATGCTTTTCAGGTAGTGGAGTCTTCTGCTTTCTTAAACACAGGAAAACTACAGAAGCGGTAGAGCTTTCTGCCGAGACAACTTAAATTAGCCGTGCCGGGCTTCTGAGTTTCTTATGTGGAAATACTGCAGCAGTTTAATCAAGGCCTTCTCCAAACTAGGAGACTTGATAACAGCAAATCTGTATCAGCGGAAGCAGGTGCTTTGACTAGCATGGCATAACCTGTGCTGCAGAGCACGGCAATATGGCAGAGAGACCTGTTACTTCTCTGGAGTGTTTCCTAGGCAGCTACAGTGACATAGTGAAATGCCAGATGAGTCCTCAGAAGAGGTGAGTAGAGACCAGCTTCTCCTCTTAGCAATGATGTTTTCCAAAGCAATCTCAGTGCCACCATTTTGTTGGAGTCTTTTGCACAGGGAAGGCTTTTGTTAATTCTGTTGATGTCTTCCAACTGCTCTAGACCTGCTTTTGATATGGTGATTTTGTGACCAGCTAATTCACACTGGGTAGATAGAAGATCAGATGAGGGAATGCGTGAAAAGTTTGTAATCGTCTAGTTAAATGTTGAAGAAGGCATTGCTGTCCAGAACTTGCAGCTTTGCCTTTTCTTGCTCATAGTTATGCTGTGTGAGAAGTTCCTTAGGTAATCTGGCATCTCTAAGTTCTTTAGGAGAAATTGGAGAAGATCTAATTCCACAGCACTTCCATTGACCAACTAGGAAAAAGGGAAAAAAAAGTGTTGAAAGTCGCCTTTATTTTGGCCTCTAGACACCCAGTACACGATCATAATTAATTGCAGACATATTCTGTGGAATACATGGGCTATGGTGATTGTTTTTTATTTCAGTCACTTATTTTATTAATTTCATTTTCTGTCCACACAATGAGGAATCTGTAAACTTCTCAGGGGTCTAGAGATCATACGTTTTTGCATACAGATTCAAAAACATGTTCAAAGGCTAATCAAGGAAACACTTTCCTTTTTTTAGTCAGTTAACTATGCCAGTATGGATGAACAAGAATAGTGTCTTTATTCAATTCTAGACTTGTCTGTGTAGTACTTTCTCGGCTGTCAGCTATAATTATACCTGTAACTGTTAGAACATCTACTCTCTGAAACATGGTGAGAGCATAAGTGGATTTTTGGCATGTTCTTTTTTTGCTGCCTTCCTGCAATGGTGGAAAGGAATATGTACCAAAATAGATGATGAATACAGGAAAAGCATAAGTGAGAATCGTTCATACTGGTGCCTCCGGTACCTTGCCTCACATATGACTTCTGACGATTTGCCTCTCATCGGTTTAGTTTGACTGGCTTCTCTGAGGTAAATTGCTTATGGATGCTGTAATTGTGATCTATACTTTCAGACCTTAAATACCGTGAAAGACTGACAGTGAAGAAAAGCTTTGCAGAGATGCTTGTTCTGTGGTAGTGTGACTTGGATTGAAGTCTGGGAGAATGGGTTGGAAAACCCTCTGAATGGATAAATTCACAGATTTTGTTTCAGAGCAGGCAAGTTATCACTCACTTCTGCTCTTGGCCAGCAGCATTATGCTCAATAATACACAGTAGAAGAGTGGAGAAAAAGTAGTCATTGGTAGCCAGTAAAATTGGTGCTTCTCAGAGACATCTCAAAACTTGCATATTCTTAGTGGGCTTTTCAGAGATGCAAGACAACCAATAACAATATATTTGTCATGTGTAAAGGAGGAGCTTCCAAAGAGTCTCTAGGGAAAGCCTCTCTTATCTCTGTTCTCTCCAATTTGGTAATTTGTTTTTAATGATTGAAAAGTCCATATTTTGAAATGAAATAGGCTTTTTCTTCTTTAGAGGAAATATTTTGGGAATGTATTTTGCTTGCAATTTATAGGCCACTCCCTGAAGAAAAGGTATTGCAGAAGAATTCTTGCAGTTGTGCCACTTCTGACATTAGAAACACAGACAGAGAAATGAAGGGTGTGAAATCTTCCAGGGAATGGCTCAGGATAGTTTTTCTGTGCTGTTTGTGCTTGTTTCTTCTGTGTAAGTTTTAAGAACTACAGAATTTACTGAAGGTAGCCTTGAAGATTTTGTTTGTTTACAGCCTTTTCCAAAAACTTGCTGGGAAGGGGCAAAACCACTAGCATGGCAAAGATCTGTTGTTGTAGAGCACCTGGTTTGTGAATTGCTGCTGTAGGACAGGTGATGATGGATAGCGTGTCTCATACTGAGAGTCGGAGTCAAAGTACATGTAGCAGCATAAAACCTTTAATTCCAGTGCAAATTATGTTATGTTATTTGTGCTAGTAGGGGCAGGAATGGGATTAAAAACAATGCAACTGAGTGGTAGCTTTTCTACCTGCTCATCAGATGGAAATTTAAAGTCCTAAGGGAAAAAACCCATGATCATGGCAGTCTGTCTCTTCTCAAGGCTCTGTGCACCTGTGCCTTAAGTCCTGGGCTCTGGCAGCCCCGACTGGGGAACTTCAGGAAGCTGTTTGCTATGTTTTACATGGGGTGAGGCAGCACTTGACCACAGAAGACCCTGAAGAAGCCTAATATTTGAAAGCAGCCATACAGAGGTTAAAAGGCAGCCTGGCAGCCCTGTAGGAGCAGTACTTTCTGGTGAACTGGAAGAATTAGGAAGGCAGGAATACAGAGAAGAAATATTTGTAATACTTGAGTAAACATCTAAAAAGTTCTTACAAAAACTCCAGTAGAAGATTTCCAATTGCTTTCGAGCCTCCCAGCTGCAGCAGAGCAGCCAGCAATGGGAGGGAGTCATATGTAGTCCATGGTACTTCAGTGAGGAACCAGAAAATGTCATTGTTTCATAAATCCAGAACATTTGATTGTAGAGCATTTTTTGTGTAGAAGCTGGTACTGTTGCTGGGAGATAATTGAAGTAAACTGTTCTTTGCTCAAGGATATAGCAAAGCTGCTACTTTGCTGATAAAATACCACATTGCTTTTGGATTTTTTTAACCTGTCTGTGCTACAGAACTGTTTGGTTTGTGAAATTTAGCTATCCAGAAGGTCAGTGGTGGTGATACAGTCTGTGTTTGCCTAGACAATGTAATGAAGGCTCTTCTTTCTATACTAGGAACGTAAGCTGTTTGACTTGCTTTTCAAAGTCTTCTGCTTCTTCCTTCTCTCCCTAGCTGTTGTCTCTTGCTCAGTCCCAAAGAAAAGATCAGTTCCTGCCTCTCCCTGTTGTTGCAAAGCCGGGCTGTATTGCTTACTTGTTTTTCAAACAAACATCTCTGTGTGTTCTCCCCATGTTGCCTCTCAGGCTTCAAAGCAGCCCTCCAGAAACATTCACAAAGCTTTCTCCTTGCTTCTTTAGGCCTTGTGACGGTATCTGCAAACGCTCGAGGAGGGCTAATGCTTCTTAAATGCTTTGGTTTTGAATATTAAACAGACGCTAATGTAATTTTGTTTCTTTATTCCCACATTTTCTTATCTCCTTTCACATGCTGACCTCTTTTTGGCAAATACCGCTTTTTTGAACTGACCCAGAGCTAGTGCTTGTGGCCCTTTAGTAACGCAGGTTGTTAGTAAGAGCTTGCATGTGTGTTTGTCATGGTGTTTAAAGAAAGCACTGCAATAAACGGGCCATTAAGTTACTAATGTATCTGTTTTACCTTCCACAGAAGCCCCCTGTGCTACTCCGCTGATCTGTAGCTTTGGAAGGCCGGTGGACCTGGAGAAGGATGACTACCAGAAGGTTATATGCAACAACGAGCATTGTCCGTACAGCACTTGGATGCACCTTCAGTGCTTCTACGAGTGGGAAAGCAGCATCCTCGTCCAGTTCAATTGCATTGGCAGAGCCAGGAGCTGGAACGAAAAGCAGTGTCGCCAAAACATGTGGACCAAGAAGGGATACGACCTGGCTTTTCGGTTTTGCTCCTGTCGGTGTGGGCAGGGTCATTTAAAGAAGGACACGGACTGGTACCAGGTGAAGCGAATGCAGGATGATAAGAAGAAGAAATCAGTGTTGGAGAAGAGTACGGGAAGATCCATGACAGAGTCAGCAGAAGAGGCCAAAAAAGGCAGGCCGGCCAACAAACCCCAGAAAGGCTTGAGTAATGACCTGCAGCGAAGGCACTCTATGGACAGGCAGAACTCCCAAGAGAAGGGTGTCATGGGTGGCAGCTATGCCGTTCGCTCACCTTGTGTCTCTCCTGGCCAGTCCCCGCCCACCGGCTACTCTATCCTTGCCCCCACTCATTTCAGTGGCCCTCGTTCCTCGCGATACTTGGGAGAGTTTTTGAAGAACGCCATTCACCTGGAGCCCCATAAAAAGAACATGGCTGGTGGGGGCATGTTCAGGAATGCACATTTTGATTACGGGGCAGCTGGCTTGCAAGCACATAGATCAGGACACTTCGATACCCCTGTGCAGTTTCTGAGAAGGCTTGACCTATCTGAGCTGCTCACTCACATCCCCAGGCATAAATTGAATACTTTCCATGTGCGGATGGAAGATGATGCCCAAGTGGGCCAAGGGGAGGACCTTCGGAAGTTCATCCTTGCTGCTCTCAGTGCCAGCCACAGGAATGTTGTAAACTGTGCTCTGTGCCACAGGGCGCTGCCAGTGTTTGAACAGTTTCCGCTGGTGGACGGGACCTTGTTCCTTAGCCCATCGAGACATGATGAGATTGAATATGATGTTCCCTGTCACCTTCAAGGTACAGGTTGTCTGTCAGTCATGCTAGGTTTCATTAAATGATGGAACTGCCTTCTTTGCCCTGTCCCTTCCATTATAGATTTTCATCTTGATTCTGCATTTTTAAGCGGTTCTGTAAAGCTTGAAGTAATATTGAAAATGCTCACGTGGATCAGAATGAAACACTTAGAAGGAGTTACAAAAATATGCTGTATAGAAAGATCCATGCCTTGTCTTTGGGCTTACAACTAAACAAGTTTTCATCCGATTTCTAGGTAGACCATGGGAAGGTTTTCCAGCCAATCTGTTCTGGAGCGTGTGCATGCTCATTTATCTGTTGTGAGCTTTACTCCAAGATACACATCAACCTTTTAAACAACCTTTTTAATTTAAGTGTGCCATGCTGCAGCCTGGGTGAAAGTTGTACTTGTACCACTGATGAGGGTGAGGTGCCTCTCATCTACTTTCAGACTAGAGAGAATCAGTTTTGTTTTATGGCAAACTATTATTTTTTAAATGTGGAAAAAACCCCTGTAGTGTGGCCTGTGTTAACACAGGCCTGGAGAGGTTGGATATAGTAAGAGTAAGCTTTTAATATGGTGTGTTAAAGCAGCAGTGCAGTAACGAATGTTTTTGACTTAATTCCAGACTTGCAGGTGTTTGTGTCTTGATCGTGTCCTAGCTCTCAGATGAGCTGGGACCAAGGCATGTGTTTCTTTTTTCCTCCTAGAGAAACAAATCAATGTGGGCCAGCATGAGCTTTAGCTCTCCTGAAAGCTGTGGCTCAAGTGATGTGGGGGGTACACAGCTAGGCGTGCCTGTCCTGCAGCCTGCTGGCAGCCAGCATGGCTAAAATAAGTCAGAGAAAGTGTTCCTAGTTCGGTGGTCAAAAACATAGAATTATATGTTGAAAAGTGTGTTGGTAAGGGATTAAGGAGAGGTATTTTAACACTGAAGTTTCTCACCTTTCAATAAAATACATTGTATCCCATGCATGATCATAATGTGTGTTATGTAACATACCTTTGATCAGTAAACTTTGTATTTTTTTTTCTTCCCTTAAATCACTGTGCACTAAGTCACTGAACTGTATTCATGCTAACATTATTGTTTCTGTCTTGCCTAATGTACTTTAAGGAGAAAAAATGGTAGGCAAATATACAAGCCAGAAAAGTTCCAGGATAAACAGAATATACATATGTGAGATAACTATGCTTATTTGCTTTGGTGGGGAGTCACACAGTGTGGTTGTGATTTTATCAGTGCAAATAGCTGGTTTAGTAATAGTGAAACTCATCATTTGTTAACATTTGCCACTAAGAATGAAACTCTGTGAATTTTTTTTAAACTTAATTGCTTCTTAACTGTTGGATGATATGTGAAAAACTTGTTCAGACAAGTTGCTGTGAATTGTTAAAATTTCTGCTTCTTAGTCCTGGGTGAAATGGTTTATTACCAGAAGTACTCTTTGAAATGAAATGGAGCTGTAAGGTGCTGTTCCAGGCTGTTATTTTCTTTTCAGTACAGAAAATCACTTCTTTTACTTCAGGCATGTTTACCTGAAGTAAATACCTAATTTAAGGTGCCTCATTTCCTATACAAAAAGTAGCCTGAAAATTAAGCAGTGGGGGAATGTAGTATTTTAATATGCAGAACTTCAGATGGGGAAGGTAATGTCTTGCGGAACGACACAAGTTCTGTGCATGGAGTTATTTGAACATCACCACTCTCAAGTGTTCCCTTTAGAAACAGTTTGTTATATTTGCACTTTAGTTTCATCCCATCATGTTTTCTAGAGCCAAACATGCCAATGCTTATTGTTACCAGCTCATACTAGCAGGTTTATTTTGTATGTATATTTTAGGAAGAGTCTATTTTTTCTTGTTTTTCTAAAATAGTTGGCTTAAAAACCAAAACAAGTTAAAACACAATTAATTTTGGAAGTGTCTGTTATAGACTAATCATAAATTATTAACGTTTGTTCCCATTTATCTAGAAGAGTTACAAGATGTGTGTCTTGTTGAATTACAGTTTGTGATGTGTTCAGTGCTTTGATGCTAAAGAGCACAAATTGCAATCTAAGGTGAACATGTGTTACACACAGTCCTGCTTTGCTTCTGATCTGTAACTGCACTACTGCTTAGCTCTGTCTTACATAGCAGTGCGAAATCTGGTGTGTTATAGGATTAGTACTCGGTGTCAGGCCACTTCTAATAGCCAACTATTAAACTGCAAATCAATTTAGTCACTACAAGTCAGGTATAATCTGGGTGCCAGATCTTTATAGTTTGTGTAGGGCTTTTTGGTTTTTTTTTGAAATTTGATCTCAGATTTTTGCATTGGTGAGTTTAATCACATGTATGTAGTTAAAGTGTTTGATTTCCATGTCTGAGCCACTTGATTTTTATGGAAATAAATATAACTCAGGTTTTGAAAGCCATTGTGCATACAGAGCCTAAGATCATGATAGAACTCGATATATACATAATTCTGAATGGCACGTTAAAAGTCTGTGTATGTACAATCTATAGTGTTTTTAAATATACTTGCTGTTCATGAGCTGTCAGAAGAAAGTACATAAAAAAATTATCTTCTGGCTGCTACTTTTTTTTGGTGGGTAATATTAGGTCCTTAGTACCCTCTTTGCTGGCAGATACTGGCAAGTTGTTAAATGAGTCTGTACCAAGTTTGCTAATAAGCTTCAGCACTTCTCCCCTTCCTATGTCAGGGAGCTAGGGAAAAATTCTGGTTTTGGAAACACAGCAGCTGATCTTACAGCTTAACCTGGCATCTGTTCTTGGAGGTTTAGCAATTCCTTTTATAAAATATTGTGCTAAGATCTACCAGCAAATGATGGAAGGGAGAGTGGGCAGGGTGATGACTAATTCCTGAGTTCTACGCAGCTTCAGTCAAGCCCTGTGTAATTCCCCTAGAGAAGCATTTTTTACTTTTTCACTCTTTTTAAAGAAAAAAAAGAAAGGTGTGATTTGTATCACTAAAGGTCAGTTAGCACATTGCAGAAAATGTCTGTTTTAATCTTCTCTTCTAGTCTCCTTAAGATGTGTCTCTTCTATCCACAGGAAGGCTTATGCACCTCTATGCTGTTTGTGTAGACTGCTTAGAAGGGGTTCACAAAATTATCTGCATTAAGTGCAAGTCCCGATGGGATGGAAGCTGGCATCAGCTGGGAACTATGTATACCTACGATATTCTGGCAGCATCTCCCTGTTGTCAGGTTAGTACCATACATAAATAAGACTCACAAGGTGAAATTCCAACTGATTTGATAAAGTCAAGGTTGTGAATCTCTTCTTCCTTTCCTCATTCCATCCTTCTTTTCCAGCCTGTACCTATGAGTGCAATACAAGAAGGCTGATGGGTCTCTGTCTCTTTGTCTTAAGAGGTACAATGGCCTTTAGCTAGACAAAATTAATTGCAATGGTCAGTGATTAATATGTTTATGTTTTTAAATAAAGCCCGTTTAAATGCATTGGTAATTAAATCTGGTGCTTGATCATTGGCATCACTAGTGTCAGATATAGTTCCACATTTTCAGCAGATGTTTCATGTTTTCAGGTTTTTTAGTTCATAAATTATGTTTTATCGTAACTGTAGCAAAAAGGCACCAAGGGAACAGAGAGGTCCAGAGTGTCTTTGTGCTTGGAGATTACTTAGCTCTCCTTAATCTTTGCTGTGGTTGACCCTGGTGATAGTACTCACCCACCACAGCCTGAAGCAATTTAGTGTTCATTAAACACTCACCTAATCTATCACTTGAGAGAGGAAAATCCAAGGCCTGGGGCTACTCCAGAGTAAACTGTGTGCTGCAGACAGCAGGATGGTTGGCATTCAAGAGGATTGTCCATGTGATGGACAGAGCACTTCTGCTGCAGGTAGGGTTAGACAGCTGTGAAAAAAACATTTGTCTGGGAATGACTCAGTGCTCTGTTCCACATGCTTGGACACACAGCTGGTGTTAGTAAGTCAGAACAAGATGCATCCATTCACACTGGGATCACTTCGTGGTAATGTGCATACTTTAAAGCAATCTAAAATACCATTTTTCCAATATGCAAAATGGCAGTTTATTTTAAGTTTAATGTATTTACCAAAATGTGTTGTTCAAGAGACAAGTGGTATTGCTGCTGTTGGTTAAGGTGACATTGATAGCAATTACAACTACAGACAGATGCATTACCTCCAAATTTAGTGTCTCCTGAGGTTGTAACTTTTTTTAAAAATAGGAGCTTTTGAAACACTGATACTGACTTGCTACCTTTCTAAAAGTCAGCAACTTTAAATCTGAATTGCATTTGTTGAATGTACAAGACAAGATTTAAGAGCTCATTATACAAGAGCATTAATTACATGATTAATGGACAGTGTCACAGTACATGATATAAGAACTGACTATAAAATCATTAGCTGCAGTGACTGTGATTGCCAGATAATAGGCATTATTGTTTCATCATGATTGTTACAGATTCTGAGCATACAGAGGAATGACATTTAAATATGGTATATAATACAGCTCCAAATTGCCTTTCTGATTTTATTTTGAATAATTTAATGCTTTATTTCAAAATATTTAATTCTACATCACAAATTTGCATGTAGAATAATGAACTGCAGCCATTGTCAGATTGCTAACTCTTAGCTGATGTGCTGGACGGTAGCAAAGGAGAAAACACTTTGGTTAAGAATTCCATAAAAATTCAATGTAGTAGATTGTATTTCTTAAAATTTCTGCTTTCCAAGCAGAGCAGATGGCAGTGAAGCTGTTGGTTCGTTTCTTTTTGAGTCTTTTGTCAACAGGGATAGTACTTTAATAATTTCCTCCTCTCCTCATCCAGGAAAATCCCTTAAATCAAGATGGTCTAGACAATACTTTTTGTTCTTTCCAGTGGAGAGCTGAAGCTTTCATTAGTGTAGCGGGCTGTGAGGTTAAACTACAGTGCAGCTCAGGCCCTTGCTGCTCATTTGCCACCTTTACTCTTTAACTCCTTTACAGTCTCAAATCCCTTCTGCTTCTCTTTATTCCGAAGGGCTTGCTGAGCTTTCGTGCTGCCTGTTGCTTTCTTTATATCAGATGGGCTGTGTTTCTCAGCTAGATTTCTTCTGAAGACTCACTTTTTTGTAACAGCTGAATATTAATAGCTCTGACTGTCCTCACCTATGACCTTGAATTATTTCTCATATCCACCCAGTTAATGTTGCTTCTTTCTTTCTCAGTTGGATTTTGTAGAACAGTTTGTGTGTTGAAGTGATGTTTAGCTTGTATAACCTGATATGTATTATAAATGTTTCAATAGATACTTACAGCGCCACAATACCATCCTGTGCTGATAAAGTAGATCAAGTTATACATTTGTTAAGCTAAAAGATTAAAATGCTGATATATTTCTTAGAGAGATGATGTTCAAATGTCAACCTAAATGGTTGAATTGCATGGCACAAATATAAAATTTCTCAGTGCGGTTTGGGACTTCACTAATGATTTGTTGAGACAACACTTCTTGTGCTGGGGATTGAGGAGTTGATTCCAAGATTAAGCAGCACAAAACGATCATTTGCATTAATAAACCTTGATATTTGCTACCTTCCATCAGTCAGAGTGGGAGGTGACCCACTCCCCAGAATTTGGTGGTGGTCTTTAATGTGAAAGGCATAGTGTGTGCTTGTGACGCAGTCCGGGTGAGGAATGTCCTTACCAGCACATCCTGTTATTGCCAGTGTCCTGACTGCCCCCTTCTCCTGCTGGGGGGGGACAGGGGACTGCCTCTTGCACCTTCTTTTCCAAAGGTGAGGAGCTGAGGGGAGTGTGGTTATTTCAAAAAGGTTTTTTTTTGTTTATTTCTTTGTTTTTCACAGGCCCGACTGAACTGTAAGCACTGTGGGAAGCCAGTAATAGATGTACGGATTGGCATGCAGTATTTCTCTGAATACAGCAACGTCCAGCAATGTCCTCACTGTGGAAATCTAGACTACCACTTCGTGAAGCCATTTTCTTCATTTAAAGTTTTGGAGGCTTATTGACGAAAGCTTTGCTTTAGTAATAGCTATTTTATGGGTATTTCAACTTTATTACATATCTTTTTATAGGATTCATTCTGTGATGAAATCTAATTTCTTTTCTAACTGAAAGAGCAGCTTCTTTGTCAGTGTACATATTAATATGTATATATACATGTTGTTAAAACCAGAATCCTCCTGACAAGATCTCTGTGAAGGTTGGAGGCAAGCCAATTTAATGGCCTTTCAATATATCCCGTGTGTGGGGTAAAGTTCAGCTAAAAATGATTTGGGTTTATTTTTTGTATAATTGTAATACAGTTTATACGAAGGGTGTAGGGAGACATACAGGACAGAGAAATATGTCCAGTTGGAAAATGGGTAATTGCATAGGGTTGTTCCTCCAGCTTGGTGGAAATGGGAAATCCTTGGAAAGAAATGATTCTGTTACTGTTGAATTCATTCAGCCTTTTGCATTGGTTCCCAGGGGGGCAGGAGCTGGCCCTGTGTTGCCAGTCCCCTCAGCAGGCTTTCTTTCAGGTTTCCCACGACCGGGGTAAACTAAGGTATCATGACAAGTGAATGTAAATGTGTGCCAGAAAATGCAATCTTGAATGAGTTCTTTTGGCATCGTGTCTTCCTGCCATGTGTGTTTGATGTGCATTGCCCTCACTGAGCTATAGTGCAGGCAGCAGTGCTGCTTCCAACGGGGCTGTCATGTGCCCAGCTGGGTCATCTGCTCATACCAAAACAAGCTGGAGATCTTAAAATGCTTTATTTGAAGGTGTTTCTTCACAGGCATTTTAGGGAAGGAACTGGCTGAGCTGAACGGGGATGTGTTTATATGTGCCTGCCAGGGCTGAGGTTTTGCTGCCTGCTGCAGGCTGGCGTGGCTGGTGTGGAAGGAGAACCATGAAGTGGGATCTGGGCCCTCAGGCCTGTAAGAGCTGAGAGGTACTGAGTTCAACATGTCATCACTTTTTAAAACAATTAATTGCTGCACCTTCGTCTTTCAAAATTGTGTTCGGTCTAGGATCTAAAAACACGGAGATGTTTTAAGAAGGCAAACTTAGCATATTTACTTTCTACATGCCTCTGTGCTGTACATAATAGACTGCATTAAGCAGTGGAATTGTATCAGAGAGCTTGGCCCTGTAGACTCTGCAGTTGATGTTTCTCAATTCCCATTTCTCCCTTCCTTAAATAAAATTTTTAAAATAGGTCATTAATCTTTTGCTTGGTTTCTCAAATCAGTTGAGATTTAGGGGATGTTTGGTTTTTTGCTTTTCTTGATAGTGTATTTATGAAGTGTTTGTCCACTTGACAAGTGTGGGTTTTGTTTCTGTTTACATGGTGGGATTTTTGTTTCTTCTGAAATTTTTTGTTTTTCAAATTAGAATCTTTTTAGACAGTGTCTCTTGAAATCACGCTCTTGAAAATGGCCCTGATAGTCTGCCACCCTGGGAAAGAAAACAAAAAAGTCAGAAGCCAAAATAATGTTTTTTCCTATGTTGCACTGAGAATTACACTTTCTGCTAAATCAAGACTTTACTGTGCACGTAAAACTCAAGCTGAATATCTGTGTTTCTTTGTGTGTAAAAATGCTGAGTTCAGAGTTTTATTTCCTGTCTGTCTTCACTGCAGAATTAGCTCCTTTTAGCATTAGCTACCCTTCAAGTAACACTCAAGCTGCACAGATCGCTTGTGTCAGCACAGGTGACTTACTGCTAGTTGGAGTGGCAATGTGCTTGGGTGCCACCCAGCTCATGTGCTCCAGCGCTGGTCTGAACAGCCGTGTTGGCAGGCTGTGGTAGCCTTCACCTCTTGTGCTCCTCTTCTTCTGTCTGTGTTCCTCGGCTTGGTTTTGTGCCTGGAGCATATTCTTGGAGTTTTGTGCAGTTGTCCCATTTGAAACGGTTTTAGGAAAACCTGTTTCTTGTGCTGGGAGAATTATGGGAAGGATTTTAAAAGACTTCTAGCACTGTCCTGTTGTTGCTACCACAAAGTTACACAAAGCCCAGCTGCAGTGGGACCAGCACTGTAACCATTGTCCATTGGAGCAGGACCTGGCCTGGGCATACCTGGGCAGGAAGAAACTTTCTAGCAGATAAAACTGAATTAGCAGTGCAGTGTAGACGTCCCTTATGGAGAGCAACCAAATTACAATTTGGATTAATTCCTCCTTCAGCTTTGATGGTGCCTTGAGCAACCTGCTGGAGTTAGGATGAGTAATAGGGTTGGAGTTGTGTTGCCTGGCAGTACCATGAGGACCTGACCAGACAGCAGTGACTGTCCCAGCAGCTTGAAATCACGCAGCAAAGACAAAGCTCCTGTAATGAGAACAATTAAAGCACACATCTCTTACTGTAGGCTCGGTCTTGAGTGCCAGTCACACGTGTCACAAGTTTGGGGTGTCAATTCCCACACAGGATAGATGGCATTGTGTGCCCACTTTTTTGTGCAGTGATGAGGGGAGGTGTCACTGTACAATGCACATGGTAGGGGAGAAGTGGGATCTGGAGTTGTCCTAGATACTTGTTTGCTTGCTTACCTTAGAGTAGCCTAATATATAATTCTGCCCTTTAAGTTCTTGGATGCCTCTCTAGACCTGTATGTGACAATCAAAAATCAGTAGGTATGGAATAAAGGGAATATGGCCAGCTTTAAAAGCAAGTGTATGACAGATTATACAATACATGCAAGTCAAAACCAGGAATGGAGCAGACTGACAAAATGGGAAGGGGAAAGCATAATTAAAGTCTTAACAGTGACAAGGAATTACATACAATCTACCCAAGAAAACAATTTGCCATCTTTTCCTTTTAATTCTGCTTTTAAGTGAATCTTATCTACTGCTTGAGGAAATGCCTATTTTCTTGTAAAACACATCTCTCAACTGGAGGCTAGCAGGACACATAGCACTCTGAAAATGATCCTCGAGGGAAACCAGCTTAGCTACAGAAAGATTCCTCCGAACTTTCACTCCAAAATAAGTTATCCCTAATTTGTAGAGGCTTTCCCTGCTTCTTCTTGGTACTGAAAGCTGCTCTTGGGTTACTGCAAAATGCAGTATTTTCTGTGACATGCAGATTCCAGTCAAGCAGTCAGCCCTTGCCTTTGGCCATGAGAGTTTCCTGGGCTTTGCAGAAGTAGAAGCACAAATGTAGCTTCTTTGGGACCTAATGGCTACTTTGGAGGTTAAACTAGACCACAGTTGCTCTGATTTCTGTCCTGACAAGCACTGGAAGTAGTCATGAGCTTATAAATGCATCAAAAGGGAAATTACTTCCCTAGCTAGGGAGCTGCTTGCTTTGCTTATTTGGCTAGTTTATTCTTCATTACTTTTCGTTTTTCTGATGCTTTGTGTTCTTTTTAAACTGGCCCGTGGTCAGATTAAATTTGCCTGAAATAAGTTTTGTAAATGAGAATGCAGTCCTCTGGATTTGGAGGTTCATTCTACTCTTCTTAAGTGCACGATACTCCTTATGATAGTAATAGGAGTTGCATGTGCAATTGCTCTTCTTTCCAGTAGTTAACTCTCCTTTCCATTGGGGAGGCTTGCTTTTAGGTAGACTTCGTATTTTGGATGTGTAAAAATGATTTCATCCATCAGTAAGATGTCTACAAATAAATTTTGATAACTGTAACTAACAAAATGGACATCTTTTACATGCTGATGTGTAATTTAACATCTACCAATGTGAACAGCCTGAAATTGTTGTTCTGGTTAATGCTGCAGAGTCATTAAAACTACGGTGTTTTGTAGCCAGACCATAGACTATCCTATAGTCTATTTACGTTAACATCTCCAGTAATGAGCAGTATATTCATAATGAGTTTAATTGGAAAAATAAGGAATATTGCTATGAGGGAGGCATCTAGCCCAATTTCTTTTTTCCTTTTTTTCCCCCTCCCATGTATTCTTCATTTTGCTGTACCAAGTAACCAAGGACAAACATGTTGTAAGGCCACTGGTGAGAAAACCCCTCAAAAATATACTTGTCCATAAAGGTTTCTTGTTGAGACATTCTTGGATTGCACTTTTGCAGATGGAAGAATTTGTACATAGCAAATGAATGTTGATGAAATTAAAATAATTGGTTATGATATCATTTACGTGTGTTGTTAGAGAATATTTTGTTGTGAGTTCTCTGTATTAAAAAGTAATAAATACCAGACAGCTAATGGTGTGGGTTCTTCTTTCCCTGTTCTCTGGAGTAGTTTGTTACACCTGCTCATTGTAGCAGTACTCCAGTTGCCTTAAAGGGCACAGTAAAACCTGGTTTTTGGTGCCAGTTAAAATGAAGCTTTGTTGTTGTCATTTTGAAGCCTCTTGAACTGCAAGGGTGGTGGTGGGGTGTGTGATGTGTCACCTTGCCAAACTGAAGTCCCGTTCACTTGGTGGATGTCAGAAATGCTCCTTTGGTAGCACAGCGTGTCCTGCAGGAGCAGTTTTCAGGAACTCCTGTCTGCTGTGCCAGCTGCTGCCTGTGGGGCTGAATGGAGGATGGAGTGCTGAATCCGTCACTTCTGGTTGAGTCTGTTAATGGAAATATGCCCTCTGGTGCCTGTGAAACATCAGAAGAGCTTCTGGAGGGGAGGACACAATAGGGCAGCACGAGGGCAAAAGGGTTTCCCACATTATGACGGAACACTTCATTTCTCAAACCTGGCTGCAAATCCTTTCTTTCTGTGTAAGGCTTTTTGGCAGTCTGACTAATCATCAAATCACACATTTTAGCAAACCCTGCTCCATATGCTTACAGCATGATTTTTCAGCCTTTACATATTACCACAGAGAAGTTCAGGAAGGATGCAAGTGATCAAGGCCATCCGGACATACAAAAGGTAAAGCCAATACTGCTGGGAGGGAGGGAGTACCACAGCTCAAGAGACACGAGGTGGGATTTGGAAATTCGGAAACACTCTCTAAAGAGCCCACTGTAGCTATGCAGGTTTAATTTTGGAAGCAGATACTGCAGCTGGTTTGAATAACCTTGAAACTGACAACCTGTATGTTAATTGTGAAAAGCCTTCTGGATAACTGCTGCTTAAAATACGAGTATCTGTTCATGAGATGGGAATGTAAATAAGCTGCCATCAGCTAATTGCATGTGACTGCAGTGATTCCATATTGATATTTTGCTGAAAGGATCTTAGGTCATGGATTAAGCCTTAAGCCAATGTGGGAAAACTAAATGAGAACTGATATTTTGGGGAGACTGTTCCCCTAGCTTAATTACTGCAGTTTTTGGTGCTGAGCATGAAACTGCAGAATTTCAGGTTTGATCTGCTGTGTTACTGTGTTGCTAAAAGAGACTGAATAACATTGTGAGAATGTAGAGGAAGGAAAAAGTTACAGAGAAAAAAATCTTTTCAAGCCATTACCTGATCCAGTATGTGGTTAAAATAGGGGTGGCACAGGCAAATTGGGTTAGGAGCATGCCTGGGCTCATATTCCTCTTGAAGGCATCCCTCATTGTGTCAGAGGAGGGGAATGAACTATTCAGGCTGAATATGCGTGGGTGTGTGTACCCAAAAATACATGTCCAGGTTTCACACAGATAAATTTGTATTTGATTTCTATTCTGACAGTATTCTGTGAAACAATTTCTGTTCATTCTGAACCTGGCCATATAAAACAAAACCTGCTTTCCAAAACAGCAGCTGCTGCAGTATTTTGTCATTGACTTGGTACATGAATATTTTTTGGCCTTAAATGCATCTGTTAGTCACTGAGCTTCCTGCATGTTTGCTTTTCATTCAGTGATGTCCAACCAACGAGATGTGGAGAGAAGCTAAAGCAGCTGGACTAGCTCCTTAATCCTCAGACTACCTGATCCAAAGCTCACGTGGGCTAGTTCGCAGAGACAAACCAACTCTGGTAGCATCCAGGAGGGACTCTCAAGTCATATTTCAAGAAGAAATTTCCTCCCATGAAGAAAATAATTTCCTTTTTGTACTTTTCTTAATGTACCTCCCTGAAGTGCTGTATATTCAAGAGTTTGCATTCAGCTCCATTATATAATGTAACCCTGGAGCTACTCCCTTTTGTTAAACATGCACTGTACTTGTTTTCTTGTGAGAAAAACACGTGTGCAGATCACATCCATCTTACGGTTTCTGTGTCCCATTTTCCTGGCTACATACTCATTTAATAGGCAGCTGAAAAAAATAAAAAGCTCCGGCTGGATCTTTTCAAAATAAAATTCTCCTTGGTTATCCAGATAGAGTTACAGAATAACAAATCAATGCTGCCTTTGTGCAATGCCTGCATGACTCTTACAAGAGTCATGACTGTGGAATGGAGTCTGTGGAGATAGAAGGTAGTCCGGCCATAATATCAAGGGGACTTAAATAATAATATATATTACCAATTGCCAAATACTTCAGCCTTTTTCCCTAATTTTTTTTTTCAACATTCAAATGAGTCTGGCTGCAACTGAAGTAATATCTTGTGTTTGAAATGTGATTAATGTAGGCTCAGTTTAATTGCCTGAGACTTGTTCTGAGAAACATCCCTGCTAGCTGATTACTTGTATAATGTTTGCCCCCGCTGGCAACCTGATCCTTTTGTATTTGTATATTTAGGAAGCATCAGTCTATTGGCACAAGACACAAGTACTAGTTGAGGATACTTGGTGGCTCTAAGCCAAACTCTTCCTTTTCCATGTATTTTATAAGACCTGGAGGCAGACAGCACCTCTGAGATCAGAAACAAGAGGAAGATTGAGAAACGGAATCAAAATCTAGAATCAATATTTTAATAACGAGGGAATATTTTCTTTAAAGCTTTGTTTAAGTGATTGCTATGGTTACAAGCTGTGTAACCAGGGTATTCCAGTTACACAAATACTAATTGAATTTAGGCTGCTTTTGAATGTCTTTTCTGCCAAACAATATATTGAACTGTGTGGAAGTCTTTCCTTGCCATTGGACAGCCTCTCCATTTGGTGCAGTGAACATTAGATTGGCTTCCAGGTTGATGGCAAAGGGGGAGTGGGCTGCAGACCTCGGCGTATGGCTGGGTGAAACATGGAAACGGAATGGTTGGGAGCAAAATAACACAGAAAGTGTACTTCACTGCTGCAGGCAGTACAGCAGCCAGGCTGATTTGACTAAAAGTCAAGTGCAGAGTAAGGGCTGTTTCCAGTCAGAAGTTTTATGGCAGTTCTTCCTGATGATTTTCTAAGCAGTCCTCACTTAAAAATTGGCAATGCTTGTACCTTGTTGAATTTAACTTCCTCTGGCTGGAAGAGTCCCTGTTCCGCTTCTTTACCTCTGCTGTCCCACTCACGCTGGAGCTGAAGGGATGCTCACATCTGGGGAGGTCATGGAGCTGGCTCCTTCCAGACCCACTGACCTGGCTCTGCACACCTTAGTGCTTGCAGGTACAAGGTGCAGTGTGAAGAGCCTGAAGTTGGAGGGGGTCACAGCTCTGCAGCAGGTAGAGCAGAACTGCCCACCCATCTTTCTGCTCTGAGAGAAGATCCTAAAAGAAGTAGGTCTTGACAGCTGCCTGTTTGTGGCTGAAAAAATGAGAAATGAGTAGCTTGCAGCAGATCCAGAAGCCAAGACAGGATTTTGGCAATGTGGCTGACCTCTGTCTCCTGAAGTTGGTGGAAATGGGGTTTTCCTGTTCATGCCAGAAGATTTGTACTAGTGCTTTGGATAATTGATGGACATCAGAACTTCAGAGTACAGGTATTACTGAGAACAAGCACTGTACAAATTAGTCTAGTCATGTGTTTGGCAGATCTCTCATTAGCAAGGAATTCTTAATAAGAATTAAAATATTAATGAGGGTTTATCTGCTAAATCCCTTTCACAGGAAGAAAAGAATCAGAAATCTGACTCATACGGTAAGGTGAGGACGTTTGGCTGAAGGCATGAAAGAGGTGGTGGGAGAATTAACATTGCAGTTCCTCTCTGGAGAGTACAGCAGAGCAGGGCTGGAGGGAGAAACGTTCTGACTCAACAGGCTGGGGGAGAGGTGGAATTAGCACTTTGGTGAAGGCTAAGAGAGCTTCAGTCAGGCTGTTTGATGACTCATTTAGTTTATTTGCAATATAAAATTTAGCTGGTGAGAAACCATTGTCAAACACAGAGGGCTTCCTCTGGTCTCTCTTGTCATTAGGGTCACTAGAGCTGGTGGGAGTTACCACCCACAGCAGCAGTCACAGCGCAGTGCAAGGGCACAGTGAGAGGGGAGATTGTGGGTTGCAGTCAGCTTTTGCTGAGGGTGGTGTCTGCATGCTGGCACTGTCCTCTGCAGGGATGGCAGTGTTGTCATGGCCTTTCTGGAGTTTTGTTGTTTGTGTAGATTTTGATGTGCTTCAAGTCTGGGCGCTGATGAAAACGTGCTGGCAGGAGAGGAGCGATGCAGGGCCCAGCCCTGCTCTGCTCCCGGGCTGAGAGCAAGGCTGCCCTCTTGTCCCTTCGCCACTCAGCTGCCACCTCTGCACAAACACACACCTGCACCTGCGGCAGCTGGACTTTCCAGGTCAGATTAATACTGGATCCTCTCTTCCCACTGTGCTCAGCTGCTCATTAGTGGAAACATAATTTTGTGAGGTAAGCCAGAGAGAGTAGGCCAGGTTTTAAACTCGGTGTGTATAATCTTCGGAAAAAATACTGCGTAACTGTGAGCTCTCATTTTCTTCTGATTGTTTTGATGGAGGCCAAGGCATGATAATCGTGCATGTGGGAACTTGCACTGTTTAACCGTGTCAATTTTAAAATGTACAGGACCCAGAAATGTCAGTACTGCCCTTTTGAAAACCTATTAGTGTGGCATTGAGGACCCCAAAATAAGTCTGACTTCCCTCCACAGTACTGTTGCTCCCTCTGACTGCTGTAGGTGCACAGTGCAGCGACACAGGGGAGGATATTTCAGACAGGCTTTTGAGTCCTGGAGTCAGTAGTGCCAGGGCACTGACCATGTGAGATCTTCATCATATTGTCTTAACCTTGCCCCTGGCTTTTGGGACCAAGCTGATCCTTCACAAGTCTTGGCATTTAAGTAGTTCATCAGCTGTGACTGACTCTTAGCTGAGTTGTTTCAGCAGAAGTTTTAAAATAAAAAATACATATCCAACAGATTTCAAAAGGGTTATCACACATTTATTGTTCAGACTTTGGTGGTTGGAGAACCTCTGGGAGATGCCCTGTAGGGTGTGTTTCTGTTTAATGTACTTAAAATGGTCTGGATGCAGGAGTTGAATGCCCCTTTGGCAAGTTTGCTCATAGTACCTGACTGGGAGATGCTGATGACTCTCTGGAGGGCAGAGAGACCTTGCAGAGGGATCTAGGTAGATTGCAGTACTGGACAGTGATTCATGGGATGAAATTCAACAAGTCCAAATGCCAGATTCTGCACCTGGGATGGAGTAACATCAGGTACAAGTATGAATTGGGAGAGGAGAGTCTGGAGAGCAGCCGTGCCAAGAGGGATGGCAGCTGCTGGCTGGCAGCAGCTCGGTGTGAGGCAGCACTGTGTGCCTGGGCAGCCAGGAGGGCAAACTGCATCCTAGGGTGTATCAGACACAGCATTGCCAGCTGGTCCAAAGGAGTGATTATCCTGCTCTATTCAGTGGTGGTGCAGCCTCATCTTGAGCACTGTGAGCAGTTCTGGGACCCACAATTTAAGGAGGATGTGAAGGTCTTTGAATGCATCCAGAAGAGGGCAACAAAGCTGGTGGAAGGGCTGGAAGGCATGTCCTGTGCAGAGTGGAGGAGAAATTTGGGCTTGTCTAGTTTGGAGAAAAAGAGGCTGAATTGTGACCTCTTTGCTCTCTGAAGCTCCTTGAGGAGAGGGACGTGCTGATCTCACTGGAATCCATTGATAGGACACATGGGAATGGTTCAAAGATGCACCAGAGGAGGCTCAGACTGGGCATTAGAAAGCTTTTTTTTTTTTTAGCAAGAGGGTGGTCAAATGCTGGACCAGGCTTCCTAGAGAGGTAGTTGATGGCCCAAGACTGTCAGTGCCTAAGAGGCATTTGGACAATGCCATTAATAACATGCTTCAATTTTTGGTCATCCCTGAAGTGGTCAGGTGTTGTAGTCGAATAAGCTACAGGAGGGAAGGAATAAGCACTTGGAAGACATGATCATTGTAGGTCACTTCCAACTGAACTGTTCCATTCTATGCTATTCTACTCTGTTCTAGAGTGGCTTCTCAGTAACAGGCCGGTATGACAAGACAAAATGTCTTTATTAGACTGACTTAAGCTTCTTCACCTTTAAGGATTAGAAAAGACTTTCGCTTGTTTTGTTTTCTCTGGTTGAACGTAACACACATGGGCGTGCTTTAACCAAGTTCTTGTGCTGCTGCATTTTTCTTCTTAATCCTTGTAATATTTTGCTTGGCAAGCAGGAACAGTACATGTGGAAAGTTCATACACCTGTGTAAATGTTATTATTAACAATTGCTGCTCTGCTGAGGGCTCAGAAAGTTTTGACAAAGCCTCAGGAGAAAAACTCTATCAAGCACAGCAGCCTGAGCCTATGGGAGTTAGTGCTCAAGTAGCTGTCGCTGTTTCACACATCCCGTGGGAGCTGCAGCTGCAGAGGGATGAGGATTTTGCATTCCTAGTGGACCTGGATGAACCTACCTGTTGGCCAACAGTTTTTTCTCTGCTCATCTGGCACAGCTGCCTACAAAGGCATTCCCTGAGCAAAGCCAGGTCAAAATGATTTGATTTGCTCAAGCATTTTCTTAACTAAATCTAAAGCTGCTTGAGGCATTTTCACCAGGTTGGGTTTGAAAATGATCACATGAGCTGCTATGCTGAAACAATTGGTGAGTGTTTCCGCTGTGATGGAGTTCAGGGTGAGGTACTGGGGAGACTGGTGGATGAATGGGGAGTGGTGGCGTCTTTGCTTGGATAGCAGCAGTGTGAGCTGCAGGGAATGCACTGCTGCAGTTAAACATGTACGTGGGTTCCCTTGTTATGAAATAAGAATGTCCCATGTCATCTCAACAGAAGAGCTGGTTTTGTTCAGCCTGGAGAAGGCTCAGAGGGAATCTTAAACTAATGATGGGAGGCAATAGAGAATACAGTGATGCATAATGGCAAGGAGAGAGGCCAAGGACATGGGCTGCACCAAGGAAGATTCAATAGAAGGAAAAAAATTCACTGTGTAGGAAAATCAAATACGGGAACAAGTATCAAGAGACATGCAGTCTCTATCCTTGGAAATACTCAGACAGGACCTGAGCAACCTGATGTAGCTTCAAAATGGGTCCTGCTTCCCTTAGGAAGGGGAAGTGATCTCTAGAGTTCCCTACCAATATAAGATATCACATGATTATAATTTTTATATATAATTTTTCATCTTAGATGAAAACAATTAGTCTTACTAAGCAGTAGATATTGCTTGCACTCAAAATAATTCACAACCACATTCATTACCCACATTTTACGAGCAGCAATAGGAGGCAGAAAGATTATTCATTTTTCTGAGACACAGGGTCCCAAGAGCAGAGATCATAATGCAAAATTTGCAGGAGTTCCAGGTGCACCACCTGGTGTCTGCATTCTATATCTTCCCCTGCTACCCACTGGAGCCTGTGGGATTCTCCAGGGTACAGCAAGGAGCCCAGATCCTCCCTGGGGGAGAAGGGAACTCAGCAGAGCAGCAGTGTCCCTGCAGCTGTGGTGTTACAAAGCTTACACCACTAAAATGTCGTAGTACAGATCCGCAGGTCTGTAACAGAAGATGATGCATCATATGATATGTTACCTTAATATATAATTAAGATGTTAGGATGGTGTATGTCAATTCACCGGTAACTGTGGATTAAGCTGTGTTTCAATAAGAATCTTTATTGGTATTTGTATAATAGAGACATAGGAATTGATAACAGCAAACATAATAAACCAAGGATGTGGAAGTCCTGGGTGGGTTAATGTCAGCCACTGTTCTGCACACACAAGGTCACTGTGATCTTTTACAGAAGGAGAAGTTCAATCTACTTTTGTCCTGGCTTTGTCTGGGATAGGGTTAATTTTCTTCCTAGTAGCTGGTACAGTGCCGTGTTTTGGATTCAATACGAATATGTTGATAACACACTGATGTTTTAGTTGTTGCTCAGTAGTTCTTATTCTAAGTCAAGGAAGTCTCAGTTTTCCATGCTCTGTCAGCGAGCAGGTGCACAAAAAGCCAGGAGGTAGCATGGCCAGGGCAGCTGACACGAACTGTCCAAAGGGATATTTCATACCACAGAGTGAAATGTGCAGGGTATGAACTGTGGGGAGTTGGTGATTGCTGCTCCAGGATGGGCTGGGCATCAGCCAGTGGATGGTGAGCAACTGAATTGTGCATCATTCATCTTTCTTGGGTTTTATTCCTCTCTGACTCTTTGTTATCTCCCTTTTCAATACTGTTATTATTATTGTTGTTATTATTGTTGTTAGTAGCATTAGTATTAGTATTGTGTTTTAATGTGTTTCAGTTGTTAAGCTGTTCTTATCTCTGTCAATGGGTTTCACCTTTTCCAATTCTCCTTCCCATCCCTCTGAGAGGGTGGGGGAGTGAGGGAATGGTTACATGGTATTTAATTACCAGCTGGGGTTAAAGGATGAGGTCTTTCTGAGGAGCCAGCTGAACGTAGCATGCTGTTGAGTACCATGTTTGTAAACTGCAGTTATTTTTATCTAAAGTGTTATGGGTGTATTTAATGATGCAGAAAATGACAAGTGAGAGAGATGGGTTCACCGTGGCAGGTGCAGGGATCGGCTGCTAAGACATCTCTCATGGTGGCAGGTCCATCTCTTTCTGACCCTGTGTCAAGCTGCTGTTTCTGTCATCAAGACTTTCCTGAACAGACTCTCTAGCTGTACAGAACAGCCCCAGTTAAAGGTGTGGGTTTGTGCAATGGGCTGGCAGTCTAGCAGTGGTCTAGAAGCACAAACTTAAAATCAAAACTGCCTTCAGTTGATGTAATTCAAATGTGACCCTGAATTTCAGGAGGCTACACTGCATTATCAACCCACAAATAGAGGCTGCTTCTAGTAAAAATGACATGGACTTCACTGGTTTTCTTCTTTCTGTGAAAAAAAGCATCATTTTGGACATTACATTCAGTCTCCAGTGTAAGAGAAGCAGAGTCTTGTATTCTGGGATGCTGCGGTCTATAAATGCTGATTTAATAACATTTTTTTGTACAACATGAAAAGAAAGGACGAAACCCAGTAGATGCATATTGCTGAGTTATTTTGCCAGTTAGCCTCTACCACAGTGACTGGGAGCAGAGAAGTGATCCTTGAAGTTTGAGTGAACACCTTGCTGCTGTCACCTGACCTGTTCTCCTGTATGAGATCCCAGGGTGTCTGAATGGAAGTGTGAGAGCTTTCTTTGTGTGCAGAAGATGTAACACACAGTTCCAAAGGCTGCAGCTGGTAATTATCGTTGTGTGTTGGATATTGTGACTTCCCTGTCTTTTGTGTAGGGGGTCAGACTGAGATTTAAAATACAACTTTCCAAATTCTGTTTTCATTCCAGGAGATGTCTGCTAAAATAGTCCATGGAAAGGCTATCATTATCTCTGAGAACAGCATTATACTCCAGAGTTAACATCCAAATATGTGGATTCCTTTATGAGCAAAGGGTGGGTGGAGTTCAATTAGCAGTTACGGTGACCAGAATTGAGGTCAGGTTTCCAGAGATACTGTCAGAAAAACCCCCGATGGGATCACTGCAATGATCTGAGTTAAAATTAGCTCTTCTTGGTGATTGTGGTGGTGTATTTTTAACCTGAATTGTTTGAGTGACCCAGTTCAAGTGCAGCCATGCAGCAGCACACTGGTGAGGGCAGCATGTGCAGCACCAGGGTGGGAGTCATGCCTTGAATGGGGGCACAGAGGAACAAGCTGTAACTCATGTTTCTGCTGGAGCTGGCATTGTATTTTTATTTCTCTGGAAACTGGTGGAAACACATGGGAAGTGATAGCATGATGACTAGCACTGCTTGGGACTTAAGGTTTTTTTCTGTGTAGGATTGGCTGTGACACTGGAGATGTGTTCAGCTTGCAACTTTTGTTTTTCAGAACCTGACCTAGCTGGCTGTGTGCAGGCTGAAGCTTTCCAGTGTTAGCCATAGGACACCCAGACCACCTAAACTGAGAAAACAGAAATTTCAGAAACCAAATAAATCTCAGCAAATGCTGGTTTTTAAAAACCTATTGCTTTTGTTATTGTTGTTTTTAGAAATGCTCTCCAAGGGATGCATTGAAAAGAGGTCTGAGCATCACAGTGCCCAACTTTATTATTGCTGACATCTGACAAATCATGGAATGATAAAGCTAGGAGTGACCTTGAAAGATTTCCTGTCTGGATGAAGTCTGTTGTGGTCCATGTGCCAGTTCACACAAGCCAGCTCTCCCAGCCCTGTTATTTTGGAAAGGTTCCTAGCTCTGTGTCCACAGCACATCTCACTGGACTGGCACATGGGGATGGGACCTCAGAGATCTCTCCTGCCCCTGGTGTCTGGTACCTAACTCTTTCTCTAAGGGGTTCATATACATCATCTTTTACCTCTGGGCTGCAAAGTCAGATGCCTGCCATTTGAAGTAGTTTTTTTTGGCCTAGAAAACTGCCCAGCTCTGCAAACTGGAAGTGTTGTGAAATAA
The DNA here is from genome assembly GCA_036785705.1 of Acanthornis magna. Taxonomy (NCBI): domain Eukaryota; kingdom Metazoa; phylum Chordata; class Aves; order Passeriformes; family Acanthizidae; genus Acanthornis; species Acanthornis magna. The sequence goes on along the minus strand of JAWUZG010000040.1, from coordinate 14,649,309 downwards.
GAGCGATCTGCCAGAGGAGCTTTTCATGGCCTGATGTGTTGCTGATGTATGGATGCTCAAAAGCCCTCTGCTCCTCTCAGCTTCTGCACGGAGTGAGGCAGTAGCGCCACAACCCCATAGTAAGGCAGTTTTGAGACACATAGCAGCAAAAAAATGTTTGGGTTTTTTTTCCTTTTGCAAGATCAGTATTCCACCAGGTAAAACCTCAAACCAGCCCACAGTTGGGTCAAGAGGTACCAACACCCAAATAGGAGAGAGGACTGTGATACCCAGCAGAAGTGGGAGAAGCCCTTTGGTGGTAACTAGACTTTAAGAAATAACTAACACCCTGCTGCTCACAACAGTCATCCACCTAGTCCTGTATTCTGTCACTGTCTGTGGCAGTAGAAGAATCATACGTAGGCAGTACTGTGTTTAGGTAGTAAGTGAGCACAACTTCGGTACCCCTGAGCTGACCTAGTAGCCTGCTGCTGCCAGAAGGACTATTGCCACTTTATCCGTCAGCACTCTAACAAAATGGAAAAGAATCCTTTTTTCCTTAGTTGGATTAATTTTCTGTTGGGCTATTGAGTTAGATCAGTTCATCAGAGAGCCTTACAAGGGCTGGAGCTGGCACAGAGGAGGGTCCATAGAGCCACAAACTTGTGAAAGCAGCAGGAGATCCCCTGGTGTACAGCCAGAGAGCTGTTGGAGTAGCTCAAACAGTATTGTCAGCCCTGACCTAGATCTCATGTGAAATGAAACCTGAATCTAATAATATTTTGTTCTATTTTTAACAAGGCCTATCCAGCAAGCTACAGCAAGCAGAATAGGCTTAGACCAGCCATTAGGTGGGAGAAGTGTGAGAAAGAGTGAAGAGCTGCAGGAAGTCAGTGCATTAAAGAAATCATAGAATCATACAATGATGTGTATTGGAAGGCACTGTAAAGATCATCTAGTTCCAATCTCCTTGCCGTGGGCACGGACACCTTCCACTAGGCCAGGTTGCTCAAAGCCCCATCCAACCTGGCCTTGAACACTTACTTCCGGGGATCCGCACCCACAGCTTCTCTGGGCAACCTGTTCCACTTCCTTGCCACCCTCATGGTAAAGAATTTCTTTTTCGTATCTAGTCTAAACCTACTCTTGGTTCTGAACTGTTGCCCTTTTTGCTATCACTACCTGTCCTTGTAAAAATTCTCTCTCCATCTTTATTTTATAAGCTGCCTTTAGGTACTGGAAGGCTTCTACAAGGTCTCCTGGCAGCCACCTTTTCTTCAGGCTGAACAATCCCAACTCTCCCAGCCTAGGCAAGATGATGCTCTGCCTTTCATCCTTTCTGAGGAGAGAATGTGAGCTGGAGCAGGGCAGCACTTGGTGTTTGCATGAGCTGCAAAGTGGAGGCCGTGACCCCTTGTGATCAATAAAAACTGCTTTTCTGGCACTTTTTCTAAGAGTAGCTTCATTAAATGCAAGTGTTGGCAAAATTCTAATTGAGGAAATCCATTCTGTCTCTGTCAGGGCCCCTGAAGTATTGTCTGGGTAAAATGTGTGCTCCATAGGAATAGAGGACTGGCTAATGGCCCTTGGATGGGATTCTCATTGGAGTCATTGTGTGGAGCTCAGCTGGCTCCAAAGCAGCTCCTCTTATTTACACCTGCAGATAGCTGGACCTTTATTTTCTGCTGATGACAGTGCCAGAATTGTCAGGAGAATATATGAAAAATTAAGCAATTTCATCATTGAAAGGTGTTATTCTGTTGTCAGATTCTGTCTGGATTCTCTTCTTAAGTTTTATTCTTAGTGAAATGCTCTCTGTATTTCTGCAGTGTATTACTATTGCATTAAAACCCAAAGGAGGTGGCTCTCAGCCCAAAGAAAGGTCATAAGTCATTCCTTAACATCTACAGCTTGAAAAGCATTCTGGGACACTCTGAAAGTACACTCTGTGGTGTATTTTGATAATCAGTGAATAAAATGATTAATGAAAATAAGACGGCTTCCTGAACATCCTTTTTAATCCTCTTTTTTTTCTATATTATTTTCCTCAGGAAAAAAAAGATTCGACTAATATGGAACTTGTTTTCTCGATCTGTTAACATGAGATATTTTCTTCATCTCTTCTTTGTCTCATGGCCACAAGGTGCAACATTTTAGTACAGCCTTAGAATCCGTTTTTTGGTGCTAGGCATAGAGTATTTTGCTAAGGCTGCTTTTCTCTCAGTCTGGATTACAAGTATTTAATCTGCACATCATAGCTGAAGCTAACTAACTTTGTCAGAGATAGACTTGCACTTTAGCCTTTACTTTTTTTATCTTTTAAGCATAAAAATATTTTCAATGGGATAAACAGAGAAAGTAATCTCAAATAAGAGATGCATAAAGAAAAAAACCCCAACAGTTAGTATCCAAATACAGTGAAATGTAAAGCTTCTTCCAGTCTTCCAGACAGGGCTGCGAGTAGTTTTGACAGGGAAGGAGGATGATGGGGTTGTTCCCTCCTTAATGGGACATACTTATGGGACAGAGCACATACCTTGTGAGGCAACATGAGTGGGTGTACATGCATCCCTTTGTAGCATCCTCTGGATAAATTCAGGACCGGCTTAGTCTGGATGCAGGAGTTCAGTTGCTTTGTCTGGGCATGCTTCCAGCATTTGGCTTCTGTGAGTGGGAGCAAAGAGCGTTCCTTCTATCCCCTTGTTCATATACACGTGATGTAGATATTGTAAAATACACTCTTCTTGTCTTATTTCTGAACCATTGCCTCTTTTGGCTCCTTGTATGCCCTTTCTTTCAGACCATCTCCAAATATCAGAAGGAATGTGGAAGCTACTTTGCTCACGAATGATGTACACGTCTTTCTTTGCCACCTCTCTCCCAATGTCAGGACCAAAACTGAAGACCCTCCAGTGCACCTCACCATGCCCGTGGAGAGGGAGCAGACCCATGGTTTGTTCAGCCCTCTGCAGACCACAAGCAATTACAGCTTGACTTTCTGTGTGGAGTCAAGTGTGAGGAGTGACCAGGCTGCAGGGGGACCTGGGCTGTGAGCCCTGTGAAGCTCCAAGCCAGGCGGACTTTCCTGTTGACATTTCTGTGTTTCCCTGGGGTTTGAGCACTGGCCCAGCACTGTCCTGTCACAGCCACAACCACCATCTCCTCCACATCTTTGTAAGAGATGTGGTATTTTCCAAGCAGAAAAAACAGCATTGCACAGTAGTGAATGATGTGAGTGCAAAAAATTCAGGGGAAGGGGAGCCTACCAGTGCAGCAAACACCCTTTCTCTGTGCCTGCCCTTCCCTGTCCTCTTGACTCATCCTGCTGGCATATGCTGTGTTGCTGGGCAGCCTGAATGGAGGGCAGGGTTATCTCCATTCCTGTGCTTGCCCCTTGGCTCAGGAAAGGTTAGGGGTGGACATTAACATGAAGGGCAACACAGGGGTAGTGTGTGGGCCCAGGTGAGGAATGAATCCTGATGCCTTTTCCCATTTTCCAAGTAAAAGTCTTAATGCAGTCCTGCTGAGCTCAGTGATGTTTGTTGCAAAAGAGAAGGGTGGTGTGAATCCAGAGATTACTGAGATTGCCACATATGCAGTTAATTGCAATGTGAGTGACAAAATGTATTTAAAGGTGACATTAACAGTGAAGCTTAGAAAAGGAGTTTCACTCTATTTTATCATATATCCCTGTTCTGGGTCACTTGCACTATTGCTGCAGTTCTGTCATCTGGACTGTATATTCCATGCTGTGTCTACTTCTGATCACTTCTGTGGGAAATTTAAGCTGAAATAGATCATCTGTTTCTTACTAATCTCTCATCAACAAGATTTATCAGTGCTGTGGTCTGCTACAGGGATCAGAAATTAGGTGAGAGGGTCATGTTAACATCATGAATGTGATTTTAGTAGTCATCATGAAAATTCCCTCACATTTGGAAAAACTCTTGATTATTGAAAAATGTTGTATTTTACATGTTCAGCAGGGGAGCTGTTAGGTTTTTGAGGTAACAAAAGGTCAGACACGCATATTTTTGTGCTTTCCTTGCAACTTTTGCAAATAAAGACTGTTGCTGGTGTGCAAGCAGTGCAGCAATGGATGGGTTTATTAAGGAGGAAATGGCTACAATCACCACCTCTCCTCACCCTCAAATCTGTGCCTGGTGGTATGGGAGTAACTGTGTGAAATAAAAGCAAGACTGAAGGAGGCAAACACAGAACACACCGGGATTGATGAAACTTCCAGATTAGTAGGATGATAATGATGAACACCAGGGACACACCTCTCACCACCGCTTACTGCCCCCAAATGACCACAGAAGTGTCTTGGATTTCTGTGCCTTGAGTGCAGAGTCACCTGAGGGAAGTGCAGCAGAGCTATTGTGCAGACTGCCATCCCAAAGGCTTTTCATGAGGACACTGGTGCTATGCAGAGTCAGTTTTATATTGGGTACCAGTAAAAGAAAAGAGCAATGGAGGCCACGAATTAATGTTGAAGGAGAATAATAGAATACAGGTTAGCACACAGAAACCTGTGATGGTGATTTAATCTTCCAGTCTGTTGCAGTGGATGATAAACAAGTGCTTGGTTAAATTTTACAGATTTTCGTCCTCTACTGAAGGTGCTCCAGCCTTCCACAGCTCTACAGGCCATGCGATTACCCATAAACCATCCCCACAGTTTGACCCTAAATGCTCTATGCAGCCTGGGATCAGCCAGAATTTTCCCTACAATGCTTGTAAACACATGAAAGCAAATCCTGAAACTAAAAGCTATGAAGGTCATTCTCCTGTGCTTTCAGTGTTGTATGTGTGCACTGAAAACAAGGAGGAAACTGCTGGGATAAAAGGCTGTTGGTACATGGTATTAAAGAAGAGAAGCAACAGGTATGTGAGTAGAAACTCACAGAGTAATAGGAATTGCAAGTATGTGACTGCAGTGTAAGAATTACAAGGGCAAAAATGAGGAAGGTGGAATAGAGTGGGAGTAATTTTCCCAGAAGGCTGTGTATTTATTCATGAGGAATGGTGCTGTAAGAATAAATCATAACTATGTAGGAAGTTTTTATCTGCAGGATCCTTGTCTCCCTGCTCACTGGAGTTGGAAAGTATGAGACATCAATTACATAATTAAAAATGTGACCATAATGATTATGCAAAATGGAACCAACCTAAAGTTGCAAGGCCATTATTATGGAATTGAATATTTGAATGTATAAGAAAACATCAACAACTGAAGGCTATTTGAAGAAAAAGAAGGGTCTATTTAAAGAAAAATAAGTTGGTTTCATGCAGGTATTTACTAAAGTGACATCAGAATCAAACAAGATCAAGAATTAAAAAACCCCAAAACATTAACAAGTATACAAATTACATTAATTATAAAGTCACCCTAACAACAAACAAAACTTGTAATGGAAACTATATTTCTACCAACTTGAGTCAATGGAAACTAAAAAAAGTATATCAGGTGAGTATAACTTTTTATCTGAGGATAAAGATTTGTTATAGATTAATGTTTTTGCAGGCACATAAATGGCTTGGTTTTCAGAGATGGCTGTTCACTTAGGGCTTTGAATCTGAATATTTGATGGGATTTATGTTGCCTAATTTAGATACCTAACAATAGACTTATTAAATTTAAATTAGTTGTCTTAGGCTGGCTCTAGAAACTGAAAAGAAATACCATCCTCAGAGAGGAAGTAATTCCTTCTGACTTGAATGCCAGTCTTATCATGAGATAACTTGTCCTTGAAAGATGCTTTTTCTTCTCCACTGCTTATAAAAGGAGCTTAAGATAACTTAGACTCAAATTATCTACTTTCAAATGATTAAAGACATGAGATAAATCCTGTAGTTCTTGTTATCTAACATAAGGCATTCACATTTGAAAACTGTAGTTGTAATAGCTACAGGCCATATCCAAACACGCTGTTGCAACTTTTGCTCTTATGCTCCAAGGGTTAGCTCTGGAAAAGGCTGGACCAAGCAGTGCACAGACATATTTAACCAGGGTACAGACCATGCTGGCAGTAAGCAAAGATTCAAACCCCATTTTTTGAGGGTGGTGTTCTGGAAGGACTCTGTGGCCACTGTTTCCCACGGTCTGCCAAAGATGACATCTTTCCTCTTGGTTCTCCTGTATTTTGACTTTGGCGTGAATGAGTCACTTTGTCTTCAGGGTCTTCTTGGGATTTGTCTATAGACATGGGTTTCTTTGATCATAATATTTCCCTTTCCAGCCTCTAGACATCTTGTTTAACTGCCCTTTTCAAATCCTTAAGCTATCCACCTCAGACTCTGAAAGGCCTGGATGGAATTCAGAGGAAGATGAGAAACAAGAAATGTATGCACAGGATTTTTTTAACCTTCTTCCAAAAAAGCCTGCTTACTCTCCTTGCTCGAGACTGTAGAGCTGTCTGGGTAGGTACCCTCTCCTGCCTCCTTCCTTCTTCATCTCTGTTCTTGGCACCAGAATAAACCCGTTTCTGACAAGGTGACTACATTATTAAGCAATAGTTGCTGGCAGGTTAGACAAGAAAGGGGATGGGAATGTAGCCAGTCCTTGGAGATGTCTCTGAGAGGGATTCCTGCTTTCCTGGTACCTCTTAGCTTCTGGGCTATTGACTTGTGCTCTGCTCCCAGCACGGGGTGACAGGCGAGTATCCTCATCCTTCTCCTGGGAGCAGCAGCAGGAGCAGGAGGAAGCTGTGGGAAAGAGCTTCATGTGGCTGTAACTGGGAGGGTCAGCACCATCCGGAAGCATGATCTTGGGATTTTCTTCTGGAATACTTCCTGGTACTTTCCAGTCCACTTTCTGCTCCTTGCCTGGAAACTGGGATCTGCAACCAACTTCTGAACTTCTGACCTAGTTTGTGAGCTGGAAACAGGCATGATCCCCACTGTTGGGCATGTGATTCCAAACAGTATGATAAAGTAGTAGTTTTCTGTTGGATGCAGAAAGAGTTGTGACCCCTACCTTGGGAATTGCCATCAATTAGGAAATTGCTGCTGTTTTCAGTTATTTTATGGGAATCTAGAAAAGATCTTTTCCCTTTTCCTGTAGTTTGTTTGAAAACTACACCTATTCTAGAACACTGAGCAGAAAAGACCAATGGAAGGTAAGGCTGAAACCTTGTGGGTGTTTAGGCTACAGTGCTGGTGGTCATTTCCTTGTCCAAAATTTCACCTCTGGTTGTTGCATTGCTCCTTGGATATGGCTGACCACATCTATGGTTTTTGTAATTACAGATTCCTTTTACCTCATTTATTGAAATCGCTGTGTGTCCAAGTAGGCCACCTTTTATGCAATGTCAAAACAAATAGCTAGAATTAATTATAAGCCTTTAAATATATGCATGAGAATTGCAATGGTTTTTGAAACATGGAACTATAACACTAAAATTATTTTGCTGAATGAGATGACTCATCATGCCTGGGAAAAAAAGATCCTGTGATTTCCTTGTATTTTCATGTTATTAAGAAAATACACTTCAAGCAGATGAAGGACTGCAAAGTTTGCAGACCATTATTACTGGATAGTGGTAGCAAAGAGAAGTGCATTACATTTGCATACAGATACATAAGTGTGTTTTAGGAACCAATTTTGTTTTTGTTTTTGTTTTTTTTTTTATTTAAATATCCATTTATAGGACAAAGCAGAGCTCTGGTTTGCAGAAGACAAGCCTGGACACACAGCATCTTCAATCCACTGCTTCCATGTCTGTGTCCCCTGTTTTCTCTGCAGACTGACCTTGGGTAGATCTGTCTGCTGGGTCATCTGCACATTCTGCAGCTTTTGGTGGACATTGAATGGGTTCTGGCATATTCCCAAGGGGAGTGGGTGTGTTTTGTGTGGGTGTTGGCACATTTCCGGGGGCTGCTGGCATGCTTTCAGTGGCTATTGGCATATTCCCAGTGGGTGCTAGCACACTCTCAGGAGGCATTGGCACACTTTCTACGGGTGTTGGCACCGTGTCTGGAGGTGAGGCCATGCTTTTGGTGGGCTTTGACACGTTCTCAGTGGGCACTGTCATACTTTCAGTGGGTGCTGGCGTGTGTCCAGGGGGTGTAGGTGTGCTCCTGCTGGGCTGCTCATAGTGATTCCCAGCCTCTGAATGTGGGGTGAGAGGAGAGGGGGGTTCTGGCACCAGGATGGCATTACATGTTTGAGTGTCACAGGTCTCTGGATTGCTGCTGTTGCTTGGGAGGGACTCCTCTGCCTTGTGGGACACCCTGAAAGCTTCAGCCAGCTGCTTCAGCATCCTCTTGTCACTCTCATGCAGCTCAATGCTCGCCTGCTCAGAGGAGGAAGGGCTCGCATCAACATCATCTTCTTCCTCTTCTTCTTCTTCTAAGATGCCATTTCCATTCACCTCTTCTGGGCACTGTGCTTGCTTTATTTTTTTGTACAATTCATTCCTCTCTTCCTGCAGGGCACGGCAAAGGTTCTCTAGTCTCTGGATTTTCAGCATGAAGCACTCATATTCCTTGGACCTCATGGCTTTCTGTAGTCAAAGATATGAGGCAAAGGTACAGGCTCAATTTGGGTGCATGAAATTCATTAGTGGAACTGGCAATTAGGAAATAATTTGAGATCTAAGCAGCCCTCAGAGGATGCTGCCAGGTGGCTGGCTTGCACCAACAGCTCTTCAATAACTATGGTCTTTTGGACCAAAGCTTCAAGAGGAAATTCATCCCTGTAACTACAGTGTATTAACATTCTGCATACATATTCAGATCAATTTCACTCAAATATATTTGCAGAATACCTGCTGATCATCTGGAGAGATGGAAAAGCATAGTGGATGTCCATACAGATAAGCATCCAAAAGCCCACTTGGACTTCTGGTTGGTATAGGTGTGAATTTGGAGGAAAACAAGCTACATTATATTTTTTGTTTACCTTGCTTCTGGGTTCTATGAGAGCATCCTGAATCAGAACATTTTCTACACCCAGTGAGGAAACGAGAGATACAGAAACCCATAAAAATAGAAATAGCAATAGCACAGAGCTGCAAAGCTAACCAGAAAGATCTGGTTCAAGTTCAGCATATGTTTGGGGTGAAACTTCAGGCAGCCTCTTATCTTCTTTGAATGAGTTCCAATGTGCTTATGAACTTCCTCTGCAATGCCTCTGGGACAGGACTTTTAAAAGCATGGTGAGACACAGTACTTGCTTTTGACTCTTCGAGTTCGACTACACAGGAAGTTAATGAAAGGCGTGATTTTAAAGTTCATTAGCTAGAACACATGAATTCCCTGGGTGGATGTTCTTATGCAGAAAGAAAGTAGCATAAAGTGAACTAATGCCAGTTTGCTTCTATGGGAGAGCATTAAGAATCACCCATTTTTAGAGCACTTAAAATTCAGAGTTACATAATTCAATTTCTCATGGATGTAGTGAATGCCTGCACAATCTAAAAGTCCTAACAACTGAGATTGTCTTTTTCTCTAAAGGTGTCCAATTATCAAGGTAGCTTGAAAGAAAGGCCCTTAGATTCAAGAAGAAATTTTCCACTGACTTCTAGCAGTTTCAGTTACCTCATTCCCTAGTTAAAGCTTTACATGGGGAAAAGGATGCATCTTGAGATGGGAAAGACTGCTCACCTCTTCAATCATGTCCAGTAATGCTCTGTTACAGTTCTCAAACCTGGATTTCCATGTAGCAGTATCCTTTTCCAACTTCTTCATTTTCTTTGTCATCTACAGGATCAGGAAGAAAAGCTGAATCACAACAGAAATTCCATGCTGCAGATGAAATTAGGGCAGCCCCTTTATTCAAGTCTTTGGCCCTACTCATAGCTCTGTTACCAGCAGCAGTAGTGTCTGTGCTAAGTAATAATTTATGTTAAGGGATGGACTTCATTTTAAGTAGCTGCCATATAACTTTCAGACTCTAGTCTGTAGTCCCAAAAGTAGGACAAGTTGATTATAGCCAAATTCCGGCATACAAACTATCACAAAAACAAAAGGCAAAGAAATGGTGGAATTATTCTCTTTGTCTCTTTACCAGACCACAGCGTTAGATTGCTGGGAAGTTAAAGACAGGCTCTTCGGAGCCATCAATGCCAAGGAAGTTCCCTCTGGATTAGTCACTTTTCTATACTACCTCCAAAACACACCACTAGCTAAATGGCATCATTTTTCCCTTTGGTCTTCTGCAGAGAGAGCTCTCTGTGAAGAATCATTAGACGCTGCCTGTATCAGGGCATGAGGATTTTGAGCCTTGGTGGCAGAGCAGAACATTGTTTATTATGAGAGTAGGTACAACATGTGGATGTGTTTGGTTTTAACTGCCATTCATTACAGGAAATAAGAACCCCAGTTGCAAGGAAATAGTCTCTTGGACTGTTTCCACATGCTGGAAATGTGTTGGTGGGCTTCAGCTCTGCCTACACACTCCAGTGGAAAGATGTGTAGCCTGTGCCAAGCTCTCTGTACCAGTGTCTGTCATGCATAAGGTTCTGGGCACTCCTGGAGACATGGTCTGACAAAAGTGGCTCCAGACTCTCCCTCTGGTATCTCCTAGGGATCTGTACCCAACCACCACATTAGATTTTAGGTAAAATGTTTATTCTCCCAGACATTTTTAGTTTTAGCTGGAATGGAGAACTTTCTGCTCTCCTTTCTGCTGTTCTGCTTGCAGAGCTGAAATCTAACCTGCTATCAGTCATGGCTGAGTGCGTCCCAAATCTTATTTGAATGTTGATGAGATTATTCTTCAAAATGTGCAGAAATGGTCCCATCTCAGGTAGAATTATTACACTGGGAATGATCAAAATCTAAAAGGAAATTATCAATTACAGAGTTCAGACGTGAACTCCTACTCACTTTTTCCATCTCCTGTTTGAATGTGGCAAACACTTCATTGCTTTTGGCCAATGTTTTCTGAAATTCTTCAAACCTTTCAGAGTAGAGAGTGATCTGTATTAACAGAGATAAAACACAAAACCTTAGTAATTTCAGAACGTCCAGGATGGTGAACTTTTACTTTGGTAGAAGATGATAAAATAAGTATTGTGTTTGGACATGGAAATTAGCTTCTGTTTGGAGACCATGAAGCACAAACATCAGGGAACAGAAACTCTATGCATCTTCTTAAAGTTGCAAACTACTATGATTCCTTCATTGCAGGAAGGTAAACTGAGTAAGAATAGAAAGATCCAGGCAAGTGATTTTGAAAAGACCAGGGAATTATGAATGCCCTATTCTCCTAAATGTTGCAGCTGTCATATCTCTGTACAGGGTTCCCAAAAGAATAATTCTGTAGATATTGAGACTTCTGAAAACATTTCCTTTGGTTTGATCCCTGGCCCATTTCCATGGGCAAGGACTAACCTGATCTGGTCCAACCACAGATGCTGTTCAGGACTTCAGTGGGATTAACTCAAGGTGAGAGCCAGCGTGATCAGAGCTGTGCCTGAGCTCTAAGCCTTGCTTCAACACTCAGACATCCCCAAACCCCAGCTCTAACCGGAGGGCTTAAGCCCTGACAGTGGAGCTCTGTACTGCCTGGCTGCCCCACTGTTCACCTGCCTCGTGGATTACTCCTCCAGCCAGGCTGGAGCCTGGGTGTTACCCTGGCGATGCTGCTTCTGATGTCCAAGTGAGATGAGGGAGAGGCATCCCCACATCACGATGCGGTCACGGTTTCCCGTCTTCCATCCTTCCACCTGGTGGCTCAAGCTGTGGCCAGGAGCTGCACAGGCAGTGCTTGATGTGCTTCGCTGGACTCCCCCGTTGAAGAGGAGCATCACTGCTCACTTTATGTGTTATCTGGCAGGTGAACAAAGCCCATCCTTCACTTTCACACTACTGTGATTCTGCACTGGATTCCTTCAAGATGCATCCCTGCACCACAGCTTGAGCAAGCTGAGAGGGCACCTTGTCAGCTCTGTTTTGGAGCCTGTATGTGTACTGCAGCTGTGGGCAAGGCCAACAAAGACAGAGAAAGCCATCCCCAGTCAGCCCCTTCTGCCAGTTTCACTTCATTTCGTGAAGCAGAGCGGAAGAAAGATCTGTTGCAATGTGCCAGAATTTCAGACTACCGGGACTCCGTATTTTGCTATCAGTTTATTCCCAGCAGCCATGTGAAATTTTATCTGTGACTGTATTTTGTCATTATTAAAAATTTTTTATATCCAAATCATCAGAGTGTTTTGGGGGAACAAATGTTCTAAAGATCTGAGGTTAGTTTTTCTGTAAGATTTTCTTGTTTTCGACTTTTTCTGGTTTGTTTGGTTTGGGTTTTTTGGTGGGTTTTTTTTGTTTGCTTGTTTGTTTGGTGGGTTTTTCCCTTTGGAAAAGAAGGCCAACTCCAGCTTATTCCCTTCCTCCTGGTGCCAGAACACCCTTAGCAATGTTTAGATGATCAGACATTTCATCTGTCCAGCCTGGCAGCTCTTAGGAAAAGTGATGGTGTCACATGTGGTGGCTGAGGCAGGGTGGGTGCAGAGCACTGGGAGGTTCAAGAGCAGCCCCGCAGTATTCCAATGTGTGGGTGGAGGCTGGTTGCCCTCTCTCCACACCAGCAGGGAGCTGGCTAAAGAATTGTTTAGGAGCTTTTCTTTAGTGTGGTGCCAGCCATCTCACCCCCTCCCCTGACACTACCCTGCACTTACTAAGGAAAAGAAGATTTAGAAAATGTTGGTAATAGTGAGGTGGTTTGCTTTAAGTTGTTTGCATCAAGGAGCTCTTTATGCTCTTTCTGTTCTGCAATTGCACAACACCTTGCATGGTGGAATCTGGTCCATGACCATACTGGAAATAAAAATAACAAAAAATAATACCAATAATGTTATTATTCCCAGTAATTCCAAATGGAGGCTGATGTGTAAGTGTCAGAACTCTCACACTTGAGCAGCACACTTAACTGTATGTTTCATTTCAGGAAGTGAATCACCTAATTTTTGTCTGCACAAGCCTGCAAGGGGCACATGCATTCTCAATGCCTTTACAGACTTGTTTGACTGCATTTTTCTAAAAACAATGTTTCTGTTTCAAATGTGTGCTTAATATATTCTAGCTTTTATCAATATCTCCAGTTTCATTAAACTGGCTACAGAGGTCTGCCTGCATGGATTTTTTTTTCTTCTGGTTGAACATAAAAGCTTAATTAAAACCACTCTGAGAAAGTTGGGGGCAGGTTTGCAGTCAGGACAGACTCAGTTGGAGGCCTTTGAGGTTTGATTGCAGAACCTGTCAAACTACTGTCAGCAGCAGTTTATATGATGTTTTTCGGTGTGCCACTGGCATATCTCTTTGAAAAAACACGTGAAAAACAAAACCTCTCTTAGCATGTTTTCAGGTTATCAGGTTAACATTGGCATTTCTTGACTGCTCAACAGGTAGCAATTAAACCATCTGCAAGGGAAAAGCTGGAACAACTTGCCGGTGTGATTAACTGTGAGCAAGGGCTAGGAGGGAGCTTCCTGATGGGTGAGGAGATTGGCAGCTGCCAGAGGGGCTGATGGACTGACACCACCCCCCTCAAGGTTCTGCTAGGGGGGAACCTTTCTCACAGACAGGTCAAAGAAGGTGAATCTACATGACTGTTTCTTAAATCTAGAAAAATCTACTCTCTGTTTTGATGTGGAAGTCCAGCATGTCATCTAGTGTTCTCACTCATCAATTCAAGATCTCAGTTGACTATTCAAGGTTGATTATCGTGTTGCTCCCAAAGTGTAGTATATTCTGCCTGTCTCTTGGTTTTACTGCCTTCACTCCACCTTGACTCCTGGTCTAATTTTGGCAAATAATTTTTTTTTATTGATAGTTTCAAATTACAATTAAGCACTGAAATCATGGAGACCCCTTTCTACAAGCCCTTCGTAGACAGAATTCCTGTTAAAGTTAATGAAAATGCTGCCTTTGCAACCCAGTCCAGAAAAGCTCATGGGCACAGTAGCTCCAGTTTGGTAAACGTTGTTTCCTTATATGTGTGTACTTCAGTGCTTTGCTGTATTAGAAACCTGCCCAAAGGGCAGTTGCGGTGAATAATCAAGGCACACACATTGTTCTGTGGTTGAGTACTGTAAACACTCATAAATCATAGCACTACAGATTGATTAGGGTTGGAAGGGACCTTTAAAGGTCACGTAGTCCTCTCCTCCTGCCTTAGGCAGGTACACTTTCCACCGACCAGGCTGCTTCAAGCCCCTCCAGCCTGGCCTTGAGCACTACCAGGTATGGAGCATCCACAGCTCCTCTGGGCAACCTTTTCCAGTGTCTCACCATCTCCGCAGCAAAGAATTTCTTCCTCATATCTAATACAAATTTCTCCTCTTTCACTTTAAAACTGTTACCCCTTGTCGTATCACATGCCCTGGCCAAAAGTCTCTCTCTATCTTTATAAATCTCTTTTAAATACCAAAAATTTGCCTCCCTTGGGCCTTCTCTTCTCTTCTTTGGACTAAACAACTCACATGTCATGGTATTATTTGCAGTAAGGGCATTACCTTACAGTTGGCTTGAAAATAATCTGCTTCCTTTGCAATAGTCTATGGGATGTAGAATGAGGCTAGTAGGAATACACAGAAAGTAGTTTGGATACTTTACCTGGAATATGCCTCATGGGTTAAAAACTGGAAAACAAAGGCACACCATGCAATCACCTCTCCTACGTCACCTGTGCCTGTAGGACAGTCTCTTGCTCCTTTAACATTTTGGCCTGGAGCTTCCATTCTGCAGCTTGATTCAGGAGCTGTGTTTTGGGCAACAGAGAGAAAATTTTTAGGTTTCCTAGTTTATCAGTTGGAAATCCTGATCCTCCAGCTACTCATGCTAATATGATAAAGAATGATCTAGCTTTCAGCTGAATGCAGTTAGAGCAGTTAGGCAAGACAGAGTATTTAGTGTTATCCTGAGACACCGGACAGGCTATTTGTGTTCCAAAGACTTATTTGAATAGGAGTTTAAAACCTGCTTGGATTAAGTGTGCCATACAGTAGGCTATAAAAAGTGTGGTATTTAACCATATCTTTACCAGATTTCTAGAGAATCGTTATGATACTTTCTGGCACGTTCATTTCAGCACAGCTCCAGCCGAATTCCTGCTCTCCAGTGAATGGCAAACTCCCTTTCACATTGATGATCAGGACTTAGCATACGGGTATGGTCACAGTCAGACCTGCCTCAAAAAATCTGTGACTTTTCAGAAAGTGAATGCATAGTAAATGTCATACATTTACTGCTGTCTGTTAACTTTGGGCTCTGTTTGCATTGACAAGTGGAGAATTCCAGCTCAGGGTGATAAATGTCTCAGGTTAAGTAGCCAGCCCAGGAAGAGCTTGACTGCAGTTTCTTTCCTGGGAAGGTGTGATTACCCACTCCAATGTGTTTGGCAAAATCACATTTTGACATGGAGGCTGCAGATAGGGCAGGTGGAGGATTGGTTGAGGTGGAATGAATTGCAGGAATGAGGTGCAGAGACCTCTCCTAGCTACAGTTCTGAGTCAGCACTTCCAAAATACACATTAGTATTTTAGCAATTGGTTTAACCTGAAAGCAGGAAACATTTACCAAAGTGTTAAAGAAATGTCCCTGTCATCTACTAAACATTTATAAAGTGTTTCACTGGTCAGTTAAAATATATTTTAGGAAAAATATACTAATGATAGCTTGAGAAAAGAGACATAAAGAAGTTCTTTTACCAAAGGATTTTGCTCTGTTGGATTAAATTGTACTTAAATTGTACTGTAAATTATATTCAAAATAGCACAGCTGGGCTCTGAAAATATATTGAAAATTAAAAGGACTGTGTATGTCAGTGGATCTTACTTATACTGGAAGTGAATTGTGAGTAGAAGCACATGCAGAAAAAGTATTTGGTTCCCAGTCAAAACTTTAATTCTAGACATTTTATTGGAAATAACATATGTAAACTATGCAAATACCACCTGGTAGAAGAGCTGAGGATGTACCCTAAAATGCTGACTACCTCCAGCTGTTTGTAGTACAGACACTATCTGAATTAGACTTGTTGCATATATAGACATATATATATATATATTAGCTCTAGAAAAATGTTTCTTCCATCAATTCAGACTTCTGATTTGGACCGACTGAATTATTGCTATCTAAAATTTCCTAGACAAGAATGTTTTACAGCTCAATTATGAAAAAATGCTGTGTTGTATTTGTTTTATACCTGCCTCTTAATATTTATTTTGAGAATTTAATTTGATGTTTGGTTCAATGGAGATAAATCAAGTTCTTGAATTCAGATCTTGTTGATTAAAATTTCAAATTGGTTGTGCCATAACCAGTAAAAAGAGTATGGGTTAAATGAGCCTCAGTTCGTGCATTTATTTTCTTGGAAGAAGGTATGCTTTACACAAGCAGAAAAAAAACCCAACTATTTTTTTAGAAGTTTGAATGAAATCTGGATTTTTAAGTTTCACCTTTCATTGATATCTACTTTTTTAGAGGGTTTTTTAGAATTTATAGGGTTTGAATGATTTAATGAAAAGTGCTTTGAAAACCTTCAGATCTACCCAGTCTCTAGGCCAGTCATTACTTCCAAGAACTGGGCTTTTATCTGTATTGCTTTAATCTCAGCTAGGGTTACCTCCATGCCCAGTGTGACTGGAAAAACGAAAAGGTCCTACCTCCTGCGCCATGTCTTTGGCCACAGCACAACAGATGGACAGAGAAGGCAAAGAAAAGTTGCTTCTTTTGCCTCTTAATAAAAACTTTCTCTCTTATTGATCCACACAGCTTCTGCAGTCAGTAAAAATGCAAGAGTTAATAAGCTCTTCTGTAATGGAAGCAAGCCACAGAGAGAGGCTTGCTCAAATTAGCACACGTTCTTATGCAGCCTGAGGTCATCAGCAGACACCAAGCTGGGAGAAAATGAATCAGAACTGATACATTTATTAATAGACTATGAAGTAGTAACAAGGAGGCTGAAGTATTAAGAAATGAATTAATATTGCATATGGTGTTTACAGAGCAGCACTTTATTGAAGCGTGGTGATGCTACACTCTATTATTAGTGCTAGGATAGCTGCTGGAGGCCCAGACGGCCACAGGGGCTGGCTTAATGAAAATTAAGCTTCCCTTTTTGCTGTCAGACTCTGTAAATTTTAATTATGTAGAAATCTGATCAATAACTTGCAGTCATATACTTGAAAGCCACAGACGCTTTAAACTGCAATTAATTGCACATCAAAGTTTGTATTACAAGTGCTAAAAATGTATGGTATGGAGAGGAAGTCCAAGTAGTGCTGACCAGTTGCAGGATGATAGTAAAATTGCATCCTTAGGTCAAGTTGTCCACTTGTGGAAGTCGCACATTATGAACCACTGCTTAAACAGGGAATTGCATTCTTTGATGCACATGTAGAGTGAATTGTGCAAGCAATGAGACGACCTCCTATTGAGATGCACAGATGCTGCAGGAGGGGACATCTCTCCCTGTCTGAGGTAAAGAAGTTTTATACAGGGGCAGAGATTCCCACATGGAAGAAGTGCATGGGAAGGCATCAAAGTGAGACTTCAAAGAATAATCAAATAGATAAAAGAATACAAAAATTTTCATTTAAGAACTTTTGCAAAATCCTGCAGCAAAGGTCATGCACAAGGATAAAAAAATTCTACGAAGAGAAAGGTTCTGAAATCTGTTCTAACTTTGCGAATTACTGAGCTGGAGAGTGTTATAGCTAAGTGAGAGAACTCTGTCAACAGCACCTCGATTTCATACATACATGTATATACATGACTCCCACAGACACTAGCACAATAGCTGGGTGAGTGGGACTAAGAGCACATCAATAGGATGGAGGTGGGAGCCCAGTGTAAGCCAGCTCTCTGGGTGCTGGGCTACCTGTGATGAATCGTGACATGTTTAATTATGCCTTAACTCATTGCATGGCTTTTTTCCTTAAGTTCTGCTGCTAAATCTACCTTGATTGGAGGTAATGTTAGCCATACATCACCAGCCTACCTCAAGGACAGGATTTTTAAGCATTAATTTGGACAATGGGAAAAATACTCTTTGTACACTGTGCATACCATTATACACCCACTGTGTAAAGGTTTTGTAGCTTGTTTTCAAACCTGTTATTTCATAGGTACTGCTCATACACACAGCAAAGCCAAAAAAAGAAAATCTCCCATTCCCAGTTGTAGACAGTGATGACTTTCATTGCTTTAAAATAAATGAAAATACCAAATCTGTGCATACTAGTTCTGGGTAATATACACAAAGAAGTTTTAACTGAAACTGGGACAGTCACAGATGACAAGCAACCCCATAACTCATGTTCTGAGAGGCACAGCATGAAAGGTCATTGACACAATGTTGTATATGCCAGTTTTCCACTGAGCCAATGCCTGGTCTTTTACATCTTCTGTTTTGAGGGCTTTTTTCCCCCCAGTATCTGAAATCTGGTACCCAGTAGCAGAACTCCCAGTGACAGCAATAAAGTAAGCCCATATTTGCTTCGCCATTGTAAGTGATTCCTTGAACATGTTTACTGGAGTTTAAATCTGCCAAGAGTCAATGGTCATGAATGAAATTTTGAGGTTTGGCTTTATGTAGGTTTCACAGTGAAAGGGAATAAATCAGATGGACTACAGATTGTCATGCAGTGATATGCAGATCTGCAGAGAGAAGCCCCAGTTCCTTTTCACCCTCACTCTTTAGCTGGGAGTAAAGCCGAGCAGGAGTGTGTGTTCCAGCTGCAAGATCAGTGCAGAGAAAGGATAAATGCTCTTATGGGCAATTTTTGGTAGGAGGTGTATGCTGTGTTTCCCTTGTTCTCTAACCACAAGGCTTAGAGCCCCACATTTTCATTCATATTTTAATATACCCATTAGCCAGGCTTGTGCTAATATATATGTTTCCAGATGTGGGGAAGGGATAAATGTCCCCTCTTTAGAGCTCTTTCATGCTGCTCCTGAGTTAGCTGGAGGACTGGTGAAAACTAAAGCTTTTTTTCAGCTAATGAGAGCTTGTCACTCCCTCTGAGAGCTGCTGCCTTCACTGAGAAGGGGGACCATGTGCCAGTGTTGAACTCTGATCCTTTGTAGATGTGAGGATTGCTGTGAAAATACCAGGCAGTATGAGAAAATTAATTTTAGTCTGACTGAGTCACAAAATGTGTGAGACTACAGATGGAGGAGTGTCTTCCTCCCATCCCAGCTGTGTCTGTGGGGGACATCCCTCCTGAACCTGCTTTTCCCTGTCCCCCTGCTAGAGATGTCCCCTCCCCCAGAAAGGGAGGAAGAGCAGACAAAGCTGCTTTGGACCCAGATGCAAATGGACCCAGATCCTGCCTGCCTGAAAGAGGCACTGGCAAACCAATATAGGGAGGTAAACAGAGAAGGGGAGGCTTTATCAGAGCAAGTGGCTCATGTGGATTCCTCCACTGGCAACACTGGACCCATGGCAGGACGCCTGGCAAGGCTTTGAGCCTGGGGGAATAGCTGCCTTCAGCCATTTCACTTCAATCCCATGTTCTTGTTCTCCTCTCTGATGGTTTAGACGTGTGCATTTATTGTGTGGGTAGATGGAGCATCAAATACCAGGGACAATTGAAAACTAATGGCATCACCTGACCCAACATCACGATGCACAAACTGCACAGTAACAGTGAGTTAGCTGGAGCAGCCTGTGCTCTAACCTACTGCTCTGCAGCATGCTTCTAAAACTGTAAATGCCAATGAAAGCAGCCTTTCAGAGGCTGTTCCTTTGCACTGAGCATTGATGGTAGCTATAAAAACTTCTCTGCTACTGTACCCCAGATGGGACCTGAGGAACCAATATATTAGTGAAACAGCATGCAGGAGTTATTTTGGCCTAAAGTTAGATAAAAGACAGACAAATTAGAAGGATAGGTACATATTCCTTTTCTTTCTGATGTCGCTCCTCGGCCTCCTTCATCATTTCCTGAGACTGTTCCAACTTGGCATCCACTAGTTTCTGTTGAAGTTCTCTGTGCTTAAATATTTTATCAAGGTGCTGTAAAAAAAAAAATCTGCTGAATGTGCAGGTTTAATTATCGCCATAGACCTTCGTGCTCGTGCATGTACAGATATTTACTGGAACACTTATAAGACAAAAACATTGCAAAACAAGAAGACACCCAACCTATTGCAATCACTAAAAAATTACAGCTCTGATAAGAACAAATTGTGCCAGAATTAGCATGGGAAGGGAAACTGGTGTACATTATCAATTTTGATTTATTGTAGGAAAAAAAAGCCTCAGCATCTTTGCCAGTTCTATGGTCTACATATGAAGTCATCAGTATAATCTAATATGACTGAAGATCAAACTATTTCTCATCAATAATAAATATTCTGGGGACACACCTTTTTTTGGATGTTAAATGGCCAGTGAATCTAAGCCATAGTGTGGCCAAAGGTGTAAAGATACATTGCACCTGCAGTACTTGGGGGCATGTGCACAGCCCATGACATTCTCTGTGTAAATACAAGCCCAGTCCATCCCTTTTGGTATGGCCACACCTGCACAGTGTGAGCTTGGAGGGCCTGGGTGATAGTACATGAGTGGGGATCTGGAGATCAGGCCAAACAAACCAGAGGCCTTCTCTAGCCTGTAAAATATCTGCCTCCATGGTGACCTTCAGGAGATGAAGGTTGCTGATAGCCTTCTTCACTCTTAATTCACTTAGATAAAATTCATAGGAGGAATTATTCTGAATGTGCCCCTCTGGCTTACATTTTCTTCTCACAGACACCACAAGACAGGAGTGTACATTTTCTTCATTCAGTATGAGACTTCATACATGATTCAACAGATTTGGAAAAGCAGGTATTGTATCAGTCATTCCAGGTTGTAAAGACAGATTACTTATGTTTTATTCAGTATGATAATGTTGTCTGATTGCACTAAGGCTCACAGTAAATGTACTTAGAAACTATAAAAAGACTCATTGTGATATTTGTTAGTGTTTGTCATGAAATAAATTTGTTAGTGTTTGTCATGGTTTGTGATTTTACTGGAGGATTTTTTTTGTGTCAAAATTTTCTGGCCAATTCCAATGTTTACAGAAATTTCCTATCTGACTATTATCTGCTAGATCTTAGTGAGCATTGTGCCTGCAAAAAAAAAGAATCTATTTCAATTCAAAGGGTCTCCTTTATCTGTCATCCTAATTTTCTGCTTTTGGAGAAGGGTTAAATAGTTACATCAGAGCCCTTCTCAGTAACCTGCTTCTGGAGGGAACAAAGTATATTTGTTGTCACCTGCAGAACAGGCTCTCCAAAGAAATGGGAGCTGGGATGTGCTCAGTGGGAGCTTAGTGGGAAGGAGGAAAGGGATGCTGGGGAAGATCTCTGAGGATTTGGGGGAGCTATGGTGGGGCTGGGGCAGCTTAGCAGGCAGCTGGCACATTTTACTGTTTGGGTGCCTCAGCCCCTCTCCCCACAGTGGCAAGGCTGCCATGGCTGCCACAGATAGGGCGCTGTCTCACACAGTTCCATGCCCGCAGAGACCGGAGGGCTTGCTGCAGGCATAGTCCTGCTCTGTGGGCAAAGCATGGTGGGGGCTACCCTTGTTACCTCTGTGAGACACCCAACTGACGGCCAAGATGCTGGCAGTGCTTCCTGCTTCCCCTGGGACAGCCGGGTTTGCTGCCTGTCCCAGCCAGCAGCCCGGGCATTGCTCACCTCCTCCCGCAGCTCATATTGGTCAATGATGCTCTTCAGCTTCTCTGCCAGCTCCGTGTTCTCCTGGCAGAGCTTCATGTTCCTCTCACTTTGCTGCTCGATCTGAGCCTGGATTTCACTCAGTGTGCCCTGGAAGTGATTAGTTATTTCTTTCCTCTTCTCATCTTCCTCCCGTGCCCGCTGGATTGTTTCCTCCTGTTGTTATATGGGAGAGACCACAGTAAGTGAGAGGCATAATAAACAGTTCCAGAAAAATACTGTTTCAGAGTAGCATCAGGCTTCCCTTTGAAGAATTATAAGTGCTTGCATTCCTCTTTGGAGATTTTCCTGCTTTCATCTGCTCCAGCATTAGGCATGATTCTAAATTTACAGAGCAAATTACACAGTGGCCTTGGAAAAATTAGGGAACTAAGAATTTGCATTTATAAAGATGGATGTAGAGCAGAGCTTCAGATCAAAGCAAGCCTGAAAGAGAGGACATACATGCATGTCTTGATTCATGATACTGCATCAGAGCTTTTGCTATGGAAGAAGATATTTAGTGGAAGCAGTCAAAAGTTCTTTTATCAAAATTCTCGTTCATGGAATTAAAAAAATCACCCTTTAAAATGCTTCCCTTTAACAAGGAATCTTCATATCAAATTCATGGCCCTTGGGATTTAATTTTTAAAGAGAAATCTATCACTTGCTGAAGAATGCTTTCCAATTCCTCAATTTTTCTTCCCTAACTTTTTAACTGACATGAAAATTTGCACTAATTTACTAGCTAGTGGAATCAAGGATAGTTTGTGGGCTGTTTCCTACAGAATCAAAGCAGACATTCAGATTCTTTTTTTCCCCCTATTATTGAAGTTCTGGTTTAGATTGTTTATATAAAAAATAATGCAGAAAGGATCTGGATTAATTGCCTTGGATCCAGAAATACAGACTATTTTTATTCCCTACTCATTTTCTTCCAGGACAGTCTGCCTTTCTGCAGAATGTAATCCTGACAGAGTGGCTGGGATCATATCTGCTGTAGTTACAAATCATGCCAGGACCATGTTAAGAACTCACTCCACAGCATGCAAATGGCATACTCTAATAAGGTTTCAGCTAGCACAGTAATTTGCATAAAAATCTCTGATAACACTGCATATGGATATTTCCTATAAATATATTTGAATAAAGCCTTAGCTGACTCTAATAAGGTACAATTTCTGTAATGAATGTGACATAGCAGGTGTTGATTCAGGCCCTGCTCATAAAGTAAGGTGAATACCAAATGACCCAATTTCTGCTTAGCATGCACAACACAAGCCTGATCTAGGACAGCTGCTGTTCAAGGTGGGTCATGTTTGCCCTTTTGCTGTCGGGGGAGCAGTAGAGATGACAATGTCTTGGATGATGGGAGGAAAGCAATGGAACCCTTAATAATATCCTAGTGCACAGAAATCACCATGAAGCCCTGCTGTGCTCTGCAATTCACACAGGAACCTATGTGTGTATTCATAAACAGAGTAATACAAACTGTGAACCCAGAAGGACTCTCCCTCCTAAGAGGAAGGAAGAATTTCATGTAGAGCTGGGCAAATGATTTGGGGGTTCAATCCTGGTTCAGTACTTGGTGTAGAAATTGGACACATGGCACAATTGCTGTGAGATGAAAGAGAAACTCTCCTTTTTTTTTTTTTTCTCGGTGAGAGTGATTTTGAAACATTTTGCTGGGCCAGAAATTGAGCTGTTTGTAGGTACCTTTTGTTTAAATCTTTTTAGCAGAAGAATGCTCTCCCAAAGTAGAGTTCAAAATGCTGCACAGAAGGTATTTTAATTCTACTGCTTTAGCATTCCTGAAAGGAAACATTTAATTTTCTTTTGAAAGGGCATGCTTACAAACAGTGTCATCTTTTTTATTTTTGTTTGAAACTTTTCTAAATTTAACTTGGATTCCTAGGTAGTTTTGGTCAAGTCAGAACTCCATTTTACATCTAATGTACTGTTTGAAAAACCCCTCATGCCTCCTAGGTCTCCATTACACAGCTGCAGCCCCGAGCAGGCAAAAGAGTGGCCAGGTGCTTCACCTCCAGAAGTCGGAGTGAGAAATTGAACTTGCATGTCTGAAGTCCTATTTCTATGGCTTCAAAACATCCTTCCTCAAAAATATTTTACTGTTTCAGTAGACCAAGTAACGTTATAACATGTCACTGCTGTGATTTAAAGCTTTCTAAAGTAATAAGTCCACACGAATATAAAACAAAAAAAAGGTGGATTGTGCATGTCACACCAAACAGTTCTGTTACAATGTGAAATGAGACATCCTGAGACTACCAATCGTACAAATGCAAAAAAACCAACTTTCTGTATATATGTTACTCAGAAGATCTTATTTCCTGTACTTCTGAGGTAGAAAAATTATACAATACAGAGCACAGAGACAGTACAAAGATTCATGGCTAAAGACACAGAGCCAGCAAGCATTTATTTGCAGGACACAGTACTTCTCTGTATCTCTTCTGCTTTGGAGAAAAATATACCTGACAAGGGTATTTCCTTGGGGATGGGGGCTGGTGTGTGTCCTGGGCAGCTCCTCAGAGGCCCTCATTTGTTAAATCCTTGAGATCCCAGTCACAGATTAAGGGTAGGTGTGGGCAAGGGGAGCTGGTTGAGCAGAAGGACAATAGTGTGGCTACAGCACTGCACAGAGACCAGCCACAAACAATTGTTCTTTTTTCTCTGCCCTTACTGAATCTTTGCACTCCATGTTTACCCTTTCAAACGTATATTCTTGTCTCCTAGTGCAATACTGCTTTTGCTCTCATGTTTTGCTGCCAAGAATGTAAGAATGCATTGAGTAAAACCTTGTTAAAATTAAGACAGGATATTTTACAGTTTGGGATTTAGCACAGGAATGTGAGATTATTTGCAAACAGAAGAGTGTGATTGATACTGGAACTGTTCTTGTGCCTCTCTGGGGCAGTTCCAGAAGACTATTGGTCTGCTGAAGCCATATCAGCCAAGATGATATGAACGTGGAATCCTTTATTTCAATGAACCGTGCTCTTCATTCCCAGGCACCACGATCTGAGCCAGTTTGGAGCTGAGCCCATAACTGAAGCTGCTGACTTTTGTGACATTTGTATGAAAGTCACTGCTTAATGCCTGGTGGCAGGAAGGACGAGGGACCTGAGATGTTCATGTCACTACAAGATGCTAAGTAGCTACCAAGCTGTCAGATAATTGGCAGAACATGAACTCCATGCAGAGAAATGAGTTGCTGTTGCTCTTAGCAGAGCTGCTCTCTATTGCATTCTGCTATTTCATGAACCTTTATTCTGCTTTTCTTGGAGGGAGAATGAAACATCTATGTAACTGCAAGGAAAAAAATCAGAATAGCTGGACTGTACGTAAGTGAGAATTAGAGGCTGGTATCCAATCCTAATCAGAAATTTTTCTTCTCTGATCTGCCCTGTGGATTTTCAATGCAGCTCTGCATTGCATATTCATCACCACTTGGCTGCACAGATCTGCGGTTAATGGGAATTCCACACACCAGATGAGTGAAGATGACATTTACATGACGTGATGTGCATATAATGTACCACATGGTAAGTCAGAGGGGGTTTCTGATCTGGGCAGGCCAGGTTTCTCCTTTGCTATTGAAATGACATAGTCTCCTAGTTTCTATTTTCCATGTTTTGGAACATAATCAGAAGTGCTAATCCCAAGCACTAAAAAATTACAAATCAGCTTCTCTGTCCTGCCAAAACCAAAATAAAAATACTTAAGCATGAGATTTTAAAAATTATATTTGATGGATTTTCTGGGTTTGGGCCCTCTCAGTACAGTCATAAATGAAAGAAAATTGCACTCATTTAAATAAATAGAACTTGAGTTTCTGGACATTCACAGATTTCCAGGAGCTAAAGCTTAAAGGCAAATATTCCAAGAACTATGCTAAAATTCTTAGAGAGACAAAACTCAATAAAGATAATGAATGCCTTTATTATTTTAATTCTCATGCACTCTGCAAGTGTATTTTGTCTTTCTGTCTTATTTAACCTTGTTTTTTTCTACATTGTGATAGCACGGGAACCAGAGGAAAGAAAATATTCTGGATTTCTTAAAAGGTCTCCAAATTCTTAGAAAGAAGTGATGAAAATTTGAACATTTCTTCCTAATACCAGATCACACCAGGTACCTTCTCTGGCTCACCTGGCATAGATACAGGATAAAAATCAGAACTCAGTTTGAAATTTATAGGTTTATTTAGAGAACCTAGTCACAAAGTAAAGCAATCCAACAGGTGAAAAGGTGTTGGAAAGAGACTTTCCTAATTATAAAGATGAAATGTGTAATTAAGTATTTATAGACAAAGAGAAAGGAAAAATCATACTCTCTAGTAGTTAGATTAATAAGCATAAAGTAGCTGAGAAACGCTGTGAGGAAATAAAAAAAAAATTGTTCCAAATATGTTTTCCAAATAGAATTCATTTTGCTCTATACCCCAATCTTCACTGATTTATTCCACTGATATGATTTGTTTAAAAAAATCAGTTAGGGCTATGCAAAGCGCAGTACACTGTATTCTTAATTCACTTTAAAACTGGCTTGTATTTCTTTTGACAGATTTTACCCACAGATAGCCTGGTAAATCAGTGTGGATCAATATTGAAGAATAGCTGATGTCTAGTACAAATGACAGGTACAAATTTAATTTTCACTACCAGTTCTGCACTACTATAACTGAGCACAGAGAGATTTGCTTCTAGCTTCCCTATCTGTTAAACAGCTTTTATCCTTCTACTAGTGCACAGTTTGAGTGCATGTGTGACTATTCCTTCTCCCAGCCATATTCTTAGTAGCACACAATGAAAGGAAGAGCAAGACCCTGAAGGCCCACTCCTGAGCCAGTGGAAATGAATGAAAATGCCTTACCATTAATAAGAGGTTATATCAGGTGGAATTCTTGTTGCTGACAATTCATATGTGTAATTCTATACATAACTATATCCCCATAAAGATAGGGTTTGAATAGTTCAAAGCAGAGGCCTTTTGTATAAAAAGGCCAACACCATCATTAACATGCACTCAGAAAAAAAAGGACGATCACAACAGAAATATTCTTGAACCTACATTTTTTTCAAGGTGCATAATCATATTATAAATTTCACATTTAAATGGCGTGATGCACCAAGCAATTGGCAGACATGGCATATGGATCCTAGCCTTCTGACACTCCTGAAAACTTCCTCTTTGAACTGATTCTCATAATCCAAATGATTTCTACAAATAATGTTGGTGTTCTTCCTGTCTTGACGTTTGGTGTCTTGAGGCAAATGTCCTGATTAACTGACCCTCATAAATCACTTGAAAAAGCCCAACTACTCAAATTACATGAAAACACCCACCAGCCTTCTGTGAGTCCACTGGAGCAAAGTTGGTGTTCCAGTGATTCTGTCCATGCATGCGCATTTGCATCTGCAGTCTGAGGGACATGGTCTGTTAGCACTGCTACTCTCTGCACTGAGCTCCCTGACAATGCAAGGAGGGCTTCGAGCTAGTGTGGGAAAACCCAGTGTCCAAACGTGCTTGGATATTTCCAAATGAGAAACAAAGGGGTCTTGGTGCAAATGGACCTCAAGACTAGAGAGTATATATAATTATGTATTGCATGTGCAGATGCAAACATCTCTTTGATTTGATACTAGAGGGAAATGGGAAGGAGCCAACATCGTCTTCCCCCCCCCCCCCCCCTCTGCTGGGTACTGTGATAAGGCTGCCACTCACCTTGAGGTTCTTGTTGTGCCTCTGGAGCTCTCGGCACAGGCTCTCGAGCTTGCTGCGAGCGAGGATGGCTCGGCTGTGCTCACTCTGCAGCTGGTCCTTCTCCTTGGTGATCTGGGCCTGCCTCTTCTGTAGATACTTCAACTTTTTCTGCTCAGCACGATGTTCTTCAAGCTACACAAAACAGGGATTAAAACAGGGATACAGTGATTAAAATGAAACAAAGAGGAATAGAAGAGAAAAGAAAATGAGCTCTTTTGGTTTGGGGAAAGTCTTCACACTTTCTTAACCTCTTAGGAAATGTTTTGTATTAACCAGCACTAATTGGAGACGAGAGAGGAACATGGAGATTCCCAAGCCTGCTTGCTGCAACAGTCCCAAGTGTGCTAGAGTGTGGGTGGGTGAACATAATTTTTAACACTCTTGCCACACCATTTCAGCTCTTCCTTCTTTGGTCTGAATTTCTTTGAAGGACATCTGTGAGGTTTTTATTTTTGTTTCAACATTTGGAACTAGAGCAGTCAGTAGTGTTCTATAGGGTGAGATTTCTCCAGATCATGAGACAATACAGTAGTTGCTCATTCTATTTTACAGTTTCCTGAAAAAGAAGCAGCTTCCTAAATAGCCAGGAACCTGCAGGAAAAAACAGAAAAATAGGCGCTGGAGACCAGGAATGCTCTGTGTGTGTGGGGTTAGTTGCTGATGGAGGAGAATTCTCTTCAGGGAAGATTTTCCCAAAATGACATGTGGACACCACCTCTTTCCGGGCTCCTCTTGTTCACAGGACCACATGGTATTGTCTGTCAGTAGTGTTTCTGGAAGTCCTGTCATCAGTGGAGGTGGGTCATGGTGAATCAAACCTCTTTTGAGCTCTTTGTCTCCATATAATTCCCGGAGGAAACATGGAGGCTTGGGAGCCTGTTGTTCTGTAGGTGCATGGCTCCTGCCTGCCCTAGAAGGCTGGTAGGGAGCAGGGTGTGTTTGAAGCGGGGAAAGAGGACCAGCAACAAAATTGCTAATAGTAATCCCTGCACAGTCTGGTCATTTCTTTTGACACATGTCTGTCACTGGATGTTTGGAAAAAAATTCCAATACTGTAAATTGACACCCTAACAGTCAGGTCAAAGAAGTTGTTCACCTCTGAAGCTTTTAATGATTTCATCTTCTGTTCCAACACACAACAACCCTTCTCACTGTATCACTGGTGTGCATACATTGCAAGGTATTTCTGAAGTCCAGATATTTCTGATTGAAAAACAGTAGCACATGAGCTTAAATATGTGAACCTTAATAATAACAGTTGCTGTTAAAACTACATTACCTAATAATATGGTACCACTTGTACTAATTATTAATCCCAGTATGACTGAGAAAGTCTGTGAGCACTGGGGAATGATGTGCAGCTCAAGACACTCAACAGCATCGTATTTTATACTTTCATCTGTTTTCTGCAGATGTTCAGTAATTTATACTTACAGTAGAGAGCTCTGTGTATTTTTAATCAAATCATAACTAAATGTACCACAAAACAATGCACTCACCAGCTTGGAGTATATTTACAATTTATGTCCAACTTTTAACATGTGCATTGTCTGTTTTTACTCCAATAAATCACAGTAGGGGCTTTTGCATCTAATCAAGCCACACTAGCTGAAATAATTTTTCTACTATTGAAGGTAAAAAAATAGCTTTTCTGTAATTAAGGCTGAGATTTTTTTCCTTCATAAGCTTGTTTTTGTCCCCTTCCCCATTCCTGTGAATAACATAAAAAGTGTTCTTTTTGCTTCACATTTTGCATGCACAGCCTTTGTTCAGTGGATAATGATTTATCCAAATTTCACGATTCACTCAAACTGTTCCTGAGATAGAGTGCTCAAAATAAAGTCAGTCTTAATCATGATATGAGAAGTCTTCCAAGCATTTTTTTGCTCCCCCCCGCAATATTACTTACACTAGAAACTTTTATCTCAAAGTTCTCAGGAATATCTAAGACATGGTGTTACTTTTGCACTGAAAAAGGCAATTCACTGGTAAATAGGAATGAGAAAAAGGCCCCCAAATGATAAATTTTTAAGAATAATTACTGAAATAAAAAGTAGCATTAACTACAAATAGAGGGAACTATAATTTTTGAAAGCTGACCTAGAGAAATAAACAGTCAGTTTAGGAAAAAAGAAGTTTTATCTTGATCCCACTGTAGACAATGATAGAGCTCATATTTATTTATTAGCATATAGTTCTTGCACCCAGCACTTGTGAGACTCTAGGGACCTCTGAAAATAAGCCAGTTACAAACAATTCTGCAACAGCTGTTTGTAGGCAAAAGCTGTCATAAACCACAGTCTGCTTTACTAACCCAATACACTGGAATTAGTGAAGTAAATGCTCTCTGTTGGCGAGTAGCATGGCAGAGCTTGTGCCCAAATGGCTGCCCTGTCTTGCTTCCCCATCCTCACTAGCACGGCTTCTATCTTCACCAGCACTTGCTCCAGCCCACTGTATACCCACAGTGGCTACAGATAGTGCCAGGGCATGGGCTGGCAGGGAAATAACACATTGCTGGGTGGCTGTGGGAAAGGGTTGGTGCTGCACTGGTTCCTGAGTACCAGGAACCTCTTCAGCCATCACCAGCCCCAGCATTACCTGAAGCAGGTGAAGCCACTGCCAGCACCCAGCTCAATCTGTCACGCATCTACATCCTCCCTTGAGCCGTGCTGCAACAAGTGTTTGTGTCACCACATGGCTCACCAGACCAGGGAGCTGATCTGGCTGGAAAACAGCTCAGCAAAAGCAAGGAGTGATCTGATGTGTGTGATGGGGATGGACAAGAGGGAGCAGGGAGAGCAGTCACAGCTACAGACAGCTGCTGACAAGCCATTAATCACCCTACACCCCTCAGCTGCTCCGAGTGGGCAGTGTAAGGCTTTCCCCAGCAATGTTTTAGTTGTATTTGTTGAATGATTTATTTCAGCATTACACAGTATGTCAGAAACAAACGTTCTGTATTAGTGGTTTAGCACCTTTCTCCTGCATGGGCTACTGGCAATATGGTCCCTGTTTTATACAGTGCTCCAATGCCATTTGAATGCAGTGGAGAGTACTTTATAGAGGAAGAAGACCTATTTCAGTTAATCTGTGAGCATGAGGTCCCTTTAAGCATGAGATAAACTATGAACAGCCTGAGCCCAATTTATGAAATCAGAGGACTTACATGAAAAAAGGGAAAGCTAACTTCACATTATGATGAGACATGGACACGTCTGTGCATAAAATCAACTACAAAGTCAATGTTCTGCTTTGCACGTTTTTCAGCACTCCACAAACTGTAAAATGCTGCAGCCTTTTAATTTGTAAGATTTCCACAGCTCATGGTCATACACTCCTTTGACTACATAGAAAAAAATCCCTTCATCTGAAAATAACCCCTCTTAAGTGACAAAAGAACAGAGTCAGGTACGTGGCATTGTTACAGGGGTAACATTATGGTGGCAGCGGCTTTGAATCTTCATTTCCCTGTATTGTGGCTTCTCTTATGATTAGTCTCAGTTGTCTATTATCTGCTTTTTAATGTTTTATGCTGAGTCCTGTATTATTTTCACTTTGATGAAATCACCAATACGTAATTTAAAGCAATACCCACAACAGAGGCATGCCAAACTCTTTCCAGGAGGTGAAGGCAGGAACCTAGACATCAGTCTCCAGTGTGGGTCAGTTTGGTAGCTTTGCCTTTAAGTACAAATATTCTGCCTCATCAACTTTTTTACCCAAAGCTTGTTTTCCTCACTTTTTACTTTTTTCTCTTTTTCACCTATAATCATTTGACCATGACAATTGTTTTGGGATACACTTAACAGGACAGACACTGCTATGGAAGGTTTGGCCATGCTGCATGTCACGTATTTTTTATAACTTCCTGTATAGACAGTTTGCACAGAAAAGAGCAAATGCTGTACTAACCAGCTCAGCATACTTCTTAAACAGCAGGTCCAATTTCTCTTCTGGAGTATTCAGCTTATTCAAGCTTTGCATCAGTAGGGTGGCTTCTTTTCCTTAGAAAAAGAAGAAGCACAGATTTGATAGTAGATTTAATTTGTAGTTTATGTACTGTTATGAAATTGGTTGTTTGATGCATGGGTCTGTAAAAACAGCATGAAATGAGGCATTTTGGTAGAAAAGGAATAATTTTTGCTATGAATTTCTGGGGTTTTCTTTGCCCCATAAGAACAAACATGCTAGAACTTTCCTCCATTTCAGATCTCATTAATGTGCTCTCCTCTAACAAAAGCATTGTCTGTGAAATGCGTTTGTCCTGTTTGATCTGATTTGCTTTCAATGTTTTTGCAACATGATTAGGTCAGACACATGACACACTTGGCTGAAATAGGACAGAAAGGGCCTGGACCCCAAAGGCTCAGGCTCTTTGCAAGTGAAAGTGGACCAAATCTGGTGTACTCAGTTCCTTTGCTGTTCAACCCACACAAGACATCAGGAATATTAAGTTAGATATGGATACTATAGTGCAGAAGTAAACAATCAGAGAGTGGTAGGTACTGCCAACCAGGTCTGAGCTACGTGATTCTGCTGTAAATCAGCTCCCTGTCTTGGTGAAGAGAGCATGTATACCAGAGATAGCCTAATAACTCCCTGGGTGTGCAGAGCTAAATCACTGCACAGCCATTTAGATATTGCTTCTCCTCTGATACCTCTTGGTCTTCATTTCAGCCCCAGGTAGGAGCTGAGCTTGAACACTGCTTGTTCATCAAATACAAAGTGTCCCTGACGTCCCTGGAGACAAGGTTGCTTGTGGTCCCAGGGGCTTGGTTGTACTTTTCCAAATGCTCCTCTTTGCTGAGGCTGTGAGACAAAATTTGCTTTCTGCTTTGGGCTGGACTTTACTTCAAGTCTAGTGCAATCCAGGAGTACTGTCTATGGAGAAAATCCTTTATTTCACACTAAGTTCTCTCTATAGCATCAGCATAAATAAGTTGAAGTGAGCTAAAATCAAATTCTGGTGTGAAAAGTGTCACAAGTGCAGATGGAGAACTGTGTGTTGGCAGGGTTTTCACTGAGCTTGCTGAGGTACCAGGAACTGCACCATAGCCAAGGCAGTAGAAACTGAGGAACTTTCTTCAGGACATTCAAAGGAGTTGGGGTGGGGGGGAAACACGCTGTGTCCTATGCTTAGTCACTTGTCTGTAAGAACGTCCTGTGGTGATTTCTTTACAGGCTTAGTCTATATTTGGGTTTGGGTTCTCATGCAAAGGAGAGGCTTGAAGATTGGCCGGAATTAAGTGTAGGAAGGGAAATAAATTACATGTATGTTAGATTGGAATGTAACTACATTGCTCTCTAGTGGCTGCCCAGCAGAAAGTACATGTATACAAAAACTTGCTGAGACTTCTTTCTAGCTAGGCTAACAGCCCTGCCAGGGCTGAGGTGTTGCCTAAGCACTGTGCTTAGAAAGAACAAATGTATTGGCTTATTTAATATATATTATATGACGAGTCCAGGGGTTTGCTAAATGAAAAAATAACCTGGGCATGATAGTGAACTTATATTGCAGGTTCCCATGCCACATAGTAGCACCATTAGCATTGTTGTGACCAGTGAGTAGTCATACCTGAGGAGGTAGGAAAAGAAAACATTCACTGGGGCACAAACAAAAGGCTGGATTTTCCTTTGTCTAAGAAGTGACTTCGCGCAGTGCCATCGGACTGACAGCTTTGGCTAACTGGTTTTGGCGGCGCAGTAGTACCTAAGTGTTGTGTGATAAAATCCTCAACTCTTTTCTGTTTTAAAGAACTAATATCTGATATAGTTTACATGTTAGGTAATGCTAAAAGTAATGATCAGTTAGAGAAAAGTTGTAATGGTCACTGTAATTTTCAGTGGTAGCTGGAGGTCCCTATCATGCACGGTAGAGACTTAACATGGTAAAGTGCAAGGACCAGGGTCCTTGTGTTTGCAGAAGGGCTGTGTGAGTATGTAAATACTTGCCTAGTCCCTTCAGGATTTTCTTCTCCAGCTTTTGCTCCTTGTTGCCGCTGGGCTCCTTTGCTTTGGAAGCATCCCCAGGAGCCAGCTTCTCTTTCTCACCCTCCTCATTTCCATCTTCATACTCTGCATCCTCCAAGCTGCCTGGCTCTCCCTTCTCAGGCTTGTCGGTTCCTGTAGCAGTGCTTTCCTTCTCCATCAGGCTCGTGGCAGACCCATAGGTTTTAATGATGTCCTCCAGCTGCCGGCTCAGCTCCTCTGAGATGTCACACACGGCAGCTTCAGGCCAGGTGCTTGGCTGCTCCGTGGGGGCTGGAGCAGGGGGCAGCAGGCCAGGGGCAGGCTTGTCCCCACTCTGCCCCTGGATGTCCTGCCCAGGTGAGGTGGAAGACTGGTCGTTCTCCATGCTTGGTGCAGTACCTGACAGAAAAACAAATGGAAGGTTAATTTAAAGGCATACAGAATTAGCCATCTAGATGTTCCCAAAGCCTGGCCAGCTTGTGAGTGATTTTGTGTGAAATTTGGGATGGCAGCTTATCCATTGGCTCTGGCTTGATAAATATGTCACACTTAGATAAATAACTAAGGTGATATGCCTGCAAGGAGAAAAGCAAATTACATACTTTCCAAGAGAAAAGCCTACCCAAATCTAACACTTAGAAATGAAAACCTCCTATTCCCACTGCCAGCAATGACACATGAAATGACACCCCAGTCACTTATACCATTTTCCTTCCTGAATACACTATTTGCCACATGTTTACTTTTCTTGATCTGTTTATCTGCAATGCTGGTTACCGATATGGGCAGCTTCACTTCAGAGCTGCATTAGTTCCATTTCCTGTTTCTCTCCTGTTGGCACATCTTAAGTCAATAATCATGAAAAATATTTTAAAAGAAATTGGTGCACTGAAAATTGCGCTGTGCCCTTGGAAAGCCCAGCGTGGTGCTTGATCTACAAGACACGTGTTTTGGTACCATCACAATAACAGCAAAGAATAAGATAAACAGCTCTAAGCCACCCTTCTCTTGTACTTGCTGCATGCTGCTGACAACTTCTTTGACAAAGTACAAAATACAGAATAAATCACAGTGAAATAAAACCAACCACACATAAAATAGTTTGATAGTCTGTGGTGTTTTGCGGGGCGAATTTCAGCTAATTTATTCCCAGTTTGCAAAGGGAAGCTTTTGTTTTCTTATGTTTTTGA
This sequence comes from Acanthornis magna, assembly GCA_036785705.1. Classification (NCBI taxonomy): domain Eukaryota; kingdom Metazoa; phylum Chordata; class Aves; order Passeriformes; family Acanthizidae; genus Acanthornis; species Acanthornis magna. Next base: position 14,614,723 of record JAWUZG010000040.1, on the reverse strand, counting down.
GCAGCTGCACTCAGCCAGGCAGATACAGAGCCCTCAATGTACCTGTTTCTTCTCTGGCTTACCTAGGACCTGGTAATGAGGGTGTCACCAAGAGCATCCTAGGCACCAGGAAAACTCAGTGTAGAGTAGGCCGCTTCCCTCTCAGAGGGAGAGGCTGCTGGCACCTCTGTGTTGCCCTCATGAAATAGTGCAGGGCTGCAGGGTGCACAGCTGGGCCTTGCTCTGTAACTAGCCCCCACTTCTGCATGACTGCAGACTCTGTACTCTTTCTAGCCATGAGTCCTTTCTCTCTCTTTTCCAGACTGATTTTTGTCCCTCTCTCTAATGATGTGATTTATAATGGCGCCAGTGGGGAAGGAAGAGGGGAAGAAGCTTGCTTGGTTAGTTCTTTCCAGCATCTGAAGTGGTTAGTTTCTTATTTTCTAAAAGACAATTTGTTTTGAAAACACAGAGCTACCTTGGAAACATTTTATTCCCTGTTCATATATTTTCCCTGTAACATATATTTTCCCCTGTAAAATATATGTTCCCCTGTAACATATATTTTCTATAGAGTCTAAATTTCTACAGCTTTCAAAATTGTAAAGTAACATGGTCAAAGGCATTATAAGATAAGCGCTGTCATTGACTGTAATAAATGACTCAGTGTTATTAAACTCTCCCCAGTCAAAGTGATGTTTGGAAGGGCAGTGATGGCCATCACTAAGGCAACATTTTTCAAGATTTGATTTTCTGGCTATATGACCAGGCTTGCAGATAAGATAGTCAAATGAGTTATCATCTCTCAAGCAAATAATTGAAAGCTTTGAATGGGGCTCAGGAAGTACTTGAAAACTGTTAGCTGTAAATCCATGCCCCTGCAGTCCTCCTGTAGACACAACTTGCCAGCAGAAATGGCTCAGGAATGCATCTGGACCTGGTCTCACAGATCTGTCAGACAAGCACATCCCATTTTTTCCTTATTCTTTGTGGCATAGTCATTACATCACTGCAAAATGATTGCAAAATTATATTTATCTGATTTTATGTCATATCAAGTTTAATTTATGTTGAAAAATTAGACCCTATATGTGCAATTTAGGTAAATAATTTCAGATAGCACGAATGTTAGCCTCCTGTTTGTAATCATTTTAAACCAGTTAATTGACTGCCAACTAATTCAAGGTCAATACGAGTATTGTAAAGGCTAAGCTAGACACTTCACAAAATATGTGTTTTTCTCTGACATGTTCAGGCTAGTGTTTACTATTGCAATCATTAATTCGAGCTAATTGGCAGTTGGCAATCAATCAGCTAGTAAACCCAGGACTACTAGCTCTTGTTTAGGCAGAATAAAACTCTCATAAAGTATATCCCTCATTTAAAATAGCTATTTTTGTAATATGTTCATCACAGAGGGAGAACAGGATTGCAAAATTCTCCATTTCCAAATATTAATTTATTTTCTGACTATCTCCCCCTCTTTGTAAGAAGGCTCAAGTTGATGTTCTTGATGCACCCTGACTCTCTCCCTTGGCTGCCTCCCAACTCCCAACTTCATCGCTCACGTGGTAGCACTGTCTGGCTAAAGGGTTCCTCTTATGTGAAACACAAAGCGTGTCTGCAAACACAGTAGCCTTTAAATCAACAGTGGTGATTGATCTGTGCATGGCATGTCTCAGTAACAAGGGAAAAACACGGGTGAATGAAAGAAAAACTGGATGTTTAGAATCAAGGACGCAAGATGTTTACAAGCTGGCCTTGCAGGAAATCTTCCTTAACATACATTCCTGGCTGGAAAGGGATTAGTTCTAATAAGTCTCTGAAACCCTGGCAATTCACATGTGCTGAGTTTCCATCCACCAACCCAGAACGATGAGCAGGAAGGACCCCCAGCAATGAACTTCTAACCCACCTGCTGGGTCATACTGGGGGTTGTATTTGCACACACAAATAAATATACTAATGTTTTACTTTATTCTTCTTCAGGTTAAACTGTTAACCTTTCCAGCACAAATACAATGCCTGTGAAGATGTTTTGCACAACAGCTTCCACAGCGCCACAGTTTATGTTGAGGGAGACAGGGCATCTAAGAGTTGCCTGCTTACAGCCTTTGATGCTGGGAGTGTTTGCTGCAGTTGGCCCCAGCTCTCCTGGTGCTCCAGTCTGCTTAACCTTGATGTACACAAGGAATTCTTCCTTATCAGGCCATAAAAGACTTTCAGCATAATGTAAACACTTAGAGTGTTTACATTATATGCTATCTTAACCACAGGAATGCCTAAAAATTAGCTAGCTGAGTCCAGAAGAGGAATTCCTTGGTTTTTCAGACTTGCCCAATTTTAGACTATCCACCTTTTGAGTTCTGCAACTTCTACCCCCACTACTGTTGCCTCCAGGCAACTGAATTTCCAACATAGCCTTATCCTGTTTTATAGCAAGGGGGAGGACTGACCAGTTGTCTGACTGTGTCTGAGCATTGCATCTTATTTACTCTTTTCCTCCTGCATTCCCAAGTCCTGGACCTGTTCCATAGCTGTGAGATCAGCACCTTTCTTGGCCCTGGTGTTTTGGATGGAAACTTGACACTTGTGGTTGCTGCCTACAAATAGTCACTGTGGTCCTCCTCTCCTTCAGTGGGAAACACCCCCAAGATCCAGAGGGTGCTGCTGCCTCCCCACTGTGAGAAAGACTCTTCTCCATTCTCCTCCTTCCTCTGTTAAGAACTTGGGATAACCCAGGAAAGAAACTGAACATAGCTGAGCACACAGCATAGCCACAGCTGCACCCAGGGGCAACAGAAAAAGGTGTGCTCGTCATATCAGTCTGGTTACATGCTGAGTTTGTTTGTCTGTAAATATATCCCTTAGTATTTCACATTTATGGCACAATTTGCCTTCACCATGCTTTGAAAACAGCCATCATTTCCAAATTAAAAGGTCAGTAGGCAAGGGCCAATGACTGATTTAGCAGAGCTGCAATAGCCATCCCACTGCTGCTGGGAAAACTGTTCCTTTGCTGGGGTGTGCCAGCCCAACTCTTCCACTGCTGGAGCCAACACTGCTGCCCAGGCACCCTTCTGGCATGGGTAAAGAACAAATTAAACATCTTATTCTTAGCTTCTTTTGCAGCCTACCCTGAAGACTGTCACTGAGTTTTGTTTATCTTTTAAAAATGGTGCACTTCCCCTTCCTTCTCATGGGATTTGCTTCCTGATTTCCTTCTTGCAGCTTGAACTTCTAGAGGGTTTACAGACTGGTCTATATTTAGCTTTTGCATCCCCATGTATTCAGCAGAAGGACACATGGCACCTGCTCTGCAGCCAGGAACTATTTTAAGCTCTTCTAAAATGGGGAATGGTATTTAGCACTTTACACTCAAAGTTCACATACACACACATTTCTCTAAAACAAAGCTTTACATATATTTACACCAGCCAGCATATGCTGATAAAATATGAATTTTTATTTTTACATAACACTAAATTGGTCTGCAGTGACAGCTCAAAGTAGCAAACATTAAATTCTGGAATGGCCCCTGCTACTGTAGCTCCAATCACCCTTCAGAAAAATACAAGTACCTTCCTACACTCTAGGCACTGCCCTATGCGTTACTTAAGAAAGCAGTGATAAAACCACCTGTATCAACCACACACTGCATTTGAATAACTTTATGATTTGTGTGCGATTGTCTAGTACAAAGCTGAACAAAAGCTTGGAAATTTCATGGCAGGTTTCCATACAGGCTCAGAAACAGGGTTGGAGGCTTTCTGAAGCCTCCTGCCTCGCCTCTCATGCGATACCTGAGTCTCGATCATTTACTGTTGTAGCAGACCACCCATGGCCCCCAGTCTCATTTCAGCTCAAGCTCTACAAAAGCAATCTTAAAGTTCTCTGATCACTCTTAGGAGAAGCATTTCTTATTTTCACCAACAACTTTTGATACCTCCCTGTTTTCCTCAGCTGTCGCACAGTACCCAGACTTTTCCTAGATCTATTCCTAGAAAATGCAGATTGACAGTCCCAAAGGGAACTACTTATGTAAAAGCCCTTTTGCCATGCCACCAAGCAGTGACAGCAAGTTCATCAGACTTACCGGAGCAAAGAGGAGAGCTGAGCAGAGAAAAAAAGTTGGGCAGAGAGCTCAGACAAGGGCACGGCAGCAACAGGACACTGGTTCCGTAATCCTGCCGCTGAGAGAAGAGGGATGGGAAGACCAAGTGAGGAGGGAAGGACAGAATGACACAGGAGGAGCAAACAGTGCAGGGACTGAGTGCGCACTGTGCAGGGGACTGTCTCTGATAGGCGCAGGGGGAAGCTGCCTGCGGGCAGGGTAAGGCAGCTATGTTGGTTATTCCCTGCTCTGACAGAGACAGCAGAGAGATGACAGACTTGGGCCCTCAGAAAGAGAAAATAAAGGAAGGACACTTACACAGCTGCTACCCTTCAATTTAAATCTTAATCCTTCAATGACTCAACGTGTTGTGCCGTGTGAAATTTGTCTATATTGACTATGGATTGACTGAACTTGGTCAAATTTTTCTGTGTCTACCACAAAGACTGGGATGGATTTCCATAATGCGAACTCCCAGCTGTGACTGCTCTTTGCAGCCTGGGATTTGGGCAGGATTTGTTAAAAAGAGACTGATTCTTAATCATAGACTCACTGGCTAGAAGAGACCACAGGATGTCTTTAGTTCAAGCACTTACTCAAAGGAAGCTCAGCTGTGATCTCAGACCAGGTCTCTCAGGGCTTTAAATTAGTCTTTAAAACTTCTCTGGATGGAGACTGCATGACCTCCCTGGGAAGCCTGTTAACCTGCCTGACTGTCAGAGCACTGAAAAGGTTTCTCTTTACACCTAGCCTTAACTTCCCTTGTTCCAGCTTGTGCCCATTGCCTCTTGTCATCCCACTTTACACTCCTACAAAGAGCCTGTCTCTATAATCTTGTTAATCTCCTCCAAACCTGTCCCTCTTCCAGGCTGAACACCTACCCTCTCCTCACAGGACAAGTGCTCCAGTGCCAGCCACCATGGTGCTCCTCCATTGGATTGACCAGCTTCTCCATCAAGACAGCAACGCTAAAGGAAGTGACTGGCGTAGCTGCCCTCCTGATCCCAGCAACTCCCATACAAATATTGTTGCCAAGATATCCTGCCTGACCTGCTTTCTGGGCTCAGGTTGGCCCAAAGTTGTTCATACAAACAAGCAGAGCACTCCCCAGGGAGCTCATCTGCACGCTGCTCATGCAGCAACCAGCATTTCCCACTTCTGTGACCCACAAGCCACTCAAGCACCATCTTGAGATGCCATATCACCTAAGCACCATCTGCTACCCACTCCCTAGAAGGAGATGTAGGTCAGTTTAAGGCATGGATATGCAAACAATGGAGAACCAATAGCCTGGTACTGGAAGTGGCAGCTAGGGCTATGAGAAGAGAAATGGGACTTGGAGTCCAGAGAAAAACAGTAAGGCTCAGAACAACAATAGGGGGCAAAACAAATGTATACTACAATGATTTGGAGTAAGCCTTCAAACCAAACCATGGCAACAGAGTAAACCAGAAATGCTTTGTACCTCATTTACAAGGGATGTCAGAGAAAGCAGTAGTGGGCAGCTCAGTATCAAGAAGTACCAGCTCAGAAATAGTACATATGTTAACAGCATCTCAGACTTTTATTGGAGAGAATTAAAGGTCTTGTTGTATTTGTGGAGACAGTGGGGAGAAAAGCTCACACTTGGGATGGTTTCTCATTAGTCTTATTTCTTCTGCTTGGAAAAGGCAGGTCCTATAATCTCATGATACATGGCTTAAGGGAAAATCAGTTCTTCCAACTTTTTTCAGACACTAGTGGTGGCTCGGTAGTGTTCCTAAGGAAGTCACAGATTTAAGGATAACAAAAAGGATGGAGCTTGCAAAGTCAGGGGCTTCTGCAGCAAATCTTTTGGAGAGGGCTGGAAACTGGCTGGATGTGTTTTGAGAGAAGATAAAACTCTCGTGATGTTTGTGACAGGGCAGTGTGAGAGATCAGAATACCAGTGAAGATAATAGTGTTTGTATGGGCTCTTTGTGCTCCTCCTGATTTGACTGAAGAATTCTCCTGTTCCAGTCCCCTGTTCATTTTCCTTTTGAAATAAAATCAGCTCTGAGATCAAAATGCACAACTGAGCTACCAAGGAGCTAAGTAACAGCTGAGCTTCAGAAAGTTACTCTGGCATATCCTCACTACTTGGCAAACACAAGGCAAGACATGTTCAGCTTTGCTCTCTTTCACTGGGGTTAAAACGTGTCAGCTCGTTTTTGCAACAGCCTGACTCCAAGCACACAAACCCTTATCACAGCTCAAATGACATGCTGGGATTCACTGGGCACTGGGAGCTTGGTCATGCCCCTGAGACATCAGAGTGTACTGATAACAGGAAATTAGTTGCAGTCATCATTATTAAAATCAGCTACAAGTAGTACAAAGCTACATATTCTGAGTTGTTCCTAAGTATGCAAGTAAATTAAAGCCTCTGGTACAGTCAGGAAATAGAAAGGCACAGATAAAATCAGTATTCCTAAGTTTGTGGGGAGTATGTGGGTGTAGCTTCAGAAGATTAAAAGGGATCTGCTGGATTTTGGGCTGTGAATTGAAATCACCATCTTAGGAATGCAAACAAACTGAGACAGAGAAATTTAGAGGAGTGTGTTTAAACTGTCATGCAGGCAATTTACATGCCGAGGACAACCAACCGACTGGTACCTGCACTCTGCATGCTGGGATGGTTACATCTGGCCAGCTCAGGAGACAGTGGACTGAGAAGGTGCTCTGTGAAGCCTGCACAGTATCTGAGGTTTCAGCTTTTGCAATGCTTTAGGCATTTCATGTCCCTGTTTTGGGGAAGAGAAAGAAATTGTTCTCTAATACATGAGAAAAAGGAGAAATGTACGTTCCTCACATTAACACTAGATAATTCCTTGAGAATCTGCAGTAACAAAGCTGAGTTTATTTTACAGCTGTGGTTCAGCTACGAGCATATAAATAACCCTATGCTCTCTTTGTTGCAAAGTGGCATTTCCATGGAGGTCATAGGGAATGTCATAAAGAAACTGTCTGTTTCCGGATTAAACATCACCATCATCAGCACAAATCTATTGAAGGATAGACTTCCCAGGGAAGGAAAAGATTTCTACCTATATTTATCATTTGCTCTATATATTATGAAATGTGTTCTTACCAAATGGAAGGACAAGTTGATCATTAAATCAATGCTATTGAAGCTTTTGGATTTTCCTCCTATCTTTCTCTGACATACCTTTTCCCTTCTTTGCCTAGGCCATTTTCCACAGCTGCAACATTCAGCTCTCACCTGCTGATGCTCCCTGCTCTCCTCGCCCTCTCCAGTGCTAATGTTGCTTTTGGGAGTTTTGTGTGCTCTTTCCTATAGGATGATTTAGGTGAAAGACTGATGGTTCATGTTTAGAGTCTCTCTCTCAAATGCTCAAGGGCTTTAAAAAATACAGACTCTGAAGGCAATACAGTGTTGGTTAAAACCACTTGAAAAAGTTTTGAGGGTTTCTTTTTCACCACAAGCAAAGGCAAGCCTTAGTTCTTCCACCTAAAAGAAAGCTTAGTTTCTGCAAAAGCCCTGAATATCCCCTGGAAGCCATACAGACTGACTTTCCTGTAGGCCAGTCTTTTGACAGAAGGCAAAGAGGCTGCAGAGGTTCTCCCTTCTGCAAGGAAGGGCTGCCTGCACCCCTCTGCATCTTATAACTGCTTTGCTCCACGAGACCATTCTTGCCAGCAGCAGAAGAGAATTTGGAGACTAGCATTCCCAGTCCTGTCATACGCAGGGATGCAGACTTCAGTGGACTGCCACGGTCTGCTACTTCAGTGCCAGATCTGTATCAGTGAGAGTATCATTTTTTTATTCTTGTGCAGGAACTTCTCCATGAATCTGCATGAGTTTTTCACACCTTTCTTCCTGAACAGTTTTTGGTTTATTTTTTGACAGATATAGGTTTTTCAAATTATATTGCGCTTGAGCAGAACCATTTCCTGCACTACCACTATTTCAATTATATTAGAAACATCATTGGAAGGCCAAAACACATCCTGGGCTGCATCAAAAGCAGCATAGTCAGCAGCTCAAGGGAGGTGACTCTCCTCCTCTACTCTGCCCTCGTGAGACCTCACCTGTCCAGCTCTGGGGTTCTCAGCACAGAAAACATGCAGACCTGTTGGAGCGAGTCCACAGCAGGGCCACAAAAATGTGGGATCACCTCTCGTATGAAAAAATACTGAGAGAGTTGGGGTGGTTCAGCCTGGAAACATTTTAGCTGCCTTCAACTACTTAAAGGAAGCTTATAAAAATGAGGGAGAGCAACTTTTTACAGGGAGAGATAGCTATTGGACAAGGGGCAATTGCTTCAAACTGAGAGACAGTAAATTTAGATAAGAAATGAGGAAGAAATTCTTTACTGTGAGGTTGGTGAGGCATTGAAACAGGTTGCCCAGAGAAGCTGTAAACGCCCCATTCCTGGAAGTGTTCAAGGTCAGGCTGGATGGGGTTTTCAGCAACCTAATTGAGTGGAAGGTGTCCCTGCCTGTGGCAGGGAGGTTGGAACTAGATGGTCCCTTACAACCCAAACGATTCTATGATTCTATGATTCTACAAAATAAAGTTGATCCGTTCTGTTTAAATATAATCATAATATACTTATGTCATTACATAATAATATACTTATAACATGATAATATACAGTAACAAGCAGGCATATAAAATAGATACTGAAAGTCGAGTGTTGGTGAAGAATTTAGAAATGCCTATAAACATAAAATATATAATTTTAATTTATAAAGAGCCCTCATAACGAGCCTTGAGACACAGAAGCATAGTGACATGTGAGCAGTGGTCTAGAAGTCTGAAGCTTGCTGAATCTGGCAGCATATTTCTGCCATTGGCACCTACAATTAAAGATGCATTGTGAGAGTCCTATGATATTCCAATGAAAAGTTTGTCAAGACCAATCTCCACTGGGTTTAATTTACTTCTATAGAAATGTCATAAACACCTGGACCAATAGGACATTTTCCATGGTGGTCTCTTGTGAATCATTTCTCTCCTGCTTAGTCCTGTGTTAATGAAAAAAAAAAAAAAAAAAAAAAAAAAGAGGGGTGGGGGAGTAATATATTTGCATTCCACACTGTATCAATTTTCTACAGATTTCCTTGCTCCACATCAGTCTCAAAAGGGTTGGAAGGTTGTGATTTGCCTTCTAATAAGATTTTATGGCCTGAAGGGTTTGTTTGCCACACTTTTTTCTTCCACAGCTCAAAGATCCTGGCTACCAATGGCACTTAATAACGCAGGCAAATTAGCTGACACAGAAAACCCCAACAGGCAACAGACTTAACTATTTTAAGCAAATAATTTAATTCTTAATCTACATCACTAAGAATATAATTTCTGCATTTTAGCAAGGAAACCACTGTAAAAATCTGGAGGGAATCCCCATGGTCTGCTACTGAACAGTTTTTGATTTATTCTTGGAAAGATTCAAGTCTTTTGAAACTTTAGGAGCTAGCAAAATCAATTATCAGGGTTTCAATTTTCTCCGGGCAATTTCCATCGCTTCAGCTTGCCCAAGAGACAGACTCTACATAAATACATTATGCTATGTGCTACTTGGAGAATTTGGCGGAGCTGAGAATAGCTCCAGTTGAAAAATCACACAAAAGGTAAAGAAAACCCTCAGGTGAGGCATGCAGTCACACCTGAATGCATATCAGCAGTTTGAAAATAACTCTTCTCCAATATATAAAGGTAATTTATTGAGAAGGGAAAGATCAGTATTAGCTGTTTCCAGTTATTCTGGTACTGCAGTGAAGTTACTGCTGATTTACACCATTGTAAATGAACACAAATCTAGCATGAAACCTCAAAAAAGTACTGAATCCTGAAACAATCTCTTTTTGTAATGTAATTTCATTTTAAAATTATACTCCTCGAGCTTGAAATGATCTTCTATCAACACACTGTGAGAACAGAGTTGGGCCAAGTCAACCATCAACCCCAGATATTTTCTGAACCTGCCAGGGGAAATCTCTGGGCCCAATTCAGACGTGATCATGCTGTAAATCACATATCAAATGCACTTGGGAAGTCTTTTAAATGCCAGTGGTATGTTGGTCAAGGGTGAGTTGTAGGGAAGAAATTATCTATTCCGGTATGATAATGTAAACTGACTTGCTTTGTAAAAGGTAGTTTCTTTGTCTTCTCCTCCCTTTTCTAAATCCTTTCATTTGCTAGTAATGTTCACTTGCATCAGTTTCATTATCAATATGTATGATTTATTTTAGATTGCTGCTAGAACTGGTTTATAAAAATTAGAAATGGAAAAGACTCATTAAAGGCTCAGTCCTGCAGCTGCTTCGTGTGTGGAGCTGTATTGATTTCCCAAGCAGCACCTGCTTGTGAGCAGCACAGAGAATAAAGCAAATTAGAAATTGAAGGCTTGAATCTCTCAGCTGTATGGGCTATACGTGGGCAGGAAACCATCTCATAACTGGAGCCAAGCACCTTTCTCTGGAAAGGAGAAGGTCCAAATTCTGCTAATAATCATAAGGAAGCTGAGGGGGGCAGGGGCCTGAAAAACACTGAGGTTATGACTAACCTGTCAAGGACTACTGGAGGAAAGATTAGGAGCTGACACAATGAAAATGACACAGATTGAGATAACACTTAAATGATGCTTGGAAATTAGGGGAACATTTGTGGTGAAAGATAAAGATCTGTAGAGAGAAGTGGGAAAATAAGAGACAGTGATGGTGAAATGAGCCCTAACAAGGATCTTATTTTATAGGATAATGACAGGGTGGATGATGAACCGTTAGTTGAGAAGGAATGATCCCGTGATCAGCAGACTGGCAGCACTACTGTGTGATGTCTAAAACTGCTGCTGATGTAAACACCAATGACCTATTTTAAGGCATGCATGGAAAGAGAATCACGACATGGAAAGCGCAAAAGGATGCAAGAGCTATATTGGCATTGGCAGATCAGAACTGTGAAATGGTGTCAATTGGATTTTTTACAAGGGTTTTATAGCTGTCTATGTAGAAACACCTTATTAAACATAACAACATTTGTGGGACCAAATGAATAAAGAAGAAAATAAAACCCAGGAGATGAAAGGATGAATAAAGAAAAGATCAGGTGAGAGTGAACTTCATATTTTACTAAGCAAAAAGACAAATAAAGACAAGAGGTGGCACCAATGCCACCAACTTGTTAGAATATAGTAAATCTTCATTTTGTGTACATAAAAAGCCTATGCAAGTAATATTTATTAAGAAAGGCAATTTGGTCTCTAATTTAGATCCTGAAACTGAATAGGAGTATACAGACAGATACATGCATAATATTTAGCCTTAGGTATCTTCAGATGTGTCTCCAAAACTCTATTACAATGAATTTAAAGACTGTTTTTCCTCTAACAGCATTCTAAAAGAGAGGATGGGTCAGATCTCAGTGCTTCTCAATAGCCTCAGAGCAGTTATGTAATTTGAGACTCTCAAACTATTTGAAGTATGGGGAATTACTGAACTAAGGGAAGAAAATTAACTATTTAGCCCCCCACATGGAATCAAAGAGAACAATTCTAGTTCACTCAGAAACTCATCAGTCAATCTCTAATATTGTCTGCATTTCTATAGCATTGCAAGATACCTCGCTAGTTACTGTTTACTTCTTTACTGTTTACTTTCCAGTCGTGTAGTAGCTTGCACACAAGATTGTAATATAACCTATTAAGTAACTTCAACATGAAGCAGCAGTGAACTGCAAAAAGCACATTGTACTCATTATTTGAGAGGGTAAATTGAGACATAAAGTGTTACATGTTAATGCACAATAAATAACGACTTGCCCAAGGTCGTGCAGATGGGAACAAGATGTGCTCAGATTCTTTTCTACTTTTCTAATTGTGGCATGCTTGCTTTATACATGAGGACCAGAGCTGCATGCTTACAGTGAAAGGGAGGTCCACCTCACAAAAATGTTCTGTGTCTTTGGGTGCTTTTTGTGCCTTCACTTTCTGCAAAGTGTTTACATGGGTTGTCAAATTCATGCGACCTGTCCAGTCAGCTTGAGTAAAGATGGTCTATAACCCACACTGTTTTTAACAAAGGAGGGCTAAGTTAGGTGAATATAGGATTGGAGTGCCTAAATGTTAACAGTATAATCTATTCCTATACAAAGGGACTGGAGTCCACCTGACCATGGAAATCTGCAATTCTGATTTTCATTAAATTCAGAAAACATCTATGAGATCTCTGAGAAATTTCAGAGGTTGTGACTATTTCAACCCACACAGGTGAATGTAAATAAAATCCCAGGACTGTAATATCATTATTCTAATGACTAATAAATATTACCTTTTCTCTGTTTTCCTTTTTTTCTTCCCCCTCATCATTTGGTCTCTCACCTGTCTTCCCTCTCTTGTAAGATAGCTGGTGAGTAAGTCACCCAGAGCCACCATTCTGTGTGTGCTTGTGCTTTCCTGGAGCAGCAGGCTCTTACTGTCTGGTTGCATCTCCAGGTTTTTCAGCATTGGCTTCTGTGCCATAATCTTTTCTCTCTAGGAGATGAGCTAGTGGAGCAGGCAAGAAGGATAGTCCCCATTCGTAAGACCGTGGACTCTTTCACCAACCACAAAATAAAAAAAAATAAAGCCAGTCTTTAGTCCTACCCTTTCTCACTTATTTGCCGCTCACAAAGAAGAAAAGCTATTGGAGGGCACACCAGTCAGTAAGGCCTTCAGAAACCTCCTATGTGCCAGACAACAGCAAGCAAGGAGAAAACACAGTTCATTTAAGTCTGGTTTTCTCTGTATTCTCTTTTATGTCACCAACTAATGTTCAACTAGCTGGGTCCTTGTGAGGCTCTGTCAAAGTCCTGTTTCATCACCCTGTTCCTTTCTAGACTGTCAGGTGTCAAGGATACACGCAGGTCATCAATCTTCCAGGAAACCTTCATCAACAAAGTTGAAGAAGAAAGATCTGCAGCATTTCAGCATGATCACCCATCTCAGGCAACAAACGCTGAGCAGTCATGAATCCAGTAACTCTTGGCACAAGCTGATATAAGCTGGCAACTTGCCTTTCTAAAGGAAAGTACAAAATGTCCCTGATAACAATGGACAGCTTTACTGGCTGAGTGAATTGGTTTGGATGTTAAATATTACATACACCTATGTCTTCTGTGTCTTAGCAGAACAACCAGAAAAACAAAACTGTCTATACCACTAAGATGTGACATACATGAAAGTCATACATGAATGTACTTAAGCTTCCTTAAAATGTGCAATTTCCCCAAAATGAAAGAAGCTGACCAAGGCCACTGAACAAGCACTTTGGAGCTACTCATTTTTGTGGAGGAGGGAAAGAAATTAGGAAAATGTTAGTCAATCACATTTCCATCTACCTTCCTTTCTTTCTCAGTAGTTAAAGGCCACCTGCTACCAGGGTGATACAAAAACACACAAAACTAAGAAAGAAGACATTTTCAAGTTATTTCATTTTAGGCTGAGGAAAAAAAGGTAATCAGAAGGTCCCAGTAATTCTTTATCAGAATGATTTTAACAGCAAAAAAACCCCAATATGACAGAGCAAAATACGGATCAGAACATTCTCTAATACTCTACTAATTCCTGACCCAAACAGCACTTTAAGATGATACGCAAGTATGTGATACTATATTTGAATTATGTTAATAAGGCCTTTAGATAGGCTCTTAGTCATCATAGTGATTGTGAATTCTGATGTAATCCAATCTGAAATTACCACTGTTACATGAGGAGCTACAGAGAATGGATCATGTCTGCATCTGCAGTGCTGTGCTCACGCAACACTTTTAACTTGATTAAGCTGCATCTCCAGCAACACCACTCCAAACTCCTAAGAAGGACTTAAAAGGTCCAGGACTAATTTACACCACTATGGTGTACCCTGACCATGCAACATACAGTCGTCTTAAAATGAATAATGTGTTCTAGCACTTTGAGGCCCACTGATTCTGGTGGGATGACTTAGGGGGAGCTGAAGTAACTGCACTTGACTTAGAATATGCAGTGCTGTTTTGGCATAAAGTACTGCCTGCACTCCAAAAGGGATCCCAAGGCTATGGCTATACTGGATAAGCCATCAGTCAGGCCTTGATGTTTGACTTGGACTTCACTGGCTAAGCAGTAACCTAGGTCAGAATTGGACTCAAAGATTACTGATCTAGATTTTGGTTATAAAGCTTGTCTGGAAAAATCACAGGTGAAAAATGAAGTTAAGTTCTGTTTATCTTCACAATTCAAGACCACTCTCTTTTGATAGCTAACCATAAAAACCCAGAAAAACAAAACCAAAACCAACCAAAAAAACCAACCAAACAAACAACCCACAAAAAACAAAAGAGGTAGAATAGAATGTACTGTCTGAACTTTGCCTTATCTTCAATGACAGCTATGAGAATACCATTCAGGGCAAAGCTGTTATGTACAGTAAGACCTGGAGAGAGCTGAAGGAGAGGCAAGGAAGAAAAATAGTCTCCTTTCCTTCCTTAGGCCAAAATACTGAGTGTTCAGGTTTGGAATTTAGAAGTGCTCTGTTTCACTGGTTCCTGTAAAGCCAGCCTTGTCCTTTAAACACAGTCCTTAGTAAGAGAGCTTGGGCAAAATCCACACAGCACTCTAACAGAGAGCTTTGTTGCTTGCAATATTAACACGTAAAAAAAACATGTCAAAAAGACCCCTAGACTAAGAGATTTGGCCTAGAAGAACCAGTTGAGTAGAGTTGCTGTGTGTATTAATCTAATTTTTGTGAAGGCATTGTGAAATTGCCAAGATGCAGTTCTTGATTTGGTAAAGGCTGTACTCCATAAGCATCCATCACTATTCATTCTGACTACATTCATTCAGTTAAAATGCATACGATAAATCAAATTAAAAGGCTGCTCTCTTAAATACTTTAATCAATAAGAAAGGCAGGGCTTCAGCTACACCTAGCTACAAGCTCCCAGTACTGCAGCCTCTCTGCAGCACTGACAGGGAGGCTTTAACTGTCACGATAAATAACTATTACTCTGCTTCAATATAGAAACTGTGAATTGAAACTAAGCACCTCCAAGTACCAACAATTTAAACAGCTCCTTGTAAAAATCTGTGTGATTATCTGTACATTGGCATCTTTCATATAAAGTGTTTAATTAAATGTCAGGCAAGGAATCAAAATGCGACAGCTCAAATAGAGACCAAGAAGTGAGGCGATGGGATAGTGGGCTGCCCTGCAGCAGGTCCCTCTCTGCAGAGCCAGGGATGGGGCAAGATGCCTGTCAGAGGTCGCTCTTCTCCTTATAGGGCAAAGTCACACACAAGGTGACTTGCGACAGACCAGTTGTCACCCTCCCCTACCATCCCAGGGCACAGCTGCAATAATGCACCACACTGGCTGACTGTGCATCCCAAAGTAAACACGCTGCTGCCCCAAATACTTTCAGTAGTTACTGTGGTGCTTCTTGGTCACTGAAAGAATCCCACCAAAGGAAGCTGAGATAGTGTATTACAAGGGATTTAAGAAAAGAGAAGGTGGTTTTTAGAAGCAGGACTTAGCACAGGCTTCAGGCCCATGTTTTGGCTACAACGGCTTCCAGTGTGACTACTTAGGGGAATGGAACTGCTCCCTACTTGCATTCCAGGAGCAAGGACACACATCCTGTGCCTGTCCTCAAGAGCAGAGAAGCTGGTGCTCAGAACTGCAGGCTTCACTGGCTCAATCCAACAGCAGTTTTTCTCACATTCATCAAAGAAAATTCAGGTTTTTCTTGTAAATGGTCCGTGAAGAAGTTCAACACCTCATGTTTTCTCAAATTCTCCACTTTTCTGGCATACAGTGTTGTGCCCCATCAGTCATGACGAGCAAAACCAGCCTGTTCTGACCACTCCACTGATAGGCACCTATTCATAGCATGTGGTTAAAGATTTACTGGTCTTCAGACCCTTTCCCTTAAAACTTTCTCTGTGATGGTCATAACTAATTTTTTTCTGCCTGCTACTTAGAAAGACTTTATATTCATCCCCATACCTGTATTTGAACCTTGCCCTTCATCTTCTTGTTGGATCACACACTGGCCTTAGTGCAGTCTGTTGATAAGCAACCCAAAATATAACTATATAACCCTTATAATCCTATAAGCAACCTAAAATATAACTATTTAGTTTCTGTACAAAGCAGATGTGTGCAAAAGCTTGGTGTCTTTTCCCATCATTGGAAAATCCCAGGAATTAATTTCTGCCTTCAAATACATACTCTACTTCATACACAGCTGATGGAGGATATAACTGTACGAGGTTTGTAGGCAGAGATAATATCACTTACTAGACCAAATAAAGTAGCTTGAAGTAAACAGAAAAGATTTTGAGTACCAAGCCTTTAAATACTTATCCTGGCAGGGACAGAGAGTGAAATCTGAAGTACTCTTGGTTACTTGTGTTTGAATAGCAGCAGATAAGACATTTTATTCACTTTCAGAAACTTCCCCCTCCCCTCCACAGTGCAGTAGTGCTAGCAAAGCAGCCTGAAGCAGAGAACTCACAGGGCAATTTTTAGGAGGCTCTTGGTCAAAACTGCCTTCAGTATCTTATTGCAAATGAGAGTCTACTGAATAATTAGCTTTTGAGCTAAAGAAATGCTGTGTACTCACACTAATAACTTCAGCCACAGTTTTAGGAAGTTGACAATTCTGAAAGTTTCTTTTATTTTACTTTATTGCTTATAGAACCGGTAATATGTTGCCAAATGAACACTCCAATTGAGAGAGATAACAAAATGGCCCAGTGAAAGAAAAAGGTGTGAAAGGTAGTTAGCATTTCACAAAGCCCAATAAGGTGGAAAATGTTTTGCTTGTTTTTAATATAATAAATTAGTATTTTAAAATCTGTTCAGACTTGCGATCAAATTGGCCCTCTGTAATTTTTTAAGAGGGGGAAAGGCATGGCAGATGAAGAGGGACTGAACCAACTCTATTAAAAACCTGGTGCGGCAAATTTTTTTCTAAAATGAGGCAAAGAGAATAGCAGAGAAACTACCATAACAGCAGCTCATCTGTTCAGTCATTTGATGTATCTCGTTATTGTTGCAGTTACTGAGACTCAGCTTTATCTTGCGCGTGAGCACAATAGTGACACCATATTGAAATGTGTAAATATATTTTCATAAACTATGTAAAACACCTCCTCTGTACTGACAAAATGAGGCACTTAGAACACATGAAATCCCAAGAAAATGCTGCTGCCTTGGGTTCCAAATTCCTCTGATTCCTCATCTGAGTTTTATTGCACATGCAGTGTTATCTGACAAATATATCTGCCAGACTATTTAAAAAAATACTTTGTCTTATCATTTAAACCGCTCCTGTCAATGTTACCTAGTCCTTGTTCACACTGCTATCCCTATGAGTGATGATACAGAAATAGATCAGGTTAAGGTCGGTGTGTGTAGCCCAGATTCATAACATTGGCATTTCTTATTCCTGTCTGCAGTAAACCTGCAGTATTTTTGAAGAAATGAAGGCTTCAAAAAGGACAGCTGTAGGATCAGGGACAAGAGCTGCTTTTTCTGACTTCATTCACTCAGTGCTTGTGACATACAGCCCCCCCCCCCCCCCCCCCCAATTTTGCTGGGATTTCTGACACAAGGGTGTATTAGCCTCTTGGGTACCAGCTCACACACTAAGCCCCGGTGTGCCACACATCCAGGAGGCAGCAGAGGGCAGAGGGATAACTCCTATTGATGCAGAAGTCACCTATGCTGTGATGAAGCATTTCTGTGGGGCTCCACAGGCACGAGCCTTTGGCTAAACACCAGAGATTCACAGGGCTTTGTATCCAACCTAGTGTGGAAAACATCTCCCTGGGGAAAAAGTAAAAAAAAGAAGAGTGACTAAAAAATGAAACAAATGAAAGGAACTCCGCAAATCCAGATGTTGGAATTTTCCAATCCCCCTAGCAAGACAAAATAAGCAGGGGATAATCCTTGTTTATATAACTTTTTTTTTTTTTAAACTTTTTACTTTTCTCTTACCTTTTTTTTTTTTTTTTTTTTTTTTAAATAAAACCTGAGACCAACAGACAGGTTTTCACAAGGTTTGTGTGGCTCTTCTCTAAATCCACGCCGAGAAATTTCGGGAGGGCCTGCACCCGCCTGGGGCCGGGCGCTGGGCAGGGTCGCTCTCGGCGGGCAGGACGCTGCCGGCGCGGCTCTCCGGGGGCCCCTCGGGCAGGGCACTGACGAGCACTCGGCCGGCCGCCCTCGCTGAGAGCCGTGCCCCTCCTGTGCCCCCGGCACGCCTCGTTGCGGGGCCCTGGCCGCGCACAGCCGCTCGCCCCGCCGAGGACGAAGGCTCCCGGCCCGGGGCGGCTCTCGGCGCCTCGGCCCCCGCACCCTCAGCGGGGCGGCGGCGGAGAGCGCGGCCGCCACCGGGGGGCGCCCTGGCGCCGCCGCCTTCCCGCGCAGGTGGCTGAGGCGGCCGGGCCGGGCTGGGCCGGGCTGGGCCGGGCCGGGGCTCCCGCAGCGCCCACGGCAGCGACCGAGCCCCTCGGCGAGCGGGCAGCTGCCCCTCCTGCGGCCTCCCGCCCAGCGCCCACCCGTGAATTCTTTACTCCCGGGGAAGGAGGACGAGGACGGCGCTAATCGGCGCCTAATTTCCCACAGAGCGCGCCTTGCGTGGCGGGCCGGCTTAGGGTTGATCTGCCTTCCAAATAAAGCAGCGCGGCTATTTATGGCCGTGGCTTAAAGAGGAGCAGATCTCATGTACCATGTTGGAAGTTCTTGAAAAATAGCCAAAGTACAGAGGTCAAGTTTCCTGTACTGACTGCAACTTAGCGGGACGCGAGACGGCAGTGTCCTTCGTGAGGAGCTGGAGAACTGGGTCGCTGTGCATCCTTCACTAATCGCTGGGTTCCAATAATAAATTACTTCAGCCTATTTCTAAGCAGTGTGGAGGACAGAGAGAATCTACTTGAAAGCCTGTTACTGCCTTAGCCATGGAAGCCAGTGGGAGCATTGCCAAGGGGTTCGTGTCGGCAAGATGAGGGTCAGGCCCCCAATATTGCTCAGTAGATGATATGAATAAAAAAATACACAGTTGTGCTATCCGCTGGGATCTGATGCTTCATTAGAAATTAAGGGACAAGGTAGACAATATGATTGTTTGGCAAATTTCCCCGGGGTCTACTTTTAAGATATCCTAAAACCCCTTGGCAATGCCTTGCCCAAAGCCGGTGCTTTCAGTAGCTGCTGATACTCAGAGGCAGCAGCTCTCAGTTTTACACGGAGTTGTATGCAAATAGACTCTACCAGTGTGCCCATGGAACTGCCTACTCTTGGAAAAGCTTGCATGGAAGGATTTAATGTTGACAGACTTAAGTAGTGATGTCTCAACTGTGAAGAATCTGTTGTTTAACCAACTTTATGAAGCAAAAGTGCCTATCATTAAAGCGAGAGTATTCCCTTTGGTTTTAGAAGATCATTGAGGCTTTAAACATCTATGCAATTTGGTATGCACATAATTTGATAGTCTGTTTTACAAGAAGTTGATTGGAATCAGAAAAATCACCCTCCCTAACTCAAGTAGAAGAGGGCAATGAAACGTGCACAGATCAAACAGCCTTAAAATGGAAAAAGGATTTATATTGTGGCAAATTGGGCAATGGCTCTTAAAACTACAGCTGTATTCTTCTAAACACTCTTTTACATGATTGGTGAGTTGGTAAGTTATGATTTACTGTCATTTGATGTAAAATTTACTGTCACAAAGCATTAGCAATCACTGGCTGAAACCAGAAGGCTGCTTTTTTTCTTAGCATTGAGTTTTCTAGGAATGGACTGTCACTGCCTGCAGAGTACATTTTGTCATCTCAGTTTTCCCCAGAAGCATACACTTCCTTCTTTCTACCTTTGCTAATACTTTACTTAATATTTACTTTTTTCTTTTTTTTCTTTTTTTTTAACATTCATAAATGTATTAGCTGCTTTGTGTTTGTAAGGCAAAGAAGGCCAAGTATCACTTTTCTCACCATCTGGGACAATCTTAGAAACAGTAATCAGTTTAATTTCCCAGCTTGATTCAAAACACTGCTATTTACCCTCCCATTGTGTGATGATATCCTCCTGTTTATGTGATCAGGTTTAAAATTTAACTACATCCACCATGCTGTTTTTCTTCCTAATTCAGAAGACATGGATTAAAAAGTAAGCAAAAAGAAAGCATGGTGGTACTGCTCCTCTGTCAAACTTGGGAAGCATGGCTAAACAGGATTACATGTATTATTAGGGTCCTGATCCCACAGCCATCACTGAACTAGTAACTTGTGCAGGAGCTTTGCCAAAGGCTGAATGAGGGCAAAAGGCAGCAACAGTTGGCATTAAATGCCAGGTGCCTTAAAATAATGGACATTTTTCTCTGAAATATTTTAAGTAGACCTTTATGGATTTGTGTCAGTGGCTTCAGTTGGTAGCAATTTGTGGGAGAGAGAGGTCAGAGATGTCCCACTGTGGAATATTTCAAGGATATATTCCCCTTCTTCTAAGTCACTGGAAATGAAATGAAAGTGGTTCCAGTGTCATGCAGATCTGGATTGATGCAGCAATCTCCTGTGTTAACCCTGTGAGGTGAGAGGCAGAGGGTGACACCCACCACCCTCCCTTCCCACATTACAAATACTTTTTACATAGCTCTTCCAGGTTAGATAATAAATATACAAAAGAACAAAGTCTACTATATAAATGAAAGCAGATTTATAAAATTACAAGTTTAATAGATAAATATAATAAATACTTTATGCATCATAACTCTGGACAACTACATTTAAAGCAAGTATGTTGGCAAGTCACAAAAAAAGTTGCACCCTTGGCAACTTTATTTTTCAGAAAACCACACTGACAGGCATATTACAATGTAACGCATGAGGCTTTATGCTGTAAGTATGTTCAAATCCCGCTCACCTACCGAGTTCACCATGACATATATATGGGTGTAGTGTACTTTCTATTTTGGAATGTCTTTTTGCACACCAACACGGTTGTACAGATAGATGTTCTACTTACCAGGGACAGTGGGGAAGAGTTTTGAAGAAAAATACTGGTAAATGACTTCTAGAAAAACTAAAGCATTTCTTAACTTTTTATTGACATTGGCAAATTAAAATAGAATAAATTAACAATATTTTCTCAAAAAAATGTTTTGTACAAAAATACTGTCAAAATTTCCTGAAAAGCTTTCAACACAGTAGTATCTTTTCATGTACTGAATAAACTATATTAGCACAGTGTCAAAACGCTGAAGACAGAAACAAAATAAAAAAAACAAACAAAAAAAATCTGTGAAATGTTTGCCACTAGTCAACATTCCATCCACACCATATTATTGTCTGTACATATGGGGGAGGGGGAATGGGTAGCAGACTTTTTAAGTAGAAGTATTACTTTTCCTGATCTGGAAAGGTTTGGCCCACATCTGTTAAGCTTCCAGTTTAGCGTATTCAGAAAAAAAAAATTAGTCTGCACTGCAATGCATAGTTAAAAATTAAGCAAGATGGCAGCTTTTGTGCAGTAGTATCTGCCCTTCAAAGTTCATGCAACCAACTAATGCAATTTTTTTCCCTGTTCACTCAGAATTTGAATGCAGTTCAAGTCATTGGAAATCATCGTTTACAAAATCCACAAGATTAAGCAATTTGCCAAGATTAATATCTAACAGTTCGGCACTGTGGGAATTATGGGCAGGTTACTGCGAGGAAATTAAGAGAGGGAGGTCGGGATTGGGGCAACCAACATAAAAAGGCAGAGTTCGCTAGATAGTATTATTATAGGAGGGGAGGTGAGTGACAAAGCTACCAAAAAAAAAAAGAAAAAAAAAAAAAGTGGCAGCGATTAAAAAAAAAAAATTATACAAGCGCATAGTTGACTCTGCTTTCCAGATTCTCACCTTTTCAAGCCCTGAAAAGTGAGACACCGTGTCTAGGGGAATGTTTTCATTCGCACCGATAAAAGTCCTTTGTTTGTTTTAAATGAATCAGCAGCTCACCCTGCTGGGCTGCTGTTTGCAAACGAAGTCTGTCATGAAGTCAAACTCGTTCTGTCCCAACCACAGCTCGGGAAGCTCCTTGATGCGATCCAGCCCCATTTCGATGACTAAGGACATGAGGACCTCCTCGTCGATGAAGTCCGTGTCTATGACATTGGGCGGCAGCATTGCCGCGGGGACGTGGGGGACGGCGGGCGGCAAGCCGCTGCCGCCGCCGCCGCCGTGCTTGGGGTTGCAGTCCCTGAAATGCTGCTGGCTGCCGCCGTTCAGCTGGTGGCTGCCGGGGTGCAAGTCCGGCATGTAGTGGCTGTGGGGGTAGGGGTGGTGGCTGAAGTACTGGTTGTTCAGCTTCTGGAGCTGCATGCTGGCGCTCAGCTGCCCTCCCGGGCTGGCGACGGGGGGGGCCATGAACTGGGAGCCGCTGAAGCGGGCGGGGGGCGGCATGCTGCCGGCCGGGTGCCCTCCGCTCACGCTGCCCGGCCCCATGGCGTGCCTCACCCCGCTGCTCGCGTTCATACTCCCAGCTCCGTAATGTATATGGTCGCCCATCAGGGCGCTGAAGGCGTGCTGCTGCGGCGGCTGCTGCTGCTGGTGGTGGTGATGGGGGGTGGGAAACTGCCCCATGCCCATCCGATGCGCAGGGTGGTGGTGGAGCCCGCCGGATCCGTCGGGGAATCGCCCGTGGTTCATGGCCATCATGTGGTCTGCCATGGCTCACCTGGAAAGTTAGCGTGTGAATACATTAAGAAAATACACCCTCCTCGGACATCCACCCGCCCTCTCTCGGACCAGCTGCATCTGCCTGGCCCTGGCAGAAATTACTTCGCTGGTCCTGCAGTCCTCTCTCCTTCCTGGTGGAGGGGGAAAAAAAATCTCCCAAAAATCTGCCGTGGCTCCACCATGGAGTACAAAGGAAAAAACAGAAGGGAGCCCGCGGAACGAAAATCCCGGTCCGCTCCGCTAATCCGGCGGGCAGCACGCCTTTCCACTCCAAGTCGCCCATACCTATCGGAGGGGAGCGTCGCATTCGGCCACCGCCGCCGCCTCCCCGCACGCTCCGGAGGCGCCCGAGCCCCCCGGCTTCGCCCGCGAAGGCAGCAGATTCCCACGGCACTCTCGCTAACTTGCGGGGAACAAGCAAAGAATTGGCAAGTCCCACCTAGCCGCTGTCAGCAACTTTTGGAATTAAGTCCCAATTATTTCGGTAAAAATACGGTAAGGCACAGATAAGGACGTGAAGCCAGGCAGCTGAGAAACACCTTTCCTCGCGTGTTTATACAGTCACGTTTTTCCTGTTGCACACAAAAGGGACACCCGGCACCAGCCACGAGAACCGCCGCACTCACCTCCCGGCTTCTTTCTTTTTCTCCTTCAAAGGTGGCGGTGGAAGCAGTCAGCGAGAGTCACCCAGCATAGAGAGGGCTTCTCCGGCTCCCTCTCCCCGGCGCTGACGTGACCGGCGCCGCGATCGCTGCCGCAGCCCCGGAGCTGGTTCTCGCCCCTCCGCGAGGCGCATCGGCACTTGCCAACAATGAGCTGTGTTCCTTACACGGCTTTGGCCGCGGCTAATATAGGATTTCAGAAGGGAGGAGCAAAACCCTTACAGGCAACCAGAAGTAAAACCTGGAGCAAGCGGGGCGGGGGGGGAGGGAGGGGGGGGGGGAGGAAGAAAAGGGAAAAAAAAAACCCCAAACACCCGGCACCCAGCGCGCGCGCGCAGGCAGCGGGGCACACGCGTGTGCGGAGACACGCGGGAAGGGAGCAGGCGGGTCGGGAAGGCATCCGCGCACCTCGCGCTCTGCGCCCGGGCCGCGCTGCGCGCCCCGCTCAGCGCCTCCCCCGGGAACAAAGCGGGGCTCCGCGGCGGGGCGGCAGGAGCGGCACCCTGCGCACCCCGCGGCCGCTCTCCCGCCGCCCACGGCCCCGGCCGGCCCCGCGCGTAGGCATCGCCGCTGCCCCTTGCGCCCCGTCCGCTCGTGTCGCTGCGGCGCGGTGGCCGCAGACACGCGTGGGGCTGAGCGCTCCAGCAGCGCTGCCCGAGCAGGGCGAGGTCCGTCCCTCCGGCGCCGCCGCGGTGCAGGTGCCCGGATCCGCCGGCGTGAGGCCCCAGAACCCGCGTGGGCGTCCTTGGGGCCGGCGCCTCTCCCGGAGGCGAGATCCGAAATCCACCTTTTTCCACAAACACGGGCGCCGCATGCGGGAGGTTTATGTCGGGATACCGGCACGCTCCCCACTTCCCACGTTCTTCCATCTCTTGTTTTTTCCTCACTGCCACCCGGGCTGTGCAGGGCGAGTGCCCACCCACTCTTGCCCTTGGCCGGCGTGGTGGGGTTTATTACCGTTATTTATGATTGTTTTCCTTGGAATGGCAAAGAAAAACAGAACATGCGGAGTGCGGGTGGGCACACGTTTTGCACGGGCAATTGCCCAGGGCACATCCCCTATCGCTCCTCCTGCCCGGCAGAGCCCTGCCTCGCTGCACAGCCCCGCATATCCAAGTCGCCCCCCACCCCCGAGGCCGGCGCTCCTGCCTTTTGCTCCAGATCCACCAGCTACTCTCTGAAGGGCAGCCATGCTGAAGTAGCAGGGAAGAGCTGAGGGGCTGCGGGAGGCATGCCACAAGGAAGTGCTGGCTGGTGGCCCACTTTTCCACAGTGCATTTGCCTGGCTTTCTGCTTCCCATGTTTGTTTATCTTCTCTCAGCTGTCTACGGGCATGCAGAGAGGACAGTGATAGGCAGGACACTCCTCCCCGGCACATGGAATTGTGAATTTGAGGTCAAAGTGGCCATCATGTAGGCTGAGATGGGGTTTCTGCTCCTCCACGTGCTTTGCAAAGATGCACTACAATGCAGGAGGGCCTCCATAGGGAGGCAGAGGCGAGGAAAAATGGGGTGCTTCAAGATGCTGTCCATGTGTCTGCCATCTTGCCCCGGTGGGGTGGGCCAGGTTCTTACTTGGCTGCAGTGACTTATGAAACCAAGAGGAAAGCTAGCTCGGCCTTGTCTCTTCTTGGGATAGAGGCAGAGCTGTGTTCCTGGATGCCCTGAGGTGTGATGGATGAGTGTACCTGTGTGGTTGGTGCAATCCTTAGCAAAGCTATGTGGGCAGGTGGCAGTGGCTGGGCACGTATGGGATGCTAGGAAAATACCTGGCTGACATCCCAGCTGTGGGGGACAACAGGGGTGAAATCAAAGTGCTGGGAGGACAGGAAGCTTTAAAAGTGTGAGTTACTTCAAGGAAGTTACCTTGTCTTGCAGCTCCCTTTCCTGCAGCAGTTAAGTAGGGTACCCACCATGATTTCACCTTTTGGTCTACAAATGAATGGGAGTAGGTGGATGTCTGGGAATTGCCACTGAACAAGGATGTCCAGTAGAGCCAAGAGTGGCCAGAAAAGTTACAGTATCTTTCTGGAGATTTTTCCTTCTTGTTAGTGTGCAGGTTTTGCAGGACAAAACAATGAATAATAAGAAGATCCTATTCCATTTGGCAAGTAGTCAGCTGTGTATCATGACAAGTGGTTTGTTTAATGTCACATATCCATGGTGATACTGGTATGCCTTTTTGCTCTCCAGTGCTTTAAGTTTGTGATCCTTTTTAAAGCCAAGCACACATCACATCACCACCCTGCAAATGCCCTTTCCTATTTTCAGCTTTCAGGTGCTGGAAGCTGCTAGCTTGCCAAAGTGAGTTATGGACAATTGGTGTGAGACTGCCAGAACCAATTGTAGGAAAGTCACAGCCTTCATGACACCTCACTCATACAAAACATATCTTCAGGTATTTACAGCCCACGTACAAAGAATTAGGTACGATGGTGCTTTCTTCTTCGGGGTCTGCGATGGGATCCAGATAAGGCTCAGCAGAGTGGTGCCGGACGAGGCAAGTCTGTTATTGTTTATGGCCATAGCAAAGAGGGAACACAATCAGTTGCTTGCTTTCCAGGAAATGGCTGGAAGACTTGTGACAGGCATCTAAGGGAATGCGGGCAAAGCATGAGCCCATCACCACTGAGCTCTCAGGAAACCCTGAATCTCATTTGTTTGCCACTCCTGATCTAAGCCATGGTTATTTAAAGAAGTCTTTTCACTCAAATTCTTCAAAGTCTTCTGCATACAAGTTGGTTCCTCAGTCAGGCAGCAAGAAAGCAGGGCACTGCATATCAGGAGAAAGCCAGAGATGGCCAGGGGTGGGAATGAAAGCAGCAGGATTCACAGAGTTGCTTCTCAAGTGAGGAATCTGAGTAGCGTTGAAAGCAGAATGTGACTGAAGTGCCCATCTAGGACAAATCACTGAGAAATATCAAACATGGCAATGGAAAAGAAAGAAAAGGATGGATCCTTGGTTGAGTGTTAATATTTTGGATAGGAAGGTCAGACAGGCACTGAGGCTGGCTTGCAGATGTGGTCCTGTTCACTCCTTCCAGAGTGGAATGTCTGCAGAGTGTGGTGAAAGGAAGGAAAGGAAAATTGCAAAGGTGAATCCCAGATGGTGTGTTTTCAGATATTTACCAGAAATGCTTAAGCTCGCTGAATATTGGGGTATATCCTTGGAACAAGATACAAGATAATTTCCGGGGAACTTGGCTCTTCAAGTCCTTTTCTTGCAACTTTGAAAATGTAATCCCTAACTCTCTGTAACTTGTCTGTCCCAGATGATTGTGGAGGTAAGTTTCTATGTGTTCCCTCCCACGCTGACACAAAGCAGTCAGGAAAATCCAGGTCAGGACAGCTGCTAGGGTTATCTGATAGGAAATTTTATATTAGAATGATATCCTGGAAGAAATGCCCTTTCTGTAGAAATTATTATGCTCTGCTATTGAGAAGACAAGCCATGATTTTCTGGCTGCTCTCACATTTGACCTCTTCAAAGTTACCTTCAATCCCACCCTTCCCAGAGGCACCTGGCAGTTGGGGTGGAGGAGGGAGCTGTGCAGGAGGTCCCCAGCTCTTTGCTGGATGGCTGTCCCTAGTTTCACTGCCCACCCTGAGGAAAAGCAATGACAAGTTTGTTCCAGATGGGCACCCAGGAAGCAGAGAAATCTGTTTTGGTCTCTCAGCATGCCTTTTTTTTCTCCCTGGAATTCCTTTTGTGAGAAGAACAGTTGGGATTTTTTGCCATTGGGGTTTTGACTAAAAGGGAATTCTGTTTTCTGACGTGCGTTACTGAGAGACCTGTTATTCTTATGGTATTGAGGGGAAAGATTGGATACAAAATTAACCATGGGTCTGGTCATGAGATCCTCTGTGTATCCAGGTGGGAAAGAATTACCTTGGCAAGTTTGGCTGTTTGAACTGTGTTAAAGTCCAGACTATGGCAGAAAACATAGGATTAACTCAGTTTACTTAGTTCAATATCAGACACAAGCTTCCTAAAGCCATCACAGCTCCCCTCTGTTGGTCCAGACACCAGCCAGGCATTCCCTAGAGCTGAGCATCTGCCCTCCTGTTCCAACAATCTGCTCTCTCAGGGGAGGCCACTGTTTAGAGAGGTAGTGCATCTGACATACAGGTGGGCAGCCCAAGCATGGAAGAGATGACCCACTGGGCATTTCTTTCAGTGGTGGCTTATGTTACCAGGAGCTACTGGACTGATGTCAAAGTAAATCTGTGTTGCGTTCCTAAGAGCTAGCCAGTGGGAGAAAGTCAGTGGAAATGCAGAAAGAGACATAGAATGTGCTATCTCCATTAGTCAGCATGGGATTAATTTATTCTTTGACAGGTTTCATGGCATAAACCATCTCTGTGCTGGTTGAAAGTGGTTACTGTGCTGAGAATTGGGTTTACAAGTGTGCTTTATTAGCAACAGATCATCCTGAAAAGAGTTACTCAGGGCAAGGAACTTCCTTGAAGTTTTAGGGGATATGTTAGAGGATTTCATTTGCTTGTATCTCTTGTTGGTTCGCCAGCAACCAAAGATGTACACATAAAATTTCTGGTCAAAATTAAGGAACACAGGCTGTGCAAATTGTGCTACTCTCTTCCCACCCACATTTTTTCGTGTTTTGTTAGATGGATCAAGATAGTTACATGCCAGTATATTTTATTTTGATAATAATGAATGTGGCTTTGCACCCTTAATCTGCATGATTTTTTCATGTGCAATGTCTTGGGAAGCATGGCAAACTCCATTGTTTTACCCTTGTATGCATGCCCTCTCAGTGCAGTCTTTCAAACTTGTGTGATCACAACTGAGATTCTTCCTTAAGTGTAATTTCACTGCAAGGTATGTCCTTTGAAAAAGTAACTGTGCAAAAATGAGAAAAATTATTAAGAACATTATTTCCTGAAGAGGCACAAGAGGATGTAAATATAAGTAAAACCACACATAAACAAATAAGGAATCAAGCATCATTCCATTTGTACTTTGTCACAGAGAACCTCAAAACAGACCTTTTCACTACTCTTTACGTTTTGGTATCAATGGGAACCAGAAATAACAAAAGGAAACATTCAGGTGCTTTTGACAAAGCTGTGGCAGCTTCTGTAGTAAACTGAATAACACAAACTTCAAATAGAGCACAGAGGTGGAGAGCGCTCACAAGAGCTAGGCTGTATGAACAATTTTTCTTTCATTTGGAGACCAAGCCAAATACTAATACTACTGGTTTGAGTCAAGAAAGACTTGATTTTTTTTATTTTTTTTTTAGGTAGAATGAGATGCTTTATTTAATTAAGAATTATTAGAAAGCAGTGTACATACTTCTAAGTATGTATTAGACCTGGATGAGTACACCTAAAGCTTTCATTGCATACATTCTGTAATTAATTGAACTGGTAGTTGACAAGTAATTTATTTGAAGTCCACTGAATAATTGAAACTTATTATTAGAATGAACAGGAATGCCTAAAAAAAAAAAAAAAAAGATTTATGATTACAAATATAGGCCTCAATACAGATGCACTTATACACATGATTAACAGTCACAGTTTTTTGGCAGATCATTTCACGTAGTACCCTACTCTCTTGTATCTGCTTACAAACATTCTATTTTAAGTTGGTGAGGCTGTACAGGAAGTAAGATACTTCTCGGTATGAGTAAGGTTGACAAAATCTTAACTTCTCAGACCATCAACTGTTCAAATTGACACAATTTAAATCCAGCAAGTGTCTTTACTTGGGACTGGATTTTCAGATGATCACATCTTTAAAGCACAACAGTCCACTTGAGACACTGATCAGTGTGAGTGTCTGGCCTGGAATTTAATAATACCCAATTAAAAATGTAATCATATTATTCCATTGATTAAATCAAGATTGTCTCTTTGCAATTTCAATATTTCTGACTTGAAGAAAATGTTAGTAAAATTAACATAATGGTTATATAGGAGAAATAGTCTGTTGCAATGCTGAACACCAATGTAGATATGGATAAGCACATACTTTGGATATGCTTCTTGGACCAAATGGTATCATATGCAGGAGAATTTCTCTAAATCACATGAGAAATACTGACTTTATTGGGACTTTACAAGTGTTCAGTGTACAGCAAACAAGTGTGTGCAAAAATGGTATTGTAGTCTGTAGGAAAATAGTTGTTCCATATAATCACTATGGTCATTAAGGCTTCTCCAGCAACTTTGTCATTTTAAATTTTTATTTAAAGACTCCAGCAACTTTGCCATTTAAAATTTTTATTTAGAGAAATAGGGAAGTAGTTTAGTCCTTGTCTTGATGATAAAGGGTTACAAGCATTTGTGGTGTTGGTCACGTGTTATACATTGTCAGCAGACAGTTGCAGTTTCAGTTACATTTTCTCCTTTGATTTGATTATGTTCTTCTCCTAAATTAAATAATTATAATGTGTGTACTGTGTGGTAATGGCAGCACCATCCATTCCAGGCCTTTAGAAATATGCTGTGGGTTCAGGAGAATTTGTAAGCAATAAACCTTCTCATCTCGTTTGTCATTTTAGGCAACATACTTTACATATACCTTCTCCAGTGGTTTATTTTTTGCAAGTTTGAAGAATCTGGAAATTGCTCCAGTCTGACCTGTCTTTTCAGTGGATTTTCACTGCCTTTCTTTAGCTGAGAAGCCTTTTTTCTGCCAAGCTGTGTTTTGAGGCTTTATATTTCAAATTGGGTCTCATCTCAATCCAGCACTTCACGTTGCCTGTTCTCTGGAACACCGATAGGTTATCTTTGTTTTCTGTGGCAAGGGTTAATCTCGCTCAGACAGGCCATTCTCAGTGTAGAAGATGACTATCTGTGCTTCTCCCTTCCTGAATGCTTGCTGCAGAGGAGCCTTACTGCTATCCCTCTCAAGATTAGTTACACACTTACTGTGTGGATTACTTCCTGTTTTCCTTCAGCCTTTCATTTTGGTTGGCACCAGCAAATGTTGTTTCCATTTGTGTAAGTAGCTGTTTTGTGGGCCCTAGGATTTGGAAACAACAGACTTGATTCTAGTACGTTTTAAGTTTTGCTCTGAAATATCTACAGTAAGTCAGTCAAACCCCTGAAAAGTAATGAAATGTAAACAAAGAAATGTAAATGTTCAAAATAGTTTATATTTACTAAAACTACTGAAAATTCAAGTTTGGTAGCCCCTTATTTGGAAATATAAACCCTCTTTTCTTATCAGACATATCTTTATGAGTGTTGCAAATGGCACCATTTTGGTTTTTTTTTCCAAGTGATTATTTTTGGTTTCAGTTGTTTTTAGGAAGGCACAGCAAATGTATGTAATTTTTCACACTCTGCTCTTCTTATGCGTCGGCCTGATGATATCATACTCAAGCCCTAATAATACTACTACTACTCGCCTTTTACATAAATTAGCACTTCACAGCTTCAGAGCATAATACCAACATTACCTAATTACTCTAGAATTGAGCATGCACTCTTTTCCTTTTAGAGACAACCCTGATGGATTTAAATGATCAAATGTAATCAGAAAGGAAAACAAGTCCTTTAATAGCTTGTGCAGTGGTCTCATCAAAAGGCCAGGAGCCAGGGTATTTGTTCTCTCCTCTCTCCCAGTTTCAGCAACATAATCAAAATCAGACTTAAGCACCTGAATTCCTTTATCATTCTGAAAGTCTTACACAGACCTCAGTTTATCTTTTTGTAAAATGGAAAAAACGGATATATTTCTCCTATAAAATACCTAGCAGAGATCTTTTTGGGTTAACACCTAAGAATCACTACTGTGGCCACAGATTTTTGACATCAAAACATTTTGCAGTTATCCTGGTTTTCTGCATTTATTTCAGACCATGAGTGGGATTCTGACCACCTTAATGTCAATATAAATAGTCATTATCATCACTGACTTCAGGGTAGGCAGGATCCACCCTGGCATTTTTAATCTCATTCAAAAGGTAACCCTTCCAATAACCTTGTGTTCAGTCCCGCCCAAGCAACAGGACAAAATTCTCCCCTCTCTTCTCTGCCTTCCCTGTGTCCTAAATATTCCACTCCCAGTGCCTCTTACCAATTACCTCTGCAAGACTCTTTGGAGGCTCTTGCTTCCTTTCTGCTCCAGGATGAATTATCCCTGCAAACTTTCAATCCTCATAACTCTTGTCCAGGAAGATCACTGCAATTTTCCTTCCAAATAGTCCATTTCCTGCAGCTACATGCAACACCCCCCACCAAATCTCTCACAGGGTGAATGGCAGCAGTCCAGCAACATATTATCAATCACAGTGAAGTTAGGTTCTTTGCATAACCACATCCACTGCCTCTTTCTTCCCTCCAGACTGACACCTCAGTAACCAATTTCTATTCATGCAGAGAATGTTAAATCCAACAACTTCCCTCACTATAATGCCCATACACGATAAAACAAGTATCCTATAATTTGCTCTGGTGTGGAAGGTGTTCAGCAATAGCACAGATATGTGTTAGGGCTCTTGCATGCATCTGAAGTTGTCTTCAAGATCTTAAGAAAAATATTTCCTCCAAGGGTGAAGTCTGACCTACTATTCTACTTCAGTGATGTTGTCTGCTGTTCCAATCCCCTCCCCCCACCATTCCCGTGCCAGGGTAGGAAGAGGATTATTACTGCTAATGGACATGTACATATTGCTTTTACTCCTCCAAAAGTTTGAGAAATACCCACCACTCTATTTTCATTTACAGATTTTCTAAAAGTCTTCACATTTAAGGGCAAAGCTCCTGACAGTTTGCAATGTTTTGAACATTTCCTTAATTGTCTTTCATGTATAAATTCGCCAGGCTAGCTGACTGCTCAAGAGTAATACTAATAAATATTAACACTATCACTAACACTAACACTAATACTAATACTAATAATATTGTCTTGAATATTATATGGTCTTGAATATTATGTCTTGCAGAATAAAAGAAACAGCTCTGTGACTAATACTGACTTAAACTCAATCTATAGCTCTGATTAATGCTATTTTTAACTGTCACATTGCTTCTCATGTATTATGGCTAGCAATCCCTCGCTCTTTTTTTTTTTTTTTTTGTGCAGCACAAGGGAACTTGATTTCAGAAAGAACAAATAGCTACAAGGACATCTGAAATTCAGTCACATGTATTTTGCCTGAAGATAGGTATTCATAGCACAGAAAAAGCTGTTGGCACACTAAGTTCAGTATCTGCCTAACTAGCAATGCCAACACTAATGTCTTCTTGAGAACTCGTGATGCATCAGACATTCAACAGCACTATACCTGAGGAAGGATTCCCTCATGGCTGTACAACTGAGAGGACAAACCTCTAATATAAAGCAACTCACCAGCTATATCATTAGTGGTGAAGACATAAATCTGAGGGATTTTTATCTTAACCTTGCTGACTCTTGAACATTGGAAATTGAAGGCTCTTGTCATTTTTATTTTCTGTACAACTGATGAAATGGTACCTCCGTGACTTGTATAATCAGTTCTACTGATTACAGCAGTTAATGGACTGACTCTATTTACATGAGGGGAGAGATGGTGTTTCTTTTTTTTTTTTTTAATGTATGTTTAAGTCTCCTTGGTTTTGGTGGTAAACAAAGCTATTTACCACAGTAACAGTTTATGACCAGTTTTCTACACATTCGTTACAGGCTGCATTGAGAGATTATGTCCTTTTACATGTTTCCTTATTATTGAACAAGGTACATAAGCATGCCATGTGCCACATCTGGTCTGCCCTTCACTGAACAAGTTTTCCTGTACTCTTTCTATAGAAGTCATCCATCTACTCAGTTAAGGTGCTGAGATTCTAGAATGCACTGCAGTCACTAACTCAGGACATAACCAGCACTTGGCATGATTGACCCCTACAAGGTCATTTGGTTTATTTTATAGGCAGGTTTCTCTTCTGCACCCCTCTCAGGTTGGATAACTGGAATTTTCTGTCAGTGTTTTTAATATAATCATTTTACAATATTTTCTGTCATCCGTTTTTTTATTACAGCTTATTTTCTGTGTTTGACCACTGCAGCACACTGAGCAGACATGTTCATTAAGCTGTCCACATTGATGCCTCTCAATCTTTTTGTTGAAAGGTTACAATTAATTCAGAACCCATCTGTGTATATGAGTAGTTTAAATCATGCCTTCCAAGGTGTGTTACCATGCACTCATCTACACTGCATTCCCTTTGCTGATGCATTACTCAGTTACTTAGTGTTGTCAAGGCTTACTGAGGTGCCTCACCAGCCTTGTCTTGCCCACTGCTCTTACGGATCCAGCTTTTCTAGTAGGACCTCAGTAAGTACATTAAACAATGCCACTGTTTGTATTGATCCTGGAGGCACCCCACTACTTAAATGCTGTGAAGAGAACCAAGCAATTATTCCTGCTCTGCCCCTGCGTGCTATCCCCTAACTGGATTTGCATCCATGACTGGCAGGGTGTTACCCACTCTTCTCTTCCTGACAACTGGCTTTCCTTAGTAGCCTTTTGTGAACGCTCTTTATTCAAAGCCTTTGGACTGTTTAAGTAACATCCTCTGGTTCCCCATTACCACTTCACAAAATTGCTCAAAATCCAAAGAACTGACATCAAAGCCTTCTTTCTTTTCACAAACTTTTGTTTGTTGACCCAGAAGATTTTGTTGCTAGGAGTGCTGTTTTTTCGATGTTCCGTACAGGTGACTTTCAGGTCTGTATTGCTGCAGTGCTGCTGCGATGGGGAGCTACTTTATAAACTAAATCCATTTCAGCAGGCTGTTGTGTTTGGTGCAAGTAGCAATCTCTGCAAAAGCAGTTCTCTCAGCCACTCAGGAGCTGAAAAAAGAAAGACAGAGAAATTAAGTTTCCTCAGCAATGATTCATCCACATACCCACACCCCAGTCTGGGGCTCACTGAGGGTTCACTTTTAACCCTAGGATCCCGTGCTTGTGTGACTAAATTTGGTACTGACTGATCAGCGGCTACCACCTTCTCCCTCAGGAAAATTCCTCACTATTTTCTGTTTTGCCTGCAGGAGAGGCTTCTCTCAGACACCAGTTCTATCAGGCACACGAGCCTGGGCTTCCCTTACTCTCCAGGGCTCCTCTCTGCCTGCCACCCCACAGCTGCCTCACCCCGGTCTTGCTCATCCCCGGTGCCTCTTCTCAGGCTTCACACAACAGCCTTTGCAACTCCTCAACCCTCAAGTGGATCACCCTCCCCTCCCTGGCCACCACTTTGGCTGGTAGACCCGCCCAAGTGCCCCTCACCACTGTGCCTGTTTGGGCAGGTGACCATGCACATTTTGGGATTTGGAACAGGCTTGTCTTGGTGTCCCCATGAGCTGGGAGCTGTCAGCCTGGAGGAGAGTTGTGGTCCCACGGGGTTGGTCCCTTGTTGGGGCCTGGGGAATGAGCAAAGACTGTGCCCAGATATCACCTAGCTTTAGGTGAATCACCTTTATCAAACTCTTCTTCATAGGTGTGAGGAATGGAAAATTACTTTGAAAAAAGAAAGGATTTGAGATCACCTGGTGCACCTGGTGCCAGAATATAACGGCACCGAGTACAGAGACTTGTGACAATGTGTGGGAAGTGGTGCAGCACCCGAGAGCAGAGATGCTCTGAAATTGAGGCCTTTCACAGGAAGGGACACACTTTCTTCCTTAAGGGGATTTGATGTGGGTGTTTGTTTCTTTTTTTTCTTTTAATTTTTTTTCTTTAAATTCACAGGCTGGGAAGCGCCGGTAATGGGTGGGGCACAGCTCCTATTTAACCTTTGGCAATGTGGATGGAGTTTGAACAGTCACTGGCTAGGGAGTTCCATCTGCAGTGGTGCACCAAGCATCCCTGATACTGATGGGGTTAGACCAGCCTTGTTGGTCCTCAGAGACTTCAGAAAAAAACACTGGTGCAGACAAGGCCACTGTGCCCTGAGCAGCAGACACTGCAATTTTTACTTGCCTTGCTTACTACTTGCTGGCTTTTGCTAGCAAAAAATAGCGGGTTTAAATGTGACAAGATGAGCTGTGATTCTGGTCAACATATGATCATCAAGCCAGTGTGGGGCAGGAGGCAAAGATGGGAGTTTGGTAGTGTGGGGGAAGGGTTGGACCACCTATTTTGCTGGCTTATACAATGCAGAGTAACTGCATGTCAGAAGTGCAGATTCCTTCAAGTAATGTCCAGCTGGATACCTTTTTCACTATTCCATGTGGCAGAAGGAGAAGCAGCAACTCTGAGCAATTTGTGCCACAATTCAGTTCCCTCAATGAAATATCCTTTAGGGCACTATACATACTATATGGCTGGTACTGTTAATACCACCTTGATTTCCTAAAGTTTTAATTTCATGGTATTCCAGTTTGGCGAATAAAAAGCTTAAAATATTTTTACATTCACTTTCACATTAACCTCGGAGCAGACCTTCCAAATTTGACACGCTGAAAATAAGTGACACTCATTTTGGATTAATTTTAAGGCACTCTTAAAAAGTATTACCTTCCCCTCTTCTGATAAAAGAATTTTGCAGTTAGTTTCAATGATCCATTTAAAATCTCATTCTGCTTTTGAGGTTCTTTTTGTAATCTAATTTAAATTTCTACTGCTTGGGAGACCTGCTAAGAATTCTTAATTGGTATATGGAACAGTAAATATAAAAACAAATGGCAAAGAATAGTGGAAGAGAACTAAACAGTTAGAATGCAATAGAAACAAGGAGTGACTTTGTTGCCACTATTCTAGCAATGCAAAGTTTTAACAGCATGCTGAATGTCAATTCTCTTCCGTAACTTTCTACCCTCTTCTTCTACAGGATTTTTCTTTTCTGAATTATTTTTGGAACCATGGCTCTGCAAAATTCGATTTCCGTTCTTCACCCCTCTATTCCTCTACCAACTTCCTTGAAACCAAGAAATTAATTTCTTTCTCTAATAATTGCAGTGTGGAATGGAGATTATATCATAGAAATTAGAGATGCAAATGGGCAAGTTAGGTCATTCAGCAGTGCATCTGCACTGTGTATGCATGATGACTCCCTATACTGTAACATGTTCTCTAGTGTTTTGTCCAATCCAATTTTGTAAATTGGGTTGACTTCTATTTAAATTGTGAGGCTGTTCCATAATACAGAGAGATTACCAAGAGGAATGTCCTACATATGACCCAATTTAGGGATTTTATTTTCTTTTTAATCAAGCTTTTGCCATATAACTTTTTAAAACTTCTTGCTAAAACCATATGGGAAAATATACAGAAACCATCTAAGATCACTGGAATTGTGATGCAGCTTGCAATCACTTTGAAGGAAAACTTGAGGATTAATCTTGTCAATAAGTGCATTATGGGGAGTGCTTCCACAGTAGTTCTTCACACAGAAGCGCCCATTGCCCCAAATAGGAGCTACTCAAGTGCAATAGCTGCAAAATCAATCCCCCTTTATGTAACATCCCTTGAATAACAAACTAAAAGTGCAGTGTATTATTAGTTTATCTACAGCCTGAAAGTCTCTCAGTTGTTTTTGCATTTGAAGTGAAGTGCAAAATTATTATATAACTGTCTGAGCAAACATCCATTAATCTAACCCCAGAAATCTAAAGATTATTTGCCCTAGTTTATTTGGTGGAGAAGGAGACAGGAGGCACAATGTTGTTTAGGCACCTCACTGTGCTTGAGTGATTTCAGTGTGAGCTGGCCATCCACACAGCTGCTTGGTGCCTTAGACCTTTGTAGCTTTTGGCCTGAATATTTGGCTTCCCATTCCCTGTTCTAAACACAGCTTAGGAGTTCTAATTCAGTAATTTATCATATTAGGCATTAGAAAGAATAGATGAGACTTCAGTATTTCTATTGTGTGGGATTTAAAAAAAATATAATTAATTTGCCATTGTTAGGTAGCTTAATGTTATGTTTTTGTTTTGTAAGATAAACAGTAAGAGGGTACTTTTGGCACTTGGCTGTTTTGGAAATCAAGATTCTTTTTTCAGGTGCCTGAGGCTGTGTATGGTATTCCAGGCTGGAGCAGCAATGCAGTTTTGAAGTTATTTCCCCAATTGTCTCTACTTACAGAGCTCTGGTTTAGTTTGCAAAGTGTTTTTGGTATGAGCTAACTAATTTTGTACCTTTTCAGAGAAACTAAACCAGAAGCTTTGCTCTGCTCACACACCAAAACCACTTTGACAGCTGGTGATGGTCCAAGCCTGTAATGCAGCCCTTGAACAACTTGGAAATGCCTGGGGCAACACACGCTCAATTCAGGGGATTGGACTAAATTTAGTCTGAAGTTTCCCCAAACTGCTCGAATTGGAAATAAAGGGGCCTCAGTACCAATACTTTCGATTGACTTATCTGTGCTTATAATGTCAAATCCGTGGCTAATGATAAACTTAGCCTGAGATTTTAGAAATACAGTGCTAGGCCCTTTTGTCTGGCAGTTTGGACCCTTGAGTGCATTAGTGGCTCCCTACATGCCTTTTCCAATTCCACTGGAAAAATAAATCATCTTTTTCTCTGGCTTAATCACTTGGAAACTACATCATCTTGAATTAAAATTGCTTTTTCCTATTTACAAAACCAGGAATGGTTTCTAAGAGCTCTGCCCCTCCCACATCACTTTCTTCGCCTCTTTTCCAGCTGGGTCCAGCATGATTCCAGTGCTGAGATAACAAAGCACCATCCGCAGGGTGATGTGGGTGGAGGCACTTTGAAAGGGTGTAACTGCCCACCACACATTTAGATATCTTTTCACTGAATCAGGTGAAAAGGATAGTACTTAATGCCTTTAAGAAAAGGCTGCCTGTGTGACAAGTACAAATTATACTTCATGTTCCTGTAATTTGACCAGTCAACACCTGGTCTAAAACAAGTTATATACTGTTAAAAGAGAATTCCAAAGCCACATCTAACAACAGACATATCATTTTCCAGATGAAATAAACAGGCAGTTAAACCCCCATCTGCACTCACCCCTCCCTAGAAACCAGAAAAGCTAAACACTCAAAACTTAACAAACAAGATTTAAAAAAATGAAGAAAATGTAGGTAATATCAGACTGGTTTATATTTACAGGTTTTTTATTATTATTATTAATGGCTGTGAAACTAAATGTTCAGGTTTTGAATCATTGTAAAAATAGAAATATTTTAAGATAAAACCTGGAAAATAAAATTTCAGCAGATATGATCTCTATCAAAATATATTTTACCTTGGCTAGTAAATGTAAGTACTTCTTTAGTTTTGTGTATATAAATAAGAAAACTGGAATGCTTAGGTGACATTGGTTTAATAACTTCTGCTGGGAATTATTATTTAAATTCTGTTCACTGACAGAACTGAGTGTAGGTGCTCAGCAGAAACAAAACTAGAAAATAATTGTTCGAGAAAGTATTTTTGAATTGTGGCACTTGGAGTAATAACAGTTTGGTTCTCTATAATAATATATAATTGAACCAGCTTGAAGGGGAAACCAAACCAAATCAAACCAAAACTTGCTGAGAAAGAAGGATGTCTCTGTGCATCAGAAATCTGTGGATAGAAAATAATTTAAGAGAGAATGAGAGCTTAAAACCACTGCAAAGAAGGAAGGGGTCTGCAATATTCAGTGGGTATCAAGGAATAAAGGAGTTTTGGGGGTTGGTATCAAGGGAAGTGCAGCCTTGTCTGCTTCAGGCAGCTGCCCTTTGCTGCTTGGCCCAAATCAGCAAAACTTGGACAGGTTTGGAACTCACTCCTATGGACCTTCCAGTTCTGTGAGGGCAGGGATGTCTTTCAGAACAGTGAAAATTTAGTTGACTTTACCTAGAGCACTTGCTTATAAACAAGTACCTGGGACTGTGCTTTACATCCTGTTAAGTGTATATTCTGAGGATGTCTTGTGGCTGGAGCCGCTGACTGAGGAATGTCTTACGCTATGTTACTTAAGAAATGTCTGTCCCAAGAGGTGCTGGGCACAGGCCATTCCTCCTGATCTCGTTAGCACTCCGACTGTGAATAAGGGCTTGTTTACACTTGGAGCTATTTCTGAGCAGTGCCGCATGTGGATGCAGTGGCCACACATGACATTAATCAAGAAAAATTAATCAGGAACAACTCCATGTATAGACAAGCCCAAATTTAAGGTGAGGGTGGTCACAATGTGGTGTTCTCCACAAAAGTGACCTCAGAGCAGATGAGTTATTACCTGTAATTTCCATGTGGATCATAATGCTCTTGGCACGGAAAGAATTGACATTTGAGAATGATTTAATTTTTTATGATCAGGTACACACTCATGCTCAACTGTTGACAATCCCCAGTCCCATGGACACTGGAGGAGTGTGGATCATGGAAATGAGCACCTCTCGCTATTGCTGCCTGGTGTGTGCAGCATGAGGCTTTCCATGTGGTAGCAGACACTTGTGAACTGGCACTGGGCGGTGTTAGCCAAAGGGGTGAGTAAGTGAACTTATTCCTTTGTCTTAGGAAAGGGTAGTGCAGAGAACCTAAGCCTTTGTCACTGAATGGTTTGTGTTGCTCAGGCCAAGCTTGGGTTAAATTTTCTTGTTTACAGCCAAATTATTGCTAGTGGAAGGCTGTTGACAAGTTCTTCTTGTGTGGGCAGCTTTTAATGACCGAGGTGGTTCAGTGTACCGCAGGATAACCTCTTCCTGTTGCCATCACAGGAGTTTCCTGAGCTGGGGCTGGTAGGAAGCAAGATTATTCTGGAGGTGGGTTGGTGTGCTCAGGGAATATTTGCCCATACCTAAACTGGCTCCCAAACTGGCTGTTACATGATTTGTATGGAAGCCCTTTTCTGTATCGTTTTGTGAAGTGCTAATGGGCCATGCTTATCTTGCTCAAGGTGTGATCAATGTTTCTTTGTCCTTTTCTTCCCCCTACATTTTTGAGCAAGTATCTCCTATTGAAGTTGTTCTTCCTCAGTGGGAGTTAGAGCCTGTGAAACTAACCTGCTAGTTAAGGTGGTCATATGGGAGACCCAATTCATGTTTGTGTTCCAAGAAATGTACAAAGTGAAGCAGCTATAGTGGGACAGATTGAGAACGATTTTTTTCAAAACACTGAATGTCTTTGACATTTGACCAATTCGTGGAGAAAGAGGAAAATAGGTTCAAGTTCCTTCAATGAATCAGGCAGAGAAGAGACTTCAGAATGTATTTCCCAATACACCTAATCCTGACAGATGTGTGCCCTGACCCTGCTGCACCCTCCAAACTTCCCCTACCAAATGCTGAATGTGAAATTTCCAGCAGAGAATAGGCATGAGGTAGGGCTGCCAGCAGCTTCACAGCCTAGCGTGTGCCTACCTGTTGATGTCCTGCTCTGCCCTCAAATATAAGCGGGATCTGTGGGTTGCAGTACTGCTGAAATGTTAACCTGAGGCAGCTAAACTTGGAGTTAGGCACTCAATTAATTTGTAGATTTAGTTCATAAAATCTGAAGTGTTGTATAGCTTAATAATTGGTTTCTATAATAAGCACTTCGTTTTGGCAATAAAAATGTGTTTCCATGCTTGTATATATTTGGCATTTTTAATTAGTCATTTTTCTAATACTCTTGTGAGGAAGGTCTTTTCCAAACTAAATGATTCTATGATTCTGTGACATAATTTATATTATTGTGTCATGTAACTCAAATGCAATTCTAGGAATAGTATTTTTGGTATGAATAGGTATTTTTCTTGCTACATTTTGACTATGCTTAAATAAACTATATCATAAAAGAACACAGCCTTTAAAAATGTCAGATATCAAAAGTTACTGCAATTTTGTTCACTTAAATTCATGGAAGTGGCATTCAGATGACAGATACCCAAGGTTTTGCTGACCTTGTGAACATTACTGAGTAATCAGTCATTAAGTAATCATGAGGTGTTCATGAACGATGTAGTCAATGTTTTCAACACTTAATATACTTTCTATTGAAAGCAGGAATCTTCTTGCTCCATCTTTGATTCTGGGACCCAAATTTGTCCTAATTTAAAGGGAACACTGTTATTCATTTTCCTTGTTTGCTTTTTCCTGTCACATCTCTTAATGGGAGTAACAGACTTCAGTTCAACTCTTGACTTTGCATATGTCTCTTAAAGACTATAATAAAACTTGAGGTTTATGTCTTGACTGTAGAAGGGCTGAGTTCTGCCTTCAGGTGAAAAAGCATAATTCCCCTTGAAATAAATGAAACTCAAGCATATTTCTTGCACAATTCTGTGAGGAAGGTGAGCAAAGCATTATTATATTAATCTTTGCAGATAATCTGAGACAAAGAGGATTAATGAATTGTCGAGAACCATTTAAAAAATCATTACTTAGAGCTATTACTGGCACTCAGGAATTTCTGGGCTCCCAGTCCTATCTGCAATCCACTTGGCCGTAATTCTGAAACTAAGGCACCCTAGGGTGGTGGATAAATTACTCCTCCAGGAGGTTCCATGGGAGGTTTTTCACATTCTCCAGCTTAGTGTGCTGACAACCAAATTGGCACTTGTACCCACACACTGCTTTGCAGCTTATGGAAGCAAATCAGCAGTAAAGGGAAGGCTCTGGATACCATGGCTGAAGGATGAGGTGCAATGTCTGGTGTACAAGGTGGTACTGTTGACGCTCAACACAGGACACAGGGCAGGGTGAACAGAGGGGATGTGGAAAAGGGAACATCATGACGAGAGAGGATAGGGTGGCAGTGGAAGGAAAAGAAAATGTGAAGAGCGTGAGAGAAAAGCAGAATGCAATAGAAAGGGATTACAGAGCTAAATTAGAGAAAAGCATATTAATTGATGTAATTTCTTATAATTTGAAGAATGCCCACTACATATATCTATATATCTACATCATAACAATGCTACTTTGGAAGGTATTCCAGGAACTATTGATTGCTTCTGCAACACAAAGAAGTAGTTGTTAATTTGATTTTCTGAGTTTAACAAAGTTAGTGTTGTAGTTTGTGATAGATTTGAATCAGATTTTCCAAAGCACAATGAATTAAACTGGTTCCTGAAAAAATAACAGTTTGCACTTTCTCCCCCTAATATTAATATCAGATTTCAAAATGACTTATATTAAAGTTGGATCACACTTTTACATGAAAGCCCTGATTTCCTGAACATTAAATTTTCTGTTAGATGCAATGGGCATCCATTTCATGGCTAAGAATGGAATATATATGCCCACACTTTATCACTAAAACTCTGGTGTAAAATTTACCTATGGCCACCTGCTTTCTTATTCTGAGCTACTAAAAGGGACTCTCCTTAAAATTTCCTGGTTAGAAACACCCACATTCTGGTAAAATTCACTTTACTAATATACTCTGTATTATTAAAAATATTATGGAAGTTTTTAATTCACTGCTAAGATGCAGGAGATCGAGTAAGGGAGAAATGAGAGCTTGAACATACAAAACATGCCTATACGAGCTTATTCAGGATGGGCACATAATCAAATATCAGAGATACAGTTATATATTTCTTTGTTGTTTCTTTCAGTTGCAGTAGCCTTAAGTGTTATTTTCACTGTTGTGGATACCACATTTGATAGGCGTAACAAAAATGTGGTTTTCAAGCTGACCCTTTTAAGGCAGAATAGCCTGAAGGAAATGCACCCATTCTGCTTCAAAGAAGATCTGTCTGTAGGAAGGAGGAATAATATGCATGCATAAGTAATTAATAATGATCTGAAGCTTTGATATTTTGTAAGGCCCAGAAAATTACATTTTTGCAGCATGTAATATATTGTTGGGTTAAAAACACATGGCTTAATTCCATATCCTGTGACAAAATTTCTGTTGAGATAAATAGGAACCAAGCTTGAACAAGGACAGAAGTATCAAAAGCACTGGTTTGAGTGCTGTGTGTGTCCTTTTATTACACCAATGAATACAGTTGTGGTATCACTGCAATCCTTAATAGGATAATATGGATGAGAAAGATCTTCAATACAGAGTATAATGAGGTGCTCAAATAGCCTGACTTTTCACTTAAAGAATTCATTCCCCTGAAAAGCTCAATTTCTACATACCTAATAGTACAACATGAAATTCAGAGGCCAAATCTCATTGACTAGATTTTGTTTGAATATGTTTTTAAACAGCTGCTTTGACTTCATTAGATGTCTTTAATGTAGCCATTTGTAAAGTCCTTTTCTTGTATAATAGATTAACTTGCAGAGAGGAACTGGCTGATACAGCGATGCCTTCTGACAGTCCTATTTTTAGAATCAGAGGGAGGTACAGTCAAATAAAACATGCTGCAATTAATAAGCTAGATATCAAGCGTGGATCATTTTGAGGAGACTCCCTTTGTATTTTAATAGTCTTCTGGGGCTTCCTGCCCATCTTATAACCACAGAGAATCCAACAGGCAATTTTTACCTGGTGAGAAGGTACCTGTGTGCTTATTCATTCATCTGCTATAGGTATATACATGTATTTAGGTTTTAATTTTCTTTTTCAGTGACGCAAAATGAGAACCCGACAATCAGCTTCCGCCATTTGTTTGTCTCTCCTCTCTCATGTTGTTTCAGCAGGACATAAGGACACTGAACTAACAGGTAACCACCCAATGACAAGCCATGGCTATGGCAACACCACTCTGTTGTACATTACACAACAGTGACAGATCAAGGTTTGAAAACCTCGGGGAATAGGTTGTTGTGATGTATTCTGGGGGGGTTAAACTACTCAGGACCCAAAATGGTCAGTTAAATAGAAACATGGAGAAACAGTTAAATAGAAACATTCAGGAGATTTAGTAGTAAGCCCCAAAACTTGTAGTAAAAGGAAAATTGCAATTCTGAGATCAA
Source organism: Acanthornis magna (assembly GCA_036785705.1). Classification (NCBI taxonomy): domain Eukaryota; kingdom Metazoa; phylum Chordata; class Aves; order Passeriformes; family Acanthizidae; genus Acanthornis; species Acanthornis magna. Next base: position 14,570,473 of record JAWUZG010000040.1, on the reverse strand, counting down.
AGGAAATGGACTGAACATGGTTTGGCTTTTGAGGAACTATTACCACAGGGAAAAGATCTTCCTGATGGCAGTCTGATTGCAGGTTAATTTTGTGCCTGAGATATGACTGGCAGAGTTTACATGTTGCCTTAATTGAAACATTTCTACACATTTAGAAATTTGAGTAGCAAGGTGATGGTGTTCGCAATTGAAAACACTCTTGTATTTTTGTATGGATAAACTTTCTTTTATATGCAAATCGGGCACTGGTTGATTTCATATTGCCAGAATATGGTTATTGCCCCAGAACAGCTTTTCACTGAACACCTCTGCCCCTTAAAGCTATTAGGAAAGTAAACATTCAAGCCTAGGCTTCCCTGACTGAGAGCTTGGATTGGCAAGATGAGGTTAGTTAACCTAATTTAGGAATCTATCCCCTTTGATGCATTGACAGGTTGTCTGGTGAGAAAGGCTGGAGAAAGGCTGAGTCTATAGATGTAACTTCCCTGCAGGTCAGCTACACTCAGTGTCTCTGTTCTTCCATGTATTGTACAATCCCCTTACCTTTTCCCACAGATACTTAGATAAATTGGCTCCCACAGATGCTTAGGCAAATTGGCTGTGCATTCTCACTAAGCACTGGAGAAGAATGTGCAAAGCAGCTAATGGTGAAGGGGATGAGTTCCCGCAGGTCCTTCTGATGCATTTCTTGATGGCATTACCTGTGTCAGTGCCGGTGCTTCGATGCTATGGCACATTCTCTAAGTATATGAGGCATTCCTGTTATTTCCAGTTACCACATATTTTTTACCACATTCAGACAGCACCTTTCAAGGTTATTAATAAGCAACAGAAAGCCAAACAGGAATTCCCAAGGAACCAAACTTGTTATTTCTGTCTTCTTCAATCCATTGTCAGCTCACTTACTTTTTGTTTACTCCTACTGGAACCATTTGTTATCTAATTCTGTATACTTACACCCTACAAACAAGTTATCTATTCTAATGCTCTGTCTAGACAAAGACTTAGAGGTGTGATGTTAGCATGTGCAACCAACTTTAACCCATGCTAACCTGTTAGAACCTAGGCTCCCCTTGATTCTTTAAGACAGTCTATTCAGTGTGTTTCAAAGGCAATGTGTCCTGTCTAAAGCTTAAGAAAGATACAGTTTGACAAAAGCTCTAAGAAGACAGCAATGTGCATCACTAGTCTCTTTGTGTAGCTGCTAGATTCCATCCACCTCCCCCCCTTCAAGTTGGCATAGTATTTTTTCGTAAAACAATGTGTCTTTGTTTTATTTATAAACCTGCCTATCACTTTTGCCTTTGTGGAAGACTCCACAGTTTTATCTAGGCTCTGTTCACAATGAATTTTTAACTGATGTATTTGCAGTCGCATTTAATCTTTACTGTGGACATCTAGTTCTGCACTGAGCTAGACAGTTAACCCTCAAAGTAAACTGTACCACTAATACCAACTTTTTCACTAAGGTAGCACATCTACATTAGGTAGTGTTGCGAGAGTTGTCCTATATAGTGAGAGTTGTCCTATATAATACGAGTTGTCCTGAGTTACGTGGTCAAAGTCAAGTGTCCTATGAAATATATGTTGAATTCAGTTTTTCCCAGGGCAGCCATCACAGTAATGCAGATTTTCTGAATAGAGAAATTACTTGTATATAATTTGTCTGATCTCTCATTTATTAGAACAGTTGATTGATGTGCAGAGTACTTAATTCTGAATCAAATAAAACGTGCATAACTTTTCTCTCTAGGACTATCTTGGATTTTCATATTTAAAATCTGACAGCTGAAACATGAGGGATTTTTATCAGTGTGCAACAACAGTACAACCATAGTAATGCAAAAAAAAAAAAAAAAGAGAGAGAAAAAGAAGATTTTAATGGGTGTTGATAATAGTCAAAGATTCATCTCCCTGTATTGCCTTGATCTTTCTTATTTGGGTTTTTTTTTTACAGATAAGGCAAAAATAGGACTCATTCTTTGATGAACACCTTATGTGATAGCATGTGTTTCTTATTTGTGCTAACTTGTTTACTTGATCATTGAATATTTTCAGGTATCAGCCCTTTAAGACCAGTAGTATTCCAAGCTCTGACTGATTTAGATTAATTTTTGTCTTTTTTGTTTGAGCCTGATGATGGCAGATGCCATACCACCATCTTTATCTCTTATTCTCCAATACACTGAAACCATATTTTAGGACATATTCATTATCTACTTATTTTAATACTGGCCTTTGTAAAAATCTATTTCAGATCCTCAGACGTTCTTATGTCCTCTGTCAAGGTCTCTGCTAGTTCAGTTTTCAGTATTCCTACATCATATTATTTTGCACTGCCATGCCCTCTACACTTTTTTTTCTCAGTGATTCTTCTTATACATGCCCTACATAACTCACTGAAATCAGTCCCCATTTCATTCCCTCACCTCACTTTCAGTACTCTCCTACTTTTTATAGTGATTTTTAAAAAAAATAATATAATTTTAACCTCTCAGTAAGCTAGTTTGTGTTCCTTCTTGTGTTCTTAACAATCAGGACAAATCTGCTCTATAGAACCAAATTCAGTATGTCCCCTCATATCTTTATTTTTCTTTATTTTCATTGAAATACTGCACTGTATTTCCAGGTAAGCATTTTGAGTATGTAGAGTACGATCTTTGCTTTTATTTCACATCTGAAGAGTTCTGTCTGATCCGTTCAGCAGCCAGAGAGCCACATTGTATGAACAGTGCTGGTGCTGCCAGCAGGTCCAAAAACTTCAGCATCCACAGCAGCTCTGCAGGATCAGTTAAGCAGCCCCAGGCCACCTGCTGACCTGCAAGGTAATTCTTTTCTCACAACTCAGTCAACTGAAAACACTGTCTTTTTGTAATCCATACTCTGATAAATAGTATTCTTAATTAGCATTGGATTTATTCATGTAGTTGATTTCATTAGGCTGCAGGACGATGAACAATCATTCTGCTTCATAAATGTAAGTTGCACTAGCCTAGTGTCACAATCTGGTGTGAGTTACATGATCAGTGCTCTTGAAAATGTTCTTGGGGGAGGAAGCTGCATTTCAAATACAGACAAAAGAAATTTGACACCATTTTGACTTGATGAGAGAAGCATACAAGTGTCCTGTCACAGACTGGATGCTCTACTTTATCTTTTAGCAAAGAGATAGCATTTCATCCATAATGCACACAAGCTGTTTCAAATGATAAGGCAGAACAAGACGCTTGTTAAAGGATGGTCTGGTTTTGCCAAGGTGGGCATGAAGCTCCTGCCTCTGTATTGCTTGTCATCTCCCTGCCAACGTAACAGCAGTGACATAGGAAAAACATTCCAGATCTTCATGTTATAAAATGGAGAGTTTCAAGTGGTAATTCTTTGGACATTCAAGAACAGGGCACTTTCTTTTGTGGCAGAGGGTTTCTCTGAGGTGGAAAGTGAGTGTGAGCCCATGTTTTGTAGGTCTTTGTCCCTTGCCCATAGGACCCTAGTATTCTTATAGAACACTGGGAGTACAGAATGCTCTGTGGAATAGAGCTTTATTTTCCCTCATGCTGCCGCCCTGAGTAATACAACATCAAGGAATAACTTTCTTTTAGAAAGAATGGATCCATTAAAAAAAAAATTCCCCTTTCTGCCCAAAATGTGGTGGTGTGATCAGTCCAAGGTTATAGGTGCTGATACTCTCTAATTACTCTTGCTGTCTGTAAAGTTCTAAGAACAGCTTTACATTCTTTCATTATCTTGAGACAGGTGGAAACACTGTTCATTAAAAATTTAGCACTCTTCTCATTTATTCAGAATAGATTAACATAGTGGTGCACTATGATAGGTTGTTGCATATGAAACTGGTGATGCTGTTACCCTTGAGCCAGACATGTGGCTCTTTCTTAAAAGGATGCTGTAAAAGCACACAGTTCTCTATCAATCACAGTAAAGGCACAGGGTTTTTCAGAAGTGTCTATTAGTTTCAGGTGCGTCACTTCTGTGGTGCTTATCTTCATTCAGTTTAAGAGGAGTCTGATTTTCAAAGAGCAGGTGTCCATCATTTTGTAAAAATCCAGTTATATTAAAGTGTCACTCAACTGGAAGTATCCAGATGCACTAAGCCATTTTTTGAAGTCTTGTTCAAACCAATGTCTTCTGCAAGACTTTGTAGTCTAATTCACCAAATACAATGTATAGAATGAAAACAAGATGAGGCTTGAGAAGAGAGAGACATCAAAGGGAACAGAATGAAAACACAGAATTTGTCATATCAGAGCAGACCGTTGATCTGAGGAGAACTGTGTTCTGCTTCCAGCTGTGGCCAGTACCCTGTGATTATAAAAGAAGGGCCAAAAAATGTGATTCATGGCTTGCCATACAAAAATCCCCCCCAAGGTTTTTGCTTGTGTTGTTCACTGCAAATAGATTGGTTAAGTAAGAATGAGGTGGAACAAGAAGCCACGCATGCCACTTGATAGTTGATGAAGGAAGTGTATCTGTGTCTAACATGCAGGCAAAATGCTACAAGACTGGTTCATCTATAGGAAAATATTATACCTGTAATGCTGCCACATTCAGTGCCTATATGGGTTATGTCTGCCTTGAACAGAAACTGCTAAGTTTGCAAGGGGAATTTCTTTGGAATTACCTTAATTTTTTCTGATTGCTCAGAAAACTTTGTGATATTTCTTTAATTTCTCCTTTGTGCAGGAACTGTTGCGTAAGTTGGAAGACAGCTCATCAGCTAAGGCATTGCTTCCTCAAAACGTGGATGTAAAGTTGGGCACTGAAAGTCATCCTGTGTGTCATATCCTTCTTATTTTTGCATCAGTTCAAACTTGCATTTTCCTAATTATCACATTATAAGAAAGTCTGTGCAGGATTCTATGGGATTGGCTAAGATAGAGGGGATCTTTGGAAGTCATCTGGTTAACCCTCTCCTGCTCAAAGCAGCACTAACTTTTGGTAAAATTCCTCAGGACCTTGTCCAGGAAAACTTTGACGATTACCACGGAGGGAAGTCTCATGACCTCTTTGTGAGCCTGTTCCTTTTTCTGCCTATTCTTCTTATGTTTTGGTTTTCTTTTTCCTTTTGCATGTCATTGCAGTCTCCTGTGATGTAAGTTTTGAGGATTGCCTCTTGGCCTTTTGCTGTGCACTGCTGAGAAGAAGCTGCCTCTGTCTTCTGTCTCTCTTTTACCCCCTTTAGGAAGTTGAAAATAGAAACTAGGCTCTCCTTAAGCTTTTCCTCTGGGTTGAACAAATCCAGTCCCCTCAACTTCTTGTCCTGTGTCATGTGCTTCACCAGTATGATGGGACTTTTCAGTTTGTAAGTATCCATTTTGTCCTAGGGAGCCCCAAACAGCACACAATGCTCCAGATGGGGTCCCTCAAGCGCTAAATTGTCAGGAATAATTGCTTATTTATAAAATGGGTCATGATTGATTTCCCTCTCATCCCTCTACATTAATACAAAGGTACAGACAAAGAAGGAAAACAAGATTTTGGGACTACTAGAAGGGAGAAAAGTGATGCTGTGATGCTGTGCTTAATTTTTCCTTCTGGTTCTTTCAGTTTTGCTTTTTTTTTTTGCATAGTGACACAACTTCAAAAGAAGGGGCAGATGGTGCTGCTACTGATCCCAGCTATCAAAGAAACACCCTCCTGGGAGGGAGGCAAGAGACAGGGATTGCAGACAGTTCCAGCTTGGTCCAATCACTTGTTTGGGAGGAATATGCTGTCCATTCAGAGATGATATAGTATCAACTTGAATATTCCCACAGATGTCTTTTTGCGTGCAAAAATGTTGTTGTTTTGAATTTCGAGGCTTTTCTGCATTTGCAGACACCCTTCTTGCCCCTACAACAAGTAGAATGTGTGTGCAACACCTCAGGCTGGATTTTTGTACCTTTAGATATACTGCATGTGTTACTTTGTCTAGGAAATGCAATGCTTTGGTGATTTAGACATAGGAATTGCCTCTCCAGCTTCTAAGTTTCATTGCAGTTTAGATCAGGGGAAAGTTCTGTGCTTGAGAAGCAAGGTACTTTCAGGACAAAATGAAAGCAGAGTCTGGCTGCTCTCAGGTGGGTTATCTAGGCACATAAAGCTCCACTTAATTGTCAAAGTCCTCTTGGGGGGGGTCTAATCTCAAGAGTGTTTTTAGCAGTATTTAGGCAACTAAGTGAACAGATAAGAACATAATGTGATATAAGGAATTTTCAGCCCTGCCATGCCTCAGTTTCCTGGTTTTGTCATGGACATATTCTCTTCCTGCAAGGGTGTTGTGGAGATGGAATTACATATTCAAGTCTACAGAGTTCTCAGACACTATGTTATGTGCAGGACATAAAGTTATTTCACCAGGTACTATGATAGAGGGATTTAATGCTTCTCCTATCTCAGTCCAGTCAATCCTCCCCTTTCCTTCTGCTTGTTTGCCTTTCCCCTCCTGTTTTATTGTGATATACTTCTGTTTTCTGAGAAGCATATGTTGATGAATACTGATGGGTGAGTGAGTGTTGTGGAAGAGGTACATGCTCATCAATTTTTTTTTCCATGACAGTTCTACAAAAAATAACTGCAAAGCCATTCATGAAAAAACCCAGGCATTCGGTATCACTGTGTAGAGTATAAATCACCAAAGAGGCAGCCTTATGTTTGACTTTATAATACGCAACAGAAGCGCCTTCACATCATCAGATGTTGATGCTATGGCTGCCATTCCTAAGTTGTTCCCCCCACACCCCAAGCTGCTGCTAATAAATTACAAACACATTTGCTCTCATTAATCATTCTTTGGAATGGCAGAATAGTCTTTGCTGATTGAAAATAATTATTAGCTTCTCAAAAGGATTAAACAGCCTGTTTAGATTTTAATTTATATCACCATTTTGATGGAGTGATGTGGGGGTATGTACACAGCCTTTGTCTTAAAAGTAGTAATGATAATAATTAATGCTGTGTAACAAAGAGTTTCAGAAGGACTTCAGACAAAGAGAGAAAGAAAAGGCAGGCAAGGTGAGCTGTGGAATAAATGTAGGACACAGAATAGAACAGACGCTTGCGTTGGGCAAGAAGCCTCCTACTTAGCAGAGCAGTGATAAACACAAAGGAAACTGCAAGCATTCTCTACATAGCAGTGGAGAGACTTGAAATTTCTGGCTAACGTTACAATCTGAGCAGTGTAATTAATCTGGAATTGAAAGAATACCACAGATGTTTAAAATTATTTTTTTCTACTGAGTCAGTATCCTGCACATTTACAAATTGTAGGTTGTGGATTAATAGCTTCTGAGGTTCATTACCCAATGGGCCTTGCTCCAAACTTTGAATTTACACTCAGCAAAGTGTATTTGGATTGAGACAATTTCCTGAAGTCAGGTCCCAAGGCTTTAAAATAAAGTGTGTTTGCTCTTAAAGTGTTCTGTGGGCACTGGGATGGGAGTGCTTGCTGGAGTGTTAGAGGTATTAAAATAAAAAAAAAATAGCATGCCAGGTAAGATTTAGCACATGTATACTTCCGAATGGGATGCAATGTGGAGATTGCCAAACTGTATAACCCTATTAATGTCTTATACTCACAGTGTAACATAGCTAATATGATATTATATTTGCCTGCTGAAGGGCAGGACTTATTAACTAGATCCGTGTACTACATTAATTTGATTGCGGCCTTGGGACCTGAGTTGACACATCCGTGCAGTGCAATACACCTCTCTGTGGAGGTGCTGGGTGCTGAGGGTTCTTCACGTGATACAGGCAAGCCTTCTAAGAATCTGAGTGGTACAGAAAGACTATGGGTCATTTTTGGATAGGGTGAATTCCATCAAAGTCCCCGTGCTTTATATTTCCTATTGGTTCTCTCTAGGCTGCTCTCTGCCTGGCCCCTCCTTTTAGTTCTTTAAGTCATTCCTTAGAGTCTGTCAGCTGCCCAGTTCTCTAGGCATGGAACTTAGACATAAATGGGGCTGTTAAAATTAATCCCTCTGTGACTGTCACGTTTTGTTCATACTCAGTGGTATGCTTGAAGTGAGAGCCCAAACGCTGGGAGGCCAATAATGGATTTTCTTCACCTGGGGGAATGGGACATGTGGCATTCCAGTTTCTACTCAGAAATATTTACATAGATTTCAGAAAATGAAAAGCCCCCATCAAGAAGTGAGGAGGTGTGATCTCCTTGTTTGGCAATGATGATGGTCATGTAGCAGCTGAATTAAACCTGTGAAGCAGAAAGGACTGCTACAGCTATTAAGGAGAGGAGAATCCAGAACTGTTCTTTAATGTGCTGCTGATTAGTGATGTGGACTCCTGAGAGAGAGATGGAAGTACAGTGCTGTTATCAATTCTTTTATGACCAAGTAGTGAATGGTTAGTCACTGTTTAGATGGTTGTGCATCTCCTCAACAGCACGTTGTTGCCTTTAGCAGTGGAAGAAGGGGATGTTTTAAGGACTGAATGTTCAAATGGTGCCTTAAATGCTGGGCTTGGAAACCTAGAGACTCAAGCAGGTATTTTGTGAATCTAACTCTGCTCCGCCCTAGAATTCATTTCCTAATGGTGATCTTTGAATATGACTTTTTTCAACTAAACGAGAAATTGTACACAGATGCACTGAAGAAGTGTATCTTTTGTTCCCTGTCACAATTTGTACCAAGAATGACAATACAAAAGCTTATCTGGATTTATGGTTGGATAAATGGTTTTGTGACACAGGTCAAGGAACCCTTGACTTCATTATTTAACTAGCCTCCGGAGCATTATTTTTCTGACTGTACAATGGGAATCTGAATTTCTCTTGGACTCTGCTCTGCTTAATTAGTGTGCAAGATCTTCTGGCAGGTGTAATATCCTAAGATATATTTAAACATTTTAAGGACCTGTGCATTGAGATCCCCATTTCCACCAAGTGGTGCAGTGAAACAGGTAACAAGATGGGCCGTGTGACAGAGTGCACAGCACAGGGTGCTCTCAACCATAAAGTTAAAGACAGTGTGTACTCCAGACAGCTTGCAACCTAAATACTGGTGATTTATTTTAGCAGCTGTTTACATAATTCTTATATCAGTGTGAAAATTTTCTATGAAAATATTTAAAAGTAAATGCAATTTAATCTTCCAAAGCTCAGTATCCAGTTCCTAAACATGGAGCTCCAGATGGAGGTTTATTTACTAGTAGTGTGTCTGTAACATTATGTGTGGCAGTATATTCACTTCCTTCCCTTTTTACAGGGTGCTCTTATTTCTATGTGCAGGTTCCATTTTGAACCTACTCCATACCAAACATTTTATTTTTCAGTCACCTTGGAGAACATTTCTGAAAACTGTATGTACTGAAATGTCAACCACTTCCTTGTTTTTCTCACAGATCACCTTAAATATTGTATTGTTTCTTTACTATATTAGGAACTATGTTAGTTGCTATTGTTGTGTCCTTAATTCAGACTTTTCCATGTGCAGCTGTTGTTTAAATGCACTGAGATCAAGAGGATAGAGTAGGTAAGACCTGTTTGTATTTTGCATGAATAGATAATTTGATTTTATGAGGGGAAGGAACTCATCTAACCTTATAACTAACAGTTACTGATTGATTTGCATAATGAGTTGATGGCAAAGCTTTCCTTGTCAAAAATGAAAAGCAATATTGGATTCAAATCTACAAAGTGGTAGAGAATGATAAATGAAAATATACTGGACCTGGGAATTAAGGCAACAAAATATCTGTCTGTCTTCCACATGTTAGCCTAATTTCTACTTTCTCTGGATTCAGATATCCTTTGCAAGTGACTTCATGCAACCAGATGGGAAAGCATTTTCCTCACCTCCCATGTGTGCAGGGAAGATCCTCTCTCCAGTGAAAACCATGATCCCTTGATGGCACAGCCATCTGATGAGTAGGTGGGAGGACGCTTGACTGTGTCTCTTCTGACACAATCAGCATCATGTAGAATGGGAAGGAAGGTGTAGGAGATACAGATTTACTGCTACATACTTCCACTATGGGTCAAGAACTTTCTGAGCTTTAAACCACAAAACTGTTTTGTAAGTTCAGTTTGGTTTCATGTCAGCTCCCTTTGGTATGCTGGTATGTTAGCACCCAGTTCCATATTTCTACACACAAGTCTTAAAATTAGGTTGTGCATGTTATGTTATTTTAATGACTGAGATCTTTGCTTATGAACACTTCTACTATTACAAAGCAGAAACACAAATTATGAAAAAATAAGGGAGCGAAAAACAGTAATCTAGAAGAGTGGTTTTTTTATATAAACATTGGCATGATTTATTAAAATATGGGACTTTATAGAACAAAATACACTTACATCTCCTAATGACATTGACAAAAGTGAGAATATACAAGGTAGCATTGAACATTAATTCTTTTTTTATGCACTTTATTAACTTGGGTTATCATATCTTATTATCAGCTGTTTTTATTTTTATATAGTTTGGGTCTGATCCAGTATCTTCTTACCAGTAAAGACTATTCTTTGTATAGGGAAAATAAGATTTTATCCTTTTGTTTGTTGATTTTGACTGCTCATTAGAGTTCACTTCTGTTTGAGCTGTTAACAATATGTCACTATATCTTGAGAGTCTCCCTGCATTATTGCTTAATAATTGGGAGACTGTGTAACACACCAAATTATTTTAAAAAGGGTATAGGGTATAACAGAAGGCTGCTCTATAATTTGTTGTAATTGTTAGTTTGACTCACTTGTCCATCCTAAACTAATTTTACTGTGTTATTGCAATTACTGTATGTCAAAAAATAGTAAAAGAAAAAAATCTCATTGGCTTCTATTTCAAGAGAGTTATTAACAGGAAAACCTGAACTTAACTGCAGCATTAACATACAATATCTGGTTCTGCCTTTTTAAATCCAGCAAAAGTCAAATAAATTGTGTGGATGAAACTGAAGTGTATTTAAATTATTTTGTTTTGCATGGTGCTAAGATAGAATGTGAAACTAAATATGTTCATCCAAAGATAACTGAAGTTCCTGCTCCTGTTTAGATTTCATCATCTGTTAGAAATCTCCTAGGTGATTAAACTAATGCACTGTAAAAGAATGAATCAGTCCTGCAGAGCTCCTCTCTGTACTGAGAATAACTTGCTCGGTTAAGTACTGTTGGGGTTTTACTAAATTAAAATCCTGGGAATTTTTGTACATAATATATTTTATCTGTGAAAGCTGAGTAAAATTTTATATCTGACTCTCAAACTAAATTCCTATGGTAATTAATAAAGAAGATTTGAATACATTTCTGGTAGAGTCATCTTTGACCAATTTAATAACTTGATTTTCTTAACAGAGGAAAATCCTTATCTCTCAAGGCTTGTTGTAACATTGGGATACACCATGAAATTGTTAAGAGAATCAGAGGGTCTTCTTTGTTGTGAGAAGATGAATTCAGATTGGAAAGTTATCATTTACTGGCTCAGGTGGAATACATTCTTAGTAATTATTTAATACTTATATTTCAATTCATCTGTAGGTACGAGCAGATTCCTGAAACTCTTATCAGAAGCATCATGTAGGCTGCTTGCAAGGCTGACTCATTTTAACTATTCACTTGTTTACAGATAAATATGAATATTGTTTTTTTGCATGTCAGCAAAGATAGGTAAAAAATTAGTCAGAGGTATATTTCTAAAGCATATATATATATACACATACTTGCCTTTTTTTAGAAGATTTATTAAATGTTACTTATCCCCACCCCCTCTTGGCCTATTTTTTGTGACTGGTATGGCAAGGAGGAATGACAAGAGCGAAAAAAGAGATAAGGAAATGATCTTATCAGTCAGCTCAGAGATGGCATTTCCTGAGTGGCATTTTGCAATTGTTGCATGGAATAAAAGTGCAGATATATAATAAATTTGTGCTTTTCAGTGGGTTTGTATTTTAACTCCTGATCTCCAGCTGCAACTTACTCTTGTCCTCTTCACTCAGTGTAGCTGTGGATAAAGACTACAAGAAATTAATTGAAATGAAACAAATACTTCCTTTTGTTATATGACATAGAATTTATGTATGTATTCACTAATTCTAATACAGTTTGATTTTTGATTGTAGTGAACAGAAAGAATTATCTCAGGTTTTTGGTTTTTTTTAATATGGTATGTGCTTTTCCAGTTTTTAAATTTTTTTTTAATTCCATGTAAACATCTTACCGTACTGTACCCAGTACCTGCATGATATGCACACTTCTGTAGATTGCTAAATCAATGATAAATCTGACTAAAGTTGACTGAATTGTGAAAAAAACCCCAAACCCACAACCAAATATATGCAGTCATTTAAATTCAATAGGAAATTTTAATTCAATAGTGTTTGCTGCCCATTTATATTTTCTGTTTGTGAACACTTGAGAACTTGATTCTTGATGCTGAGATAATTTCAGGAACATTTAAGACTGAATAGTTTATGAAATAAATGTGCAGTATAGTAGTAACAGAGTGAGATTTCTTTGGTCCTTTCATAACAGAGCTTGTGATGGCATTGTGGAGTAATGCCTGTCTTTATAAAGAGCTGGCTGATGTAGGACTTGATTTAGAAGAGGGCCTTTCATGGTAAAATTCAGTAGTCTTACACCAGCTAGGGAACACTCCCATACTTAAGAAGTAAAGCTGATAGTTTTTCACAAGAATGTTACAAAGTGATCTATTTGATTTACTTGAAATGACCAGTATTTTCAGAAAAGAGATTCTTGTGCAATTGCAATTCTGCACTTGGCAGAAGGCAAAAGAGGATTGCACAGTCTGGAGAAATGAGTTGATAGCAGCTCAGCATACAGTGATTTCCTTAATTATTTTGGAATGGTATGTTTAGTTGGCTTTTGACCTGATGTCCTCCTAAATCAACAGTAAAGGTCAGACAGATAAATAAGAGAAATTTGATGCACTGGTAATTAAGAAGGTATTCTCATTCAGGGCAGTAACTTAGAGGAAATGAACGCAAACAGATCGATGCAAACAGAGGGGAGAGCCTTTCCAAAGCTACTCCAACAACCTTTGAGCTCTGCTTCTGTAGAGTATAGTACTTTGCCCGCTGTGGAGGGAAGGCTGGTTTCGTTCTCTCTCTTGTTTTGTTTTCAGTGTAGAGTCATTGCAGTAATCTCTGTTCAAAAGATGTTGGGGACATGGCAGAAATTGCTGCAGGTGAGGAGGATTACCCATGCAATTTCTATGTTTGAGTTCTATTTCCATGACATAGATTGACCCAAACAGGACAGCACTGATAGCTGATATATTAAGCCAGGGCAGATCCTGAAGAAAAGAGTTCCTTTCAAGAGATGGGGTTTTGACAACTGTCAAGTCAAGGAATTTCATCTTTAATGTAATGGAGACTTGAAAGTTCTTTCTACCCAGCTGGGAAAGTGAGAGTGCTAAAGAGTCCAAAGCCAGCAAAGCAATGGGTTAAGGATAGCATCAAGCTGGATGGAGCATAAATAGACATGTTAATGAATGTTAGAGTAAAATAGCTGCTAACTGAAGTACACATTCTCTTATTTAAGTTGGCAATTATATTGGATGATAGCAAATACTATATTTATAAAAAGCCCGCATAATAACCTGGAGAATTACGGAGCAGTAAGACTTCAGTTCTTGGCAACATAGCTGATAGGATGATTAAAAATACAGAAGTTATAAAAAAGTCTCAGAAACAGAGTTTGATGATATGGTAGGAAAAAATGGTATGAATTTTGTAAAGGATTATTGCACCTCACTAGTTCCTTAAAAGTATAAATTATACAGTAAAAGAATAAAAAACAGTTGATCAAGTATATTTCTATACATAATCACTGATACTTCTTGAAGTGACAGCTAAGGAAACAAAAGGATGTAATTTCCCCAGAAAGGTGGTGTGAGCAGATAAAAGTCTAAGGTTCAAGTATTCCTTCTGAATCAGTGCAGAAGGTAGATTTGATCTTACATTCTCTGTATTCAAAATAACTGTTAAAATCGGTGGATCCAGACCTCAAGGAGTGAATTTTTTGTTCCCTTTGTTCTGATAGGATTTACAGTGCCTGGCAGAATGCCTGCTTCAGCTGAATTGATGCCTAAACCCCACCCATTTCCTCTGTTTCACTGCTTAGCGGTGTCACATTCAGCCAGCTTTGGGAATCTCTTTAGCTGCATATTAATTGCATGCAAGAATGCCATTAGGCATCAGGGCATGTCTGAGTGAGGCATAGTAACACTTTTGTATCTTTGATGTTCTGAGCAGAGTAATACTCTGAGAAAGTAACATCTTCTGTGGATAAAAGAGTACAAAGCAGAAAAAAAAAAGGAGTTAATTTTACTTAGGGGGAAAAAATAACCTTTGGAGTACCTAAGGTTCCAACTTACGCGTGGAAGTTGATCTATTTATTAATCATTTGGAAAATGGAAGATCGATGATGTATTAAACTATAAATATACTCAAAATTTATTTAATTAAGGTTGAAGATGTGGACAAACTTCAGGAGGAACTAGCAAAACTGGCAGAAAGGTTGCCACAATGGCATGATAAAATCAGTATTGATTTAAAAGTGGGGATCCCTAAATAATTTTATGCCAAAGGACTGTTGTCACACTTTTGGTTTTGTCATGGATGGCTTTTAAAGTGAGTGCAATGAAAATAGCATCTCAAATGAGATACAGATGATAGAATCAGAAAAATTCAGAATAAATTCAAGAATTAAAGAAGTACTAGTAAAGACACACACTTTTTTTTCATTGGATTTTTAATGGATGAGTTATAGTACTGTTTGATATGCTCCTATGGACAGTCCACAACCTAGTTTTCATGGCTTAGCAGAACTCCATGGAAACCACAAGAATTTGGTTTGGGATCTCTTGGCCTAAGAAAGCACTAAATATTGAAAGGTACAATTGTAAGTACTTTTACAACTTAATGGTTTCAAAACCCAGTACCTTGAGAAATTTCTTGTAGAGGTGAAGGCTTTTATGTAATAAGAGCAAGTGTACTAATAATAGGCCTGCTTTTTTTTTTTTTTTTTTAATGACCCCTTCAAGATCCCAGCAGTTATCCATGGAGATCCAGGGATACACAGATGACAGGAACAAAAAGAAAAGCCTACCAGTTCAGTAAGGGTTTCCAAAGGAGCCTTTAGTTGAAAACACTGATGATTAGGATTAGAGCAATTGTACCTAAGCATGTGGTAAAGCATCTTTTGCATTTCATGCTATTTTTAGCATCACTACTTTATGTTTTTCAATTTGAACACAAGCCCTTTGTTTTCACTGAAGTTGGAAAGGAAGGCATTCTGGAGTAATTAGAACACTACTGCTTTTTTCAGCTTTAGTGTTCCCTTTATTCCTACAGTTCAAAAAAATCAAACTAATGGACTTCAGAGCCTTGGTGGGTGCCTGGGCTGGGAGAAACAGAAGGGAAGCAATGCACTTAATGTGGTGAAAGGTGAGATAGCAAACTTTTATGCACCCTGGGTACCGTGTATTAATCTCCTGATAACTGCTTTCACATTTGAACCTTCTGTCTCTTATGTGAGATCCAGCAATCTTTGCTTTTTTCTGTTCTGGGAGCAATTTTCTGAATCATTAATTTTCAGTGGCCAGGCTTCAATTAGCTTAATCAGGCATTGATTAGATTTCTCAAGTCCCTGGCATTTATTTTCCACCTTGCCTATATGGTTCCTTGACTCCATTACCTGATTGTTCACTTATTGCATATAAGGTTGATTCCTCTCCATTAACATTCCCTGATGAGAGGTCTCCTTAGCCATCCAACTAGCCACTTTCATTAGTGATGGTGGCAATTCATGGGGAAGGCCAGTTTCTACTGCCCTTGCAAAACAGGATGTTTTCTTCTAAGTTGTGTCACTATATCAACAATTTACTCGTAGGTGAAGGTGCTGCTTATGAATAGTTCTGACCCAAAGGAAAAATAATTTATTCCAAATTTATTTGGAATATGCTTCATACATTGTTTAGGAAGTTGTGAAATTGTAGAAAATAAGTGAAGCAAACCACTATTTTTTCAAAGCATACTTAATGCAAATATAGGGTTTTTTTATTTCTGTTTTTCTTAGTGTCTGGCCTGACGTATTAAAATACATTTCCATAGCCAGTACTCCTAATTTCTGAGGGAGTTTGGCATAGTTTTGTAATCAAGGGTGGCATGAGGCACGTGTAGGCTCCAAGTAGCTCTGCAGTAGATACCAGTAGATACCAGTAGATACCAGTAGCTCAGCAGTAACAGCTTGTGTGCAGACTCATGCCTCATGATCCTTATTTCGGGGACGTGTGAGCATGCAGCAAGACCGGTGAAGAATAGGGCTGGAAATGAGGGATTGGACAGAGCTGGAAAATGGGTCTTCAGATTCAGGTGAATATTTCTAGGGTGAAAAGCACTTTCTTTTCTCTAAATTCTGCTGAGGTTCTCACATTGTCCATGGTCAGATCTGTTCATTATGCTTTGTTTTTGCAAATTATGTCTTCTAAAGGCACAGACCTCATTTTGAAATTCTCTTTTTAAGTCATGTGTCTACACTACAGTGAACTAGACAGACCTGAATGCAAATGAGCTTGTGCCAAAATCAATAGCAGTGAAGTTCTGATAGCACAGTTCTGATTTTAAGAACTTTGTGTAATATATGCTAATAAAAAACTCTAATAAAAAGTTTTATAACAATAAAATATGGTTTTGAATTAACAAAACATGGAATCAGATCTTCAAGCATTTTTTTGCTATAGGTTCTTTGAACTGGGAGAGTTGCCAACATTTCATTTTCTTTGTAACCAAACTGAAGTTGCTTAACTTCAGTTTTGATGAGTCAACATTTCTGAAGAAAATGACATTTTGCCAGGTAGCTTCTAACCCATTCTAATCTTCACACACTTATATAATTAAATATGTTTTGTCTTACCACAGTCCTAGGACATATAGGTGCTTTCTAATTTAAATGATAAAACATAAAAAGGAATCCTTTCAAAGTTTAACATTTGGTTTGTTTGAAATTCTTCTCAGAAATATTTTGAGCATCAGATTCAGCTTTTGGTCGAAAATGTTAGCCAAACAAATTGTACAAAGCAATTAATGATCCCTTTCTTCTTAACAGCTAGTTGCAACAGTGATTAGACTCAATGTGAGACTGTTCTGAAGTTAATTTCCTCTTTTTGTACTCCTTGTTTCAAAGATTCATTGTGATTTGCTGGATTTTTAGACAAAGAGAGAGATCTCTTATTTTACTTTTTCACTTTGTTGTTTATGCTCCATGTCCTTATCATGCCCCCAAAACTGTAGCCACTTATTTAAGAAATATAAAATGTGGGGGATTTAATAGGTTTTCTGTCTTGAAATTATTCTAAAATTATATTTTAGGGGATTAAAATCTCACATTTATGAGAAATATTCCTTGGCTTTCTTAAAACATCCCTCCCTCCCCATTTTGAATCTTCCCCTCCCTTTTGAATCAGAGGTCCCCTTCAGCAAAGAAATTTTTGTGTGTCTAAGGCTGTCTTTCTACAGAAAGTACGGTCTTCTGCGATGAAAAACCCTTTGAAAATATCTGACAGTTCATCTCTGCAATTAGTAATTTTCAATTACCACATTCAGAACGGCAAGGAGCATTAACATATAACTATCTCAGAAATCACATCCAATGTCATCACTCCAGTTTTGGCCAGTAGCTGTCTCTGAGGTTTCTGGGCTTATTGGGACCATTTGGGCAGCAGCATTAGTTTGGACTTTTATCTTTGCTAACTAGTGAAAGCCACTGCTGATTCACTGCATTTCTTGGGCAGTTAATGAAGGACTGCTAGGAAGAGGTGTTTTGTCAACTGCAGAGGTAATGGTGTGAGACTCACGTTGCTCCAGAATCGATGGCACAACTCTGACAATCTTGCCAGCTGTCCAAGCATGTCTCATTTTCAGTTTTGCAGCTGGAAATTATTGATAGAGTATGGGTAAGTGGTGTGTTCAACAGAGATCCTGTCGGGCGTAACTTTACGTGGTTCACCCAGCTGAACCACCCTACCACAAAGCAAATCTGAAAATGGTTGCCCTGAGGTGATTTTTCTTCCTTCTTGGATGGGCTTGAAGGACATTGTTGGGTGCTATACTTCAGGGCACTTTCTACAGGGATGTTTTAAGAACCAGTTTAGAAATCCCTCAATTTCAACATATGCATAAAATACGGTGCTTGAAGGGAGATGTTATAGTCCTTGGTGGACAGTGCTTCTTAGACACCTTGCCTAGCTCTGGCTAGTCAGAAAACTGCTGCAGCACATGTCCCTTCACTTGTGTTTTTCCTGCTGAGAAGGCAAACAGGTCTATTTATTTCAGATCTTCACCTTGCAACACCTTTTTACCTTCTGAGTGATCCATGGAGATGCTTCTCCAGCAAGTAATAGCCTGAGTTCTCAAAACAGAGCTTATCATGACCACTTGGTTTATTGAAGTGGGTTCTTAAGGAAGTCTTGTGACATCCTGTTGCTGAAAGCTCAAAGCTTCTGACTAAAGATGAAGTTATTTGTTTTAATTGCAGTTTTAATTACAAAATCATAATAATATTCTCATAAAAGTTAATTTCCATTTTTCATCAAAAGTTTCTTTCCAATGAAATTTTCTTAGAGGCAGAGATTAGTTCTATATAAATGTAGGTGTTTACCTAAGTTGCCAAAGACCAGATGTTAGTTTTTTTTAGATTCTCTCTACAGTCAAGGGAGAGAATTGGGCAAATCTAAAAGGATTTTAAGTCCAGTTTACATGGGCTGGGTTGCACATTGAAGCAATTTGTCTTTCTCCATTGCCTATAGACAGATACAAGAGCTGAGTAATTTTGGATCTTGTGGAAATAAGCTTAGATGAAGTGCAGAAATGCAAAGGGAAGAATCTGGACCTAAATGTCTTTGCTGCCATGTGAATGATTTGGCTTGACCTCCAATTGTCCCATATGGTCTGCCAGGGAATAGACCTGACTTCGGTAGGGAGGTAGTGATGCGACAAGCAATGGGAGCCATACTCCCTTCAAAGCTGTACGTTGCTTAAATGACCCAGAAAATATTTATGACTCTTAAGCAAACCTGCTTCTGCTAGAGAGACAGCTGTGGCTGAAAAGCATCACCTGACTCAAAGGGTTAGGTGTTGAGAATTTTATTCCTTAATACTTTTTGCTTT
This sequence comes from Acanthornis magna, assembly GCA_036785705.1. Classification (NCBI taxonomy): domain Eukaryota; kingdom Metazoa; phylum Chordata; class Aves; order Passeriformes; family Acanthizidae; genus Acanthornis; species Acanthornis magna. The sequence continues at coordinate 14,551,339 of JAWUZG010000040.1, read as the reverse complement.
CAAGAGAGAAAGAACAAAAGCCAAGGGCTGGTCAAAATCCTAATACCTCCTTATCCCTAAACATTTTGAAGTAGCTTGAACACAAAATTCATTGCTGAAGTTCAGTGCTCTATGAAACAAGAGGTTTACAGTGTTAGTGTTTCATATACATTAGTTCTTATTTTGTCTTTAAAAAAATAACACACCAATAATGCATTGTGATAACAATACATGTGAGTATTGTAACTATGAGCATTAATGCTCTGAAATAGAAATGAATGCATACCTTATTAACTGCTTCAGCTTATATTATGATTAGAAAAAAAAGCCATAAATTCTTGCTAGAAATTAAAATAAATGTGGTACACTTTATGCAGGATCTAAATGGAAAAATAATTATCAGTTTTAGACAGTGAAGAGTACAGTTCTAAATTTGTTGTATACATACATAAAGGGAATACATTATATCATGATAGGTGTTTTTTTCAGTGTAAATTTGGGACAGCCACATTATTAATGATTAAAATATAGTGGGTGATCTCTTGCTGGTATGAACAATACCCTTAACCACTGCACTTCGTACATGAAATATGATGCTTGTATCGTGCCAACAGAAAAAATAATTTCAAAGCAGTTACATTAAAAAAATTGGAAAAAAAGTTTTACTTTCTGCTTGTAAACTCTGGTACTTTCCACCTGTATATCTATCCAAAGCCTTTGAGGCAGCCATAAAAAAATAACTTTAAATATTGTGAGTTTGAAATTTGATATTTCAAGAAGTTTTAAGAGCTATATGCAATCACAAGGACCTCTTGGGAAAGAAAGGGTTTCTCCTTTCAGTTACCTTTACTACTTTACAAGGCTGGAAAAATTTCAGGCTCTAAGTTATGATTTTTATTAATACACAATTTATCTGGTATAGTGATATATATGTTGTCTGCATTTGTCCTTAGAAGTAATTTGCGGAGGCAGAAAATCAAAGATTTTTGGAAATTCTTATTACCCTAAAATATTAAAATGAGTCCCAGAGAGCAGGATTAATCTTCAAGGGTCAAAGATCATTGATAAAGGTATTTTTTTTACACAGTTAATTTTTCACATGGCTTTTACCGAATGTGCTATTTTACCATGTCACTCTACAAAGACAGCTGGGTAAATTTATTGGATGGTGAGTGTAGGAATTTCTGCAGATGGAGGAAACGTTTCTCCTGGCCGATTGATTTAAAAAGAAAATGGTTTATCAGTGTGCAAATGCATCTGGAGGAAGAAGGGTAAAGGAATGAATTAGAGGTCAGTCAGGATAATCATAAGTGAATCACACAAATATGTATGTGTGCTCAGGCTCTGTAGACCTGACTGAGTATTCATTGTTCTCATGAATATTTTGCTGGACTGGGATTTTCCTGAAGAATATCGGAAAATGTTGATTCAGTAAAATCAAATCTTTTTGTAGACACATGCTTAGTTTCACCTGGATGTGGCTGGGAATGTTTTTAGGTATTTAGGAGAGAATTAGGGTGGCAGGGGTACACCGGTGTTTTCACTGGAATAATGTGCTGGTCGAGGCACCTGGCACGGGCATGGGAAGAGAGTGCAGAGTTACCCCATGGGCCTGCCTGGCTGCAGGAGGTGAGAGGAGGTGAACCTCTCGCCTCTGCCTGGGCTGATGCCTTTCCCCACCCTGCTGGCACTGCACATGGAGGCTGTGCTCACTGTGAGCTTTATAAATAGGACCACTTTTAACAGATTTGTGTGGGGTGTTTGTGTGGATTATTTTTCTTATTTGGTAATCTGGAAAGATATTCTTGACTGCGAAATTTCAGAGTGAAATTTTTTTTTTTTTTGCAAGCTATGCTTGAATCCCCATATTTGCTTTTAGTCCCATTGCATATTTAAGCTCCTTCACTTAGAAAGTACTATTTAATAAGGAAATCTCTATCTATATTCCTCTGAGTGTGCTGCTGCTTCCTTTTGATTCCTCCTTTTGATTTCTTGTACTTCTGTATTCTGCCACAGACCCACTGGACCTGAGGTAGCCTCCTTTTCCAATATCCTGTTTTTCCCTAAAACTGATCCAAACACTCCTTAACAGTCTTCCTTTCTTTTTTCTTTACCTCAGTTGCAATTATTCCCTCACACAGCTCTTCTACATTGTACAGATGAGTTCCAGTTTTGTAGCTGGGCCTTATCCCTTGCATTTTTCTTTCAGAGGTGTTCTTTTAAGATATCCATAAAGTTTTAAAGGTTTAAAGGCCAAACTCGAGAGGAAGATCTGGTAAGGGTGCAAGGGACTTTGCTATTCTTTCCTTTACCCCAATTTTTTTCTTCTTAAAATATTTTTCACATTTGCAGCTTTGCTCCATGAATAGCAGTCAGAGGCCCCTGGGGCATGTTTATTCAGTCACCCCAATTCTTACACATTTGGGGTGCAATAAAATGGACTCCAGATACCATCAGCTCCTGCTGTTGGGTAAAAGTCTGACTAATGTTATTTTGATAAAAACCAAAGACCCCTCCCCCTTCCCCCCAAGGGATTCTGCATTTATTTTATGCTTTAAATTGAACAGAAAGCAGCCATCATTTCCTTTAGCATCTCCTCCTTCCAGCTAGTCTTTGGGAGGCTGGGAAAGGTGGGGTGTACTGTTGGAGCACCCCTTTTTTGTCATGCCCAATTCCCTGTGCCTCTCCTTCTCCCCAGGCACAGAGAGACACACAGGCAAACAACAGTCTATCTACAACCCTTTACCACTGCGAGCAGCTACAGCTTTTTGTTTAACTGTATAATTGCTCTCTCGGTGGGTTGTGGGTTTTCTTTTCCCCATCTCCATTTGTTTTCTTAATAACTAAGACCAGTACATTTAAATGGTCTTTTCCCTTTTTTTTTCTTTTACTTTAAAAAAAAAAAAAAATTTAACAAGCATACTGGATGTAACAAGATATGCAGCTAAAAACATTAATCATATTAAAACTAATTAAAAACTGAAAAGTTTCTATGCATTCCAAGCACTGGGGGTGGGAGGGGGCGGGGAGGCCTTTGGTCTGAGTGCTGGCGTTTCCTGAGCGCAAGCAAATGCCTGACACATGGACTTCGCCGAATTCCAAAATGTAGCAAAACAGTGCCTGCATATTTGGCAGGAATCACCACCAGTTCAGGTCAGTGTCTGTTTCAGCAAAAGACGAAGCCCTGCATGTTAACAGAGGAAAATAATTCAGAGGAAAAGGGGGGGAACAACATGTGACATTTTGTAAGAGCAGCACTTGCGTTACCCAAGGCGCACCACTCTCTGTAAACATTTCCTCCGGTGCCAGTGCCTTAGGACGCATTTTTTTGGATTGGGGTGGGGGGAGGCAGCGGGAGGGGTGAGGGGGAGGTCAGGGCTTTCAAGCTGTTGGGATATGAATGAGCTAGGGTTTTCCCCCCTTTTTTTAAAGAAAACTTCTTCTTTTCAGATGTTGAGTGCAATAAATGTTTTAAGGAGATACCAGTGAATCTGTGGCTGAAAAGATGGGCAAGCAGTGCTCCAGGCCACCAAACCCCAAACCAGTGGGAGCGTGGAGAAGAGAAGGGGCACGGCTGTGGGGTGCAAGTGATGGGGCTCTGCAGGGCAGTCTCTCTACACCAGTGCAGGGGAGGCCAGCTGGGAAGGGTGGGTAACCCTCTGAAGCCCCAGCACCTCACCTTGCTTCCACCTTGCTGCTCCATAAGCCTATGCCATGGATCTCAGTGACCAGTCCCCGATGTTGGACTGGTCCCTAACTGGTCCTAACCCCTGTCCGCTTAGGGGCATAGTCTGACTCTCCCAATTAATTTAGAAGCAAACCCCTTTTTAAGCCCTTTCCCAGTAAAAGCAAGAATAGGTCATTAAGATTTAAAATACTGTTTTGGTCATTGTCTTCCTACTTTTTTCTTGAATTTCGGCACCTTAAGCTGCCTTTGTTGTTGAGAAACTTGCTGTTTCTTCAGAGATGGGGCTGGATCACTTGTTATTGTAACACTTCTTGGTGATAAAGTTCAGTCTAAAAATTAAGCAGCTGCAATGTTGCAGCACAAATTAGTTTAATGTAAGCAGTCAGGAGCAGCTGTTTGGCTCGGGACTCCGCTCCGGCGGTGGGGGAAGGGCGCTGTGATGCTGACAGTGTTTTTTTCTCTACATAAACATTTTCGGCTGTTGCAGCTTTTGTGCCGATCATGTGACAGTGTCCCTAGGCAGATAATTTATTTCTGTAGCTTTCATGTGCAATCATTAACCTTCAGACACTGAGCTTGCTTTCTGCTTTGTGGCATTTGTTATTTTTTTTTTTGTATCCTAACTAGTTTAATTCACAGAGTGTCAGGAGAAAATTACAACCAATTTATAATAGACTGTAATGCATAATACTTATGTTTCTATTAAAACAGACCTTGCTTACAAGACCATTCTTACGGCTTAGCTTGTGTTCATGGATCAGAATAATTATTTTCAGTGATGTAAGTGCAGCTGTCATCATGATACTCCCATAGTGTCTTATTCTGAATGCAAAGCCCTTCAGAGTCCTGATTTGGGACCACCCTTTTGAATTCCCCCTTTGCTGGAGACACTGCGAAGTTTATTGAGATGCAACAGGCTTGGGAGAAAGGGCATAGCATTTATTCTGGTGATTGCTATTCTCCCACCATGACCGGCTGCTGAACAGGTATTGACCGCCATAGAAAGTGTGTCTAGGGGAGAGGCGAGGCATTACTGATAACAATTGCAGCTCGAATCTGTGCTAACTTAGTCCAGGCTTTCAGAGAACACTCAGATGACAGGGCTGGATCACAAAGCAGTTGTGACTGTTAGAGAAAGTCTTCATTTTCATTCCTGTCCGTTTTGTTACAGTAAGGGAAACAATAAATTAGGTGACTTTGTCAAGGTCACTGAAGAAATAAATGTCAGGATAGGAATTTCCCTTTCCCTGATCCTTTTCCCCAAGTCCTGTGCTTTTGTCTAGGGAAGATGACAAAAGAGTGAAAAATACAGAGTCTTGGGCAAGACTAAAGAACTAAAAGAACTAAAGAACTAAAAAATAAGCAATAAAAAAGCAGGAGGTGAGTGGGGGTGGGGAAGAGAAATCATAAAAAGAGCTGAAAACCAGGGTGACTGCTGACTTACTGTAAATATAATTTTCCTTCAGATCTGAATGCGATTTTTACTTTTGTTCACTGCTTGCCTGCCTTATCTTAATTCCTTTTTCTAACTGGTCATTCACTAACACTGGCAAGTTCATCATTTTTGTACCAGAGAGCAAGATATTATGTTTGTATACACCTGTGAATAGGCGTAATCTAGACATGAGTATTCCTTAGGTTTTTTCTTATAGCTTGTGCCATAGTGGAATCAGACATCTGTGATAGAAGTACTCCCAATTTAATGTTGCAGATACAACGGACAAGACAGACACAGGGTGGAAGGGGACAGAGATGGAAAAATAAAAGGATATTTCCAATGCCCCAAGGAAAAAAAAGGGGTGTTATCATAATCTGGTCAATGATAGAGCAGTACCATCCTGACAGTTCAACTATTGCTTTATTTCCTTAGGACTCAAATGAAACTTTGTCCATCCTATGATTGCCCATTAACTTCTGAAAAAGGCATCTAACTGTAAGGAGACCAAAACATATGCTTAAGTCTGAGATGTGACAGTAGTACATGTTGTATCATCTTTTAAAACATACAGATGTGTGGATGGATTTTTGCTGTCAATGTCAGGAAAAATATTGGTTCCTCATTAGTTAAAAAAAAGTCTGAAACTGGTGTTTTACTGATGCTAGGTTTCTGTGTGGAAAGATGAATGAATGAGTAGCTCACTGTTTGAAACCTTCATCTTTCAAAATGTTTAATGAAAATGAAAGCACAACATATGGTAAATGTGGACCGAAATCAAGGGATGAAAAAGAAGCCTAGGACGCCCACTGAAGGGCAAACGGGACTGCAGAGGCGCTTGGTGATGTGTCACATATAGAAGCGAGTAACATTTCTGGATGTATTAAGAGTGATTTAGGAGGTATCATCCCATTGACTTTTGACTAGAGTCAGGATGTAACTGCCTAAGTCAATTCTGAAAATGGGAATTAGATTTCTAAGTCATTTTAAGGTGCTTTTGAAATTTTTAGCTCTAATCCCAGGTTGATTAATTTGTAACAAGGTGATTCATTCGTATCTTTCTTGTCTTCAGAAGCCTGAATGACACATTTGAGATGCACTCTAAAAGCACAGGTAATAGTCAGAGTGCTACCTCAGCGACTTTAAAAGACAATTGATTAATTTGAATTCATGCTTTTATTCACACTTTTAGAGGATTCTGAAATTAGTAATAGCACTTTGGAGCTGCTTGGTTTGAACTGTCGCTTTCATGCCCTTGTCTTCATAAAGGTTTACCTAGTTTTTTCTTTCTTTTTCTCTTTTTCCTGAAAATTGCCCCTATGCCTCCCCATTGCTAACAGCAACGCAGCCCCTCTGGTCACAGCACAAGCAGGAGTTCTCAGATAGTGGCTGCTTTGCTTCATGGAATGGCTGAGTAGCTTTAGACAAAACAGTGTCCAGGAACCTGCTGTGAACTTGTCTCTACTAGTTTGCTCTGGGAACTACAGGTACTTTTGCTGGAGCTGCCCTATTGTGAGCAATGCTGGGAGAGAGGGCTGGTCAGATAGTTAGTAAGACATGACTTTCTTACAGTAAATTCAAGCCACCTAACCTGCTAGTTTGTCCAAACGCAAAGTAAGACTGATTGCTTTGGTATTTCACCACATTTTGTTAGAATCTTGCTAAGAACATACTGTAGTGTTTTATGAACTTAATTTTTTTTGTTATTGCTGTCTTAATCTACTGTTGAAAAGCTGAAACTGGAGTAGTACTAGTATAGATTTGGTAAAGACATTATATAAATCTAAATGTACTGCTATCTTATGTCAGCAACATTATTGCAAAGGTCAATTTGCATTGCTCCTGTGAGCCTCTGTGTTTTAGGATGTAACTGATGATATGAAATCCTTTCTGGAGTGAAAGGAAGACTGCCAAGTCTATATGTGGGACTTCTCGAAAACATCAGTGCTTACCAGAAGCAAATCTAAATATTTGACTTGACTTCACTTTCAGAATCGAAGGATCTGATGATCACAACAACTTTACTTTCATCTCCTGGTACAACTGCAATCAAACAGACATCTCAAATTAATTTAGAAGACAATGGCTGGTATTTACTGATTGGAGTAAGGAAACCTGGGCTTTCTTATATGTCTTCAAGGAGAAAAGTGGAGTACAGGGGTTGAATGCAACATAAGTTTGATTTATGGACTAATATGACCAACTTTTGACTGTGGAAACTATTTTGTGGAATGATTTGTTTCATGCAGTTTCAAAATAATCTCCCTGAGAGCTAGGAAGTCACCAAAGTTTTCCGTGCTGAAGGCTAGAGAGAATCATGGTCCCAGGGAGCCCTCCTGCATTTTCAGTGTCAGCAGTCTCAACCACTACACATAATTTGATGTAAGGATTCCTAAAAGGTCCAAAGGAATATTGGGGACATCCAAGTACCAGGGAGAACGTTCCTCTGAGAACATACTCTAAAGCTCCCTACTCTCGGTTGCACAAGAGTAGGAGAAAGGGAAAACTTCATCACAGTCTGAGCTGCAGCATCTGGGTTTTTGTCCCTGAGTCCCTTGTCTGGAAAAAGTGCTGCACATCATTTGGTCCTTGAGGAATGGAGTGCTTGACACTGAGAGCAACCCTTGCAGGCACTTTTGGCTCACACTGTTGCTTGGGACATCAAGCACTAAGTTAATGAGTGACAGAGCTTTCCTTCTCAGTAGCCCACAACTGCAGAGGGTGTATCTAGAAGATCTAAAGACTACTGTGGATTTTACCACCATCAGTTCCCTGAACTTGCTTTTTTAAAAATAAACTGGTAAAGCATGAATGTGTATATAATACTTAAACATACTCTAAAACAGATCCCACACTGTGGCCCATGCTCTCAGGAGCGAATGATAAAGCAGATTGATTGAGCAGTAATAGAGCTAGGACATGGTGACAAACACCGGGTAGGACTGTGTATGGAGGATAGTAAACCTGCTCTTTGAAGGCTTGAACTGGTAAATTTCTTTCCCATGCGTTTTTCATTGCTTAAAGAGAGAAAAAACAACAAACACCCTCAAAAGGCAAAACCACAAGACAAAACCCTAACCCAAAACCCTGCAGAGGAAATGAAACCACAAGAACATTTTCACACTAATTTCAAGGGTCTGCCATATACACAGCAAGCCTAGAAGTTAACAGGTGCACTGTACCATTCTCCAGAATGCACTGGGCTTTTTCTCTCTTGATATACACAGGTGCTTTAATGTAGTTTTAACCATTTCTGTATTTTCACTTTGATTTTTTACCACCTGTGATCCACTCATTCTTTTCACTGCCATGGAGCTGACTAGACCCAGAGGCTTCACAGTGGAGTAATCTTTCATCCCAGAATGTGTATAATGTAGGGAAAGCTGAGCACAATGAATTTATTTTCACAAGAACAAGCAACAGTCCTTATTTTCACAAGGACTTGTGGTTTGCAAATCAGTGTTACATTTATATGAACTGCAAAACATAAAACAAGGGAGGAGTTAGCAGAAACAGGAAGCAAGGATCTAGAAATCTGTTTTGACAGGGTTATCCCCCCCGAAAGTTAGCAACACAGAAAAAACAATGGCTTACTAACCAGAACCATTGCAGAAGGTTTTGGGGAGACCTCACTGGGGCCTTCCAGTACTTAAAGGGGGCTTGTAGAAAATAGGGAGAATGACTTTTTACACAGGCAAGTAGTGACAGGACAAGGGGGGAGCAGTTTTAAACTAGAAGAGGAGAGATTTAAGTTAGATGTTAGGAAGAAATTCTTTACTCAGAGGCACTGGACCAGGTTGCTCAGAGAAGTTGTGTATGCCCCAACCCTGGAATGGTTCAAGGCCAGGCTGCATGGGGCTGTGAACAACCTGGTCTAGTAGGAAGGTGCTCCAGCCCATGGCAGGGGATTGGAACTAGACGGTCTTAAATGTTCCTTCCTACCCAAACCATTCTATAATTCTATGATTGGATCTTCTGCATAAATTTTAGTTTCTGTTTAGGATACCTGCCACAGGTTTAGGAGTTGGGCTACAGGCATGAATATTTTGTCCTATTTTTTATTTTTCCGTCTTGAGAAAAGTTGTCAGCTTGAAAGAAGGTGATATGGTGAGACCAATAGCCTTTTATGGTGAATGTGTTTCAAACAAAAGGATAAATCTCTCAGAGAAACAGTAGGAAATGTCTTTATTATTTCATTAGCTCAATTTTAAATTAATATTAATCTTCTGAAATGTGTTTGTTCATTTGTTTGCTGGCAGTTTGTTTGCACATTCTCCCTGCTTAACACTGGTAGGAAAACTTGTCTTTTTAGTTATGTGTTTTCCTCACTGTTTCCTGAAGGAAAAAGAAAGATTTTTCAATAAAGCTTTCATTTTCCTTACAGGGGATTGAATGTTAAGGTGTTAGATATCTGAGAATGGGTGAAAATAAAGAGGAGAAACATGCATAATATTAGTTAACGATATTGTTTAAGTGCCTGCACAGTTTTCTCTTGCTACACTGTCTACTTCACATCATTGATAATATTTAATTGGCTCTTCTACAAATGCCTTCTCCCAGAGAGAGTGAAATATCCAAAATATAGCTAAATGGAGAAAAATTCCCAGAATCTTCCAATTAGGGAAAGTTTCAGAGGGAGGTATAAATAGAACATAATTGAGACTTAAGTGGTACATACTCTGTTGTGACCTTTTGCAGAGAACATATTCACCCTTAGCTAACTATTTGAGCAAAGATATGCTTCGTACTGGTCCTGTAGTAAATAAGACATTCCTACTCTTTAAAGGTGAACTACTATGTGATTTGCAGCTCCAGCATGTCAGTTCAGTTTTCTTGGAGGGGAAGAATCTGGTGTCTGTAAGCTGCTTTTTAAGTGCTTAAGTGGATTTGAGAAGCAGGCAGCCATATACTTGGGGGAAAAAAAAAAGAATCCCTGAAGAAAAAAATTGATTTTCAGTTTTCCCATTCAGAATTTAAAAGCCATTCTCTTCGTGTACTCAATGTAATAAAAATAGGACCTATTATAGCCAATCACTGCTCTGAGTTTACACCCAGTTTCTTCACTGGAGCTCAGATTTAGCCCAGTATCTGCCTTGGGAAAGAAACACGTATGTGCAATGAAATGATGGAATTTGAAGTAATACAGAAATAGTCCAACCAAGTATAACTAGAAATAAGGGGATGAAAGTGAACAAAAAAAAAATCCATGCTGATAATGAGAAAAAATTTCATAGCAGTGAGGTCTGTTAGTCGGCTGAATGGTCTCCCAAGGGAACGAGTTGAACCTGCATTGCTTTAGTTATTTTTTAAATGAACAAAACAGTCGAAATCCTTGCAAAGAGACACTCTTAATTAACAAGAAGACAGGAAAAATGACCTAATGGGTCTTTTTTTCCATCTCCACTGTTCATGACTATTATTGTAGGCAAAACCAGGTTTGGCAATAAAATTATGGATTTCCAATTTTCACAGCAATTTTGCAGCACTCTTATTCCATAATAATAGCAGTACTTTCCCACTTTTCATTTCCCTCTGTAAACTTTTGAGTCTTACTTTTCCTTCAAAGAGAGCTATTTTGTAGCCTTCTGACTACAAGCAGCTGTCAGGTAGCCTAATTTACCTTAAATAATACTGCTTGTAAGTATAAGATAAATATTTGGACCTTGTGCCTCATGATTTTCATCAAGAACTCTTCAGTCAGACCTCAAGTCCAGGGTAACAGTGCTGGGCAAAATGTCACTGCCTGTATCTATGGGTCATCCTGTGAAATAAGGGGCTGCAAATACAGCCCAGTGTTGGGCTTTTGTTGATTTTCACAAACATAAATTATGAAGGCACAACATGCATGCATGCAATCTCTGTGATCAGTATTTAGGGTTCCTTATGTGATTTCAACACTTTTCTTCTTTCCATAGAAACCAGTCTTTGACCTGGAGGGCTTTCAGCAAGAGGTCCAGACAAAGGTGATTCCTACTCCTCTGTCCAGGCATCTCTGGTACTCATCAGTGCCCCACATCCCTTCCCTTGTTCTCAGAAACTCCACATCGACCTGTATGATGAGCTGGCTCAACCAAATGGTAACCCAGCAAAAATAACAGGCAAGAAATCATGCAAGGAGAGCAGCAATAGCACGTGGTCCTTTATGGGCTTGCTTCTCAGCAGCTGGTTTTTTTTTTTCAGATTATAGCGACATAAATTTTAATGGTTAATACTGATGTAAAAACTGAAGTGATACTACAATGAGTCAGGTCCTGCTTCTTCGAAATGCTGTGCAAATATTTGCCAGTTACTCTTCCCAGCAGCCAGCAAGCTATGCAGCCTTGTTGCTGCTTTATCATAAGACAGATTGATGGAGGTAAAATGCAGGAAGTTCTGACTGCCGTGTTACAGTCATACAGCAAGGATGGGCAAAGGGCATTGAAGCCCGTCTGTCATAATCAGCCCCAGATAAGCCTGTGAGTAGAATGACCAAGATGACTAGAGTATAAAATAGAGAGAGACATGGTGCTTATGTATATTTTTTAGTAATTTATTGAGATGAGCGTTCATCCCAAGAGTTAATCCAGGAACATCCAAACCACTGTAATTATCCCTGCACAAAGGCTCTCTATTATTTGCCTGTTAAGTAACAAAGGCTTTTCATTACCTGGCACTGACATAACTTTAGCTGCAGTGGTAGGTAGGCAGTGAACTGGCTTCCCCTGTTTGTGGGGGATGGGATGTCATGGGATGAAGCCCTCCCCTGTCCCTGCAAGCTCTAGCAGAATACAAACAGAATGGCCAAACTTTTCTTTGAATAAAAATGACTGTCATTGCTAATAAGCCAAATTTTGTGTACCACAAACAGCTGAAATCTCATGAACAGTACAAAAAGAACAAAGGAGCAAATTCATATCACACAGAGAAATGAAAATGTAGAAGCACTGGCCACAGGAAAGTAACTGTATTAAAACTGGGAAAGGATCCAAAATCTGTAGTAGCTCTCTAATCTGCAACACAAGAGCAAGGATTTTCATTATGTTTTGCATTCCACATGCGCCTTTGCTTTGGAGCTCTTATGCAATTGTTGATGCAGTAAAACCATTGTATTCATAATGATTTCAAAGATGTGGATGCTTCCAGGGTTTGACCTATTTTACCACTCATGCATTATACACTGGGTAAAGCTACTCTCATAAGGCAGAGTCATTAGTACTTAAAATGTATCTGTCTTTTGCTGTCCCTTTTCTCTGTAAGGCTCCTGATTTTTTACAATTTTAAGTCAATTATTCTTTATTAAATAATTTATGTTTACATGCACCAATGAAAACTGCCCACACACATTTTAAGGCAGAGCTTAGTGTATAAAGATAATGTAAGGGGTTACAACTGTTATTAGCCCATAGAAAATAGATCTGTTAAGGGTTCCTTAACCGGAGTCTAAATAGTCCTTTTCAATTTGGGATATTTTTTACTTTGGAGATATAAAAACATACCTGTGGTCATTACTTCCAGACTAAAAATACAACTCAGGTTTCTTTGAGGCTCAGATTCAGCAAAATTCCTGGTCCCATGCTTTGCTTTCAGTGGGATGAAATCTTCCCTAGTTGAGTGTGTTTGAGACCTATTAATGTCTACAGGATTCAAACTTTGCTCTGCACAGTGAGGTGCAAACAACTTCTTGAACATCATTGTAATGCTTCTGGATTTTTCCATGAGCCAGACTGCAAATTTGTGCGCTGTAGTCATCATTGCACAAATGATGGACAAACCTTCCTGCTTCTTTTCGAAAAATAGAATTAATATCTGATCACCAAATAGTGTAGTTCAGGGCTTGTTTTGTTTAGATCCCCTGAGCCATCCTGTCAGGTACTGCCAGCAAGCTTGGACTTTGAAGAGAGCCCTGATTTCTCCAGGCTCTACCATGGATTGCCACAGTAAGCACAGGCCCAGGATAAATGTATTCTCCTGCTGCTGAAGTGTTACCATAAGTAATGCATACAGCATGGATAGGAGATGATCTCCAGAGGTCCCTTCCATGCCTGGCAATTCTGTGGTTCTGTGAGATGATGAGAGTAGGATCAGACCAAAAGTTTGCTTGCAGCGGTGGGGGAAGCTAGTGGATACCATCCTTCCCCCCTCCCTCCTCCACAGGGATCTTATTTTCTGTGGGTCAGTCTTCCCCTTTCTCCACAAAAACTGGATTAATCTCTCTGAAGCAGCTGCACAACAAAAGCTTAGGTGTCTGCCCAGAAAATCTTTCCTCTGTACCAGCCACACTAGTGGTATGGGGCAGAGATCTTCCCTTTACCTGCTGGGCAGAGAGAGGCTCTTCAGCATCGTGTCACTCCTTTTGACTTGGGTGACTTTTTGGAAACCCTTGCGAGGGAGATGCCACAGCACTGCTAAAGATGACCCATCTGCTGGTCACTTCACTAGGGCAGAGACCAGAGCTGCTCCCAGGGGTGAATTCAGGGCAGGACCAAGTGTTTTCCCACTCCCAGTTGTAGTCTTACACCTCAGCTCTGGGCTGAGGTGGATGGTGTTTCACTGCCTGGCTCTGGGCTCTTGAGTGCTTTGGGGCCAAAGTGTGGTCTCTAATGAGAAGTTAAATGAAACCTTTGCCGTTTCTGTGACCTCCAAAAATAGGAGCAAAGTGAAAACAGGCAAGAGTCAATCAGCCAGTGATTACATTAAAGAAAATGGTTCTCTGCGGAAAGCATGAAAGAGAAAACAGACTGGGTGCTGGGATTGATGTAAGGAAAACAAGACTTGTGGGGTTTTGAGGTCTTTACTTTTAATCCTTTCATAGTGTATTTTAAATTCATAAATAATGGAATAAAAAAGACACCAACAAAACTCAGCTAAATGATCTTGAGCCCTCAAGCCTCAATCAAAAAATAAACACTATAATGATTTTAAAAGGAATTAGTAATGCACAATTATAGTATTCCATGTTTAAAAATAAAGCTGTTGAATAAATGAACAATACCATGGCTGAAAAGTATTTCAGCTGAAGAGTGAAATCCCTGCAGAGAGTGATCTGTGAGATTCTGCAGGAAATCTGCATTACAATACACCATTTCCATTTCCAGGGAGGGACTCACAGAAGGACACATGGAGGAGAAAAAAGAAATGAAAAAGCCCCAGTCCTTTATGCTTAGGTTGTAGGGGGCCTTGGCCCATCATTCTCATGCTAAACAGTTACTTCTTCCACAGGTACCCAACTTAAATGGGAATATTTTTTGAAAGAATAGTGAATGTGAAAAAGGCTAACAGAATTGGTTCTTGGGTTAAAGAAAGCTGTCTCCATAGCTCACTTAGATACAGGAGACATGAGTTTACTTCTCTGTCTTCCTGAAAATGAAGTAAGGAGTGTGTCTGAAGCACCGGGCTGCTCTGCTGCTCTTTGTCTTCTGCCTCCCCATTCCAACTACTCCAGTGCTTGTTACTAATTAAATATCTTTGCAGTGGAGGAAAGGTTTCAAGCTAGATCATTAGCCCACTAGTCAACCAGCTTATGAGGGATGTGGCATGCCAGGGTCCTGAGGCTGCTTCAGGGACAATCACAATCTGGTATTGCTGTTCTCCAGTACAGGGGACTACAAATAGTGTCCTTTAAGTCTTCTGGCTGTAATTTAGCAGCTGGCGAAATGACCATCGAGGGCCTTGGATTCACAAAGTATTATGTCCTGGCTGACTGCCCCATTTGAAGGCTGGGGTGCAAAGGGCCAGCTTCATTTGTGTGGGGAAAAATTTACACAAGGCTGGTTTCCTTTTGCTGCAGAGCGGGAAAATTTGTGAAATCTTGGTTTAATATGTGGGATAGGAAAAAGGGAAATCCAGCAAGTGGAGGAAAATAGGAATAAAGTTCCTGGCTTGTAGTCCCCTGGTTCCTAAGCCAGCCATAGCAGAGTGTGACTGGGTCACTGGCATTAGCATGTTCACATGGTTACTTTGGTGGAGAGCAGCAGTAAACACACAGCACTGCCTGCACCGTGCGTAGCAGGCACAGGAAGTGTTTGGCAGATGGAAAGAATGGGCCCATCAGCTGCATAAATCTGTTTGTTGCAGTCTCTACTATAACTAATACAATGGGCTGCGACCCTCTTTGTGGCAGATGAAGACAGTCTTGAAGACAAGCAGATGCCATGTTTCTGCCTCCTTAGCATTTCATTACACACAGAGTGTCTTCTGCTTGGGCATGTATTGAAAGGATGAGAAACCACAATGCAATCAGCATCTGGTTATTTCTGCTAGTGAGAAGTCTGTGGTGGTTCCAAAGAGACCCAAAATTTGCCCCTAGCTTTTACTCCTGGAAAGCACTGAAGGTCAGTCACAAGTGTTTCCTGTGTTTTCCCTGAGACTGTCGTCTTTTGCTTATAATTTATTGTGGCTCAGCATTATACCAGAAGTGTGATCTGATTAGGGACAGAATAATTTGAAATTTCTGCATTTGTGCAAACACAAATACCTGCCTTCATGTATGGATTTAGCCGCATTTTTCGTATGTGCATAATGTCTGCGGATTTGTGTATTTGAGTGAATGTGTATATGAAGGCAAACATTTCAAATAGGTGTGTATGTGGGGAGGCAGTTTTAAAAGCATACCTTACATGGTATAAAATATACTGCTACATAAATCACAGGAAGAATTCCAACTCTAAATTAAAGTACACTCCAGAAAGAGCAATTATTGCCTCTAAAATGTTTCTATTAAATTCATGAGACACCATACAATTTTATTCATGTTATCATCTACGGTTGCCTGAAAGTGTAAAAAAAAAACCCTAGCCACTAGCAGAGAAATGTGCAAAATACTGTCAAAGGAGTGGCAAAGGTCATTTCTATTGCCTGCCTTTTTATGCGTTCCATTTTTGTCTTTTTTTTCTCATTGCAGTTTGTTTGTGCACATTTCAAAACTTTAATGGAAGAAAATATGAGGGGGCAAAATAAATATAAAGAAACAGACTGCTGTTCAACAGTGCTGAGCTGGTATTTCCATGAATGATGTTAGACTCGTGTTTAGAATAAAAATTCAGAAAGTCCACAAACAGAAGGTTGCAGCAATGCTTTTCTCCTTTTCTCTCTCTTTTACACTTGATACATTTTAAAATTAACATGTATTTCTGTGTAGTTTGATAAACGTGTTATCATTAAGCACAGCAGTACCGATTCTGTGAGACACAGAATGGAGAAGCCATGGAACAGCTGGACCATACATTTTCTTCGGTACTGCAGATGGCCCATTGCTCTGTGCATGGGATTTTGTTTGTGCAGGTTCGAATTCCAAACTCACTTGCTTAACCCCTGCAGTAACAGCAACTGATTAGAGTTTAACACAGCAATAACAACATTTCCATATGCAGGTGCCTGACATCAGGCATGAAAGCTCCATCTGAGATCCCTAAGAAAAGGTACCATTTTCCAGGGATGGCAGCAAGCATTTAGAGTTTTTATTGAATTCAGTTGTATCAGCATGTCCTTCATATCTCTGAGAAGGAGAAGCCCTTAACTCTGGTTAATCAGTTGAAATATTATCTTGATCTTCTCAGTAAAGTGTCTTAAATTCAGATGAGCTTTTCTTGTTCAGAATCAGGCTTAGCAAAGTATATAAATAAATGCTGAGGTAAAAGGCAAGACTGAATATAATCAGATACTTAAGTGCTTTGCTGTGTAAGGGCACATCTTAAGTGTTTCCTTGAGTCAGTCCCTAATTGTCTGTTATGCCTGCCTTGAAATGAGATTTACAAGTGTTCTGGCAGTGTTTAAAGGCAGTGTAGTTTCATTTCTATAGCTACTTCTTTACTTTTTTTGCTATAAGTTTGCTTTCTCCCTTCTTATTGTAACACTCCTTCAAGCAGTAAAGAAAACTCCATGTCAAGTATGAGCACAGTCCTTGAATGAACACTTTATTCCTTGAGATAAGGAAAAACATTGTAAGTAAAATGTGATGGATAAGCTGACCTCTGTAAAAAAACCAAACTGTTTATGTTTCCGCCTAAAATACCGCTCGGTCCGTGATGGTGCAGGTTTTTCACCCCCACAAGAGTCTGCATAGTTGCAAATGTACAAAAGTGAAAAATGGTGTAGAGAACTGAGATTACAGTTAGAGGCTGCACCTCCTGTGGAGGTGCACAAATGACACCAAACAGAGTTTGTGTAAAAACTGGGCAAGCCTTTCTCCAGTGGTCACTGCAGAAGTGGGGTGAAATGGCAGCTGAACCAAGGGTGTCACTGGACAGTGCCTGAGTGCCAGGCAGGCTCAGCTGTACCGCCAGGACCACAGCAAAGGGAGGTAACAAGGTGTTATGCTCAAATATTTCCAACAAGAAGGTAGAAATTCCTGAAACCTCCAGATGTTGAATAATCTTAGGAGAGCTCCAGCATTATTTGTTGGATCAGAAACTTTAAAATTCCAGAGTTTTTAGATGTTTAGACTAACTGGACACAAGGATCTCTGGGGCCCTTTTATAGGCCAGAACAAAATACTGACATTACAATCCAGTAGCAACAGTGTATTTCAAGGCATTTTCATACTTATTTCACCTATGGAGAAGGCCAGATCTGGGCAGAGAACCTATTCCCAGCCCTTTGAAACTGTTTATGGTTGCAATTGTTTTTCCTTGTTGGAACAAAGCCAACATGCTTTTACATTTTTTCATGGAGAGAAAACACATCACTGAACTGTTAAGTGTCTGCTCATAGTGAGTTAAATCAGCTACCTTACAGAACTCAGTATGGATTATTTGGACTAGAATTTGTGTATTTGAATTCTGGACAATCCATGAATGAACTTGTGGAACTCATGTATTCTGTCTCCAGAGTTTTTATGATTATAAAGACGGGGAGAAAATTATACCTCAGAAAATCAGTGTTTATAAATAATGTCCCAAAATGAGTTGAATCCCTGTAGTGGAGACTACCACATACCATTCAAACTGTTCTGTCTACCCAAATTTCTGGCTTTACTGCCTATCTCCCTAGACAGTAAATATGACTGGCACATTTCATCACTGCTGTAGAATTAAGGTACCAGAAAGTCCACATTTGCTTTCACCTGGTCCTGGATTGAATGCAGCTCTGATTTCTGGCATGAACGGAGCTCCACATTCCTTAAATTAGCATTGGCTTCTGACTCAGGCACTCCTACCTTCTCCCTGACCCACAAACACTAGCCTAGGCCAGCCAACTCCCCTTCCTACCAATATACCTATAAGCACACAGCTAAAAAAAAAAAAAAAAATAATTGCTCTGTTTGCCCCCCAGTAAAATAGTTTTGTCAGTCTACATTTCTCAGGCCTTTATGAAAGGGACTTTCTTTTAACTGTGACTTGTGCAAGCAACTACATGCATAATTTCTGTTTGATAAACAGTAAAAACAATGCTAAAATTAAAACATTCTTTTTGTCAGCATATGTAGCTGGAATGCTGAAGGCTGTTCTTCTAGTAGGGAGAGATCTTGCACACACTTATTTATCTGGTTAAACTTTGCGGCTCATTTTTAAAGCCAGCAACTTCTCAACCCCAAGCAGCAGAGCACAAGTAAAGGCAGATGGTCGAATGAAGCAGAAAGACTGACTATAAAAAGCTCAGCCTTCCAATAATGTTGCTGCCTCCCAGTTTTTTCATACAAATCTCTCCATTTTGCCTTCCAGAGCCTCACAATTAAAATTCTATTCTGCCTGTCTAATCAAGACAGCAAATCTATTGAATTGCATAATACTGGGGATAATCAAGGAAGGATGTGACATGAATCCATTTTTCTTTACAGGTAGAAAATGAAATATTTTCTCTCTTCCTCTGAAAACAGATGGGTGGCTGAGGAATTTTTATTTGGCCTATCTTCTCCCTCCTGTTCCTTTCTAGCTTTGGCACCAGCCATTCGCTGTTGAGTAGATCTGCTCATCAGGGACCACCGGCATGGGGGCAAACAGGTTTCAGGGGTGACAATGCCTTACTGGTGTGGGCGAGGCACTGCATGTGGCTCTAGATGCAAGTGGATTTAAGTGGCAGTATTAATGTCCCCGCTGCCCACCCCTTTAAGGTTATTTTTCCAATAGCTGGGAGAACTGAATAAAATGTGTATTTGCTCCCTTGTTGCTGTAGCTAAACTGTGTTTATTAATGCACTCTGAAATCCCTTCTGCACCTCCTATAATTCATGTTTACATCCTTTAGGGCTGGTCTGGGCTCTTGAGAAGAAAACAAGGGCTTGCAGGATTTGATCCTGCAGTCTGTGGGCTCTCACACTTAACTAAGTGCCCAAATGTAACTGTGGAGCAAGGGCAGGTCACTCCCTCTCAGCTGTTTGAAGAGGAGCTGTGTGAGCTTGTGCAATGATTGAAATTAGCACGTAGCTTCCTCTCTGCCAGCAAATCCCTGTGCATTGAGGTGAGCAGGCAGACTACTTTTTGTGTAAAGTCAGAGAAGGAATCAACCCAACTGAGCTGAATTGGTTTGTAACCCAATCATGCTTAATTTGGTTACAGGAAAAACAAGGCCCACGGAGTTTCAACCTTGTTCCTGTGCAACATCAGGAATCTGATTTGTGCCGATCTCATAATCGGGTGCAGACAACAAGGAAAACAAGTCCTTGCAGTGGTTTCTTTACTGAGCCTAACAAACCACATCTGATAAGCTATATAATTTGCTACAGCAATTTGTGCCAAAAATAAAAGGCACAGTCCTACAGTGCAGCACATTTCTGTGAAAAACAGAACCCCACCTCTTGCCTTTGCAGCATCTTTCTCTTTCTTTTGCTCTCTCAGTGAGCCTGAGCAGATGCCTTCCATCCTGAACGCTGCTGTGGAGTACCTCGCCTGCCCTGCTCCCCAGACTGATTTTGTCTCCCTTCTCCTCTGCAGGATGATCCAGAGTGATGGCACTAGCAGGATTAGGAAATGATGACAAGTACCTTGATGACTTGAACAGTGAAGGTTTTTTCTTGGCTGAGTGGCTGTGACTGGAGGGGACGAAGCTGAAGATCTAAATCATCAAGTAATTAGCTACACAACTTTTCTAGAAGAACCCAGGCTTTTTTTTGTTATTGTTGTTGATTTGACAGTTATTCTAATCTTGCAAGAAATATGTCTCTTTTTAGTTTAGTTTAGTGTTAGTGACCAGAAAAGGAACTAGTTCATCATGTGTATTTTACATATCAGGCCTCTAATGGAGAAAAAAATTCCTATGCTTTTTTGGGGGTTTGTTTTTTTTCTTTGTCCTGTTGCTTACAGAGAGAGAGGGAAAGAAAAAAAGCAAACAATACAAAGTTCTGAAGAATGCAAGCTGTCAGCTATGCTATGAAATAACTTGGAGGTTAAATGTGAATCACTGCAGTATGTTTTCTAATTTGGATTTTGCCAAGGTTACCTTAAAAACCTTAATGCTTTTTGCAGTGTTTACAGCAAAAACTGCAGATGTGCTTCTTGGTTATTAAAGGGAAAGCATATGAGAGGGAGGTGGACTAAGAGGAAAGGAGAATGAAAGGTCAATGATTTTAATTCTACCTCGCTGAATTCCAAAGTTTGAAGGGATATATTTGCTTGAAAGGTCATGCTATGGAAGGTAAGCACCCTGAAAGCAGCGTGTTCGGGGTTGTACAGTGGAAATAAACAACAAGGTAACTTGCTGGGATGTTTGCGTGTCAAAGGTGACAAAAAACCTGCCTCTCTTTTCAAAGCCTCTCAGCCCTCTGCAAACTGACTGGGATCAGGACTGGAGTTTAAAGGCAACACACTGGTGTTTGCTTTAACTCCTTAGACAAAAGCCTGATCCAGAAGCCAGCAAGATTTCACTTCTTACTGAAAGCAACTAAAGGAGAGAGCAGCAGGCTTCGTATCAGAGCAATACTTGAAACTTTCAGTGTTTGTGAGTTCAGTGAGTTCACACTGTGTTCCCTTAAATATGAAAATTCTAAAAAAACAAATGCTGGGCACAAAGACAATCAGTCTGCAGTGCTGACTTCGATTATGAAAATCTTTCTGATGGTAACTTTGAGGCCAAATATATCATACTTTGGTCCTTTGCTTGCACATAACCCAGTACAATGGATTCCAAATTTATAACTATTGCCTCTGAGCATGACTACAACACCACAGTGGATACTGATAATGTTATTTATTCTCCAGTTAAAGTTACCTGGAAGGAGTGAGATCCTTCAGGTCAAGTATCAAGAAAGTTTTCCTTTAACACCCACCCCTCCTCTCTGCCCCCTGGCCAATTCTTGCATGGTTCATTAATGGATTTTAACTATATAGCAGTACTGGAAGGAAGGAAAGTTCTTACAGGCAAGGACGATGGAGGTGCACGACAGAATAAGTGACTTATACAAGGTCATGCAGGAAACCTGATGCTGTGCCAAGAACAGAGTGTAAGTTCCTTGAGTTCTAGTTAAGCTCTTTGTCCATTTACCCATCCTCCTGCCTGCTTGCCTAAGCCAAATAAACAATGACAGCCACACACACACGCACACATGCACCTATGCACATGCGCACACATTACAAGACAGTATTCCTGCAAGCAAACTCAGATGTTTGGAAGCAGCAGGCAAAGCGTGCTTGTGCACCCCTAGTTTAGGCAGTCCTATCTGTATGCATTCTAATAGAGGGTGCTTAAACAAACCCAACAGTTTAAAGTTGCAGCCTGTTAAGCATATGGACAGAGCAATCTTCGAAAGGATTTTCATCTGCCAGCATCTTGGTGGAATACAGTTCATCCCAGAAATAAAGCACACTGGGTATTAAGTTCTTTCCCCCAAGTGCATGGGGAACAAGGGCTTTTGAATCATTACTGGAGTATTTTAACATGAGAAACAGCTGATTTAGCCCTTGACTCATTGTCAGAAATCTTTACTTGAGGCTGAAAAGTACCATGAGCATTGTTAGCCTGAACCATTATAGTCTGGCAGACACAAGCAATGGTAAACAGGACTGTATAATGGTGTCAGCAGCTTTAGGAGTTAGCTGCTGCTACTCAGTCTATATTTAATTCTACAGTGAGTTTGACTCTCTGATTAGGCTCTGCTCTCCCTGCTAACAGCTGAAATATTGTCTCTGCCTTAAATGAGAGGAGGATCAGGCTTTAAAGAAAGGGGCTCTTATTTTTTGCAAAGCTGTACTCAATGAGCATGTTTTGGAAATACATCAGCATGACCTTTCAACAATGTGCCAAAAAATGGGAAAAAAAGGGAAAGACTTTGGGAACTGCCAACCAGGAAACATTGTTTTGTTTGTTTAAAAAAGAAAACCAGAAACCCGTCCAAGAATTTTTGTGTAAGTTAGAGGCTAAGTCACTCTCCTTTATAATCACTCATCTTTTTCTGGATACTGTATTTTCAGTGAGGGTAGATAAAATCTGGCAACGTGCTCATTGGCTCTGTGTTTGGATTCAGTCCCCTTGACACTCATCTGCCTCCATAAACTTTCATCTCCTAAACTCAAAGCAAGTTCACCCAGGAAAGGAAAAAGAGGGAAGGGGGCTGGGGCGAAGGCTGGTGAACTGCACAATAAAAATCCAAATTTCAGCTCTTGCCATTTCTCAATGAAGAAAACATTAGCAATGGCCAAGAAGTGCAATAAAATGCCATAAATCACCCAGGTTTTATTTCCTGTATGGGAGCCCCACATAAAGATGAATTTCTGGCAATTTCTGGATACACACAGGTTTTGCAAGTGTGATTATTTCTTCAGGTTGTGTTGCACTGAGTGATTTTATAACACGTGCAGTGAGCGAATTGGAGAGAGACAGAAAGGTGAAAAGCTATATATACTTGTGCTTCATCCTCTCGCTGCTCCCTTCCCCCTGTGCCGGCTGTTTTGCAGTGTCAGCCTTCCATGCATCATCAGCTCTCCACAAGCGATGGAAACCCCCCTCCCTAGAAGTCAGAGGGCTTGTGCAAAGCCATAGGATTTGGCTATCCCAAATGCACTCTGGTGCATTTTTTATTCTCCTCCTCCCCCCTGTTTACATTCCAGCTCATTTCTCATTTTCCATGGGAAAGAAAGAGATACTAGCAGGTATAACAAGGGGCCCTTTAAATATTTCCTAGTTCCTGCTTGCTAATGGGACCCTGAAACTGTGTTTTACAGAGGATCTCACACAATGTACTTTTAATACCAGCATAACATTTATTGAAGTTTTGCTAAAGTGGGTAAAAAGGTAAAAAATCAATTATCGGTTCTTTTAATGCTAATTGCTAATGTAAAGCGGAATAACTGCCATTTTGTTAAATAAAACAAGTCTGACAAACCCAGTCTTCCAGTTTTAGTTGGAGCTTGGTAATTTTTCTTAGGTGCCTGTTCAACAGGATACTGTCACTTGGTTTAGACCCCAATTTAATTCACTTTGAGGCTTATTTTAATTTAATAGGTAATTAGAGATACTTTTCGTCGTGTTAAACATACCTGATTTCACAGAATGATAACAAAATCCCCAACAGCCAATGTTTAAATAGGACATATTAAAACACCCCCCCCCCCAAAATATTTTATGCCCCCTGTAGCTTCACCACTTGGCTAGTAAGCACCGAGCCAAATTTCGCCTCAGTGACACATATGCAGCCAGCCTCCCCCTGGCCTTAATGAGAGTTCTGTGCCCACGTCTAAGGGCAGAATTCGACCCATTTTTTCCCAGGGTGGTAAGGGGCTCAGATGCATCTTCCTTCTCCTATTTTGCTTTGCTGATGGATGAGTGCAGTGCACCAGCACAAACAATCGTAGTATAGATCCTAAACATAAATGTGATGTTAATTTCAAGGTCTATTAGCAACACCGCGAAAAAAAATAAATGTTTGACAGGACAAAATCTGCAGGGGAAAAGAAAACATTATTCTCAAGCTTCAGGGAGGTTATTATTACAAACAATGGAGAATCGATAAATTATATTTAACACTATTAAAGGCAGTTGACAGTGTTCCTTTGAGTGAGCACACCGAGGTCCCGAACACTGTGTGACTGCTGCCCGAGTGCCCAGAGCTTGCTAACTCACCATCGGGTCACGTTGGGAACACTCTGCACAGCATTTGTGGAAGAGCTGCTGGGAAGTACACTGTGCTGAGAACACACACACACGCACACACACGCACACACGCACGCACGCACACACACGCATCAACAAACTGAAACACAGCCTTTTTTTTTTTTCCCCCTCTGAGCTTGTTATGCTTATTTTGAGTTGGTGAAGTGGGCTGGTGCGTACTCTCAGGGTTGTTTTTTGTTTCATTTGAAAGCAAGTGGAAAGGCAAAAGCAAACAGGGTTTTGGCTACAAAAGGATGACCTTCCTTGTAAAGAATTTAAGTCTTTTTAACTTCAGAGGGGAATGAGGCAGGAATGCTGTTTGTATCCGAACACTAACATGGTGAAGGGGAGCTGGGGGGAGGGAAGCGGCATCTTCCTCCTATCACTTCGGCGCTTTCAAAGATCCCCATTTCCCAGAAGTACTTCTGTAGCAGGATAATATAATTATTAGCAGCTGTTAAAACAAACAACAAACAAAAACAAAAAGCACAGGCCAGGACTGGCATGTGTGCACATGCCTGAATGCTCTGACCGTTGCACTGAAAACTCGGAGAGGCCCCTTTCCCCACGCCAGCGCTCGGATTCAGGCCTGGTGGAGCCGCAGCATGGAACAGCAGGGCGAAAACTGCAGCCAGAGGCATTTATTTTCATCCATTCATGTTATGAATGCCGAACACTCCTCCATTTGATGAGTGGAGCATTGATTCTTTTTGCTTCTCGAACACGCTCTCCCATAAACAAAGGGCAGAAGAGATGACTTATTTCAGATTTAGAGAAACGCAGGGGGAGCAAATGAAACAACAGAAGGAGCAAATGCAAAAACTTCCACACTTTTAAATAGAAGAGGGGGAGAAAGAGCTTAAATGATTGTTTCCTCTGGTGGCTTAAAAAGTCTGACAAGTGGTAGGATTTCTGATCACATCTTTTGTTGTCATGTGGCTCATTCCTAGGATTGCGGGGGGTGTGTGGGGGGGGAATGCAGATCTTTCTCTCTTTCCCTTTTTAACAAGAGCCTTCAGGGCCTTAAGTTCTGGCTAAAAGTTTATAAACATGATCCTGGGAATCTGTAAAATCCAAAAGCAAATAAAAGCATTCCCATGTGAATTGTTTATTAAAATCACATGATTTTTAAGTAGCTCTCATGATTCCTTGGGCCAGTTTCACAATTCTGCATGCTCAAGGCTGGCAGTATAAATTCTACCTGCTCCCTGGGACTACTTTTTTTGATTAGCTGGCTCTAGGCAGCTACTTGGTCTGCAAATTCCTGTTCAGAATCCTCCATTCATTTATTAACAAGGTAGAGGGGCACAGGTAGAGTGTCAGCCACATGAATATGAATGCCCTGCTTGACTGATCCGAGTGGCAGGCACCAAAGCAGCGACTTAGAGCAATTTAAAACATGACTGCCTCCAACAGAGCGCACCCTCCCTCCCTGCTCCGAGCATCCCATGCCCGGAACAGCAGCAATCGGTGTGTTAGTGCAGAGCTGCCTTTTATTTAAGCCGTGGGCTGCAGTGGCTGAGGCAAGGGCATGTGTTTGGGCTGTGCTGCCCGAGCTCCAGGGGAAGGCAGGCAACATCTGGTCCAGGGGCAGGGCGGGCAGGAGGGTTTGAGACTGCTGCAGCAGAATGCACCGGCTCTCATCCCTCCGTCTGCAGCTAAAATGAAATGCAAAATGGCACATATCGCATGCATGTCCCCTTTGTCTGGGAGGGAGAGACTTCGCTCTTTAAAGGGGCAGTACGCAAAAGCAGAGAGGTTTCTGATGCTGCTAAGCTTGCTGGTATCTTTCCAGGCTGGATAATAATTGGCAAATGTCACAGTCTTAAACAATATTTAGCGGTAATTAAAAATGTGACTAAACCCTGAAGGTTGGCATTAAATCCAGGCAAATCCCTTTAATATACTGGGCCAGACCTGCTCTAAGTATTTCTGAAACTTTGCAGCTTGGACCCCTCTCCACTGAGAATGACGGTCAGTCTTGTTATCATGGACCTCTTCCTTTGTCCTTCCCTTGCCTGCCAGGCAAAGAAGCTCTGCCGCTTACATTTTCTTCTTGACCCTCCTTGTCCTTTTCTCAAGTGCCTCTTATGTTGGTTAGATAAAAGGTAGCAGTGTTCTAAAACGCTGCCTCTGTAGTTTTGCTATGTAAAATGACATTCATTCTGAAGAGTGGTAAGAAAATAATGATCTCATTAGAAGAGAGTTTAGCTGTGTAGTGGTTCCTCTCTGTAGTGGAGATTAAATAGCAGCTAACTACAAACAATAGTCATTTAAACAAAGAGCTGGCATCAAAGTTATTATCTCTCTTTCTGCCCTTCAAGAGCATCATCAGAAATTGATCCTCTTACCACTGCACATTTTCATCAAAGGTCCTGAATTTTAAGCTTGAAACACTAATTGTTTTGTTCATGCGTGCGTGTGTCTATGTGTGTTCTAAACTGGCTCCTCAGGTTGGTGTTCTTAACTAATTATTGGTGACATTTCACTTTTTTTGGTCATGAACTTCCTCGATTGTTGTTCGTTTTTTCTTTCTCCCTCAGAAAGAAAGAATATAAATCCTGTCTCAAAAAAGAGAGGTGAAGTGGCAGAAATAAAGGAAATAATAGTGCAAGCAGCTTTGGCTGTCCTGTGTACAAGGAATGCTAGGAGTACATGGCCACTGCACATTTGGGAAAGGGAATTAAAAAGATAGTTCAGAGTTGCAGATGCTGCCCAGGCTGTAATAAGAGAAAGATGGGAATGGCAAACCTGGGATTTCCAGTTTCATGCCCCATCTAGGAGAATGTTAAAGTCTAATTGCAAGACAAGAAGCAAGGAAGCCTTAAAAATAAACAGCCACCCCTTTCTCCTCTGACCCAACACCCTCCACCTCCTCGGGTGATGACGCATCATTTGTTTCCATTCTGAAACAAGAGCCTTCTTTCCTTGGTTGATGCCTGCTCCCAGCAGAACGTCCTCTCTTTACACTCATGCAACTTCTGAGCTGTGCAAGTGGAGAGGCATGAAAAGAAAACCCTACAGGAACATGTTGCTTAAAACTGGAGCTGTCTGGTTGCTGCTCATGCGGTTGCAATTGCTGCCATGCAACACCACTGTGTTTCAGGGGTGGCACCAAGCAAAGGAGTGGGGTAAAATGATGATTATGATGCTGGTTCATATATTGCATACATGCAGCAAACCCCAAGTTGTTTGATTTGTGGTTGACTCAAGATTGAGCATATATATTCTACGTCAGTGAGGAAAGAACAGCTTGTGAGAAATATACGCTCACTTTAGTGCATGAAAATGTTTCATTTTTCTGAACATCTTTGTTCAATGTGAAGAACCAGATTCACGAAGACCCAAAATTCAGAGTGTCCCTGTTTTTTTCAAGGGCAGATATATGCAGTCACCTACGTTCATCATGACCTCCAAATGCCAATTATATCTCTAGAAAATCTGAGAGAAAAATGTCAGACTTTTTGTTTGAGATTTCCTGAGAAAAGTGAAAACTGAAGCAATAGCTTGGTTAGAGCCTCAGTCTACTTTGAGTTGGTCTGATCTGAACTGTTTTCTTTCTAGAATAATTCTCTTTGCCATGGAAAACATTGTAAAGTATATATTTTTCTTTCCTTGAAAGTACATTTTTATTGAAAGAGACTTTTTTGTCTTTTAAATGAAAAACATTTTGACCAAGTCAGCTAGGGACATAAAAGTGCCCCAATACTAGTGAGTCTAAATTCCTGACCTCTGATCTGGAGAAGTTACTGAATGCATAATGTTGAAGAATAGCAAAAAGGGAAGAAGTGTTATAAAAGATAATAGCAGTGACTTCTACTACCCACATACAATCAAGAAAGAAGTTATCTAAGGACATTGTAACACTCACAGAAGCAGCTAAAAAGAAAGCAGGAAGAAAGAGAAAACAAATTATGATTAAATGGTGAAGTTCAAAATGCTGTTTGAGGTAGCATTTTGGACCTGGAAAATGGAGAGAAAGCAGGAATGAAGCCAAAAGTAGAGAGTGCAAGCTATGATAAGGAAAAAGAAGATGAAAATTCTGAAGAATGGCAATTACTTGATAATAAGGGTTATTTAAATATGTGAGATACTGTAAGCCTGTCCGTCCACAGGATTTCAAGGATGCAAGGAAAGCAATTAAGGGGAACAAGGTTCTTCCAGAGAGTTTTGACAACTCCTTTGATTGCCAGCGGGGTAGATGGTACAGAGGAATTCAGTGAATTAGTGGAAGAGTCAAATTAGTTTCACACTGGTCCTGTGCAACAGTGCACAGAAGCATTGCCTTGCACAGCAATGCCAGGCGACCTACCTGGGGCTGTGGCTGGAAACTCTTCTTCCAGGGCTGGTGACAACCTGCAGGATGAGGGCTTGCTTGGACGGGCTGAATCCGTGGGAGCTGCCTCTGCTATTTCCGAGGATTTTTTTCATGCTGTTACAAACCTCTGGGAGTTCAGCTCTGCTGCTTGCTCTGCCTCTCTGGGGAGCAAAGCAGTCAGGACAGCACTGGCTAATGAACGGAGCACAACAGCAGGAGGTCTTCCACCCTGGTTTATTCATTGTGGCCCCAGGTTTTACTTAGCAAAACTCCTTCCCTCACAAAACAAGTTTAATGCTGTCTCTGATACAGTGTATGGCTACTGTACCTTGACTTTCAATTACATTAAATCCTATTATAATCACTTTCTTTATAACAAATCCTCTTTAACACCTGAAAAGCTCAGTTCCCATGGGTGCAGTGCTGTGTTCTTGAAATAAAAAACAGTAGAATTCTAATGGAAATGCATTAACTGGGAGAATACTTTGAAAATGTGCCTGGCATGAAAGGCCTTCAGCACGCAGCTTACATTCAAATAGCAGTGGAGAAAAAAATTCCCAGAGCCAAGCACTTGTACACCAGCTGCCTTAAGATAGAGTGAATCACTGTGTTATCACAGTAAAACATCTTGTATGGAAAATCATCACTATCCAAAGACAGGTCAAGTACAGGTTATCTAAGTACTATTATTATAGAACTGAATGTTTTCCATCAAAACAGGAGCAAGAATTTGAAGAGATTTACGGTGATGGCCAAAAGGCTCAGTTGTATAGTTGATAAACCATGGAGCTTCTTTGTGACTTCTTTTATTTGTTGTTGCTGCTTTTTTTTCTGGCTGGCAGGAAGGCACCAAAAGTAGTATGCCACATTTTGTCAACAATGTGGTTCTTCCCTTCCTGGAAAAAGAAAAGATTTTATGCATGATTCACATGATGTTTGGCTTTTGTTATATAAAAATTACCCTGATGTTGTCTATTAAAATGAGAAATAATGACTCAGTTGCACTTCTTTGGGGGAGATAGAGAGAGAGAGGGGAAGAATATTTCTAATAGAGATGCAAATCTGGTACCTCCATCCAAACAACTGGGTCTTTCTCAATGCATATTACATACAGCTTGAAAAGGAAATGCTCACTTAGGGGTTCTAGGAGATAGCAAGTAAAATGAATGATGTGAATAATTCATGCCTTTAGGGTACCATGCACATCTTGGTCTGTTTCCCATGCTAGTGGAGTTTGCTGAGGGAACCTGAGAGCCTGAGCTACACCTCTATGCTTACAAACTGCATTTGGGGTCCTCTCACACTCTGGCCAAATGCTGAAGAATAGATAACACCTTTGCATACAGTTTTAGCGGTAGAAAAATCCTCAGCCCTGTTCTTATGCTATCTGAGTACTGGTTCATGCCTTTGCTTTCTCGGTACAAACTCTAAGTGGGCAATACATCGCAGTAAATACATTTACTACTGTTTATAGTAAATGTTTTCTTGCGTAGATTTTGCCTGTGAAATAATTTAACTTACACTTTAACTTCCATAGCCCCTCTTGGTACATACATACCTCTTCTTCAAACACCACCAAATGTGGTTGCATTTCAAGGATTAGCTCTGTTCTGACTTCTAGCAGCTGTGCTGGTAAATGCTTTGCTGAGCTGGGAGGACTACTCACGTGGTCCTTCTAGACCACATCAGCTACAAAAAAAATGAAATAATGATCACAGTTTTCCAGTGTAGGCAACTGCCTTCTCACCTGGAGCTCTGTTTGGGTGACAGTGGGGCCCTATATCAGCTTAGGATGGCTGTGAACCTGCACTCTCAGGGGTTGGAGTCTGTCATTAAGTATGTGCACACATTTCGCCTTCATTTTCAAGCTAGGGAGACAATAGTGTATGCAGGCAGGTTCTGCTCCGAGAATATGGCAAAATGTGATGGCTTTGTTGAATGGTGAATGTGCGCTGACATAAGGCAATACTCTCTTCCAAAGGAAAAAACCCATTATTTTTTTCTGTATAGAAATCTTTTTATAGATTATTGTGTGTATAATTCTGAGGAAGTAGCATACTTCTTCTTGCAAAGTGGAGCTAAAAAATTGTCTGAATTCTGTGGAAAGGTTATGTAACTGTACTCTTTCTTTAAATAGTACTTTTTATTCATACTGCTTACTTTCTCATCAGTAGGAAAAAATATTTTCCTAGCACAAAAGGTAGTTTCCAAAGGACTGTAATTAGTTCATGAAAACTCTGCCTTTTGTCATATCTCCTCAGTTGAAATGGAAAAAAGATGGACCTTTTTCTTTGCTAAAACAAAAACATAGCATATGAGGTAAGGGAGCCTAAAGGAATCATATGACAATTTATGTCTTAGGTCTACAGAAAATGATATTGCAGCAGTACTGTAGATTCATGACTTCTCACTTTGATTGCCAACTTTTGGAAAACCTAGAAGTGGCAACTGTCATCTCTTTCTTTGCTCATCTCTCCTGAGAGAGAGCCTGGAGCTTTATGAAAAAGAGGTATAGTTCAAATGCTAATGGGGAGAAGAGAAGGAAGCTGTAAAATCCCTAATACTGCAAGGTGACTCTAGCACAGTCATGTACACTTCTGATCTCTGAGGATCACCTGAGTTCACCATCATTTTTTGGCCCCAAACAGGAGGAAAGGGGTACTAACACAAGGAGAAAGACTGGCAGAGATTTGGGTAAAATAAAAGGAAAGAGATGAGGAAAGAAGAAAAAAGAAAAGGGATACATTGAAGGCAGTGGATAATAAAGGATGGCACCTAAAAAGAATGGTCTGGCAGAAAGCATATTTACAAAAACTATTGTGATAATTTCATTTTGGGTGATGTTTTTAAACACTGTATAAAAAGATCATAAATTTTACCAATAATCAAAAAGAAGAAAAGAAAGAAATTATGGGAATAAGAGGAACTAAAATCTTCTCACCCTCTCACGCTCATCTTTCTTGTATGTTCTTATTATGAAGCACTGCCAATAAGTGATTTATTTATAATGATAAACACATGATGCAACCATTTCTGTTGCATCCCATAGATTATGGTCATGGATGAAGAAGGGAGAAATATCTTCTGAACAAAGGTTCTTATTTACATAAAGATATAGCTAATCCTAAAATCATAAAAAATGATACTGTAAATAAATTTGGGGCCTATAAATAGAACTCAATTTTAAAGGGCTTACTTAAATGGGCTCAAACCACAAAATAGAAGTTTATTGAAATATGGTTTTAAATAGAAGTTTATTTGAGTAGGCACAAGCCATAAATTTCAAATCCAGATTTAGAAACCCCCAAATTTTAGGAGTATTTGGAGCTATGGCTTTTGTTTCATCCCATTATACTGGAGGTTACTTTTCATTTAGATTAGGGTTCACATTTCATATGCATCCAAAATCTGAAGCTTGATTATGTGCTCTAGTTGAAAACTGTAACTAAAGAATGGACAAAACTTCTTTATTTTTGCCAGTTGTATTCTAATCAAATACTATGACTTTCTTTTTCAGTTCTTTTACAACCATTTTTAACCTGAGTTTTTTCAATAAGCGTAAAGACATTGACCATTAAGTTAATGAAATTCGCGAAGGTAGGAAAACCATAAAAAACATTATAAGGTATTACTAAACATGCATCTAAGGAGATTGAGAGTACTCTATGGTTTATTACTTGAGGAGCAATGTGGGATACTGTAACTAAAATGTGTTTCATAATTCATACACACAGGAGGATAGACTTAGGGTTGCAAATGCTGTAACTCAGCATAAATTTAATGCAACTCTGCCAATTTATAACAGGAGGCTCTCTGCATCTCAGAGGAGTTTACTTTTGCTTCTGAAAAAACTTATCAATGCAGTGGCAGTGTCTCCCACTGCAGCTGGCACTGAGGGGCTAGGTGGCAAAAAGCTGATGCTGTCCTGGCTGGAAGCTGACTCTGACAGCAAGCAAAGCAAGCAAGCTTTGACTAAAGGGTTGTCCCTGTGGGGCTAGAGAAGAAGAGATAGGGTTTGATATTCTCTGGAGTAGGAAAGGCAAGGAAGACACTGCGAGATAAGCATGCTGCCAAAGCTGCAACACCCCAGCGTTGGCCTGCTCGGTTTCTCCATGGGGAAGATGGGCACAGGGAAGAAACGCTGCCGTAAGGGGGGCAAGGTAAATATAGCAGTAAATGGCAAAGCAATGTGTGACTGGAGCTTTTTGGTAGGGCTCCTGGCTAAATCTGATGAATCATTATGCTTTGGGGAAGCAGAACGAGCCATGTGAAATACAGGATCATGTTCACAGGGAAGTGCAAGGGTCTTTCCCTCTGCAAAACAGGCTGCTACTGTGGCAGGTAAAGAGATGCCTCGTAAGAAATGATGCCAGGTTGCTCGTCAAATCTGCTCTTTGGACTCAGTCCTGGTTTGCAGCAGCAAAGTGAGCTACAGGCTCCTTAAGTGAAAGCCTGGCCCTGGTGAAGCCCATGACTTTTTTGTCATGATCTGCAGTGTAGCAGGGATTTTAGCCTTAGGTCAAATCTGCTCTGAAAAAGTAATGTTAAAAAAAAGACTTGGTCTCTGAGACGGGAAGTGCCTAAAATTCTCTTACTAAGATTACGCTATTCTGCCCTTTGAATAGTTTGCTTACACCTTTGTAGGTGGCCTGACTACACATGAGAGTAGGAAATTTGAGTGGAGGGCAGACAGTGTTAGCAGGTATTTGTTGATTACAACAAAATAAACTAAGGGAAATACAGAAAAGTGTCTCAATTTCTCTCAAACTACATGGCTATCCTTACTGGACTTCTCATAAACTTGAAATTTTACTCATGTGATTCAGTATTTAGCCATGTCTGCCTTCCAGTCAAGAAGAGTAAAAAGATCTTTTGCTTACCATTGCATTAATTCTTTAACACCTGCTCAAATGCATGATTCTCCAGGCTGCATTTATCCTGCATGCTCAGAGATGAGAGCCTGCAGGATAAATACTAGCTAATACACTAGAAATAATGCAGTATCCCTGGGGAAGCAGAATTAAGTTCTTGATTTTGGCTGGGTGTGTAGTGAGGCTGTTAGGAAGAAAAAAACAAGGGGAAAAAAAGGGATTGCAGAAATGTAATATGGTGTTTTAGAAATTTTGTATACCTTCTTGTGTAGCTTCTGTAGGCTGCTGGAGACCTAAAGGAAGCTCAGTTCAATTAATACAAGGCAGCCAGATCTTTTCAAATAGCAGATAGCCTTTGAGCTTCACAAATGTATCTTATGCTTTTGGCAAAGGTTGATGAGTCATATATATTCCTTGTGTGTTCAACATGAGGATCAGGCTAAAATTAACCCCATTCTGAGGCAGAAGGTAGGCAACTTGACACTGTGATCCATTATGCTAAAGAGAAATGTTTCTGTCTAAACCCAGAGGTAAACTGCACAGACAGGGAGTCATTGAAATGAATTATGTGGCCAATCTTGTTAGGCCTAGGTCAGAAGCAGAGATATCTCTCTATTTCTGTTCCTCCACCTCCTAAGTACTTTTAGCCTTTACACTATTAGACTTCCCTGGGCCCTTTTTTAAAATGTCACCTGCTCCACAAATTCC
The DNA here is from genome assembly GCA_036785705.1 of Acanthornis magna. Classification (NCBI taxonomy): domain Eukaryota; kingdom Metazoa; phylum Chordata; class Aves; order Passeriformes; family Acanthizidae; genus Acanthornis; species Acanthornis magna. The sequence goes on along the minus strand of JAWUZG010000040.1, from coordinate 14,517,345 downwards.
AGCATTTTGTATTTTTAGATGCTGGGGTCAGGATGAGTGCAAAAATAATGACATTTCTGCCCTTACAAGTAATTCCTTCATTTTATTGCTTGTAGGAATGAGCCATAATACAGAGTGAAGGAAAACTGCTTAACCATTTTAACCTCTCGCAGTCTGAGAGAGAAATTACAAAGAAAAGGAGCCTCTTCCCAACCCGATAACCCTCCTTGTACCTACCACCTTCCTGAAGAAGCCCCTTCCTGGTGTGCTTTTGAAGTTGCTTGTATGGTGGACAGTGGGGGAGTGTATTGTAAGGCATTTTGTCCCTCCAACCATTCTGGAAAGCAGCTTTGCCAGAAACCCAGCTGATCTGATACTCTTATTTCTCCAATCGCAATTTTTTAAAAAAAAATTTCATTTAGCACATATTATTTTTTCCTTCAGAGCAAGGTCAAATGCTTGGTCTAGGCTCTTTTTCTGTCTTTGAATTAAGATCCTTTTCTCCCCCTCTGCCCCCCTTAATGTGCAAGGCTATGTCACTTCTCCTGAACAAGGAAGTGAAGCAGTTTTACATGGAATCGATTATTACTGGCAGACCCAAACATGCCATTTTCAAATGGGAAGAACTGGCTTAAAATTTTTTTCTTCCAAGACAAGTCCTGCTGCTGAGGCCACAGTAATTTCCATTTTATATAGGGGGATATTTTCTGAAATTAGCATCAACTTTCAAAACATAAATAAAAAAACTTAACAACCCATTTGTCACTTTTTAGCTAGAAGGTCCATTATATTTGAGACCTGGCCATAAGTGTGGATAAAAGATTCTCAGTGTTACTGTATTTTAAGGTATGGATGGTAACATTGCTAACAGTGCCTCTTACACACTTCAAGGGAAATAATCCAATTTCCACTCTGTTAACTGTAAAGAGTTTTACATGTCCAGAGATAGAAACAAAGATACTGAATGCAACATATACATGGTCCTTTTAAAAAAAATTTCTCCGTAATTCTGGTCTTCAGTGCTTAATTGTCTCAAAATGGTGTTTTCTGTTCCTGCCTTTCACCAGCTGAGATTGCTTCAAAATACGAAGAGCCAGACTATCAAAGGGAAAAGACAATCTCACAGAGGTATTTTCAGAAACAGTGTATTAAACTGAATCTTCTGGGAATGCATTTTTAAAAAAGGATCCGATTTACCATAAGGCTGCCTTGCAGTGGTTAGCCTGGTGTAGTTTTCCTCAGGGGAATACATTCAAGTGTGGTGGTGGGGTAAAGAAAAGCATGTGTTTTTTATTAAGAACTTTTAGCCCTTTACCATTTCTGTAAGGAAACACCACCACAGATGATAACTGAGCAAAGGAAAGATCGTATTTTAAGTGAATTCCTATGCAATCAGTGATGATTTTTCATGCCTTTTCATCACTTTTATTAGTATTTTAAAGAAGCAATAAAGAATACATAGCTATTAAACCCATGAAACCCTCCACAAATGCTCTGATGCAAAAAAGAAAGAAAAACAATCTAAACCATTCATTATAATTTCAACATTTGTCAAAAACATGATTTAAAAATAGAAGGGAAGGAGAAATTACGTGTTGATCTATATTTAGTGTAATCAGGCTTTTGAATGGAGTTTTGAGGCCCATATTTTCATAATTGTGTGTGTGCAACTGATTGGAATTTTATGGCAGGCGAACTTTCCTTGAGGGAGGGAGATAGATTACTGAGTCAATATTTGAGGGCTCTTTTGTTTTGCTTTGTTTTAATGTTATTGAAAAGTCTGGGTGGCAGCCATGAGAAGTGCTTTACAGCTCACAAATTATTAAAAATAAAGAACTAGTTATTAAAAAAAAAAGAAAAAAACCCAATCAATTGGTTGCACACGGCCAGTGCAGGAGAGCAGGGGTTTAAAATATTTGTTTGTGTGCTTTACATCCATGGAAATACCATATGAAGCTGTACTAATGATCAGGATAATTTAGTTGAGAAGAGACTTCTGGATCAAGTTAGTTAGTTTGCATTAGAATTTCAGACCTCCTTTGAATGCTACCTCTGAGGCATTTACTGAAATGAAGAGGCAGGGGAAGAAGGGTATTGTGCTGTCTGCTAAGTATTCATAAACAACTAAGCAGAAAGTTTTGCTCAACACTTAGATTTTAAATTATACTTCTCCTCTGCTGAAAAAATCCTTAGTAGCTCAACAGCTTTGTGCAATTCTTAAGAATCTATCGGAAAAAAAAATCTTTATATATCATTACCCACTTCTATCCATGTATAGGTGAGTTTATTCCAGCAGGATGCAGGTGACCCTTAGACCACTACTGCCTACATTCAATATTTTCAGAATTCTGGGAAACACATTAAGAAGTTACACTTCTGGAAACAATACTCCTCTGTCAAATCTCGTAAAGCAATACAAACCAGAGAGATTCCATAAACTTTGCAAGTTTTGTACAGCCATGTTCCTTGAAAAAGGCAACTCCCCTGTTGCCCTTGGCTCTGAGTAAACTTTTTGACTTGTCTTTTGCCATGCACTTGGAATAAAATGAATCCTTCAGCTTAATGAGATACTGTTAGTTAAAAGATTTGAGAGACCAGATTTTATCTTTTTTATTTCTTCTAAATGCTTTACAGAACCAAACATTAATTAAAGTATATAGATGCACATGTGTGCCCACATATGTACACACACATGCATACAGATGTAGTCCTAAATGCAGCAGCATTTTATCTCCTAACATGTTGACTAAGTAATTTTTAAAAATATATATAAAATGAAATCATCTACTATTTGAAAAACTTGACTTCAAACATTGTGTTTAAATTTTTGGTGTTTCCAACCCTCTGTGTTCCCTGGAGCGGAGTTGTGTATTCTCACTAGAGAAAACATAAAAGACACACAAACGTTACTTCATAAGTATGAAGTAGCCTAAATCAATCCTAAGAAAAATAGCCTTATTACTTCGTTGTTTCTCTGTCCTCTTATACGAAATGATTTTGTGCCAGACTGAACACTGGATAATTTCTGTTAAAAAGAAGTTGTAGTGTCATAATTTCAGGTTTATTCTCATGTTAATTTAGGCTATTCATAATAATAATATCAACACTATCTAGCTCTTTTCCGAATCCTTAACTGAGGGGTCTGAGAGATCATAAAAAAAGGAAATAAAAAGAGAAGGAAAAAAAAATGCTAAGCATATGTTTTTCTTATTTTAAAGCTGGGAAACAGAGACAAAGAAGAGGAAAGTGATTTTCTCAGTGTCACTCATGAGGTCAGTGGCAGAAATGGGGACAAAATCCAGATTTGCTGAGAACCAATATGACAAGGTATCCACTTTCCAGAGACTAAAAAGCATTCCCCCCTATCATGGCATGATATCACAAACACTCTTCCTTAGGCTACTTGTCTACCAAGCATGCAGAAGAATGAGTTTTCTCTTTTTATCACTCAATCTATTTTCCTCTTGAAACTAAGCACAAGAGACCCATGCTAAATTTCACATCTCAGAATCAGGCAATTTTGCACGAGCTGTGTTACCACCTTTTTTCTCTTTACAATGAGACTTTATCCTTTGTTCTTCCATTCCTCATAAAACTGACAAAAACATTTCCAACAGAATCTCTTTTTAAGAATTGCCTCAGGCATAATATAATAATGAAAAATTGAAAATAGCCATAAGACTGAAGGTTTGGAGAAATCATATCCGTGACACTGGTGTCTTAAATGCAACATACCTAGGCATGGTTGGTTTTGGAGGCCACTTAGGAAGGCAATCATATTCACGGCTGTGAGCAGTGTCTGGGACACCCTGCAATATTCCCAATAGCCTATGTCCCAGGTGTGGCTGGTTGAGTTTTTCCCCCAATAACAGAATGTTTCCTCTGGACTTATTTTTTGATAGCTGCCCTGCATCTCATGGTTAAGGAATCATATGACCTAAGAACTGAAAATATATAGGTGGACACCACTTCAATTTCTGTGAGGCAGGTGGCAGATCACTTGAGAATTAGGCTAGGATGGTAACTGCTACCATTAAACCAGACTTTTGGAGATAATGATGATCCAGCATTAAAGTGTTGACTGCAATAAAAAAACCAAAAACCCCAAACAAGTAAAAAACTCTTATGACTGTTACATCTTTCAAAGATCCATGTGGTTTGCTTTGTCAGATACTTGTGAAATAGACCACATATGGCACAACATCTTGGCAGCAAGCTTTGGCTTGGTCTAAGGAAAGATGGAGCTGGAATTTTGGCATCAGGGAAGCTTTGCCTGTATAGTGGAAGAGCTTGCTTTCTCCTCTTCAACCTTTTGACTGAAGAATGAGAAGTTTGCAAACAATTCACCAGAGTTTCTCTGTCTGTGGAGTAATAGCAGGGGGGATCTGGACTTGGTGTCTTATAACTTCACTCTTATAACTTCTCACTTATAACTTTTCTCTTATTTTTCTCAGAAAAAATTCAGCTCCAGTGGTGTCATCACCTGGCTTAGTGATGACTTTGCAGTCGTCTGACTTGGTACGTTAGGATAAAATTCACTGCCCTTACAGCCGTATCCTGCCATGGAGTTGTATGTTATTGACTTCAATGGGAATTCCGTATGTGAAACAATGACTGGAAATGCCTGTGGAATTGCATATAATGACATTATATCCCATGAAAGCAGCATAGAACAATAGTCAAAGTTCTTCCTAGGCAATAAAATGATGTCTGGTTTCTTTACTTTTTCTCCTCCCCCATCCTGGGAATCTTCAACAGCATGAAATGTAAATTTTGGGTCTGTTAATTTCTGACATCCTTTTTCATTGAATGAGATCTTAAAAATATGCCATGACTTAACCACTCTATGGACAAAGTATCCAGTGAAGAGCTTTTAATAAAAAAAATGAACACAACTGACATTTGGTCTTGTAAATTTTTTTATTCTAAAAAAGGAAATTAAACAGTTTTCTTTTACTAAAATTAACAGTGAGCCCTAACAACAAGAATGATACCAGCCTTGATCCAAAACCCTCTGAAGTTAATGCAGAAGCTTACAGTGACTCCAGTGGGCTTTGGGTTAGACCAATTTTGAATTAAAGGCAAAACATTAGCTTTGTTACAGAAATGTACTTGTCCTCATTTGCTTGGTATCACACACCTGCAGTTCATATAGTGCACATATTTTTACCTGGTTAATCTTCTTCAGGTGTGACATGATTAGAATAAAAGAAACACCTGAACCTCCACGCATAGCGTGTGTGAATATTATCCCAGAGAGCAAAGGATAACAAATTTAATGCTTCCTTAGAGGCTTCTTAGCTATGCAGAGCTATTATTTTTCTTGCTCTGGGTAGGGGATTTTCCCCTTCTGCAAGTGCTGGGCAGGGTTTTCCCTCTAAAAGATCTTGTAGGATGAAGAAGTGTCTCCCTCCAACTGCGCCCTTTTTCTACCACATACTCTCACGCCCAAGTCCTCATTTGAGGAACCAGAGTTTGCTCAGCTATTTAAGCTGTCCATGACAAACAGAATTCCTAAGAGTGATGTACAGCTCACAAACGTGTCAGCAAAGTGCTCATTTACAGACACCAGAATTTTTTCATTAATAGGCTCACTTATTTGGGAAGGGTTTTCAAAATATTTGTTCCCTTTACAATGAGTTTGGCACCGTATGATGGCAGTTTCCTCCACATAAGTTGAGATCAAATTACCCCACCCAGATAAACCAATAGCAAATGTGACTCCATCAGCCAAAACAGGTTTTCCTCTCTCATAGGGGAAAGCATCCATATTTTAAGTTTGCATTGCATCCTATCAGATAATGTTAGACCTTATAATCTAATGCAGTGCTTACAATACCCATAAATCACTCAATCTGACATAAATGCAGAGAATATTCATTCTTTTCTTTGAGCAGAATGCAATCATGCCTTCATACTGCCTTAAAACCAGTGAGGAGTCATATCCAATAACTATCCCAATTATCTCTCAGCACAGTGTTTTCCACCTGCAAGGAATGATTATGTGTCAGTAATGATGATAAAGTCCTTAAAGAGATGTTGATGCCTCATGGAAAAATTTGAAAGACATATTGTTTAGAGAGAGTTCTGCTTACAGACTGCATCATATGTATCTGATGTATTTCTTTTCCCTATTTTTTATTACTAAGGACATATGCATAAAGTGATGTTGTGTGTCAGGGAAATAATCATTATATAGCTAAAGTAGAAACTGGCAATCATGTGTGTTCTATTCTTGTTTTGACAGAGACTTCACAATGACCTTGGGGAAGTTTTGTAACTGTTCTGTGTCCTACTGCAGTGTGAAGTGGAGACAATGCTTGTGTGAGGCTGAGTGTTGGTTCATGGCAAGATGTTCCATACTGTTGGATGGAATGTGCCAGGAGAGGGTTAGAGCATGTTCTTGCCATTTACACCGCAAGTCGTAGTTGTCTTCCTATTGTGCCTAAATGCAGAAATGAACATCTGTCCATTACTGATTTAGGTGCCATAATAGAAGATGTACTGAAAAAAATTGCAATTTAAGTAGTAAAAATCAAGAAGAAAAGGGATAGAGGAGATGGTGGTGTTGAGAGCAGACAACCTTTTATCAAAGCTATAAAATTTTTTTATATCAAAACATGGAGAAGAATCTGTATTTCATGCCTTGGTCGTTACCTCTACAAGGGCGGAAATAGAGCTGTCCTAATCCCACTTAGGCTCCACCCTGTTAGAGATGTTAGATCATTGCTTTAGTTGGAGCCTTGCTATGTCAACGTGGCTGGATGGCTTTTAGACAGGAACTTTGGTCCTATCAGAGGAGCTTTGGTCTCTCTGTGTGAACAACTCTGGGTCTCACAGCAAAAAAATGTTTCCTAAACCACAGCCCCTCTGACAGCGGGAGGCAGTGAATGTGCTTGCGATGCAGAATTCAGCTGATTTGCAGACCTCACCAACATTCACTCAAAATCTGCTTTCCTAGCAGTGCCCTTCTGAGTGTGTTTTAATGAGCTGTACCTCCTGCAAAACAAGCAAAGTACCAGAAATATATTGCTTCCAGTTCCCTCCTTCCTTTCTTTCCTCCCTTTTTTCTCTCTCTCTTCTGGAAATCTTTGAAGAGACTCTCATCTTTTTATTGAAGGGTTTTCTAAAATATAGGGTCCAAATTTCAGGCTTCTTTTCACCTGTTTCTATCTTTAAAGTAGCATGATCATCTTTATACTAAGAATCAGTTTTCACAATGAGCAAATGCTAATATCTACAAACAAAATTTTCAGAAATCAGGCTGTTACAGACAAAAGTTTTAACCACCTGCAGCTCCCAGTAACTTTGGCAGATTAGCAGAGACTGCCATTTCTATACAGAAAATCACCTCTCTGCACAGGTCTGTGAGTTTACAGGACCCACTGTAAGCAGCCAGGGGAAAGTTACAGTTCTTTGCAGGGTCCCTTCAGCTTGTTAGCGTGCGGCTGACAGTCCAACAAGTGAACCACAAAGGTTTATATAATCACTCGAACTTTTAATTACATCCCTGTACTCAATTAACTCCTGTAATTTTTGAGTTTATCCATCTCTTGTTTTAATTGGCGGTGCTTCTTGATCTGGCTGTCATCATGTAAAACGTATTGTTAAATGGTTTTAGTAACTTCCTGCATGTGCAGCAAGTAGCATCAAGCATATGTTAAGGGACACATGTCAATCATATTTGACTTGCACTTAGATTTCATTGCCTTTGTGGGTTTAAATCAGATCCTTAATGCTACTTGAAAATTTTTTTTGTGGTTACATTTTAATGCTTTTTTGCTAAACCTTCCAGAACAATGTCCTTTCCTGGTGGGTGATACATTGAAACCGCAAGTGCCAGAGGGTATAAAACCTGCCATTGAAAAGCATGAAGATATGAATGACAGATTGTTCACTTAACTTGCACATTCAAAAATATCTATTTGTCCTTACCAGAGTGAAATGGCTGCTTTGACATAATTGTGGTCTGTTGTACGATGTTAATCCATAGTGTTGAAGCCATTATAATTCTAGTTCAGATGTGCATATTTTTAAAAAGAATTATTAAAAAAAGGTCATTTTGCATACTCAGGCACTGACATTTTTATGTTAATATTGTTGGGTTTAATTTCTAAAAGATTTAGAAATATGTCACTATGGGACCTTTTGGATTTAGTAAATCAACTACAAAATTCCTTTCTAAAGAAGTAAACTGCTTTGTAATCCAACTCTCACAAACTAGTTATTTTCCAGAGGATGTTAGCATTCATGAAATGTATTGGATTTACAATTCTAGAACATCTGTTTGCTCAAAGAAAACGTTAGCGTAAACAATAAAGAGGTCTTCATATTGCTCTGCTAATATTTTGGCTTCAGTTTGAAGTAACTGTCTAGTTTCAATTTGCTCGTGTCCACTGTCTGCCTAAAACGCTTAGATGAAATTAATTGTTCTTTTTATTATTTATGATCTTTGTACCTGTTCATTAGGAGCTGTAGGGAATCACAATCAAATTTATGTTGTTCAGTCATTCTTTTAGAGCAACAAAGAACAGCAATCCAGTTTCATCTGCAGCCAAAGCATTTCCTGTCTGTTAACCCTATTTCATTATCAATTCCTTTTTGCACAGCATCATCTGTTTATTCTCAAAGCTTTCTTAGCACTATGAATAAATATAAATATCTAACATAATTTTTCAAGTAATGTGAAAATGATAGAAGAACTATTAAAAATGTTAAGAATAATATTTGAAGAAATGGATCCTCTGTCCTTTCTAGTGTCCATCTTCCTATCACAGAGCCTAATCTTTTGCTCTCCTGTTAGAAACTATTGAAAAGGTTATTGATAACAAATGTTATCACCAAAAACCCCCAGAAAATTTAACACTTTACAGGGGAAGCACAAACCAACACTTTAAATATGAATGTGGTATCATGGTATCCAGAGGTTTTGAACTGAGAAAAATGTTAGGATTGCTCCAGCTTCAGTGAGCAGAGAAACTGAAAGCATCTTTCCAACATATATTGAACAAATGCCAGATGAAAGAGGTCTCACACTAAGCTGGGAAAGCACTCAAATGTTTATCGTCAAGACATCAAAATTTTTGGCCTAAGTATTTTCTGTAAGAAATAATGTGTTAAAGTTTGCATTGCTCAGAATTACAGTATTGAAAGACATAAGACAAACTATTAAACCTTAAAGATGGGTAAATTGTGAAGGAAGGATGCTTTAATTTTATATTATCTCAGTCAGAATCTGAAATATGTAATACATTAACATCTGATTGTGGAAATAGACAAAACTGAAGAAAAGTGTGCTTTGTGCTGTGTTTGAATCAGTCTTAGAAATGGTGGAAAAATTGCCAACATCGTTTTATTTTATATGTATTAATGTATACCAGAGAAGCTGCCGATAAGGCAGTGCACAATCTAAATAAAAACAAGGGTTTATTCAGAAAGATGAAGTAAAAGAAGGATGATGCTGTAATGCTGTGGATTATAGTTTCATCATACAAGCAAACTAGTTCCTCAAAATCTATTTGTAGGATAAAAAAAATTTAAGATGAGCTGGTATGACAGCAGACTTTCTGGGTGTTTGTGAAAACTCCTTCCAGACTTGAGTGGAACCTTGGGTGCAGCACTCAGAGCCAAGGATGACAATGAAGGGCCTTGAGAAGAATGAAGAAAGACCTTCTATTCCAGCAGAGAAGATGCTGCTGAAAAGATGTAAAAAAGAAATTAGTATTTTGCTGAACCAGTTGATTAGGATGTTCCATGTGTATAGACAAAAGATGATGTGTATAGAGAAGAGATCTGCATAGAAAATGCTACACACAGGAGCTGTGGGACACAGGACTGGGATATCTAGAGAAAGGTACATGACATGGATCTTTCTTAGAGTACACTGGAATAAAAAAAACTGTGATATTTGGGATTAGAAAGAATACATATTGAAGGTGACATAAAGCTAAATAAGGAACACATTAAAAGGTAGAAAAGGGAGGCTGTTCTGGCTTGAGTCAAGCAGACTGCTACGGTGGGAGGCTTTGCTCTCTGCTTTCAACCTTAGGAGTGATACACTCTTCTTGCACATTAGATCGGCGCCTGGCTACACTTCAGACCAGTCTTTCCTTTCAGGTCACTTCCTAGCTGGTTTTTTAAGTAAATGCTTTGCTAGCAACAGGCCATGTTGGATCTGAGAATTGGATCCAGTGCATATAGTGTGTAAGGTCAATACCTGTTTTGAGATTTCTACTGTAGAGAAAAGTAATAATAATAATAATAATAATAATAATAGTAATAGTAATAGTAACAAAACCCAAATGCCACCAAACTGAGAGTATGATAACCTTAATTCTAAAATAGCTTCATACTGTGGCCTTAGGCAAAATGCTGAAATTTAGATTCCTCTATTTTTATATGTCAAACATGAATTCAGATAAAATATATTTCATACGTATTTAAGATATTAGAATCATAAACTCACCATGAAACAGTGAACAAGTTTCACTACCTTAGAATATACTGACTGACAGGATATAATCCAAATATACATTTTACTCTGTGTGCTCTAATTGCTACTGTAAACTTATGGCAGTAAGGTGTTGAGAACACTGTGCACTGCATTTCCCATGCTGCACATGCAATCTTGTAACTCAGGTGAGAGATTCTCGTGTGTCTTCTGAAATCATGGAAGAAATTGTAAGCTAACAATACATTTTAGCTTTAACTGAAGCAGCACCCTTCAAAATCTTGGGAAAATGGTGTGGTGCCTTATAACTGACTCCCATTCTAACTTTGTTGAAATAAAGCAATAACAGTAATTCCTCAAAGAAGCCAGCAATCAAGTATGTTGCAGAAAGAATGTCCTAGAGACTATGATCTCTTTCTCTTTCTGCTTAGAATTTGCACCACAGAATTTATGCTACTGCAGAAAACTTTGTGTTTATGATAGGTTGAAAAGAAAACAAACTTCTGATGTCTGAAAGTGCAGCTGTGTCCTGGGATCTTGGCTTAAATAAAGCCCATTGCAAGTCTCAGCTTCAAAACATGGAACATGTCTTAGATTTAGATTCAGGAGGGATTTCTGGAAATTCAGATCTTAGCCTGTAGAACTAGCAGATGGAACCGGCGGGACCACGCTCTAAGGCAGCCTTTTGGAGAATACAGCATCAGTTATCACAGAGGACGGTATAGGGTCACTGGTTCCCTCAAAGTTTGCAAGTGCTATATTCTTAAAGGATATAGATATATTTCTTTTCTCAATGGTTCCTTTACCTGCAACAAATATAGTTCAAAAAAAGGCAGAGTGGGTTTTTTTAGGTAATAAAATAATTCAGTGGGTGCATTTGTATGAGCAGCATGTTTTCCAATCAATTAATTAGCAGTTAATTAGATGTAGGAAAAGATACAAAGGAAAGAAATGATCAAAGGCAGGAGGGAGGTCAGTATAGCCAAAGGGAAGAATTTTGAGCATCACTAAACTAGCATCACTAGTCCCTGGTTGTTTAATTTACACATTGACCACTTATTTTATTAAATTTTCTAATGGCTTCTTCAGACTGAAGAAGAATTGACCATAGTTGTGCCTGTCACGCCTATCTCAGAACTAGCTCACATCCACAAGCTCTTAGTTTATGCAGACTGAGTTAAATTACTTTTTTAATTGTATTTCAATGAGAACTTTTTTCTTTCAAGTCAGTGATCAACAGTGATTGATGGAAGGATGTAGGGAAACATTGGCTTTTCTCAGGATATACTGTAGATGACCTTATGTCCTATGTCCTTGTTTCATTTGAAAAGAATAATTACTAATCAATAGTGAAGGGTTAGGTGACACAGTAGGTTAATTTACTAGCCTTTTGCCTCTGGAGAGCTGGATTCTGGCTTAGGTCACTTGTAAAATGGGTTTGGTGGTTTCAGCCTTGTCCCTGGTGGATGTCTGGCTATATCACAGAAAACAAGCTTGAATTTGATATGTGTTAGATGCCTGGCAGTTTCTGCTCAGGGAAATCCCCGGGCTCAGCTGTGGGGATGCAGGCGTGGGCAGGATGGGCACTCGCTGACATCTGCAAGAGGAAATGCAGCCCTGAGCCGCAGTCGGACACAGGGAGCTCGGCCCTCCAGCAGAGTTTGGGGCATGACTCCCGCTGCAGCCAGGTGCGTGCAGACTTTCTAAGACATGAGCTTCTCTTTCTCCCTGAAGCACTGGAGTCTTACAGGGAGTGCCTTTCAGGACATGCCTTTATAAAACCATGCTCTCAGTTACCTGCTTCTCAAAATTACCCATCCAGGAAGCTGCTTTTAGTTTCTGCTTCAAAAAAGTTCATGAGGGTCTTATGAGTAAAAACATCTTATCTGTTTATAAATTGGGAAAATAATATTGTTTCAGCCATTTTGTAAAAATTACTTGTCATTTCTCAGCAGCTCCAGATTCTTTATGCTTTGAAAGTACATTTTGCAGAAGGGTACCCTGGGCAGCTTATGTGATATAAACCCTTATATGATTATCAGCATCAGCACTGCTTTAACCTTGGTAGCTTGATGAAACTTTATTTTGTTTTTCAAGTGTAAATTTGATTGCAGCCTTTATTATAATTTGGATTTTTAATGCTCATACTTGGTCTGTCAGTGAAGTGTCTGACTTCACTGAGGGTGCAGAAGGGGAGTTGAGAAAGATTCTGTGCTTTTTTTACTGTGCTCAGAGTGCTCCCCTTCTTTTAGTTATGTGTCCCATTGAACTGCAGAAGGTGGGAAAGGAAGAGTGAGCAAGGTTAGGAGCTGCAGGGAGAGAAGAGGCCTCTTGTTCAGCACTCACAGTTGCATTTAGAGTTGAGTTGAACTATAATTTGAGTATATAAAGAACTGTTAAATACATGATGTATTGATGTTTCATGTTGGGCACAGAAAACTAATGGACAATTTTGACAATTTTGGTCTTACTCTCCTTTTTTTTTCTGCCATAAGATGGACTCTTAATACTCATTCTTCCCTTCAGGACATTGTAAAGATTGGTGCTTGAGAAGGATTTAGATGTGACTATGAGTAACCTAATGGGGAATTGGAAGGGATGAATAATTTTATAATCACTGCAGGTTTTGATAGGCATTAAATAAGTTCAAATAACCAATAAGGAAGATGAAATGAAAATTTGAAAAATCACCCATTTAGAGACTGTGCCAGGGGAAGTCTCATGGGGAGGAAAGTATGTGAACATAAGTGACGACAATCATACTACATATACAAAAGAGGATAATGAAGGCTGGATTGACAATCTTAATTCTGGCATTCCCTAATCCCTGTAAGAGTAAATGTGGTGTCCTTTTACATAGCTTTTTTTGTTTAATAATGTTGGCATGATGCATAATAGTTCAGACATGTCTGGTGAACTGCTGTTGCTCTGTCTAGGCTGGATTGCCAACTGTCATCTGAATTTTCGCCGCAGACCCAGGCTGACTGTAGCACACAGTAATGCTAGCACTGCCTATATCTGCCCTGGTGGGAACTGCTTGTGTAGGCACAATGCCCTACTGGAACCTCTACATGGAATTAGTCTTTCCATGGGAATGAGGAGGCAACTTGGAAAATAATTTCTTGAAGGGCTAAATGCCTCAGGCTTCATGGAGATGTTCCAAAGGAACTTCCCCACTGACACCATTTTGATTTGATCCCATGGTTCATTTTCTAAGCTATGAAGACTTTTTTAAAAGTAAATTTCTAACACATATTTCTAATTTGTAATATATACTTATTAGGTTTGCCATGTCATGCATTTTAATTGTGAGTTCTAACTGACTGGTTTAACGATACTTTGCAAAGTAAACTCAACATGTAGGTCATAAGTTCAGAATGAATGAATCCCTGGATGTTTACCAAACACCAAAATTAAATTACATTCTTAATTGTTTTGCAAATACTTTGGCCTAACTAATTAAATAGGAATGACTTTCTGCATTGCTATAGTGCAAGGAATATTAAAGTCTTTAGGACTAATTTCAAATTAGCAAACTCAACTACTTTCATTGTACACTATGTGGTCAACTAGCATTTCAAAAATAGCAGCTCCTGTATCCTCCCAAAACAGACAAACTAAAAAAACTAATAATGTGTTACAACTTCAGTTGTAAGAAATACCTCTTGAGGACAATTACTAGACTGAGCATATTCAGTATTGCTAAATTTCCACCTACCTTCCCTGAGGCTCTTAGGGAGTTTTCCAGAGTATCCTAATGAGTTCCTAGAATAGGAAGAATATGTGTTAAGAAGAATTTTCTCTTTGCCTTTTTCCCTGATTCTTTACCCAATCAGTGAGACATAGACCTTGGAATACACAGGTGGGAAGGTAATTCAAAAAGTGAGTTTAGCTGTTTGTGCTTGAACAGCTGAGGTTGTATTGTGTCTTGATCTCTTCTAGACATGAACTTCAGCTTCATGTACTAGTTCCCTGTGTTCAAGAAATGTGTTTCTCTCTCAAGGCTAGCAGTTTCTTTGCGCTGGGTAATAAGGACAAGGCTGTGAACAGGGATACTCATGTAGGTGAGCCAGGCTATTCTGCAAAGGTTTCTGAGACCTTGGATTTGACTGTGCTCATCAGAGAGTGAGAACAACAAGAGCTGTGTATTCTCTGTGATCTGTGATGCTGAACAAGCGGACTGCTCCTTCTCAGCTGTGTATAGCTTTTTGGTAGAAGACTCTTCCATATTGTGTCATGCCGCAAGGGATTGCAATAAACCAAGGAATCATGAAAGTTTGGGTTACATGGCAGCTGTGGATCGAAAGGACAGATTAAGATTGGCATGTCTTAACCTTGTGTATACCCTTGCATCTGCCATGAACCCATGTGGATCCAATGTATTCTTGCAAGAGGATGATATAGAGACATCAAGGATTTTAACGGTCCTTCTGTCTCTTCAACGGAATCATGTGCCCCTCCAGGAGATATCTTTATCCATTTACTGTTTTCTTCCAAACCCTTGCAGTCAGTGCTGTTGGTGTCTAACAAGACTGTTGTGAGCCATGGAATGCACTGACAAATATAACCTCTTTTTGAAACTGGAGGAGAAAACTAACTGAGATTGTTTGCATATACTTTGCTACTGGGATAAACATGGCCTCTGTAGGTCAGGATAATACCCTTGAGTCCTGCCTGGGTCATTTACAGACTTATTACGCAAAGCAAATTAAAAATGCAGAAGATAAAGAAAAAATATATGGTGTTTTGCATTGTTCTCAGAGATAACCATTATTAAAATGTTAGTCTTGAACAGCCATTAAGCTGTGCTGGGAAAAAAAAAACTTGTGACCCTTTTGACCTCTCTGCTAGTGTTCAGAAGAAGTGGTTGTGTGTAAAGCAGCTGATGACATCAACCATTAAAGTAGAAAATGGTTCTACAGATGTCTGAACCAGAAAAATCCCAGTCTGCTAAAACTTCTCAGAAGTTTTAAAAGATTCTGCGCTGGTTGGTTAGCTGATGTTCTGGAGAGTGGCTGGGATGCTGATACAGGAAGTTGGACACACATGTAATGTTTTCTAATTTCTTTATATGTTTTTCCCTCTTTATAAGACCTGGTTGAACACTTACAGGAAACTACATAAAATTCTTAAATATTAAATTATGACAAAGGCCTAGCTAGTTCAGCCAGCAAGCAAGCAAGCAAGCAGGCAACTAGTACATATATTCCAAGTATAAATGTCTGAATAAGAGGATTTTAAGGAACATGTTCAACATCTGAAATTTCACCAAAAGTTTAGATTTAGGTAGTTTTTTTCTAGTAGTATGATTCTACTTTTACCTTAGAATAAAACCCAATGATTTTAAAAATAATGTTGTCTTTCCTGAAAGGCAAAAAATCCACCCCCCCCACCAAACGAGGACAACTAATATCTTTCAAAGTTAAGTTTTAAAGCTCTGTAAGAATAACAGTTTTGCCAGGGAATGAAGTATTTGTACGGTCCTACATGCATTAGAGGTAATTGTGCTTATAAGAATCTCTGTGCATGCTGCAACACTGACAAATGCATATTCAATATCCTAAATGGGGATGGGCTGCGGAAAATTTAAGCTCAAAGCTACCGTTTCTGAAATTGTGTGTAAAATAATGGATTTTGCGGTTATGAAATTCATTAAAGATCAGTGAAACTAATCTCTCAGGAGAAGAACATAGCAACGAAAACAAACAAAAATGTACACAAGATAATAGAGTGTTGAAATGGAAGTACAGCTTAAGCAACTTTTGTATTTTGAAGGAAGGAAAACAGAGCCCTTTTCAGAGAAATTATGCCTCTCAACTGATTTTACTTAGAAAATGAAGAAGGGTTTTTTTGCTGGGTAGATTTCTTTTAATTGAAGAGAATGTACTTTCAGGTTTGTGTTAATGATTTTGAATAATCACTTCCTGTTTCTACTAGCAACTCTCAAACAAAGAGATTTCTTGAGTGGTAGCTAAAGAAATGCCATATTCAGTCTTGCTGAGAATGTTCATAGTAAACAAAACTTTGTGGTTTATTGGTATCAGCTGGGAAAGGGGCTCTTTGCTCGTTGTGTTGCTCATTGTATTTCTATTGTTTACCAAAGCTCTTGGTTTTATTGTGCTAATTACTCAACGAGAGGTTACATTTTGTTTTTGTGAAACAACACTTTCAATGTTTGATATCATAATTTTTTTTGGTGGCAGAGCCCCACCTTATTTTTCAGTCACCACAGTATAGCATGAATTTTTCTGTTCAAAGGTCATTTGTAGAGCGGCTGGGATCAAACATCTTGAAAAATATCTTTCGCTTTAAGTAAATGCACTATTATAAGAAAAGCCTATATGTTTTTACATCAGATATCTTTTGGAACAGGTTTTGGCCAGTGTTTTTGAACAGTTCTTACTCTACTTCTGTCCAGAATGAAACCTGATATGACTCTGAAGAGCATCCGTACTTCAAAGTTTATAACAAAAAGATTTAACTTTGTTAATAAAGGTGACAAAAATGATAGAGTTCCTCAAAGAGATACAAGAGCAAATATGATATCAAAGCCCAGCCATATTATAGGTGAAAAGAAGTGAAACAGAGTCATAATTTGAGTCTGACTGCCCTGTAATCTACAAGACTGACAACACTGAGAATTGGAATCACATTTGCAAATTACAACCTTTTATTCTCTAGGTGCTGTTTATCTCTAAATTTCCCTTTATTGACAAGGTAAACATATACAGTACTTAGAAGTGAGCAATATACAGTACTTAGAAATAAATTTCTGGTTTCTTTATTTGAATAACCTCAGAGTTCCAAGGCTCATAGCAGAAGAAACTCAGAGGAATAATATTTTTAGTGATATTTTTTCTTCCAAGGACATACTATTCCGTGAGGCATACAATGACAGGAATTACTACGCACAGCTTTTTGAGAAGGGTAGTGATTTAAAATACTAAAATGGCTAACCATTTTTAATAGTGTATTCTAATTGCAATAGCCTCTTTCTCTGAGCAGGCTCTACTAAGAGATAATTGACCTCTGCGTCTGTTAAGCACTCTCACATTTGGCTTGGGAAGCATAATTCACATCACAGCCAATTACCTTGTGATACAGCCTACAAAAAACCCCCTCAACTATTGGCAAAGCCCTGCCATTTCTTTCCCTTTCTGTCTTCCTTTCGTCTTTCCTTCCTGGCTATAATATTTGGGTTGTCATATTTGTCAGATGCCCTCTTTGTTCTCTTCCATCTATTCTTTACTGTAGAAATCCAAACAGGAGAAAATAACAGACTCAGAACAGCTCCACTGTTTCAGTGTATAAAGCTAAACAATGATTTACAGTGACATAGAAAATAACTCTCTGTTAAATATTGCTTTTAGTTAGTTTTGTATATAAAGCCTTTCAAACTAGATGCTGAACAGTGTGTGATAAGGAAGTCTGATAAAAGAGATTCTGTGTTGCTTGCTGCAATAAAATTGTCTGTTATTGTGCCAGGTACTTTTTTATAAAGATTTAAGCAAAGGCGTTCAATTACTCATGGTTGCTTAATTGTTTCTTTCAGATCTGCTACACTGACCATCATGTTGGCACCTGGGTAACTTACATAAATTAAAACAGTGTATAAGAAAATATGACTCCTTTGGGAATAAAAGTCTCTCTAACTAGAACTCTGCCTCTGTTACTAAAAATGGCCTAGAGGTCAACTGAAAATTGGAGTGATTAATAGATCTGGTAGAGTCTTGCAGACTGCCAGAGTCTGGTCCCCTACTGGAAATCCTTAACTATTGGACCAGGCTGACCATAAGCTAAGAAATGACAGCACAAGATGATCTGACTGGCAAATGGGTCTCAGTCCTACCTCAATAACTCATAATCAAAACCTTAAGCTGCTTTGCCATAAGTAGCTGTACTTGCTTAAGCAGGCAGAAATGTTGTATTTCATGGCCATTACAAACATGTTCGAAAAGCTCCAGTGGGATTTCTGCTGACATTGTCTTTTCTAGGCTGACTCTAGTTGCTGCTGTCCCTGTCCCTGCCCCTGCAATTGTCAGAAACTGGGAAACCACAGACATACCAACACTGGGTAATTCTGAATACTGAATTTTCTGGATGCTGAAAGAGTTGTGACTCATTACTTTATTAAAACATAGATTGCCAAAAGCACTGAAATTTAGATAACCTGATTTTCAAAGATGCATCTGGTGCTGAAGAATCAGTACTGCATACCAGGGACCTGTCAGAACCTCAGTCAAAATCTCCAAAAGTAAAACACTTGTCATATTTCTGAAAAATAGTAACTTTCTCTGAGTCAGTTTTTTCTGTGCCTTACCACCTCCTTGAAAGTAGGAACTTAATGAATAACTTGGACTGGATGATAGGTTTATGAAGCAATCTTCTATACTCTAGTGTGTCAGGTTAAAAGCATAAGATGCAGCATTATTTTGTAGAGTAGAATTTCTAAAGTTCTTTCCAGGAATGCATTGATAATATTCTGTGACTGAATACACTTGCTAAGTCTTTAATTTGCTTAATATCTGTGACAAGATAGTTAATAGAGGTTTGAATTTTAAAGGTGGTGTAATATATATTGTATATACTGTATTTATATTATACTAATCCCATGCTTCAGGGCTTCCAGTGATTACTTTTGGGGGATAGAAAGAATTTTCCTTCTTTGATCCATAATGGGAGTTCTTTTTTTCACCTGCCTCTGGGCAATGGAGGTAGAGATGTATAAAGTATTTTTAGTGGCATTAAATTCATACATGTCTGACTGGTCTATATTGCTCACACACTCAGGATTAGACCAGTGACCAGATTTGGGGTCAGGAAGTGTTTTTCCCATGGCTAGGATTGACTTCCTAAATGGTATTTTTTAAACATTTCACATACCATGGAATATCACTTGCTTCCCAGCATTTTGTAGAAATTTTATTTGAAAAATTCCTTTCTGCCAGGTACTGGAAAAAAACCTCTTTACTTTATGGCACGATATATTTGTGCTCCTCACCTTTTTATGAAAGAACTCAAGGCGGTTGCAGGGTGTAGCACAGTTTTGGTAGCTTGCTGTATGTGCCATAGTTGTGGCCTAAAATATAGATATTTTATGGAGTAGTCTATATGATAGGCAAAAAGACATTTCTAATAGAATAGCCCAAGACAGCAGCTCTGGACACACTGCTGCATGTATACCCCTCAATTCCTATTTTCTTGTATTTTGAACAGTCACGTCAGAGATGGGCTGGAAGTGATTTTGTTGTCTGGCACCAGGTTTTCAGCTCCAGTCTTTCCTTAATTTTGTAAAGAGAAAATCAGGCAAAGAATGGTAAGACAGGGGTAATGGGGATGGGAATCCAGTGACTGACTGCCTGTGTGCAACAGCACTTGGAAGAGACACCGAGTGGAGCTTGTTGTGTGGAAAGCAAATTGGCTGGAGAGGTATAGAAGGTTTTGTTTGTTTCCATTTCTGCTTTGCGTTGAGGAAAATGGCCTCAGTTGCTTCTTGGTTACACACAGTGCTTGCAGTCCCAAGCCTGATGCCTCATCTGTTTTTTCCTTTCTTCTACTAAAGCTAATAGTAGTGTAAATGTGGGAAATTGTAGATATGTTTCTGATTTAAATAGAGAGTACAATGTGAACCTATTAGATTAATAGTTATAATGAAACCTGCATGCATTTTTCTTGGCAGTCATTTCAATCACTTCATTGTAAGCAATCCAACTTTTCTGTGTTTCCTCAGTGAAGCATATTTCTAGAGAATTCAGTCTTTCCAAGTGCATTGTCAAGTGCTGATAAATTTTTATGAGCTTCAGCTAGTGGGTGACAGCCACCATGGATATCAGAAATTATAGGAGAGCACTTAATGTGTTCTAGTTCTCCTCTGGAGTACATCTGCTTCAAGTGTCAAATCATGACTTGTATAATCTTTACTTTTTTTCCCTTGGTTGTTGGAATAATAACTAAAACTCTCCCTAGAAAACCCAAACAAGGCTTCATTAGGATAGTAGATGTTTCATGCTAATATCATAAAATCCAGCAAAAGCTGGGATGATCTGGGGTGACAGACCGCTGCACCTTTTCTTACCTGTTCCTTGGTCAGGGCATAAAGCAGTGAAACAAGCTGGGACCTAAGCCGTTCTTAAGTGGTCTTATTCACAAGACCATCTCTTGTGCTGAGCTGGGACATGTTACAAAGATTACACCTGTCACGATGGGATTGGCTCTCCACTGAGGCCAAAATTAATTTTATCCCCCTTTAGACAATTGAGATTCGTAAGCTGGAAACAGACAGGCCTTGCTGTATATAATGAAGGAGAAAAGGGATTTCAACACCTAAGAGATCAATATTTACTCTAATATGCCTTTAAATGAGAAAAAAATAAATGCATTTCTAGGCTAATGTAGGTATTGGAAGCAAATGACATGAGAAAAGCAGAATATAATGACAAGCGCTGGCTTGATTATTTTTTAAATACTAAGCTATGAACTGGTAAGCACCCCAAAGGAAATTACTATCTCATAATGTTTATCATCCTGAAAACTGAAAGTATTTTGTCAAAATGGTGAAATTAAAGCAGAGATAAAATGGCTTGCCTAAATACCATACAATAGAAGGAAAAGTGTCCTGGTCTGTCATCTCATAAACCATCTAAAAGATTGCTTCACGTTAGATGAAGTCCCCAATATGAGCTAGTTATAACTTCTGGGGCAGTAGCTCTAAATTTTTGATATTGATATGCTTAAACACTCTGTATGGGTAGTCTAGCAGCAATGAGCTAATACAGGTAACAGGAGGGGCAGGAGAGGGACAGGAATGCCTGGACAGAGCTCGCCGAGAGGGTGCTGTGGTACTCAGTCAGTGCACACCCCTGTCTCCACAGGCAGAAAGGAAGCTCCTTCAATAAATTTTAAATGAGGGCTACTGAGCTGGAAAGAAGGAAGAGGTTCTAGTGGGGCATGGCAAAAAGACATAGAGAAGGGGTAATAAATAGAGGTGGTGAAATGGAATGTACAATCAAGAATTAGGGATGGAGTGGGGTGAAATGTGGTAGTTAGTTAATAGTGGCAGAAGCAGTTTCTGTATATAGATATTTAACTTATTTCTGTGGAATAATTCACAGTACAGTTGAAATATCCACCAAAACTTAAGTATTTTGACTTCCATGAAACGAATTCTGCACCAGCTAAGGGTTTTTAAACATCCCTTGATATAATCCTTGCAGATTTGAGCACTGTTCACTTAATTTTTGACATATTTAGTTAGAGTATAATGAGCATGTAAAGAAAATAAAACATCATTATATGTAACACAGATGTACCAGATTTTATTTTTACATTCCTCTGAGTTATAACACTTACATTGCAGTACCATCTGTAATCCCTGGCAGAGCTGAGGCATTCTACAGATATATAAGAAATGACAGGTACCCTATGACAAACAGCTTACTGCCTAGCACACTGAGTAAGCTGATGAAAGAAAGAAGGTACAGAATATGAGCGAACAGGCTGAGTGAGCTAGTGAGGGAGGTAACAAAAAATAGAAAATTAAATTTACATAGGCATGTAAGTCATCTAGGAACCTAACTCAGAAGTCAGTAGGTTTCAAAACTGGGTTTTGCATCATTGTTTTCCAGCAGATGTTAGTTTATTGAACACCAGACTATCTTCAAAATGACATGTTGGTTCTCATACCAATCGCCCCTTTGTGGTCTATGTGACACACCAAAGGAGGTGCAAGGGATCCTGGGAAAGCAGGGGAAGACATGAGAAATAAAAACTTCAACTTTATGTCCATACATTAATAATGTCCCTGTGTATTAAAACCCACTACCTGATAAGTCAGTGGGTAGACTTATACCTTCAATGTCTCAAAGTGTATTTTAATAAAGCATTAATAAAGTAAAATATTAGGCTTCTTAAGTAACATAGGCTGCTAATTTGAATTAATTTGAAAGGACAATCTCAGGTTCTTACTAGGCTATTTATGTGCTCTGCACTTCCATTTACATTGCAAGAAAAGTCCAGGACATGGCTTGCCTGAAGAAAAGCTCACTGTGCTTCTTCATAAGAGAGATATCAGAGTTCACAGCAGTATGGAAACAATTAATTGAATGCATAACCCTACAGTGGAGGCACTGCAAGATCACTTGCTTCTGTAAGAGTAGCACAATGCAAGAGCTGGCTGAATATTTCCTTTTCCGGGAGACTACACTCAATAGCTTTTGTTCAGTTTAAGAGGACTTCCACTTTGCTTTGATTATGGTATTTCATTAGTGTCCATTTACTGAAAGAAGTTTATCGATGATATAAGCTTTGTGCATGATGTGCAATCAAAACCCATCAATGAATAACCATGAAATAAAAGACATGAACATAGAAAAGGCACCAGTCAAATGATGCTTCTGTGCTATTATGTAATGTGTTTGTATCCGCATCCATCCCTCCCTGGAGGGATTACTGAGTCTATCTTAAATTTTTTCTCCAAGATGTCTGAAAACAATTACTTGCCCACATTTATACACATTTAAATAGAATCACCAGTTCTAGAAGTGTAGGCATTTATGGCTGGTGGAAAACCTCAAGGATTTATATATTTTTTGGCATTCTTCCCATAGTGACAAATTGTCCTTTATTCAGTGATTCATTATTCCAGGTGATGAACTCTTGCCAAAATTTTCAAGCTCGAGTAACTAAAACTAGATACCTGGAGAAAAGGTTCCTACATTGTTCACATATAGCTCCAATTCCTGACAACAAATGAGATAAATTAAGGAGTGTTGCACATGTGAAGCAATTTTGAAAATAATTTTATTAAGTCACTTAGATGACAGAATGTGGTTGCTTAAGTACGGAAATGCGTGTAGATTTTACCTGAAAAAGCAAAATCCATAAAAGATACAGACAGGGAGGACAAGAGAATAAATTAAATGTTTTAATAAGCTGGAGAGTGATACAGCAAGGAACAAAAAGTAAGTAAGTGGTAAATGATTTATCATTTTCTAGGTAGCACATTTTTTTTATGGTTCATTTCCTCCCCAATGTGAAATCTATAAAAAGAATCTTCAAGGAAGTTGTGCAGAGTGTGGGGTTTCATTAACATATTAGAATTACCCTGTGGCCATTCCTTGCTGTTAATCACAAGACCACAACAACTTCTAAAAATACAAACCCACAAAAGGGTAACTGTTATGAACAGATTTCTCCCCTCACCACAAAAAAAGCCTGGAGTTTAAGAAAAGAACCCAGACTGTTCATCGTAAGTAGGCTTTAATTTCTGTCTACACTGTGCGCTTCTCACTTCTACAGCCTCAGAATTTGTGACTAAACAGCGCTGTTTGGGCAGCCTATTGCCTTCTTGAAGATGTCAGAAGCAATTATTTTCACAGATTTAAGATTTTATCTTACAAACTGGACAACACAAGTGAGGCTATTTGTCAAGCATTTAATCATATTTTATCAATTGTACAGAGTTTACATCTTACCACAGATTATATCTCACTTTGAATGTGAACAGCAAATGGAGGAGAACCTTAACTAAATGAAGTTGTCTCTGGTATTTGAATGGCTTTCTTGAAAACTGACTGCTTGCCTGAGGCAGGGAAGGCAAGAAGGGAGGTGGGACCTGTGATGTTGAGCAGTGATTAAAACATTCATAGTTCACACAGCTCTTTCAGTAGGAAAGACTTCAAATGAGTCACAGATAAATGAAGCTGGTGAAGTGTCTGGAGCACAAGTCTGATGAGGAGGAGCTGAGGGAGTTGGGGTGTTTAGTCTGGAGAAAAGGAAGCTCAGGTGTGACCTTATCTTTCTCTACAACTCCCTGAAAGGAGGTTGCAGTCAGGTGGAAGTCGGCCTCTTCTCCCAGGTAACAAGCGATAAAAAGAGGAAATGGCCTCAGCTTGTACCAGGGGAAGCGACTGGACATTAGGAAAAGCTTGTTCCCTGACAGGGCTGTCAGGGAGCAGGCTGCTCAGGGAAATGGTTGAGTCACCATCCCTGGAGGTATTTAACAGACATGTGAATGTGATTTTGGGGAACACAGTTTAGTGGCGAACTCAGCAATGCTGGGTTAATGGTTGGACTTTGATGCCAAGGCACTTGGTCTGATCTTAAAGGACTTTTCCAACTGAAATGATTCAATGATTCAATGATTCTATGCACATGAGGTAAATTATGGCCAGCTTTTCATGCAGGGAACTGCAATGGGGTTTGTTTCACATTCAGATATTGGGTAACACTGATTGCAGGTTTTTAGGTAATGTATTCGGAAGAAGAGCTGACAAAGGAGAATTGGTCTCAACCATGTCTTCAACAGAAGCTGGTGTCATTAAGATTTTAATTTAGATGTGAAGATTGCTATAAGGATTACTAAAAAGTTGGGAAAACTTTACTCGTGCCATCTCATCCAAAGTGACTTTTTAATTCCATCTGTCTCTCTAGAAAAGTCTCTGTGATTGTTGCAGTTACACTGGTGGCACTGACACTAGTCCAGCAGCAGCTTCTCTCCCATCTTTGTCCCTCCATGTTAATTTCAAAGGGAGTACTTAATAATCTCTATCAGGGCCAACAAGCTCATTATGTGCGAGCCAATAGGTTAAAGTCAATGTTTTCCTTACGAATTGAGCCATGTTTTGTAAGCTGATTTTCAGTAATAATTCTTAACAGTGCATCATGATACTATTATAGAAATAATAGTTTTTTTGCTGTGAAATTATTTTGTATTACAGGAATTGTACATATTTTAATATCTTTGAACAGTAGGATGGCCATTGTGGCTTATTAAGATTTCTTCCAGTTTCTTTGTTCAAAGTTTCTATTTATATATAGAAGAATATTGCTTTTCTTATTTACATCTAGGTTTGGATAATTATAATTCATTAAAATATTAAAGCACTTAGTTAGCACCCCATTTTTACCTTATATATTTTCCTCCAATTATAGTGCAATTTGTTCATTTTTTTCTGTCAGTAATATCACACATTTAGATGTATTCATAAGGCACCTTGTTCACACATTGTCCATGAACAGAGATATTTTATAGTATATTCTTCTTTGCTAAGGTGTTCTGTGAGAACAAATTTCAGCCTCAGATTGAAAGAAAGGATTTGTAGTAACAGTAGATAAAAATTTTTGATTTTTCTTGTTCTGTTCCATTTCATGGCTGAAGGCCTAATCTTCATATTTCTGACTTAAACTGTAATAAGTTTTGTTTAAGTATGGCTAACAAATGGGTGATTAATTATTAACTAGCAATCCCATTGCCTGAAAGCTTTGTACTTGGCACCCCAAGTATTGGTTTTGTTAATTTTATTCTTATCTGATAAATCTGACCCAATGTCATTATACTTAAGAAAACACTGAAAGACCCAAAGCCAAAAGCAAGCCTCTGCTTGGACAAAAACATACTTATGCTAAAGCCATTTGTTGAAAAAACATTTAAACTTATGAGTTCAATCATAATAAACTGAAGTCCTTCAGAAAGTCATTGAAGTTTTCCACGGTTACACAAACAGAGTATACTCTGATTCTGCAATCAGATTTACATCTGCTTAAAGGAACATTGACTTTAAACAGTGTTTACAGGGTGTCAGGGGCTTTCTCAAATACTTGCCAGTGGTTTTACTATCCTTCTCCTCAAGATATAAATTATGATATCACATCAGATAATATATGTAATTTCATTATTTGATAGTACCCCCCAGAATTTATTTTATCCCTCCTCAATACCTCTTTGCCCACCTCATTTTAAAAGTGAAAGCATTAATCTCATCATCTCAAGTCTTGCTGCTTTTTTGCTCCAGAAATTCCATCTTTGTTGATCTGTGTATCTTTTTTTTTTAGGTCTGAGGAATTATGGCACTCTGGGTGTGCGGAGATGGCCTCTATCCAGACAAAACAGAGAGGTGCCTCCTGACCCAGCAACATGAACAGCCCAGCCAAAGGTAATTTGTCCTAAATATGTTATGGACTACCCTCAGATAATCTCTCTGTTTGGTTTTTGGTTTTTTTTTAGATACCGAAAGTACTAGGAATAAGAGTTAACACGGAAGAGAAGGAAAGGAAAAAGAAAGGACTGGCTCTTGCAATGGGAAGTAGGTGAGGCTGATACTCAAGAAGGGATAGTGGGGCAGACACCCAGGAGCATAACCTTGGCTCTGCACATATTGGAGAATGCTCCAAGGCCATGGCTAGGGACGAAGTGCTAGTGCTTAACTAGTAGGTCCCTCCTTTTAAACCTCTTCTGCAAAAGTTCCTACACAGACCGCATTGCTTCACTTTGCCTGATCTGTATTAGATTTGGTGGATTTCTTTGTTGCTTTTAGTTTATGGTGTCACGTGAAGCAACACTTTAGGTATAAATGGGTAGAAGGAAAGGTAGCATCACTACTCTTCTCAAAAAGGATAAATATTAGTAAAAGAGGTCTTTGTGGGGCATTCCAACCACTCATATCTGTTGGAGAGACAACATGGCAGAGCACAAACAATCCTGGATGTTCTTGGAATGTGTCAGCAACAACTTCCTTATACAAGTGATTGAGGAGCCAACAAGAAGAGGTGCTATATTGGACCTTGCACTCACCAACAGGGAAGAGCTGGTAGGGAATGTGATGGTCCAAGGCAGCCTTGGCTGCAGTGACCACAAGATAGAGGAGTTTGAGGTCCTCAGGGCAGTGAGGAGGGCAAGAAGCAAACTGTCTGCTCTGGAATTCAGGAGAGCAGTTTGGCCTCTTCAAATGCCTGCTTGGTAGAGGACCATGGGATAGAACCATGGAGGGCAGAGGGACCCAGAGATGATGGCTGATATTCAAGAATCACCTCCTCCAAGACCACTGACAATGCATCCCAACAAGGGGGAAATTGGGAAAAAATGCCAGGAGACCTCCATGGATGGATAACTAGATGCTGAGCAGACTCAGAGTGGAAAAAGAAGCTTTCAGGAAGTGCAAACAAGGACAGTAGGCCTGGGAGGAACACAGGTGAATTGTGTGGGAAGATAGAAACAAAGTTAGGAAAGCCAAGGCCCAGATAGAATTGAGTCTGGCCAGGGATATAAAGGGTAACAGGAAAGGCTTCTATAGATACGTTGCCAGCAAGGAAAAGACTAAGGATAATATGGGCCCTCTCCGTAAGGAAATGGGAGACCTGGCTACCCTGGACAAAGAGAAGGCTGAGCTTCTCCATTACTTCTATGCCTCAGTCTTCAACAACATGTGTTCCAGCCATGCTGCCCAAGTTGTGAAAGGCAAATGCAGGGAATGAAGATCCTAAGCCGTCTGTAGGAGACAATCAGGTTCGAGACCATCTAAGGAACATGAGTGTGCGCAAATCTGTAGGACCCAAAGAGATTCATCTGTGGGTCTTGAGAGAGATGGCAGATCAAGTTGCTAAGCCACTATCCATGATTTTTGAAAAATTGTGGCAGTCAGGTAAAGTCCCTGATGACTGGAAAAAGGGAAATATAACCCCCATTCTTAAAAAGGGGAAAACAGAAGACCTGAGGAACTACAGATCAGTCAGGCACATGGAAAACCAAGAGCGGATTGGTAACAGCCAAACATGGCTTCAGAAAGGAAAAATCATGCCTGACAAATTTGGGCACCTTCTATGGTGAGGCTACAACATTGGTGAACAGGGGAAGAGCAGCTAACATTGCCTACCTGGGTTTATGCAAAGTGCTTGAGACTGTCCCACACCTGCATCCTTGTCTCCACATTGGAGAGATGTGGATTTGATGGATGGACCACTCGATGGATAAAGACCTGGCTGGATGGCTGCACACGAAGCGTTGTGATCAACGGCTCATTGTCCATGTGGAGACCAAGGATGAGTGACGTCCCTCAGGAATGATACCTGGGCTGATGCTGTTCAACATCTTTGTTGTCAACAAAGTGGATAGTGGATAGTGGGATGCAGAATCCAATGGAATCCTGGGCTGCATCAAAAGTAGCATGGCCATCAGGTCAAAGGAGGTAATTCTGCCCTTCTGTTCTGCTCTTGTGAGATCCCAGGCTGAGTGCTGCATCCAGTTTTGGTGCTCCTAATGTAAGGACAACTGTTGGAGCAAGTCTAGAGGAGGACCATGAAGGTGATAAGAGGACTGGACCACCTTCCCTATGAAGACAGGCTGAGAAAGTTGGGGCTGTTCTGCTTGGAGAAAAGGTTGTGTGTAGACCTCACAGAAAACTTTCAGGATCTGAAGGGGGCTACAGGGAAGTTGGAGAGGGACTCTACATCAGGAGCTGTAGTGATAGGACAAGTAGGAATGGGTACAAATACAAAGAGGGGAAATTTAAGTTAGATATTAGGAAAAAAAATTACTGTGGGGGTGGTGAGACACTGGAATAGGTTGCCCAGGGAAGTTGTGGCAGTGTTCAAAGCCATGTTGGATAGGGTCTTGAGCAACCTGGTCAAGTGAGAGTTATTCCTGCTCAAGACAGGTAAGTTGAGATTAGGTTGTCTTTAAGGTCCATTCCACCCCCTTAATTGTTTATGATTCCATGACTCCATGTATGTACAAACTTATTTGCTAGCTAAAAGCACAAATAGAATTTCTGCTCTAAATTGTCATGCTAAGTTCAGCTTTTTGCTTTTTCTCATGTTTTCCCCCATACCTAACATATACCAGAAGGAAGCACCCATGGGTAGTTCACTGAGGTGTCTTGAAAGACAGAAATTGCTCATCATCATCCACCCTAAAGAATTAAAATAATTCTTTTCTATTCTCCCTATTATATTTGCATAGGCTGCAGAGCTAACCAACTTTAGGAGCAGGGAATAATAATAAATAATTCCCTTTCCTTCAGCAAAACAACTTAATTTAATTTGACCAGCCACAGGGGAAAAAAAAACCAACCCAAAGAAATAATCCCTTCAAGAAAAACATCACTCTTCTGCCAACTGCGTTTCCCAAAGTGTCACAGACTGAGAGCCAAAGTTAATACTGCCTTCTCAGTCATATAATGGCAAAGCAGGGAGTCCAGGTTGCATACAGGTCATCCAGCATAAGAAACAGCTTCTCATCTCACTTGTCCACACTGCTGCATGACAAACATGCAATATTTAAATGGCAAATGCAATATTTAAATAGCAAGCCAGATAAGGCATCCCTCTTGTTATGATTACATTTTGACCTTTTCTGAGTTGCATAATATTAGAGTAATTGTATAATCGGTCTCGTTTCTCTGTGCTCTCCCTTGAACATACCCAACTAGCAGTGATTCTCACCCTCTTGTAGGCAAAATCTATTTCAAACCACCCACCTATCAGCTTTATCACCTTTTCTCACTCTCAACTGGTTCATGCCCTTATTGGATATAATGCACCTTCCTCCCCTATGGCAAATTGATGTTACTTAAATTGACTTTTTCTGAATGCTATGAATATAGCATGCAGCAGTTGTGAAATAGTTGAAAGATTTGGATCACTAAGTCTTTAAATGATTCCAGATATGCAGGTAATATGCTTCAGACTAACTTTCTACAGCTGCTCGTTTCCTTCAATGGTTGCATTTTTTGGCAAGTTATGATGTAATGACTATCCATACAATGATTTGAATTAGTAGTTAATCAAATTGAGTGTAATGAAACAGCAGGGTTTTTTGTTTGCTTCCTCTAAAGCTGTTTTCTTTGAATGCTATGTCTTTAATATTTGTGCTGTAGTTCGGCTAAGGCTCTGTTATAATTATTTCAGATATTCATTTAGCCATTTGCGAGATAGGCTGTTACCAACAGGAATATTGTCAAGGACACCTCTGAAGCAAATAACCAAGCAGGACTTCTTAGGTGCTTTGATGTCCTTTGTTTTTCAAACATTTGCACTGACATATTTTCCTATATAATTATCACAATCACAAACAAGATCTGATCAAAGCATTCTGCTGCTTATGAAGGTTGAAACTTTTAACTTTTCATTTTTGGTTTTAGAGATCTTGTGCTTATGGTTTTAAAAGCATCTGGGGAAGCCCTATTTGGCAGATATATGTAGATTTGAGTGTCTCTGATACAGTCATTTTTTGTGGTTTTATGTGCAGAACAAGTACTGGATCTACCTTCCAAGTTGATGGTACTGCACTGCAGTGTAAATACTAAAAAGCCAAAGCATTGTGTTACATGAAATCACTGAGAAGGAAAGCTGTATCACAGCTGAATACAGTGTAAATTTCTTCTGCCTTGTTCTACACCAAAAGTAAATATCATGCATGATTGACACAGTTCTACTGGCATGCAGAAGTAAGAAAAACAGAGTGCGTGGAAGTGGTTTCTATGCCCATGGTCAGGAAGCCCACGTTCTTTGCTCCTGCAGCGGGGAGGGTGAGGGCTGACACAGCATCTCAATAGCCTTCAGATACCTCAGGGGCTATGAGCTGAGCACATCCCCACGGGAGCTCAGGAAGCAGAACTGGAAGCAGGAGTCTTCCTGCCAGCCTGCCCCCAGCTCTCACTCCTCAGCTGGCTGACTGCGTTACCTGTGTCCAGAGCTGCGGTAATCTGTGAAACCAGTCCTGCAACTCCGCGGATGTGAGCACAGGCTGTGCTGCAGCAGTGCTAACAGGAGGGTGCTCTCATCGTGTGGCCCATCCTTGGCAAATCATTTGTGTTATTGGCATTGCTACCGCTCTTCCCGTTGTCGTGATTGTTTCGCTACTTTCTTGACTTTTCAAATAGTTACCCTTTGTTGATCTCCATCGAAGCTTCCCATCTTTCTTCTGCTTCCAACTTTGCTTTTAATGTCTTTCACAATAAACACATGAGGAGAAACAAACCTGCCATTTATTTTTGTGCCCGTATACATTGTTGCCCATCCTATTAAGTGCGTTCTTTCAATGAAATTTAATTTAGCTCCTGCAGCTGTACTCATTGCTTAAAATAAATATATTAAGAGGTGTGGAAAATGGTCAGATATTCAAGGAAAGTGCTTGCACTTATGCTTGTTACTGACATTTGCAGTGCTCTTTAAGAGGCCTGAGCTCTTGCAATATATTTCTGCAGGATAAAATGATTTAAGAGTCTATTTCAGTCTCTAATTTCTATCGTTAAATGAACATCTCTGGTAACACTGAGATGTAACTTCAAGTTTCCAATGCATTTTCCAAAAGGAACAGGAGATAACCCAAGTGTCTTAAGCAATGTTAGAGCCACAACATTGGCACTGGAGATGAGCCAACACTAAGGTCTGTGTGGCAGCAGTCTCTACCTAAGCAAGTTAACTTAATGCTCAGCAGGCTGATGTTTAAGAGAACGGATTTAAAAGAACAATTTTCCATGTGACTTTCATGGAACTACTGAGATGCTTTAAGAAAGGCACATAACTAGAAGTTTGCAAGCTTTTTACATATTTTTTATTTATACCTTTTGGGTTGTGCTGGACATTTGGCTCCACATTGTGTTTTTTCTTGTTTTGTAGATGCACCACCCTGCATACTTCTAAAGTTAAAATAAATCACTGTTTTTCACTGTTGGAGTAAAAAGCAGATAAAAAAATGTGGGGAAAGAAGTGATTTGCTCTGGATAGACATCCAAATGACACACATAGAGAATTATTATATTTGAAGCTTAAGATGACAAAGTAGAGAAAGATATTTCATCCTGCGCTGTTGTATGTGGGGAAGTGTAATCCATCAACTACTTTGATAAGCTTAACCATTTTTTTGGAGGTTGCTGTGCAATGATCTCATGAGCTGAATCAATTTAGACATTCCAAACAAATGTCTTTTAAAATGCCCAAATGATGTATATGAAGAAACGACTGTTAGGTTTGTGTCTAGAGATCAATGCATTTTTCTTCATTTACTTTATGCTCTGACACTGGAGCTGCAGCTTCTGGAGTTGCATTTCAGTAGGACTTGCTGTTGATTTATTTTTAATTTGATCTTAATCAGCTCTGTGTTTTTATCCCCTTTCTTTTTGTCATTTTATTTACTTAAGTATCAGCACAGTTCCTCAATAAGAGGCTTGGAAAGAGAAAGCTCACATTGTCTGGCTTCAGTAACCATCAGCTGTATTACCACATGCACATCTATCAAGATTAGTTACTTTTCCAGTACATAAAATCCATTTATGTAACAAGAAAATCAAATAAACACCGCTGTGTTTTCTTAAAATCTCTAGTGTCCATGCCTTTCTTTGGCCACATAAAAATGATTTCTGGGAATTTAACAGCATAAGGTTTAGTTGTTATGTTAAAGTCTCAAGTGAACTGAATAAAAAACTGGACCTGTCAATACCCTATCGGAAAAGGGAAAATAGGTGAGGTTGCCTTTTGTTTGAACAATGTGAATTTAAGTAAATGCTTTGTTATTTCAATATCATTTTACATCTGATACATAGACACTTGCCTGGTTCTTTCACCAACGAAAACACATTATTCTCCTCCAATTGTTCTGGAGCAGACATGTGGAGCAGTCTCCCATTTATACATGCCTCCAAAAAATCCTGGTCATCCAAGAGATCCTCAGGAGGTGAGTCAGTGATCTATCACAGTCCAAAAGCATCAACTTAGTAGACAATATAGCCAAATTAAGAGTGAGGGGCAAACTTGGCTGCAGGGAGTCTGGAGATGTGTCAGACCTGTGACTGGAGGCTCACCTGACTTGCGATGGACACCTCATCTTGGGGAGAGCTGCGGAGCTGAGTCTAGCTGAGCACAGGGGGCCAATGCCATGGCTGAGCCCACGGGCACAGGTAAGATAATGTCATGGGGTCTCTCTTTCTATGAGGAATTTTGGCAGGAGTGTCCTGCCTGCTCCCTTCTCTGGGACCTTGGACTGAGTAGGAGTGCAGGGCAAGGCACTACAGATACCACAAGGCAGAGCAGCCTGTTTCTTCCTCAGGCCATGGCAAATATTGACAGAAAGGCTTTAAGATCTCACTAGGCAGCTCTATACAGGGGCACCTTCCTTTCCGTTCCCCAATTTTTCTTCCTCCCCTTTTTCATTAACTGTTCCTGTACCCAGGATCCTGACACTTTGTGCTTCCAGCAGGGCAGCTGACCAGGCTCCTGGAGTCCTTCACACCATTGCAAGTGTCTATGGCAGTGGGAAGTTTTCTGTTCCCCCAGTTTTCTGCGATGGACAACTCTAAGGAAGGTTGCAACAGCTCCCCGAAGAATAAAGATTATTACCTCCTCTTATGTTTTCTTTATTTCAGACATGTTCATACACTGCATGATAAAAGTTCCTAATAAAGTATGAGGATGGACATTTCACAGAGTAAAACTAGTGCCAAGACAGGCTTTTAAGGATAAAGAATACTGTGCAGGATTTATTTTAGGGCGGTTTCTGATTAGTTGCTCATCTCTATTATGTCTGGATCACAGCATTGGCAGTTTTGTAGAGTCAGCTGTTTGGATAGCATGCTCATTATCCAAAGGTAAAAGAAATGTGGGAAAAAAATTACTCTAAGAATTTCTTTTCTGCACCTTTTTTTCTCTGTCTGATTATGTTCCTTTATTGCATATAGACTCTTTCTAAAATTAAGAAGGGTTTCTGAGTGGATTCTCTGTCAGCAGCAGTAGAAATTGACCAAATTTTAAACTTTTTCTTTAGATTTATGGCTATCTGGAACTCAAGGAAACATAGTATGAATACATGGAATTTTTTTGTGCTGGTCTGTTCATATTTGATCCATAAATAAATAGCATTTGATTCTCTAGTCCTGATTTCCCAGTCCACCAGTACCTATCTTAATTTCCCAGTGGAAGTCAACGCCATTCACTTTGGCATGTTCTTTTTTGGGGTGGTATTTCTACATGGGAGCCAGGCTATGTGAGTCTGTGTGGGGAGGGGAATGACAGCTACCAAAACTGGGAAATGCTCCTAGAGACCACAGAACAGACATAGGTTATGTCAATATCACACTGTGGGGCACGGTTTAAGGCATTTCCCAGAAAATAGTCTGAAATTATTCTATTCAGGTCAGCTCCAGTTCTGGGGAGGCATGAGAGGGGATTGTTTGGTATTTTTAGGGCAAGCCCTTTACATGTTCCCTAACATGGATTTCATTTTTGGAACCTCTTCCTTGAGAAAACAAATGAACAAATATACATGTCTGTGTGAAAGGTGATCTATGTGGCACACCTTAATTCAGAAGGTGTGTTTAAAAAGAAAGATAGTTTCTTCTTCATTAAACATTCACCAAGTATAAGCAAGGCATGAATGTGCTGTAAGCACTATTTCTATGATTTTTAAGCTGTTAATGTTAATTTGAGGAAGGACCAGGAAGTTAGGGTGTTTCAAATTAGAGATTAAGAACTTGTGCTGGTTTCTGTGAATATAAATTTCTGCAATGTGTTTGGCTCTAGTTAAGGTTATAAATCCTTCATTTTCACAAGCACTAAATTCACATACAAATTTTGAGAAGTATCTTTCATTTTTTCTGAGTGTTGTGTCACAGAGGAAAGCTGAAGACATGAGAAATGCTTGGACTAAATGCCTCCTTTGGAGTAGCTGATTTTGGTGAAATATCTAAGGAATGTTAATCCTTTTAGTTTTAGTCATGTTTACAACTAGCCGTTTTAAACTGATGCAATGTGAAAATTCAGATACCGCTAAGCATGTTATGGATGCCGAGGACAGAGTATGATTTGTCAAGTTATTACTCAGTATCCTCTTAAGCTCTCATCATTGCATGATTTTGCCAGGCTTGCAATAATTCACAAATGCAGTAGGTTCCTTCAGAGAGCCTTGCAAACCACCACTCACAGGTAGTGTAATCTGACACGATCCTTGTAGGCTTTTGTTTACTCTGCACATGCACTAATAAATCCTCAGCAAGCTCTTGTTTACAGTTTGAAGGAAAGGTGGTTTTTGAAGATAGCAGGGTCACACAATCCATGGTACTGCTGCCCCTTTTAACCTCAGGCTGAAGCAATCCATGTCAGGCCTCCCTGAAGGATACTGGACTACAAAATGCAGCAGTAAAAAGACAATACTTGGACATTTAAGAAGTCAAGGATTTAAAGAAGCAACCAAAATCAATTGGACCTTGATCTAATGGGTCTGAAAACAGACACAGAGAAGCTTCAGGCACTTTGACTTGAAAAGTACATTGTATAGTGTGGCTGGTGTCTTTTATGTTTGGCAGGTGGAAAGCTTTTTAATGTTTCTAGAGAGAAATGTTTATGTGCGTTCTCAGGCTCATGGCGTCCCTTTCTATTGCTGCCTGGAAGGATATACATACTCCTTGAAAAAGAGTGATGAATTATCTCTTTCCTCTTTTCTGGGCCTGTATTGATATGGGAACCCTAATGACTGGAGTACTTTACTTCAGGTAATTACTTCAATTTCAACAGTTATTAGGCCGCTTGTGGAGTGGTGACGCCGACTGATGCCAGGTACCCACCAAAGCTGCTCTGTCACTCCTCTCCACCAGCAGACAGGGGAGAGAAAATACAATGAGGGGCTCATGAGTTGAAATAAAGCCCAAGAGAGATCACTCACTGAACACCATTGGGGTAAAAGAGACTCAACTTGGGGATATTAATTGAATTTATTACTGACAAAATCAGAGCAAAATAATGAGGAGTAAAATAAATCTTAAAAAACACCTTCCCCCTCTCCGCTTCCTCCTTCCCAGCTCTACCTTCTCCCCCTCAGCAGCACAGGGAGGCAGGGAATGGGGCTTAGGTCAGTTCATCACATGTTGTTCCTGCCACTGCTCAGGGAGAAAAGTCCTTCCTGTGTGAAAGGCTGTGGTAGGGTTGTGTTCAATCTGAAATTCTTTCTTCTTACTTTGCTGAAGTTCCAATGCAGGTATGAACAAAATGTGTGATGCTGCCTGGTTAAAATGCTGTGGTCTCCTGAAGAAGCCACATTATTGCACAGATTAAAATATTCATGGCACTGTGATTCTTTCTATCTGGTTTTTTTCATTGTTTCTCACCATGTCTTAGATTGTGCATCTTCATTTCCTGTTTAGGTTAAACTGCTGGACAGAAGCTCATAATATGTGGATACACATTTTTCTTGAAGACTTTTGTTTTCTTTTAAATTAAAAATGAAATCCAGTCAGTAGTATTCATTACAGTCTTTTGCAATGCAGACACCCTGACTCTCCTGAAGTTTGTGGAGAAAAATAGATATTCCCAGAAGGCAATTCTCTTGGCTGGTGTGGATGCTTGCTCTGGGAGGTGATTCATGCTTTAAAAGTTCCTTTTTTTTTCAATGGATTGTGAAAGACTCTATATGTCGAACCTAGACCAGTACTTCATGCTTCTGAGTAATAGATGTCCAAAGTTTTATCAGTCTTACCCTAAAGCTCCTCTATATGCACAGAAAACAGCACAGGATTGGAGTAAAGGATTGGAATTAAGCTGGTTTTTTTTTTAGTTACAGTATTATTTTGCTGAATTGGATTAATTTTTTCCATGTGTGTGTTAAGGATAATATAATAACAATTAAATGGGAGCATTGTGTGTTAAGTCATCTGCAGGTAAAAAGGGTGTAGGTCTTAGTAATAAAAATTTTCTTTTACCAAACTGTAGACAAAACTTAAATGTAATTGCATATAGCATATCTATTAAAATCCCATACATAAAAAGAACAGAGGGAAAAAACCACATAGATGCAGGTGAGGCTAGGCTGACCCCCAAAAATAGCACTTTGAAAATTGAAAAGTCAATAGTGGAATCAAAAGTTTCTTCAGTGGTTGTAAGTTTGTAATGATTTTTACATTCAGAACAGCTTAAAGGGAAGCTGGATTCTAGTCTTAGGTCCCTCCTCTAGGTGATCTCTGAAGTAATCAGTGATTTTTTTTC
This sequence comes from Acanthornis magna, assembly GCA_036785705.1. Lineage (NCBI taxonomy): Eukaryota > Metazoa > Chordata > Aves > Passeriformes > Acanthizidae > Acanthornis > Acanthornis magna. Next base: position 14,480,174 of record JAWUZG010000040.1, on the reverse strand, counting down.
CCAGAAGTTCAGTCCACTGTTTCTCGTGCATGCCAACTCTCCAGTAACTCTGTGAAAAATTTCAGAGTTCATTCAGAGGTGAAGCAACTTTATAAATTGCAACCTGGCATTTTATACTTCCAGACTGATTTTACTGGCATAACACTACAAAATCATAGAAGTCTCTCTTGCTTACCTGTAAAGCATCAGCCAGAGAAGGTGACTGATATTTTGCCAGCATAAATATTCACTTAGTTTTTAATCTATCAGTAAGAATTAGCAGTCAGGATACCCACATGCTTATTGGGAACCCTTCTTCAAAGCTATTCTTCAAGAGGCTAAATGCATGCAGCCTGCCTTTCAACCACTCCACAATTGCATTGATTATGTCTCAAGGAGGAGACACTTGGCACTTAATTTGTGAAAAGCATTTTGTCTGAGTTATGTTGTGTTTATTATAACAGTATTATAACATTCTTTAGTTCTGCAGATTCCCGGTGAAATTGGATGGTGGAACTTCTGGCAGCAACCCACATACAGTGTTCCTCCTTTTCCGGGTGTTTCTCACACTGCAGTGATAAAAGAGAGGTCGTGAAAATTGCTGTGTGGGGCTTTCAGCAGGGAAAAGATATTCCTTCACTGCACATTCCATAACTACCTAAGTATGCACAAAACATGAGTGGGCACTGGGCTCAGTGGCATGTTAGAGGGCTGTTGATATGTAACGTGAATTGATGTGTGAGATTGGACTGTACTAATTGAACTGATTACACAGTTAACTGGAACAAAAGTGAATTGTTTGCATTACCTGTATTTGGAATTTGTAAATTTGCTGTGGGTATTTTTGATGGATAATTTTCAAGCTATGTACTGTTTGTAGACTGTCAGTTTTAACTACTCACTTTTCAGGGCTTGCATTAATAATGAGGTTCAGTTTCTGTTCTTTAATTGGATGACTGAAACCTTTTAACAAATGAATATTTTTTTCTGGAGGATGAACTTCGGGTGTGCAGTTTTTAAGACTTTTTTAAAGACTTTTAAAATTAAATTGTCATTTCAATATTTGTGCATAAGGCATATTATAAGCACAAATCTAGTATATTGAATTCAAGCTGTGTGCTAGATAAAGCACTTTGAGGATCTTTTCCCATCATTCAGCTTTAATTAATATACTTACATCTTGATAATGATTGTGTATGTCAAAGATCTATTAAAGATAAAGATACTCTACTCTGCAAGAAATATGTTTGTGAAGCTCTTCTTTTCATGTTAGAGAGTATCTGGAAAATGGATACTAAGCCCTTAAACACTGACATCCAATAACCATCTCAATATGGCTCTGGAAAATGTGTCAGATGGAACAAGTAATTAGTAAGTGGCATGAACAAAGAGAAATCACTCCTAGTTAAGTAGAATATTGTAAATAATGGATTTTATTCAAACAAGCAAGGTTCTGAATTACTATAAAGTAAATATCAATTATTCATTTAGTTTAATATTTTATTGTATCCCTCATAAACATTTACATTAGAGCAGCAGTGAGCGTACCCCAGAGATTCAGGCTGAGCAAACAAGCTCCCTTCCTGCTTCCCAGGCTTACAGCCTGACTGTCCATCACCATGTAAGCTCCGGACAAAACGAGTTGAAAATTGTACCACTTGCCGAAACTCCAAGTAATGCCAAGCTGCTCTGTCATGCAGGGAGCCAAAGGAGTATCTGGAACTCTAGTACCTTGCTGAGCCTGGTACAATAATCTCTTTTAGATGGTATGTTTGTCTAGTGGGGAAGCAGCATGGACTGAATCTTATAAGAACATCTATGATAGATTTGAAGAATCAGACTGAGAGACTACTGACTTACAAGAGACTTGCTGTAAGAGAAAAGTGCCTGACTGAGAGTGCAGGACACTGATATGTTCTCATTTAGGGCAAAAGGGTCTAGATTTAAATGAAACCCTTGCACAGGGTCTCTGTGTGTGAGTGAAATGTCCCTGGAAAGCTGTCAGAGGCAAAGTTCCAGCAACTTTTATACTTACTTTCCTACTGCTGTCCAAGTTCCACTTGGAGAGGATTGACTCTGAGGATATGCAGGTGGTTCAGTTTTTGTGGCTTCATTTTGCCAGCATTTTCATTACTATGTATTGCAGGTTGCAGCTTAGTATAACCTCACTTAACACTGGAAAGCACCTAGCCATTATGGAATTGACTTCCACAAAGCCTGATTTATTTTGCTTCTTAATTAAGGCTAGTTAGAGTATTTCTGAACAATAATTCAGTCAGCTGGCTGCATAGATGTGCTGCTAACCAGGGTATTAAGTGGTGGCTATTGTTTTAGCCATGCTGTGTGACACCTACAAATACACTGTAAGAAATGGACTTAGGCAATATATTCACTTCTCATGGGTCATTAAACAGGCATCGCATAACAGCAAGCTTCCATCAGTATCAAGGAGGACCAGAAGTTAGGTAATGCTGAATAGCATGCTCAACTTAAACTATCCGTTGATTAATTTGGAGCACTTTTGTGGGGAGACAATTCCTTATTTTAATATCACCTTATTTAGCAGCCTTTTTCCCTGAGTTTTCAGACTTCTAATTTCTGTTTTAAAGCATGTGATATAGTGCAAAATCAAAATAAATCAGATTGAAGGAGCAGCTGGTTTGAGTGAAATCCTGGACAAAACATCCTGAGAATAAGAGAATGCAATCTTCTGGCAGTCTTGCAGAATGACGTTACCATAGAGTGCTTATTCCAGAAGAAGTAGCTAAGTAATCTGGACAAGCTACTTGATGCTTCACTGTTTGACTTCTGTGATTGAGGGCCAGAGTTTCGCAGGGCGTATGACCCTAAAGTTGAAGGAAGGTATTTGGGAGGTTCGGCCAGAGTTTGCAAATGGGTATTTTCAACCACTTAACTCTCATGGAAAACCTCAATCTGAAGATTCTTGGTAAAAATAAGGGTGTCTTCAAGATCTTCATGCCCTTTGGATTGCTCTCCCAGCAACACACTCAGAGAGATATTTAATTTTCCATCAGAATTATTGGTTTATACAGTAGCACCATAAGCTTTAAAAAGCCCTTCACCCTGAGTGCAAGCTGCACTGCTCGATGGAGCTCTAGATTGACGCCAACCAGAGAGCCAAGAGATCTGGGCTGTGAACCTAACCCACTCCCTGCTTCTCTGGATAAACACGAAGGAGCCAACTCGACCAATACTATGGTTAGAAGCCAAATAATTCTGGCTGTCTTCTTGTCCAGTCTTTTGGATTTATCTGATTAAATTATTCCCTGTAATTCTGAAGCTTTTGATGTGTGAATTTTTCAGATCTTAAGCTTCATGGCATATGCAATGACCATGACTACATGTTTAACTATCATTACTTGGCAATGATTTAACATGACACAGAAAGTTCTCCATCATAATCACAAGAAAAGTGAATCTATTCCGAGGAACCAGCTTTCACTCAATTCACTAAAGACTGGGTGTCAACAGGACATATAAAAATTAAATGCACTATTAAAACTCTTGTCTGATATGTATTTTTCCTCCTGGGATTAATTTTGTTATTATTCCATTTGAATGAGACAAAATGCCCTTTGGGTAACACTTTATAATTCAGTTGTTTTAAAAGGCTCTTGTGGAACATTGCAGTGCCAGTATTTTATTGAAACAATGATATTTGGACAGCTGAAAATAGTGAAGATTTCATGGAAATAAAAATGGCATTAAAATTCTAAATTTTTGAAAACTGGAGCAAGTGGGTGCTGACAGTTGTCTGTGGGTGCCTGAGGATGAAGGGATACACTTCCTGGGCTATTTCCTGTACTAAATCCTAAAAAGTTGTGAATAAAGAATAATGGGCTGCTTCTCTTTTCAAGACAATACCAAGGTCATCAGAATGTCACACAATAATTTGCATCAGCCAGTCAGGTCTAAAGAAGTCGTTGATATCGGAAATGTTACCTGCAGTTATTTTGCTGTCTCCTCTGTTTCCTCCCTAGCTAAAATCCATGCAAGGAGCAAGTGTCCCACCTCTCTGGAGGTGTGCTGGCAGGGGTGTTTCTATCCCTGCAGCACAATGAAGTGTGTTTTACACCCTTGAAGAAATATTGCCTGTCCATAGTGCTGTGTTATGCTTGAAAAGGGGGAATGAAAGAGCCAGACGATTTGACTGTGACAGGGAGAAAGGAAAGGAAAGAAAGGCACCTCACTTGAAAATGGGAGGTGGCAGGAAGATGGATGAACTGAGGAAGATGCATTTGGGAAGGGAAATGAGTTCTTTCAAGATGAGTGACCATGCTTTCCCTTTCATCTTGCTCACTGATTTCCTTAGGCTCACGCTTCCCAAGCTCAGGTGACAGATGAAGCAGTCCATCCATGCACTCCCAGCTGGAGGGGCAAGGAAGAGGATTCAGCAGGGCAAAAAGCTGGAGACACACACCTTTGTGTTCCTTGCCATGGTTAGCAAGGGCGTGAAACCTCACTTTCACCAAAGCTGGGTCACATCAGCCCTTGATCACTGGCGGTTTTGCTGTAGGCGCTTCTGGAAGGTGTGAGTGCGTTGGTCAAAGGTGTTCTACAGCCTCCACCACACCTTTTGTGTGGGGAGACCTCTGCCACGACTGCGCCGAGCTGCAAGGGCAGAAGTGAGAGTGTGGGCATGGTGACCAGGACGTCACTCCTGCAAGGTGCTGAGACATTATCTGAGCTCAAGCATTCGACAATGTGCTAACAGTGGACCCATTACTGAAGTGACCCTGAGAGCTGGGTCTGCCTGTCCAATTCTGTTTCTTCTTGGGTGAAAGTGAGAGAGCAACCTCCCCTTTTTTTTTTCATGTTCACTTAGTAAGTACTTCAGATAGGGACCATTCTTCTTTCATTTGTGGGGTTATTCAGTAAGTGTAGTTGTTTGTAAGGCAAGCTGAAATTCTTCCACGGTGAAAGAACTTCTGCCAAGTATTAATATTTTGAAAATATAAACTGTATTTTGTATAATACAAGACTTTTGTGCATAATTGTATTAATTTTGGCACTGCAAGTTCAAGGACAAGCTTGCCAACTCAGTATTCCTGGAATAATAAAAATAAAATATGTGATTTCTTAAGATTCTGTTTTCAATATATATTTTGAGGGCCTCATCTTAAACTAACAAGATGATGTAACCTGTTTTTGTCTCTTCCTCAGCAGATGTGCCTCAGGGCAAAGGTTGGTGCTCAAACAAAGATTTTATTTTTTTAAAACAAAGTTGATTGTAACATGAACTGCCTAATCTAAAGAAGCCTTAACCGGCTGTTTGGTAAATGTAAAAAATGTTAATTTACAACCAATGCCTGTGATACCCCAAAGAATCTCAGTCAAGAACATACTCTTACTAGCTTTACAAGTCCTATATTTGCTTAGATTAATTTTAAGAGCAGCTGAAGTTTAAAATTCCTGACGCTGGCTAATGTTATTCTCTCTAAAGACTGTGTGCTACTGGCATTATACTTTTAATGTTAAAGCTCTTTTACCTGGAATGTAAGCACATGAGAATGAGAAAAGGCTCTTCTGAGTAAAAGAAATAGAAGGTTACCAGTCTTTCACTCCCGCAATTTTTTCCCCATTTAATCTGTGAAGGAGTGACGGGTATGTCATCCTTAATGCTGGTCCCAGAAAACAACTTGGAGCTACAATACTGCAATGAGCAATGACATTGGGTATTATGGTGGAAGTGTCACTAGTTTAGTGCGTTGTGCCCTCAGTATGGCTGGTCTGGCTAAAAGGTTTCATTAGCACTGTCAGGCATCTTGGTCCATTTCTGATGATTGTCACACTGTTCTACTAGTCACAATTGTTTTCCCTCTTTCTCTGTAGTTTTGACAGAGATAGTATTAATGTTTTATTTCTCAGAGAAAAAAAGGATAACTAAAAGAAACTCAATTATGATTTTAGGGTCTTGGAGGTTCTTCAGAAATTCTGTTTTTTCTAAACCAGAGGGGGGTGCAGATCTATCTATTTATCTATCTATCTATCTATCTATCTATCTATCTATCTATCTATCTGTAGTACAGTCCAAGATGGCAAGGTAGTCAGGTTTTATCAGGAGTTTGTAGAAGGACTCATATAACTCATTCAGCACATGCAGATAAATCCTGATATCCCATTACAACATTGTGTAATCTCTTTGAAGCCCCTCCAACTACCCCATTTACCACGTGTACACACATACCCTGCCTCCACTCAAGCAGGTGCACTATGAAAAGTTTGGCTAACAGTGCTTCTTCTCCCATCCTGCCGCTTATACCTGTTGACCTGGTAATTTGCTAAACTGTATGCAAGCAGCTCAGAAGCTTTAGCACTTCTTTTCCCCTTCATGATAGCAGAGTGCTACAAGTGATCATACGTCCATAACATCAGGATAAAATATTCTATCTCTTTTCCAACATCTTAACAGCTCTGCTTTCCCTAAGATTAGGAGGTGAAAGTGGCAACAATAATGCAACTGACATTTATGATAATGCCACATGCTGTCACTTAGAATCAGACTACAGGATTAGTAGTATATGTTGTAAAAATGCCAGGCCTTCCTATGTATTGGGCCTGATTCCTTATTTTCTTATGCCAGTGTTAATTTGTTGACTTTCTTTATATGCCTGGCATCCAGGGATTTGTCAAAGTCTGAAGGAAGTCTTAGGCAAGTATAGCTCATGTCATTGCCCACTGATTCTTGTCAGATGTGTTATTTTGCTTACAAGTTGTGGTATCTCTTCAGGGTGATTTTTTGGGTCTGTTTTTCTTTGTTGTCTGAAAATTGATTAAATAATTTCTGAGTACCAGCAGGCTTTCTGCTATCCACATGTCTACCAGAAAATAAAACTTTCAGATGTTCAGTCTCTTCAGCTGTAACTTCACATAGAAAGGCATTTGTAAGTTCTCATGATGAAGTCTAAGCCAGAAAAAAAATTCTCAGTGATGCGAAGGGAGTTATTTGAAGGTTATCAGAATTTTCTTCTCTTTCTCTCTCCATTCTCTACATGAGTTTTGAGAGGCACTGTATTATGCTCTGACACTGTAGAAACCTTCTATCACTCTGAAGAACTTGGACTGAATCTGGAGGAATTAGAGTTAGTAATGACCTGATCAATCTCTATTCTCTGTCTGATTTGGCTAAGTCAACTTTTTCCAGGACCTCTTAGGGCTTTCCAGATGAAGTAGGATGCAGCAGTAGGGAAAACAGCACTTTTTTTTGCTTTCAACAGGACCAACAAAATCATAAGGCACATCAGGTAGCTCTTTAAATTGCATGCAGAATGTAAAAATCCGTCTGGAAAGTGGCAGACTTATCCTTTGGTGTGATGTGAGGGAGAAAGGAAATTAATCAATTTCTTCATGTGCATTGTGCATTGTCAACAGTCTAATACATTCCAATCAACTGCACCAATAATAAGGCACTGGAATTTGAGTTATATGTGGGTATCACAAAGAATAATGTGAAGCCAATGGGGCTGCACATGTATAAATGAGGAGTTACCCTGGTCTGCAGCTCCCTTTGTTGAGGATGTTCAGTGAAATGAAGTTCAGCTTCATTCTCAGAATCCAGCATGGTCTTGCAAAGCTTTGCAAATTGATGGAAAAGCCATAATTAGAGTGAATGTATTTGATATGGAATTGGAAAGATGATTTAAAAAATTGCAATTTTTGGAGAGCAGAGCTACAGTTTAATAATTGTGAGTATGCTGTAAAAGGCTGTGAATTTTGGTCCTAGTAAGGAAAGTAATTGATTGCAGATGGAGAGATCTCAGCAAAATACATATGTTGGCAGTAGCAGCTTTTAGATTCAGGGGTGCAGTGTTTGGGACTGTGCAGTGTGGTTATTCGAGTTTATAAGCACACTTTTATTAGAATGTAAATTTGAATGCCAAAGGCATAAGCCACACTGCCTTTAACCAAACCAAACAAAACTTTATTTGCCAAGAAGATTTGAAAGAAGGCTTTAAAAACATTCCCCACTATAGTGTGTGCTTTTCTTACTTTCTTGAAATATTTTTTCTCAGAAAATAAAATTTCCTTCTCCTTTATTTTTCAGGCTTCTGTCTGTGCACTGGAGTGGCATAGTTCGAGTCCTTTGGTCTCAACTGGTGCTATTTTTTGCAGCTCCTTATAAGTAAATACATTTTAGTAAGCCAAAATACTTCTTCCCCCCTTCTACTCCTCTGTTCCTTCATTTCTCCCTCATGTTTAGAATGGTATCTAGGGAAAGAAATGAAGTGATATGAGGCAGAATGTCTATTTGAATTGGAAAGTCCTTAACAGATATTTTGTTCACTCTAGAAGTCATCAATTAGACTTCACTCCAGATTACTAAATCCTCACTCAAATTGCAGGTTTACTCTTTTTTTTTTTTTTATTTGGAAAAATAAGAACTTGGTCTCTTTTACTGCCAGTGCCTATGACAAAAGCATGAGAAATGAAAAGAGCAATGAGAAAATGTCATCTTTGCAAAGAGGAATGGAAGACAACTGGGTGTAATTATTCTTGGTGCCTTGCTGGCAATATTTAATAAATAGTTTCATCAGTTATTCTCACATAAACTGGCTATCTTTTCTTCCTGCATGTTTCAGCTGAAAACATTTTACATATTTCTCTGTACTAATGAAAAAGATTGCATAAGGAGAGAGGCAGATTTTGGCAATGCCTAGTGTTGAGTGAATAGAAAGTAAAAAAACAAAAATATTGCATTCAACATCTGGATTGGCCTCAGCAGAGTTGAAAGCAGTCCAAAATATTTCCAGTCTTGTGTGCTGAGTACAAATGACATGGAAGTCATACTGAAAGTGAATATTTTAAGGGGAAAGCTTTTTTTCTTTTGCATTCATATACCTTTATTTCTTCAGCAGAGTGTTACTTTGAAGTTGTGGAAGATAAGGAATTTTTAGAATTTACCCTCATCTTATTCTGAATGATTAATATGTCTAAACACCATTATAGGAGGCAAATAAAATGCTAAAGAATATTAAAGAGCTCTTAAAATAAATTATTCAAGAAGCCTACCATGAATTATCCATTGATACAAATATAAATAAATAGCTTTATATCAGTACTGTAAGCCATCTGAAGCAGCTTGACCAGCTACACAACATGAGATTTGCCATCAGGTACTTAATCTGACATGAAGTATATTGCCTTCCCTAAATCCAGCTTTGTGCGTGTCTTGTTGTGCTGCCCTCATTCTCAGATGTTGTGTCAGCATTTGTTATGCCACCACAGTGCAAAATAGGATGTCAGATAAGCAATGTAAGTTTCTCAAGGCATGTGCTTTAGAACAACAGACTTTTTTTTTCCCAATCTGCACCCTTTTTCATCAGTAAGAGGTAATTTGCAGGATTTAAACGCTCTCACCTGGAGTATGAGATCCATGAAGTTTAGGAGGGCTCTTAAGAGAACAGAGTTTTAGGAAGGAGCTGGACATGGGCAACTGCTCCTACCTGTGTGTTGGAGTCTGGTTCTGATTGACCAGCAACACAAAAAAATCAATAGTTTTCCTTAATTGAGGTTTTCTTGGGGTCAGGAAGTGCAGAGCCCTGATAACTTACTAAACTGTATGTCTGGCCACCACCACCAATGCCAACAAATTAAGCACAGCCCACAGCCAGCAGTAAATCCCAATTTGTTCCTCTTCCCCAGGTGACCATGAATTAAAATTGTGTGAAACTGGTATGCCTGAGGATGAAGTATGCAAAGCATGTCAGCATGACTGTTTTCCCACATTTTCCCAACAGAGCAATTTCCAGCTTCAGTGCTATTTGGGATTTCTGTGTGGAACAATAAACTTTGAATTCATATAAAACTTCACAGGTCCTTGGTTTTAGGACTGTTGGATTGAAATCTGTGTTTTCTCTGACTCTGAGATACTTGAGAGTCTCAGGGAATACAATAATCTCTTCTCTGGGATTATGAGAAAGAGAAAAATGAGTACTGTGGTAAAATAAAGTGATCAGGCAATATCTGAATCCCCAAATTCAGGTATTAATTTGGTGATTTATGGAGAAGCTGAAGACTGTAACCAATACACACCCAGCCTCACCAAAAAAAAGTTTGCTTTGGCACAGAAATCTAGCAAACATCAGAATTTGACTGTCTTCTTCCTGGTCTGCTGCAATTGCTGAAATCTTAGCTATTGCTTGTGTTTCTTGTGGCCGGGAGAGATTGTCCTCTGACCTTGTACAGAGGGTGCCTCTAAAGGAATGTAGGTATTGACCTGGCTTCAAATGTGGTCCACACAGGCCATTTCTTGGTGGTGCGCACAGACAAAGCCAAATTTGTGCTCACCATGACTTCTACAGAAGCTGGAGGTTTGTGTGGCCATGACTTCACTTTTTGGCGAGAGAGGACATCATGGGGGATTTTCTCCCCGTCAGTTTCTGATGCATCCCCTGCAGCTGCAGTTTAGCCAATAATACCCCTGCAAAGTCTCACTCTTGATTTCCCTCTCTCCAATAGTTCTCACAAACTGTCATTAGATTAATAGCCTGCAAAGCACTAATACAGTGAGGGTTAAACTTAAATATCACATCTATTTCAATGTCTGATTTTTATGTTTTGAGGAGTTTTTTTCATTTTATTTTTCTGGCCAAATAAGTCCAATATTTATGAGCTTTTTTTAAAAATTTGAGTCCAGATACTTAAAAGAACAGGCAAAAGCTGACACAGTGTGATTGGCTGGAGGAATATGGTAGTAAAAATAAACAGTACTTACTTTTTCAGATTTTTGTTCTTTGAAAGCTTTTTTTTTTTTTTTGTGTAAATGGTGAAAAAGGGGAATGAATATGTATTTCCATATTTACAGTGGCACAATTAACTATCCAAAAATTGTTATGTGCATATGCATGCATGTATATAAGTGTATTTATATACCCATATTTACTACATACTGACTTGTGAACTTTTAATGGTATTGGTTCAGGCTATGTTGAAATGTGTGCGGGTATGTGTGTGTGTGCCCATACTGGGACATATTGAGGAACTGGGAATGTGTTAGTTGTTTTACTTGCCTGAAGCATGACTGACAGCACTGTTGTTTTTCTCACTGGTAGCAAGGTCAGCGGGCTGCATGACCAAATTAAATATACTTTGTGGGAACTGCAACAGTTCACTTTGCAGTGAGCTGTGAGCAGAGTAGGTTTTGCTCAGAATACCCAGGGCCAGAATATTACCCTTTGCCATCAAGTGCTATTGGCTGTGTCGTCCTCTTCTCCGGCCCTGAAAATGAGAAATAGTAAATACACAGTTTGTGTGTTCTGTCTTTCACTTTCCTTCTGCGTATTAAGTAATAAATTGGCTCACTGTGACACAAAGCTGCAGAGCTTGGCTCCCGCTGGGGTTGCCTATCAGAACACGCTGTCACATGAGAACCTTGTTGTACAGTTTGATGGGAACACCTTCAGTAATGGTAAAGCTCCTGCACTATCTATTTGCCTGTACACCTGGTGCCATATCTGGTGATACAGGTATCTCGTCCTGTCCATTCACAAGCCTTCAGGAAGCTTGACTGATTAATGCACTGAAATATACACTGATTTTGATATGGTGCACTCCATGATTTTCAGTAGAGGTCAGGTTTTAAATACAGGCATCAAGGACAGGGAAAGAAACTTTCTGAGCTATGTTTGAAGCTTACAGACTTTTTCTTGGGAAAAGAGCTAATTTAATAAGGGCCCAATGCAAACTCTCCTAAAGTCAGTTGAAAGGATCCCACACAATTCAGTATGCTTTGGATCTCTGCCTAGCTGCAGTGTTTCTTAAATAGCTCCAAACTTACTACAGGGACTATTTACAATTTATAAATACTGTGATTAAGTTAGTTATCTAAGGCAGCTGGCAAAATTTTAAGGGGTGACCATACATATGGTTCTATTTATAAACAAGAAGCGATTTATTGAACTATATCACTTTTTTTTTTCCTTTTAGAATATCTATTTTACAAAACTCTTTAAAGGAAAAATGTCAAGACATTTGTCTTTTTTAACTAAATGAACAACAGAGAGGTTATTTACATCAGATTTTTAGAGTTTTAAAGTGTTCTAAAAGCAATTCTTTGGAATTGCCAAAGATGGTCCACCTGAGTAGCAAACAATAACATTTAATTCCATGTGTTGCACATACAGGTTGGACATTCATTTTCTAAAATACCTTTCCATAAAGAAGCTCAGACTGTAGTTGCTTTAAAAATAGGTTATAACTTGAAGCTTTAGATGAACATTTAAATAACCAATAAAGTGAAAGCATGATGAATATTTTATTTTCTAATTTGGAAACAGATCTTCTACAAAGACCTCTTCAAAACAGATATAGGGATGGCTACTACCAGCGACTATACAGTATAGCAGCAAATTTTGGGTAAACATGGGGAGAAAGCTTGCTGAAGTCTCTTCTTGCATGGATTTCCTTTCCAGTTTAGTGGCATCTGTCCCTCTTCCAGTTCTTTTATATGTGCAAAGCTTGGATGCACACTTTTGACAAGAGCTCAGTAATTTCCTTTCCAGAAGCAACTTCTCTGAATTTCCTCATTATGAGATCACTGAGCTAACAGCATCAGTAATTGCCATCAATCATTTCAGACACCATCATCAGAAAGAATTGTCCATCGGTGTTGTTTGCATGAATTGATTTTCTTCTTCCTTTGAGCTTCTTCTTGTTAGGAGAGTTGTGAAGTTTAGCATGTACTTGTGAAATGCCTTGCAATTAATGGGCTAAAAGGATTCTTTGAAATTGCATAGACATAAAGTGTTTTTTCTACTAAACATTCTGTCATTGTGCTCCAGAAGTCTCCAGACTGCTGTATTTGTATTAAACAAATGAAGTAAATATAACAGGCAGGTGCCTTGGGACAACCAGTTTTACACAGATAAGCATTTTTATACAGTTCAAAACTTGGAAGTCTTAACCAGTCAAACTTAAAAAGATTAATGAACTAATTGCAAATATTTTATTTCTGCATACTTTGGGATCATGAGTAAAATAGTCATACCTTAGTTTGGGTTACAGGAGACTGCATTTTGAAACCAGTCAATAATAGGTAGTACTGTGTAATCTCTGCAGAGCACAGAGCTTGCTGAGAAAGCTATCAAGTATTTGCCATGGTGCTCAGAACCCTAACATAACCAAATGAAAAGGAAACGTAGGCAGGCCCATAAAACTAAAGAGGAGCTCAATGAATTGCCACTTAAAAGCTTGATGGCCACTGACTGCAATAAAAGGTTTATTTTTTTTTTCCAGTTTAAGTTTGTGCATGAATGAATGTGGAACTCCATGCAGACTGTGTACTCATCCCTTAGTTGCACATACAGATTGTCACTTGGACATGCATTGGTTTGGTTAGACCAGCAACATGGCTGAGCTTAGCAACGAGCCTGGAGACGAGACAAATTGGCATGGAGTGTAAGGAAAGCTTCCACAGCTGCAGTACCACCCCTTTAAACAGGGAACATTGGTTTTGTGCACTTCTGCTTTGGCACCTTTTACTAAGTTTGCTTGCACACAGAAATACTCCATAAAAATAAGCTTACTGGGCAGGACTTATAAAGCTTGGTCTCCAATGCCCTTGAATGGCAATGTCTAACTCATTATAAATAGTGCAGTTTTCAAATAATCTCCAGTTTGACAGTCTGGTTAGATGTATCACTACATATGGAGGGCTTTCCCCCCAAAATACACATAAAAGCCTTGTTAAAAAAATAAAAGTTATTCCATGAATATGTGGTTACCATGGTTATGAAAACAAATTGGGTTTTTGCAGGTGCAAACAGTCTATTAGTGACCTAACTGATCACTTCTTCATGCAGTTATTTCCACACAAATCTGTGGCAATTGCATGGAAAAAATGATGCCCATTGTGGTGCCCACATCTTGGTGATTCCAATCTTGTGGCATCAGGAGAAGCCAAAAGTTCAGTAGGTTTCAGAAAAGCTTTAGACATTGTAATGTTTAATGAGCTCATTCCCAGTGACATAAAGAAAAAAGAAAACAACTTGCTACAATGTGTGTGCAAGTCCTTTCACCCTCTGGGAGCAATACTGCTGTCTCACTCTGATGGTGAGGAAGAAACTATTTTTGTGACAAGCTATCCCATGGGTGACCAGTAGAGGTTTAGCCAGACCATCCTATGTCCATTCTTAGAGAACGAAATGAGAATGAAATACAGAATAAATGGTTTTGTGGCTCAGAACTCTTAGCTCTTGCATTTCTTGAGAGAAATTATCATAGTTTATGTCTAATTAAACTGATGCTGATATGGTTTGATCTTTTAAAAGTAACCCATTGTTTCCTTCCTTTTTTTTTTCTGTTGTGTGGATGCATTTGAAAATATTATTAGACAACCATGTTTATGAAACATCTTTCAGTAAATGTATCTTGTTTAATAGGTATATTTTAATTTTTCTATGGCAAGTCATTAGCATAAGAAGTTCATATAAAGGAACTGCTTTGCCATTACCTGTTGTGTAAGTCTTGACTTCCGAGTTCTGCATGTGATCCTCAAGAAGAATGAATTAACCAAGGCAAATATGTTTTTTATAAACGATCTATAAATAATCTCTGGTTAACACTTGAAATATGAAAACACTAGGTTTTTTTATTTTTGATGAACAAGACTGAGTTTTAATTTAGGCTTTTAGTCCAAATCCTATCCCATTATATACCTGCCTAATCCCTGATACATGTCTGTGGTAGTTTATGGTTTCTCATTCTTGATGATATTGGCAGTAGGTCTCAACAAAAAGTGCACAAAGAGCAGTGAAAATCTTATACTTGACTCCACCTGATTTTGTTCTCTTCTCTGTGCAGATTTCTTGTGCACAACTGATGACAAACTGACAGTCTTTGGCACTGATGCTCTCTCCAGAAAGAAATGGATACTTTCCAGAAGGGAAAAGACCCAGTTAGGAATAATCAGCAGCCCAAACATAAAGTGGGAATAACTGGTTAGGTGGCAGTTTCCTATGAAAGGCTATGAGGAATATCATATCTAAATATGAGTGTACATGCCACACTGTTACCAAACAGGGCAATCATCGCAGTGCTCTCGTTAAACAGATCTATGGTGTGCAGCGGGTATGAAATGATCCTCCTTGGCATTGGTAAGGCTTCAAACAGAGCAGTTTCCACACTTGAACTTTAAGAAAGGCATGGACTAGCCAGAGAGTCTGGAAGAGAGCAAACACAATGATCAGAGAGTTATAAAACATGTCTGTGAGGAGGTTTTAGTAAATTGGCTTTTTTTCAGTCTATCAAGAAATTTTTGAGGACTGAGGAGGGACATAGTATAGTAATTTGCAAATAAATGAAAGATGTGGAAGACAAGTGTGCTTTCTGTCCATGATGGGTAAGACAGAAGCAATAGGTAAGGGAACTGTGAAAACCTTGTAAGAATAAGGACAGCAAAGAGCTAAAATGGGTTACTTACAGGGGTTATGGCATTGCAGTTGGTGTATATAGTACATGGACCTTTTTAAAAATTACTCAGATATAGCTGGTTTTGTTTGAGGTGCAGCGTCAATGCTCATTTCCACTCCTGTAATTCTTTGATTTACCAATAGGTTGGTATGCATTGCTCTGTCAACTTAAGATTGTTTTCAACAAAGATTGAATCATATTTTCAGCAAGAATGTTAATTAGACACGTCTGGTAGTTTTACCATATGAAAATGCACCTTAACTTCCTTGATAAAAGTAGCAAAGTTGGGAATAGGAAAGCTGATTTTTTTGTTTGATTGTTTCTTTTTCTCATTTTTTTCTAAAATGATGAGTTTATTGGCTGATTATAACCAGAAACATCTTATTGGCATTCTAACCTCTAATGATAGCATTGTGACAGTATGGTTATACTCCTGCCTCTGTGCAGGTCAGATTGACTATTGATCTCTTGGAAAATTGAATGGCTATTTTGGATGAATTTGAAAACCATAGAACATGTGTTTAGCTGCATTTTATTCTTTTGCCTATTCCCACTGTAAAGCCAGCGTCACAGGCCTTGATCAGTCTCAGTGATTTCTCCTTCTGAGTCCCTCATCTTCAGCTGTCAAGATCCAGCCCATTCACCACTTAAGCTGTCAGAACCAACATCTGTATCTAAAGGACGAAGGATGGTGCCTGTGGAAGAATCTGGACAGGTGTCTCCAAGTCCACCTTTAGCAATGTCAGTTGCTTTGCATTTGTAGCATTTGGGCTTCCTCAGTAGTGCTTCCAGCAGTGAGAAAATGCAGTCTGAATAAAACCCACACAGCTGAAAGAAGGCTTGGCTATTTGTGCTACTGCTACAGACAGACCTCATTTAGTGTTTCTTTATAGCAAGGTGTGAAGATGCCTTCTACTCTGCATGCATTCTTCTGTCTGGTTAACTGGAAGGAGCTGTAGGAAAAACTGGAGTTTCTGACTATCTTTGTGCGCAGCAGTGATGACAGTGATTTCAATCAACTGCTTATAAAGTTAGCAGTGCTTTCTTCACATAAATAATTCCCAGCAACTGAAAAGCACTGATCCGCACTTTTCCTTGACATGTATAGGTGAACATTCCAGAGAGGCACATAACTTCCTCTTATTCGTGAAGGATGATCAAGTGGAGGGGTGAGTGATCATTGCTAAACAGCAAAAACCCCAGGACCTATAATAATTAACATAGCCTTTGTATATGTATAATTTCACTCTACTAGCTTCTGCAACAGGCAGACAGGATTCCATGCTAGTGCCTTCTTGCTTCATATGCTGAAAGCCTTCCATGTGACAAGGAAAGTCCTTCTGGGGCAAATGAGTCAGATGGTTGGCTTTTTCCTGAGACAAGCTTGGCAGGTCTTAACTTGATGCCTCAAGGCAGAAGCTAGAAGAAGATACTTAGCATTGTGAGTGTACTCAGTAGGATCAATATTTTTTTAGCAAAAACTACTTTCAATAAGGGTATTTATTTCAGATTTCTTAATTTTAGTGTATTTGGGTTCTCAAAAAAGCACTTTAAACACACCAGTAAGTACCACTAATTCCAGAGTGAGTTCTCATTCTGGTAGGTCTCTGGAGCTCTCTCTAATTTGTCTTAGCACTCTGACAGGGAGAGCACACAGGTCTGCCTTTGATTTGATTTGGAACTGAACGCTTGTATCAGTGAAAACATTTGACAAGTACTGCTGTCCTATTTGGGATTAGAAAACTGTTATTTGACAGCAGTAAAAATATCATTCAGAGAGTCACATTTTTTTTCTGACATTGTATGCTTAGATTTCTTGGAAGAATAAAAACAATATCATGAACTTTAGTCCGTTCATTTCAGTGAAGAGCTTATTTCTTAAATGCCCGTTCTGACTGTCTGCCAATTAAAAACTCAAGCAAACCATATAGGACTTGCCTATTATTTCCTTGATCACACAGTTTTCTTGCTGACAGGTATGAATTTATGGCAGCAAACCTTAAGCAAAATCATGAAGAAATTGAAGGAAACATGAGTTCAAAAACTGTTCTGATATGTCTGAAACATTTTGACAACTTATAAATGGTTTGTTTTCAAGTATTAATAGTAGAAGTTTAACGCAGAGTAGCAGTGGGGTGGAGTAAGCCTCTGCACTTTCCAAAAGTGTCTCTATGGCTCAAGGAGATCACCCCAGGCAGTACAGCTTTGGTACGGTGCAGGCAGACCCTTGTCTCACCCGTGCTGGTGGAAGGCACAATCACACACTCACTCCGGAGCTTTGGATAGCTCACACGTTACCAGAGACAAAGAGCTCAGAGAGCCCAGTCACGTGGAGTTCCGAAGATGGTTTATTCTCTGAGGTGTCCAACATGGAAACAGATCGAATGACCCTGAGTGACTATTCATATAGAGAAACAGGGCCAATAGGGTTGGGGAGAAGGCAGGGAGATACAACAACCACCAATGGGGAGAAGGGAGGGGCAGAGTGAGGAACCAGGTCAAGGCCAATCAACATGGGAGGATTAACATACTCTAGGGACGGACCATTCAACCAATACGCAGAGGGTATTTTGCACCGCAACAGAAGTTCAGGAAATTAAGTGTTAAATTAGTAAAGTGGCAAGACATGATATCTGACTGTACAGGGACCAATGGTCATATCCAAATCAAATTAT
The DNA here is from genome assembly GCA_036785705.1 of Acanthornis magna. Taxonomy (NCBI): domain Eukaryota; kingdom Metazoa; phylum Chordata; class Aves; order Passeriformes; family Acanthizidae; genus Acanthornis; species Acanthornis magna. Next base: position 14,462,091 of record JAWUZG010000040.1, on the reverse strand, counting down.
CTCTGTACAGTAAAAAAAAAATGGTATCATTGTCATTTTTTTGACATGTGTCCTGTTGCCCTGGTCTGGCTGTCCCTGTATGATTTAATTTTGCTGTTACAGAGAAGGAAATAATTTGGGTATATCTAACTGTGTAACTGGAAAAGATTCTGAATTAATTTCTGATTCATAACTGTGAATTGATTGGGAGAGTTTTGGGTGAGCTGAGCAAAAAGCATGCCAGGGACTGTTTTCACCACTTGGCATAGGGAATGAGCTTTGAGATTGTGAACCTGAGTTTTGCAAAATATCTCCTGCTGTAGGGAGATCTTGAGATTTTGGTTGGTCTAAGCTAAGTTCAGTGGGGAAACAGTGGGGAAAAGAGGTTCCACCCACCTGAATGAACAATTATTCACTCCAGCCAACTTCAAGGCTCTTCATGTTCTGGTTATTCTCACTGCAGCAGCTACTGTGGGTCCTCCTGGGCTTCACTTTCCCTAGCAGACTTGGTATTTGATGTGCTTACTTGCTAGAGTGGTATGCTGGAGCGCAGTGGGTGTATTAAGGTGGAGGAGAGATTTTGTCAAAGATAAGGTATTGCCAAAATGTTTCAGAGATATCAGAACAGTTTTTGAACTCATGTTTCCTCCATGTCGTCCCTACTACAGCGTAACAGTAGTGCTGTGAAGAGCTCTTAATGAGACTGGGTTGCATAGGCAATGTGAAGCAATGTCCTCTCTCTTCTCATTTTGAACTCACAATAATCTTTGGGCGTATAAAGTGGTACCCACAAAGATAAACAGAACAGTTTTTCCTTTCAAGGATCTTTCTAATTTTGGAAGTGTGGCCAGTCCCTAATGAATCATGACTTGAGTTGGTCTCAGGATGAACCTCATGACTGAGGTTGACACAGCAAATACAGCAAACTAAAGACCACGATAAAGGCTTCAGTATTGGAGAATGACCAGGTGCCCACGGTGTCCTGTATTCCACGATGCATTCCCTCTCTCTTTTCCTTGGGAAACAACATGAGATAGGTTATCCTCCCTTCCAACATGTTCCTGGCTCATGTGTAAATGTGTCTGCTGCAGGTCTCCTGTGTGACATTGTATTTGTCATATGTGGTACATCTGCACACATCCTGACTTGGGTGCTGTGTCGTAATGATGAAGTAGCGTCATTTCTGAGGTGAGTTGTTATCTCTTCAGGGAATCATGCTTTGTGGGTTTTCTGGGCAAACCACGTCATCTGGAACTAGTCTGGAATTTTTATTGTACATTGTAATGTACAATATTAGCACATCCTTGATTGCTATGTGTCTCATTCGTCTGTTTGAAAACAGGACTAATAATACTTAATTTCTTTTATTCATTGATTTTATTATCTATTTGGATATTAAACTTTTCAGGAGAACCTGGCCTTTTTTTTTTTTTGTGTCTGCATAGAAATTCAGTTTCCAGCACCACATAAGCCAATAACATAATACAATTATTAATACCATTATGATGACTCTGACTGGTTTTAAGAGATGGTGAGTCATTATTAGGAAGCTGTGAATTGCCTCAGACAGGCAAATGATTTTGCAGCAAAATTTCACTCCCTGCAAATATTAAGTTATTCTATTTTTCTTTCAGACAAAAATTAAAGTTTTAAGTGCTTAGTGTCCCTCAACTTTCCTTCCCTAATCCCTTCCTTCCTCCCTCCCCTCTTGCCTCCCTTTCTCATCCTTCCCTCTTTCCCTGCAGGGTGGGATCAGATTAGTTTTTTTTTAACTTGTGGGTTTCCAAAATCTCCAGGGAGGTGAGAACTCCAGAGAAAGCTTCTTGTATATAGGTTGCTGTAAGGTATTTGTGAAAATGTACTTCTTGGGCATCATTCATGGACCTCTTTGGAGTATGATGTGGATCCCTAGGAGTCCATGGATCAAAAGTTGAAAAACTTTCATTTAGACAATTATCACAAGCGCTGATGATTGGAATGTCTGTACTTTTTGGTGAAAACACCTCTCAAATGTTATGAAGATTTGTCTGTGTGTGTATATGCATAAGTGTATTTTTGAGACTTGTGAACTCATACTTTTCCTTCTCAAAAATTGCAGGATCTCTATGGTATTGTTGGACTATGTTACTCCAGGTGCATCTTGATATTTTTGCTTTAGGAGTGGATAATAAATAAGAAATTCAAATTTCCACTTCCTTGCCTAGTCTTCTGAAGAGTTTAGCCATCTACTGCAGCACTGCGGTCATGCAAGCCAACCCACCACGTTTCCAGCTCCTGTTCATTGTCCAGGCTGTGTGCATTGTTGTAGATGCTTTTCAACTGGGCTATTGCTTTCAGTACCTTTTTGGAGGGAGAAACCCTAATTTCTTCATGGTCAGTATCAGGAGCTTCTCTGGCTCCTAACACATCCATAACCCTTTCGTCTTTGAGGTGCATGTGTCTCCATCCCTTACCTCCATTGAAGTCAGACCAAAGGTCCTTGCTAGCACACCATCCCTCTAACACTTGTGTGCTGACCCCAGGCTTATCTCTAGTGATGGTTTTATCCTTTTCCCCCTTCAAATCTAGTTTGAAGCTCTTTCAATGAGCCTTGCTAACTCCTGAATAAGAAGCATTGTTTAATATATTTAATTTCTCTCTCTTTTGTTAGCACAGCAGAGTCAGGGGGATGGCTGCTTTGTCTGACCTCCTCTCCATGGGAATAGTAACTATAATGGGTTTAATTAACTATGTGGTATTGACGTAATTAGTTATCCCAGTGATTATACTTCTTTAATAAAAGCACTTCATTTGGGATGCATTTCTCTTCTGCATGTGCAGAGCCCTACACCTATATTTCATAACTGTCTAGACATCAGAACTCTGTGCATATTTTAGCATCAGCCCTTGAGAGAGAGGTTACCTTGCAAGGCTTAAGATAATTGGGAAGAAATTATTTTGCCCCCTGGTTTCAGACTCACTTGCCTATGGAGAGAAACGGAGTTGGGGGAGGGACAGTAGCTCAGTTTGGGGAAACCAAAAGGGGCAGAAAGGGCTGGGTTTGGAAACTGCATGCCCAGGCACTGGCTCCTTCTAACTTTTCAAGCCCAGAGTCAGTAACACTAAAGGGAATGGAGAAAGTTTAACCTGTGGGCAAAGTAAATGTTTTATATTTGGTTCATTAGTATGTATCTATGTACATAGAATTATTACTGTAGGTGTTTATGCCATAAACCTACATCCATTGGGTTATATTTACATATGCCAAGCCTCAATAACTCTGTTATCTTTATCACACAGCCAAATTGACAATAAGGAATTAATTTTAGTTTTCAGTTTGGTTTTGCCTTTTGTTGGCTTTTTTTTTTTTTTTTTTTTTTTGATTTCCTGGGAAGTCACTGTTCTTTGTTTCATCCCTCTGGCTAATCTTGAAGAGCAATGCTACAAGGAAGAGAGATTACCATATGAAAATGTCATTTTGTATCATATGAATACTGAAAGAAAGAAAAAAAAAACAACCCAAAGGTAAAAGGTCTAAGGGAGGAGATTAACTCACTGTTCATGAATCAATCTACCACAAAACACCATGAGTGAACTCCTTTAGCTTACATCTCAGTTCATAGCTGGGGGGAGGGATTCCTATCTGATAAAATATACTCAAAGATTAATGCATTCTGCACACAGCCTACTTCATAGGTAGGAGGTGTTATTCCTGTTGCTGTTGCTGTGTTTTATCTAACATTTTTAAAGGTTTTTTCTCTCTCTCTCCCTATCTTCTCTTCTTCATCTCTTTAGTTTACAGAACTGTGCTGCAATCCCTTCAGTCGTTCTTTCTTTCCCTGTTGAGAGAGACAGACTGAAATCACCGCAGGCATTTGAATGCTTCATGCAGCACAGGAGTGAACTCTGTGGGTCATTTTAACAGCCAAATACATAAACAAGTTCTCAAGAAATGGGGAAAGCCAAGCAAATGGGGAAGAACTGGTTGTGAGACCTGCAAACATGGCTTGCTCTCTAATCATAAGGAATGCTCCACTGAAGCCTCCATCCCTCATTAAATCAATAAAATCATGTGTCCTTTATTTTAGTCCTGTACTCAAGAAGCAAGCATAGAGACTGAGGCTTTTCATTTCATTGTTTCTAAAAAATCACTGAGATGATATTGACAAAGGTTGATTCTTTTACCTTGGTGTTTCAGAAAATGTCAGTATGGAGGCAGGTGCTGGGCATTCAGCCACTTTTTTCAAAAGCAGAAAAGGAGATCTGTGACAGCCTCATTGCAAATACTGTAGCTTTCTGAGACATTTTGTTTGGTTTGATGTTGTGCTGCAATGACGAGAGAGGAAGGATCTGTTATGTACAGCTGCATGAATCTCTGGATTGAAGTTTTTACAGCCTTAGATCCTCTTTTATACAGTAAAGGGGAGATGAAAGCAAATAACTCACATGCCATGAAACAGGTACTATGGGATTCTGAAAGGCTTAGCATTCCTGGTAAGTATTTGATCAAAATTCAGACAAGGGAACTTTGCACTGTCATTTGGTGGAGTGACAAACATGGTAAAAATACCTCCAAAATCTTCATTATTTTGTCAGCTCCAGCTTGATTGAATTAGCAAAGAATGAGTCACAGTTAAAATAAGAGCCATTCTCCCCTGAAATGTATTAAAGTTTGGGTGGTAAAGAAACACATGTTTATTTCCTAAATGAAATGCAGGCAGAATATGTATCAAGCCATGGAAACAGTAGTGCTAGTTTCCTATGCAAGGCATGTTCAAAAATTATCTTTTACTGAGATCATAAAATGGCTCCAAATCTCACTGTAAATGGGGTTTCTGTTCCCCACAGTTATTTATCCAGTGTCAGATCTTGTATATCTTACATGAAAAAATGCTTGGGTGAAAATGGTGAATAATGTAAATACAGGCTGGTTGTTTACCGAAGATTGTTCATCTTCAGGGAGAGATTTTTTTGTTCTGAAAAGTGTTCTGTATGTATTTCTTTTTTGAAAGATGCCACCAACACTACTTTTCTGGTCAGTTTAAGTAGGACTTAACCCATGTATAAGTTAGTCACAAATCTGATATAACTTGTGCTGTTACTTGTGGTAACTTCAAATACCATGGTTACTGACCTAGTCTGCTGTTTATTTAATTTTTAAGAATGTTACATGGTGATAGGGTAAAAAAGAAAAAAAAACCAAACACTCGTTTAGGGAATGAATCTGCTGATTCGCGGATAATGCTGGGTAATAATAATGAAAGCAAAACAAACAAACAGAAAGCACTAAAAGAAGAGTCCCTTAGAATAATGTGGATCATTCTCACCTTCAAACAGGACATGCCACCACACAGCCTTTCACTTGATCGATGAGTAATTATAGTTTGAAGTCAATAAGACCCCAGTGAAAATCCTTGAAATGTTCTACATGTACTATGTTCACAATGGCAGACCTATTAGGCACTTAAATGAACCAAAGTAACATGAATCAGCAGAGTGTTTTGCCCACAGATTAACTTTAACTAGTAATTTTCTTCCAGGAAGTCATTAAAAAAAGTACTTAAAATACATTAATTAAGTTAGAACATAACTCATGCAGTCGAAACTTAACTAGTTGCTGTAGCACCAATGTGTAAAACAAAAGTGCATTTGTTTCACCCTTTGTAGAAGCAGCGAAGGCCCATGAAGATGGCTGAGGGACCGGAGCATTTGTTGTATGAAGAGTGCCTGAGAGAGCTGGGACTATTCAGCCCTTTCTCTCAGGAGAAGAGAAGTCTGGAGAGCATCTCCCCAATATGTATAAACACCTAATGGGAGGGACTGAAGATGAGGGAGGCAGGCCCTTTCCAGCAATGCTCACGGTAAGAGGCAACGTGCACAAATTAAAACATGGAACACCATCTGAACGCAGCAGAACCTGCTTTTACTGTGAAGGTGATCAAACACTGGAACAGGCTGTCCAGAGAGGCTGTGGAGTCTCCATCTGTGGTGATACTCAAAATTTGACTGGACACAGTCCTAGGCAACCTGCTCTAAGTGACCCTGCTTGAGGAGTTGGACGAGTACAGTCTCAGGAGGTCCCTGTTTACCTAGTGAGTTTTCAAAATATGACTTGAAGTGCTTTGCACAATTTTTAAAAAAAGTAAATTCATGAACTGCAGCAGCTCCTATGCAATACTTTAAGCAAACTAGACCAATATGATATCATCAAGACATGCCTGTCTCTATTTTCAGACAAGAACTGTCTTGTCTTTGGTGGTGTCAAAATTAAATCCAATGTCTTCACGTTTAAATACTTTACATGTGCATTATATATATAATATATATATTTTATTAAAGCCAATTGAAATCATCAAATTAAATAATTGTTTATTTTATTTTCAATAGTTTAAGTTCTGATTTGTCTGAAATGTACAGAATATTTAGATAATCCCGGCGACTTTTCTGAATTTGTTGAAAACAAATTCAAAATTCTCTAAGGACTGGAAATCCCCATCTTCAGAGAGCTCACAGAATGCTTTCTGTATGCATGAATCAAACACCCTGGCAAATCAGTTTAATAATGCTAAGCTGCATGTTGGCTGTGGAAGATACACAGGACTCTGATGCATTTCAGATTGTACAAGATGTGAATATGAATAGTGTGAAAGATGTCACATAACAGCAAGGATGATACAAGTAACAAAAGACTGCAGATACTGTTATGCAATGCAGTCTAAAGCATAACTGAAATAGATATCTGCTGTGCCAGACTCTACCTATTGATAGTCATAGATTTGCATGAGTTAACTATAATCTATATTCCATTAAAGATTATGGGAGGAAAATATTATAAAAGTTAACACTGCTTAAATGATGTAATTGCAGGCTTCAGTCATGCAACTCCTTTACTAGCATCACTCTCAGTGATGTGAAAGTCATCACTGCAGTAGGATAGAAGTGGGAAACCATATTATTATCACCCTCATTACTTCTGTATTTCTGGTTAAGAATCATGGGAACATTCCATTCTGGAGAATTTCAAGAGCTGTTTTACAATTTAAATGGTATTTTCTTATTCAACTTGTTTGAGCTTTGAATTTAGTCCATTCTATTTATTCACATTAGTGGCACAGAAATAAATCTGTATCTCTGTCTCCTCTCTCTAGCCTTGCCGAGCCAATACAACTGTCACTGAGGGACCCAACCTTTTCCTGTTAAACCTACAGACAGAATAGCTAACATGGATTTATTTTGGCTTTTGGCTCTGCCAAGGAAGGCAATAGCCTTGCACAGGTGTAAGACACTAACATTTGGCTGCAAACTCTTACAGTGGACGATGAGGCAAGAGTCCCAAAAGACATACCTGACAGTCAGAACCAAAGCAAAGTTTGCAGAGCTGTCTGTTTAAAAATATGTCTTTTTGCATCAGGAGAGAACAAATGTGACTTGGAAGTTCAGAGGCTTTGGTGACATAGCACCAGAATGTGTACAGTCATCTGGTTAGAACAGCATGCAGATTTGAGTAATATACCTTATTTTTGGAAAACTGAGTTAGAATCACCTGAATATGTTAAAAAGACTGATCCTGTACTGTGCAGCTGTAACCAGAAGTACAGGAAATTTCAGCAAAACCCCTTTTCTAAGTTTTCTAAACTAGCACTGGTATTTCAGTCCAATTTTTCCTGTTTCTGCATTGTGGGTCAGAAACAATAACAGGAATATTTTGATGTGCACTGCTTGGTCCATGGAAATCCCTCATTATGCATTTAAATGCAGGTACTAAATAAATACCTAAAACAATATTTTGCAAAATAAAAACTGTTTGGTGAGCTTTACAGAGTTTGTCAAATCTTGTCATGAATGATTTGTCAAATACTTTAAGGCACAAACCCCAACAAATAATCAAATAAATCATAGAAATATTATCCAATGAACTCTGCCTTTATGAATTAGTGTCATTCTGTTATGCTTCAAAACAGCCAAGCTTCACGAACTCTTTAAAGAGACTGGAAGTGAGATGAGTTTAGTGGGAACACAGGATGGTGATCTGCCCAGTCTAAGCATCCATCTCAGCTGGGCACACTTCTAATAGAAGAACAAGGATCCTATAACCAACACAATCCCAGTCAAATATAATGCAAAACTCTCTGGAGCCATCAATACAGTAAAAAGAAAAAAAACACCTCCTCAATAGTCTGGGAAATGATGATGCACAATTAAAGATGAAGGGATAAATGAACTTTGGAGACTTTTCTCTGTCTCAGCTTTGACTGCATGAACACCTTGCAACTACCTTTAAAAAGGTCCCGACGCTAACTTACACTAAAGAGCATTAGGAATGCAAAACAGTAGAATTGTAGCCACTAATTCAAATGTGCTATATTAAACGGGAAATATCTATCAACAAATATTAAGAGAACTCATAGGCTCATAGGAAGGAAAGACTGAGATCATGAAAATTTCTAGTCAGATCACAGGCATCTCAATTGCACCTCTCACTCCCTGTACTGAGCCTATAAAACTCAATGTTATCTTTCTCTGACTTGAGCAGTTATCCAGAAATCCAGATTCCATTGAGTAGTTTAAGTCAGAAGGAAAGAGAAGTTGATGTTAAAATCCTATTTATTAAAAAGAAAAAAAAAACCAAAGGCTTCTTTTATTCAATACAACATATATCAAATGGGGAGAGATGCTATCTTTCCTTGAAGCTCTGAGCTCTTTTCTAATCAGCACTTATCCCATACAGCTCTCTCTTGGCTTGGCAGTGGCTGGGTTCCCAGTTTGTGTTCTGGCTTTGTCTGCTGCTCTTTTAGTATTTTTTTTTCTACCTGCATTTCAAAGACACATACTAATTCACAGATGTCATTAAGCACAGCTACACCAAACTATCTAAGAAAGGATTAGCTATTTTTTTTTTTTGAGTTTGCATCTTCCAAAGAGAGAGCTACATTCATTTTCCAGAAAGGTATCGTGATATGAAGACATCTTGAGATTGAGTCCTTGACTTCCCTTGGCAGGTTGTTCATATGGTTAATCACCTTCACAAGCAAATCTCTGTGCATGATTCCTCACCTGATTTTTCTTGAGAACAGTTTTCAGCTTCTGATGCTTTTATTCTTTCTTTGCTACATTTAAAGGCCTTCAGTAACTGGTGAGTCCTTCTTATGAAAGCACTTATACACTATGATTAATTAATTAATCTCTTGGCATGCTTTTTGGTGAACTAAATAGAATGAGCTCTTTAACTCTTGCTGTAAAACATTTCCCTCAGTACTCAGATAATTTCTGTGACTCTTCCTTGTACCTTTACCAGTTCATCAATGCTGCAAAATGTGGGCACCGGAAGTGAAAATCAGTATTATTTCTATTGGTATCCTATATTGAGCTTAGCTACTCCGCTCTGCTCTGCTTTTCTGCATTACTCTTCTGCTTATACATAAAACAGCTGAATTAACTGCTTTGCAGGAGCCCTGGGATTCATGTTGATTTGCTTATCCAGTGCAGGCCTTACAGTCTTTTGGAAGGTCTCTGTTTTCAGTGATGTCCCAACACTTCTGGAGTAATGACATCACTGGGTTGCTTATGTCACGACTGGTAAATGCTGTTGTAAATGAGCAAGTGCACAACTCTGAATTTACCAATAACTGTTTGCAATGAGCAGATATGTATTGAAATGGCTGTGGTCCATGTTGCATGTAAAACTGGGAAGCTTAGATGTCCTACAGAAGGCCTTGACACAAATACCCATGGCTGTGAATTGTGGTCTAAGCAAAATCTTATTCCATTGCAAAGGCTTTAAAGAAACCATGCTGAATAATCAGCCTGCTCAATCACCGACTAGAGAAATTTCTTGACTTCGGGGTCATGACCTAATTTGCATTATTTTTTGAAGTAAGATTAAGAGAAAAGGGAACACATCTCTCACTACCACCAAGGAAAATATATAGCACTACACAATGAAGTGGCCAAAGGATAATATAAATTGGAAAACCAGAAGATTATTCCCTAAGGACCTCATTTTTCTGAGGGTTGTTGTGGCAAAAAAAAAGCTGATTTGTTTCTTTTAAATATATAGTGAGCATCTGGAAAAGTCATGTGCCAGGTGTGACCTAAATGTAAGCTAAAAAGTTGGGGGGAAGGCATGGTCCCAAAGTTTGTATCTTGAACTCCATTGTGCTAAATGGGAAAACAAAGTCCCCTATTTTCACCTCTGGTCTGGAAATAGAAGCCTACAAATTTGAGTAATATCCTTTTCACTGAGATCTTCTCCTTATCTATATGAGGTTTTAGTTTTTTTGCTCTGTATTCTGGACTATCTCATGCAAAATAGGGCAAGGTAAAAAAATAACCTACACAAAGATTTAATGTCAAGATGAGATCATTTGGGTAATTTCTATTTTGCCACATTATTCCATATGTAATCCAGGATGTGCAACTGGTCCTCTCCATAGAAATCTCAGACTAACTCCATTATATTAATTTGAATAGGAAATTCTCATAAGGATTGCAATTATCATTCAACTGTACCTATATTTTAACAGAAGCAATAATTCTGTTGCTGATTGTCTGATGAAATACATACAGAACCTTTTTTTATTCACAGGGAGAGATCAGAAATACATACAAAGCTGTTAAAGTAAAGCTAAAAATGAAGCTAAGTATATGGCCCTTCATCTGAAAGCTGCTTTATCCACGTTCTCAATCCCCATTTTATTTCTGACAAAGCCTCTCTGAAATCCATGGCTTTGACAGAATTGAAGGAATCCAGGTTAGACTCAGTTTGAGGTTTGTATTTGGCCAGACTTTTTTTATAAAAAGAGTAGGTCCTTGATGTATTACATTTGGTATAGTGTACATTAGGAAAACAAAAAGATTTACAACAATTTAAAGTGGAAGTTCATGAGATTTACAGACTGTATACACTGATTAGTATTTGAGCTTATTTAAAAGGGATTCCATGGGCTTTGCCAGGATCATATATTTTGAAAAATCCATATCAAAGTACTGTTATTAATACCTTGGATTTTTTTGAAAGTACACTACAATTTAGAATTAAAAATAGAGTAAATTTCCACTCTGGTGTTCTAACAGGCAAATTTATTTTGGCAATATCAAAATCAGGGTTGGAAAGCTTAAGACATATCAAATTAGTTTTGAACATGGAGTAGATAAAAAACTTCCTGAATCTACGTTGTATAGATGGGTGAATTTTTTTGGCACATAATATAAGTATGGTTGTCAAACTATTCATGTTTTGCTAAATTCGCAAAGTCACTTTTTCTGAAAAAAAAAGTATAAAAAAGAAAAAGGATTAAAAATGGAGAATTTTTACTTCTGAAACACTTTCTGACCCTGGTATCCTGTAGTGGGCATGAGTCAGACCCCCACCCAAATGTTCATTTCCCATCTCAGCTTTATCCCACTGTGGTCCCCAGGGAGATGCCTGGTTCAAGGGGCTGAGGCTGCCCCCAGCCTTCCTCCTCCTGACTGGGATGCTGGGACAGGGCCCTGCCCTGTGCCCACCCCAGGGCTGGAGGACAAAGGTGGCAAGAAAACTTGAAGAAGGAACAAGTTGCTTCTGACCAAACTCAGCCATCGAAAAGAAGGGTTCACCTGAAAATTAGGCCTTTTGTTTAGAAACCTCTACTGGAATTTGTTTACTTCCCAAAAAGGTAAGCCATTTAGACTTGTGCTAGGAATTAGCTTTCTTAATTATCTGACCAATGTTAGTCCAAGACAAAAATCAAATTATTGATTCAAAAATTCACTATTAGACATAAAAAAAGAGACTGGATTTTTAAACTGACATCAGGGTCTTAAAACTGAGTTAGAGCTGGTCTGAGTCATCTCTTCTGGAACTTCAGCTACTCCTCATATGGCTTCCCATCAAAGCCCTTCACCATCTTTGCTGCCTTCCTTTGAACACTCTCTAATAGTTTAATGTCTTTCTTATATTGTCGTATCCAAAACCACGCACAGAACTTGAGGTGAGGCTGCACCAGTGCAGAGTAGAGCAGGATAATCATCTCCCTCGACGAGGCCTGATGGACCCCAGGACATGTTTGGCATTCATTCACAGCAACTACAGTAGATGGTTTACCTTATCTCCTTTAACATTTCAGTAAATTGCAACAATGGTCTTGTGGAGCTAAAATCCCATTGGTTCTAGAACATGAAAATGGACCCTGTTGCCTTTAACAGAGCAGCAGATCATGGGTTTTATTCACCAGCTTTTGCCAGTAAAGCCATTTTGCTGGCTTGGTACATGAATTAATTAAAATAAATTTAATAAATGGTTTTACAAGGAGGGCTACTTTTTCTTTTTTTCTTTTCTTTTTTTTTTTTTTTACGGAAAAAGAGATAAGAAAAAGCACTGAAATGCTTCTTATATCATGTAGGGTTTTTTTTTTTTTTTTTTTTTTTTTTTTTTAATACAATGGCTTATGAGACAGGTAAAATAGAGTCTAATGCATCTTTCTAGATTACGCAATAACAAAATTAGCCCTGGCTGACCGAGAGTCAAACAGAAATATTTGAAGTTATTTCCAGATTGCTAGAATCATGCTATTTCTTAAAATGATATGGTATACATAGGCAATTTTTAGGCATGATGCTATAAAAGATACATTACTCCGACAAGCTGAGAAAATTTAAACTACAGAAGTTACACTGAGATCTGTTGCAGAGATGCCACCCTATTTGTGCAAAAGAATAAACCTTTCACAAAAAGCCAAATGTCTGACAGGTGTACATAGAACAGGGAAGTCATAGGAAAACAATGTTACCGTTAAGGAAGTATTTCAAATGCCAACTTTTTTTTGCTGCAAGTTCCTTAGCTTTTGATTTTTGATTAGTGATTCAAGTGCAATGCTCTCCTTAAGGTCTGGATAACTGTTTGAAACATATCAAATTATACTCCTGTCTACCTAGTCTAGAATACAGATGGATCTGACAATAACAAAAGTTCTTATATTTTTAATAATATTATATATTTTCTTTGTTAGAAAAAATGCAGGTATTTTTCACAGACATGATGTAAAATCTTGCTTAGATTTATGGTGTGCCTATTGAAGTTATTTTTATCTGAAGAATTTTCTTGCTGTGGCTCCCAGAGTAACTGAAGTGAATGTTTTCATTGCAACACATACTATGCATTCCTTTCTTGGCGAGTTAACAGTGAATGACATTATCTGTGACTCTCCAAAACATGTTTATTCCAAAAGAGTGGGTTTTTTTAAGTGAATAGTTAGTTTGTGCCATGCTCAAAGGACAAATGTTTCATCATGCTTACATGGAACTACAGGAGTGTGTGAAATACTGCTTGGACCACAGGTCTTTACTTAAAGAGAGATGTTGTGTTGGAATATACAGATACAATGGCTGGAATTTAAACAATTCTCTTTATTCAAATAGTAGTAGTAGTAGTAGTAGTAGTAGTAGTAGTAGTAGTGGTAGTAGTAGTAGTAATAATAATAATAATTAATAATAATAATAATAATAATGTTTTTTCAGAAGCAGTATCAGTTGCCTTCCAATGCCTAAGACTCCAAGGGAAGATCTGCTGTAACAGCCTGCACTATAAGTCAGTGGAAGCAAATTGCTAGAGATTAGTAGAAGAATTTACAGAAGCAGTAAAGCAGACCTATACAACAGACAGTGGCTTTGTCTTACTGGTACCTAAACCACTGACAATCCTTTCTGGAAACTGATTGGCAAGAAAGATTACTAAGAATGAATTAAAACTGTATAATGAAATGTATTAGCTGGAAACTTCTCACAAACAGAAAGAAAAACACAGGAGAAAACATGGAGATTTTAGTGAACGAATAAGGGCATTATCAGTGGAATGGGAAGGAGCAAAAGACATTAATATAGGAATACTGTCTTTAGACCATATTACACTGTCTAAATTCCCAAACTGCTTTCAGTACAGGAATGCTGTCATGCAATCTCATGCACTTGCTTTATCTTTGTAAGAGGATATCTGCAATGTAAGACTGGCCCTGGAGATGCTACAATCTGAAAAATTTAAATATATCCTGCAAATGAAGACCTAGGGAGTTATATGAGTTGTAGATACCCTACCCAGGCAAAATGGTGGTCAAGTATGCATGAAGGAAACCGTGCTTGAGTGAACAGAGGATCAACCTGAGACTTCTGTTTGATCTAAAGAAGATAGACATATAGCAAAAAGACAGCTTTGTGAGGTGCTTGCTCAGAGATAGCAACTGAATGAATGTTTGCTTAAGTGATTACCCAGGCTATAGGTGGTAGCTGAGTTAATGTTTGCAGAGGAGATTACCCAGAAATATGGTAGGCGTAGAAGGATGGCCATTTTCCCGTTTAACATTTTAATTTTGGAAAATGTTACCTTGTTAGAAGTGCAACGTTTTGTGGAGGAAATTATTCTTCAGTGTCAAAAATTTGACTGGTAAAGATTACAGGAATTTTTATTTATGAAAACAGAACTTCAGTTGACTTACTAGGATTATGTTTGGAGAATATCTGGCAAGAAATATAATGTTTTGCAATTCTACTTCTGAGTGGAAAAAATATGGCTGAAATGTCAGTGAAGTAGAAATCTTGGTTCTTATCTAGGCTGGACTCTCTGGACCCTGTGGCAACATGAAGCTGTTTCCTGTGTTGAAAATGTCAGTCTATACATGGAAAATACAGAAGAAGTGGTGGTTGTTGGACAAGGAAGAGATTATGACAGATTTTACTGAGAGATTTCCACTGAATGGATTCTCTGTGTTAGTGGTAGGAAGAGATAAGTGGATTGGAAACAAGATCATCTACCTTGGACAAAATCAGTAGGACTCTGTGAGATGATACAGACTCCCTGTGAGGGGAAGCCTTCAGCTGCCCCATAAAAAACTAAATATGGTCCCTTGGAATCATACTTGGGTGGGTAATTTCATGAAACCGATGCCAACCTCTATTTAATATCAGCCAGTAAAGGCAGTAAGAGTGTTTGGATATAAAGAGAGCAGAACCCTTTCATAACGTGTTCTACCTGTTCTTTGCTAACCAGTCTGTGTTTAGGAGCTTTTCTTGAGTCCATGCAGGTTTCTGATAGCTCTGCTGAACTTCAGAGCAGAGCTGGAACAGGGTGTTACCACTTCTCCCCTGTTAATTTCCCTGTCCAGAGGTAGGACTGGAATAAACAGGGTTGGTATGGAGAAGGACCGCAGCTTTCTAAAATGCACAATTTTCTTGCATTGGTGGCTTTTTCCATTCTACTTCAGTATTATTTCATTTTAGCTAATTCTTGGTGTTTTCATCATTTTATAAAGTTGTACAGCAGATGCGATGGGAAAAGACATCTCAAATCATATGCTCAGTAAATACTGGAGGAATCCTGTATGCTCTCTGTTTTGTGCTCACTGGAAGCATGCAAATTTGTCCTCACTCAGCAATTGCTAGCAAACTTCTGTACTGAAAATCATAATCATATGAGCTGCTCATGGTACAATCATGAGAAAATCGTTTGTGTGTGAACCAGCTGAGTGTGCTCACAGGGGGAAGAATTCGGCCCAGCAATGCTATGCATTTAATAGCTTTATCCATTCAGCTTTATAGCTTGCCATTGGGTGCAGATGTTTTATGACTTGTAACAGTTTAATGTGTCCTGGTGGATTACCCTCCAAGTTTCTCTTCATCAAAGCACTTGCTCCAGGTAACTGGAATGTCAGATTTAAATGAAGTGCGATGTGAGAATGGGGATTGTCAGATTTTCAATGAAGCACACAGTGGTGCTAACTAAAGTCTTAAGCATGGTATGACATTTCCATGGCCCATCATACAGGCTCTCTACACCTCTCCTTTTATCAGGGTGCAAATTATTGTAGAGAAAGAGGTAAAACAGTCATATACTGCATTCGAGTACAGCAAACAGCCGAATGAAAAATTATCTGTAAAGAGATAATGTTTCACATCAATTCAAAGCCAGACAAAAGGTGTATCAGACAGGTCAGTACCACTTAATTCCCCAGAGATAACCAGGCCCCTTGTGGGCACACTGTTCATTAGGTGAGTGGTGAGCCTTGGCCTCACTCCTCTTTTGCTCCTCCTCCTGTCACCTACATGTTCCTTGCGGCCATGAATATGGCCAGCCCTGCTTCCCCTGGCTTTCCAGACATTTCTTCCATCTTTGATGTTCCAAACAGGCATCCTCTTCCTTCCCTTCTGACCCCACCCCCTTCATTGCTCATCCCAGTTGCTCTGGTTTAG
The DNA here is from genome assembly GCA_036785705.1 of Acanthornis magna. NCBI lineage: Eukaryota > Metazoa > Chordata > Aves > Passeriformes > Acanthizidae > Acanthornis > Acanthornis magna. Next base: position 14,445,918 of record JAWUZG010000040.1, on the reverse strand, counting down.
CACTGGTGAAAAAACCTGAACCCTCTGGAATGCTTTTGTTGCTACACAGAATTGAGTGGTCAGGGGATCCATGCTGGTAGTCCCTAGGGTCTTCGAGTGCCTTCTTTTTCTCCTTTTGCAGAAATTTACTGAGGCAATAAATCTAGTGCATTGATGGAGAAAAACTAAGGCAGGGGATCTCTGGAGACAGGGAGAGGAAAAAGAACAGTAACAGTGTGATAGGGGTTGTGCTGCTTTTGCCTGCCTCATGTCTTACTGTCATGTTTTTCTATAAAACTTATGTGCTATGAGAGGGAGAGGGAAAACAAAAATCCTTTCCGACAGAGGATGAATTGCCACGAAGGTCCCACATGGCAGTGAAGTCCAAATTTCTCAACAGCTGGAGAGCCAGAATTAAGTAGGTTATCTGAAACCTAAAGAGTCACAAAGGTGCCACCATAAATGGTTATCTTTTCCTGAGGCAGACAATGAGGTAAAGACAATCACAGTGCCAAAAAGACAATGCATGTCATGCTTAAACAGATAGAGTACAAAACTCCAAGACCTCAGAGTGTGTCAGAGAAGAGATCTTTAGGTCTTTTTGACAGGTTTTGCATGTTTGACTATTATTAGCAGAACAAAAGGTTGCACATGGTTATTACTGAGGTGCCAACCTCCCCTGGTTCACTCTTTTTGTTTGTTGTTCTAAGAGGAGTGCAAAAGAGTCACTTATTTTCTGTCTTTGTGCATTTAGGCTGTGACGGCTGGGGGAAAAAGAGTTTTCAGATTAAAAGTCAAAATGGAGAGCCGGAAAACACTCACTCATCTGAAAGGAAACAAATTACTTTTATTTTCCAAAAATGAGGAGGCTTTGGATGCCCTCAATGTGTTATTCTATAAAAACCACTGAGAAAATAATTTGTATGGATAATATGCTTTGGTTTTCATTAACAGCATACCTGAGAGCAATATTTTCCATCCTTGTGGCTGTCGCTGTTGTTTGTATTTTGTAGATGGTGAGACAATCTTAGGATCCCAACTAACATTATTGTTCTGCTGCACTAACTACTTCTTTTAATTTATGGGCCTGCTGGCCTGAAACAACTCAAACTGTATTTTAATATATTAATATTTTAATAATATATAATAATATTTTAAGGTCTGTGAATGGTGTTGTGTTTCATTTGGGTCTGTCAGCTGTACTTCCTCATATATATGGTATTGTTTCTGTTTTCTAGGTTGGATAGAGATAACTCACAACAGTGTTATTCCTATAACTGCAGCAGGCAGCAAAATTAAGATCTGAGGGAATTTCAATGTATAACCTCCAATTCTGCTTCCCATGAGTATTTCATGCAGGTTACATTGAAACTGAAGAAAGAAGGACAGGGTGAATGTGACTTTATGTAAATCTGTTGAGAATGTGGCTTGAGTATTCACAAAAAGGCTTTTTATGCATTAGTTATTCCTCCATAGTTAAATATATGATGCTCATCAACTATGGCAGGTAAATGTGCACCTGCACAAAGAAATCTGGTGAGACTATCATAAAGATCTTGCTTGGCTGAAGCACAAATTGCCGCTAGACTTGGGTGCAGAAGTTGATCTTGTGATGATGATGATGATGATTCACTTGGGGAAACTGTGAGGGGTTTGTAATATGAGTTATATCAATTTGTTGTTATTGCATAAATGCAAATATTTAGACGGAGTGTTCACAGTAGTTTGCCACAATAGGCAAAATTAATGGTAGAGGAAGGATTTTTTTCCTTCTCCCTTATGTATGTAACCATTGTCCAAGACACTCTGTACACTCCATGGAGAGATACAGACACTTTAAGGAAGTGATTCATCTCAGTTTTAGACGTCTAAAATAAGGCAGATGGAGCAGTCTATCTCTTTCCACAGAAGAACTTTTAGTCTGAATTGCATTCTAACAAGCAGGCCCCCTGGTTAAAGGAATATGACCACCTGCAGGCAAACAGCTCATGCCTTAGAACCCTGCCACCAGTACAAACACAAAGTGATAGTGCCTGTCTATATAACAAATTCTTTTTCAGCTGCAGCAGAAGTAGCCCATTTGATGAATCAGCCACAATTGTGCTCAAACATGCAGTCAGATTTACACAAGACAGAACACAGTATTCCAGTCTACCAGGAATTAACCCCCATCATGCAGAAAAGTTTCAGTTTGCATTTGTGAAGTATGTATTAAGTAAGATCAATTCTGGTGTGGCTGTAAATTCAGATTCTTCCCCCCCGCCACCCCCAAATAACCAAGCTGAGATTTAAGATTTGATTTTGCAAAGATGCAGAGCACTTTCTGGATGCTCAGTTCCCTGGCTGCTTTGAAGAGAAGGACACGGTGCCTCATGAGATCAAGTCCTCGCACCGTGTAGAATGTCTGCACCTGAACTGCTGTGCTCCTTAGGTGTGTAACATTCTGAAATTCCCCATAAAACTATCACTTACCCTCCACTAGTGCTTCCAGATGCCAGCCAGAGTGAGTCAGGTGTTTCAGCTTGGCTGATAGGCCAAGCTCTATCTATAATTGATGGAGACAAGCACTTCTGAGGGGAGATTCAGCTGCTCTGTGGAGACTGTGATTCACATTGCCTATCTCTTGCCCCTGGTTATTTCTTGGCACCCCTGACACACTTTGTGGCACCTTTCAGTTGCACTGATACTGCTCTTTGTGTCTGTGGCATTCCTCAAGTAGCTTAAAAAAACCCAGACCAAACCAAAAACTAAAAACCAATCACTCGTCCCCACACTACCAGTTGAAAGGAAATCTATTCCCTGCCTGCACCTTATTGTGTGTTGGTGCGGAATTTTATGAAAATCAATTATTTTTAAAATGGCAATGGCAATCTATCCGGGGAACTAATTTAAATAAAAAATGTGCTTTTGTTGTGTCTTGTGTGCTTTTGTCCAGGCATTAAAGAATAAAATAAAAGGATAGGTGTTAAACAAAATTGCCTGCTTTATAGTTCTTTTTCTTAACTCTCCAGTTCTTTCCCTGCCTGGCTCAGTGCTTCTCAAGTCCTGCAGATCCTGGGGGAGGGAGTATGTACTAAATTCCTTTCAGCCTTGGTAAACATACTTTGCACAGTCTAAACCAGGGTAATGTTACACTGCTTTGCTGGACCTTTTGAGTGCCCTGAAAAGGAAAATAAAATTTTAAAAAAAGGATATTTGACATCTGCATTTTACTGGAGTGGCTTCAAGCACTGCCTGTTATAGAAGAGAGGGAGACGGACAATACTTAGGGTTTTGTACCGAAAGGAGTTGGCCTGGATTTTTGGGCCTCCTGTCTCCTTTCCTTCATTGCCTGAAGGGGAGCGCATACTCTATGACAGGCAGGCTACCAGAGAGACATTTTACTGCAGATGAGAGACAACCTTTATTTCACGTTCTAAATACAATTTTCTTACAAAAGGATTCAGCCTTTTGAATTTTAATAATATATAGGTCTTTTTGTTGCTGGTCCTATTTTGACAGCCTTTCCTTTCTTTCTGAAGTAAATGCTGCCCCACACAGTTTCTTAGGACCTACAATAGCACTAGTAATTACAATTAAATACTTCATGTTTAAATAAATAAATAAATTCATTAATAAATAAGGAATACTAGATTCACAGTGAGGGTCATGGATGCTGCTTGTGGACATCTGAGTCCCTGTAATTGTAATTTTTTTTACATCTGCTTTAGAGAGAGTGGGATCTCCCCAACTAATGTTAAATGCTTTTTGAGATGGTCTTTGGTTCCTTCCACAGGCAATTTGGTTATTTCCTTTGTGCCTAGGATATGTGAGAGCAGACTCTCTTGTTTATTTGTTTTGGTCCCACAAATGCAGTCACTATTAAAATTACCTACACAGTCTCCTTCATACCCCTTCTGCAAGCAGCTTGCTGCGAGGGTTTGATATTTGCAACTCAAGCTGTTGGTAACTAGGCACAGAATTGACTCTGTCTCTATTCCTTGATGGCCAAACATAACTAACATAGAGAAGAGGGCTTTGAGAATCCACTGAGGATATGCTTTTCACTGAGAGAGGTAGCAGATAAGCAGGATTAGAGTATTTACACAGTCTTGAAATCTGGGTCGACTAGGTCTTGCCCAAGGCATCCTTCTTATTTAGCAGCAAGATTTGATTGACTGAGTGCAGTGTCAACATTTAGCTTTCTGTCCTCACTTCACACAAGCTAATCATCTGAATACAGGTGGCTCCAAATGCAAAAGGTGTGGTCAGGTTTTTCACTTGGTTTGTGAATTGGCTCAGCCCAAGGCTGTGATGGAAGGTTTGGGAAGCACCATCCTTATACTCTGTCGAGTAGTATCCCAGCTCTGCTAAAGTTCAGGCCTTTGTTTTGCTATTGATCTTGTCTTAATATAGATGAGAATTGAATTCAGCAGTGGATCTGCCTGTGTGAAGGGTCTTTGTTAGGGCTTATCTTGCCTGAGCAGTCAAATGGTAGTGTTGAACTTCAGGGTGAGAACAGCATCTGCAGCTGAATTTGTGTGTGCAAAACCACATGATGGGCCTAAAGCTGCTCAAGAGGTTTCCACTGGTGGCAGCTCTTCCTCCCACCCTGTCCCCAGAGTCCTGCTTGGTTTCCTTCACCACTCTTAGCAGATACTCCTGGCACTGGTGTAGCTGCGCTCAACCAGGCCTCCCAAATCATCTGCTTAAAAAACCCCTTGCCTTCTTTCCAGGAAAACAAAACAAAACAAAATGACCTTTCAATGAAGATCCTTTCTTGGATGCAGCTTAAGGTACAAAACAAATAGGGCGGCGCAAATGAAGGGGTTGTAGATGTTTATGGAAGGAAGAACATTATGTGGCATGAGAGTATTTTACACAGTGTCAAAAAACCTGAAAATGTAGCCTATGACCATGATTTGATGATAAAAAAATAAGTAGTGGCAGTTCTGACCTCAGCAGTTGATTTTGTCTCCCTCTTCTCTATTGTTTTATTGTTTGGTTCCTGGTTTGTGTGTTTTGGTGTTTTGTTGGGTTTTTTTTTTTTCTTTTTAACTGAATCAGTTTCCTGATTTGGTGCAACCCTGCAAATGGTTGTGGTGATGGAAACAGGAACAAGCAGCTGGGAGCAGGGAGGAGGGACAGCTTAAGCTGACATTCGGTGTCATTGACTACAGCCTCAGCATTTCCCTGGATAAACAGTAGCACAGTATCTTCCCATCTAGTGACATTTCACAGGTTATCTTAATTCTAGTTAGATACACTTGTCTCTATATTTATTTTCTTCTCTATTGAAACTGTGCTGTGAGCAAGTTAAAATAAAGATATCAGACTCAATTGTTTTATGGTATTACCATCAGCTCAAGGAGAAGAGTCTTTTTGAGCTTTTCTGGGCAATTTCTTTGAGCTAATACCCAGAAAACTAGAACTGCAAGGAAGCAAGCAAGACACTTAGCTTTGAATGACCTGGGTGGACTGCTCGCTTGGGAACAAGAATGAAAAAAATAAACTAGAGTTTATCACAAAAGATCTTTGCCTTACTGCAGCAGTAAAAGTGATACAGCAAAAACATATTGATTCTCTGGATGACTGATAAAGCTACAGCACTGAAAGGATTCTTTGCAGTAAATCCGACTTTAATTTTTCCATTCAAATGCCTTGAATAATGCAGCCTTCATCTGCTGGTCACCTGTCTGCAATGCTGTTTAAGATGATGACAGCACTGTTTATCCAGGATAGGATCCTGAATTGTCCTGCACTATCACAATTCCCAGGAGCTTCCTTGTGTGAAGAGTGTTGCATCACATCTAGAGTGATTATCTGAGAACTTGCCCATTGCACAACAATAGAAAGGCTCTTCATTGTTTCTTTTTTTGGCTGTTATTCTCAGGCTGGTGAAGCTACTGCTGAATTTTCATTAAACCAGCACACTTGCATGTGCACATGACACATACACATGCACTCTAGGCTGCCTGGCAATCCGAACTCATTGTATATTCATCATGTTTTCCTTGGGGCAGGGTCTTCTTAACCAAGACAACGATGAAATACATTACACCGAGAGGTTTCTCTTGTGTGTGTGTCTAAGGATACGTGCACACACAGAGAATGCAAAACGTTCTGTGCTCTAAAGAGCTCTATCTCCGTGTATCTGTGCCTGAATGGTATCATATCCCACAGCCGTGCCTCCCCCCCTCTGCTGTACAGGATAATAATGTGGTGGAAACCTTGTGTCGGTGGGGGGAAGGGTTTAAAAGCATCATACTGAGGCTGGGCATTCTGCCAGGGGGAAGGGACAAAAGTGAAGTGCGCCTGGAGGTTTTCTTTTTTTAGACAGTGATTACTGAAGGGGAAAGAAGGCCAGTCATCATAGGAGTACAAAAAGACAAAAATGTATTTACTGTGGGCTATTGGCAAATACTTAAGTCTCACTTTAAGCAAGAATTCCTCACCGGAGATAAAAAAAGGCACAAAATGATTGTGCTTGAACAAGAGAGTCCCAGCTCACCAGCTGTTTCAAAATTAGTGATTAAAACGAATGATATCTCTATGATTTCCCCTTTTCACTCCCAAACAAGAACAGATGTATTCATACTCATAAAATGTGTGTCCTTAAGGTCCTAGGGACTTGAAGAAAAGGAAAGTGCAGAGGGGATGTCTTTGAAAATGAGTGACTTATTTTTACTTAAAAACTGAAAATTCAGTGTATGCAAGTCCTTTTGAAGAGATAAAATAACAGAGTTATAGAAATAGCAGGTCAGTAAGTCTCATTTGCCCTGAGCTCTCTACAGAGTCATTCAGCTTCTTGTTACAGTGAAATGTGGAATATTTATACAACTCAGAACCTCTGGCATCAGCAACAAAAGCCTCATGTCTTGCTGGCAAGGCAGGATTGACAAAAAAACTCTTATATCTGGTGTTTTGATTTTTTTTAGGAGCAGGGAGGGGATAAAGTCCCCACCAACCACGAGAACTCTGTCTTTGTATTAACACTTGTGGATGAGAATATCTACAAGATTACACTGTCTTTTCTACACCTAAAGAAAATTGTAATTATAAGCTTTGAATTCACATTCCTTGTTAGATGACAGCATGTTTAGGAAGCTTATTTCCCTGTTAAGCTTCTGACTTTTGAAATTAAATTAGACATGGCAGAGGGAGGGCTTGGGGGATGAGGGAATATTTTTTGGCAAGTGAATGCAAAACTGAAAAGCCAGATTTGCCAAGCATTTTTCCAGGGATGTGTGCATGATTTGCATGTCCCCACTCAGTCTCATAACACATCCTCAGTGTGAAACTGATGGGGAGTGGTAGGGAAATGGCAGTGGTGGCTGAGAAATTGGGGGCAAAATGAAAATATTTGGGTTTTTTGATGCAAACAAACGGATCCTAGTGAATCATTGGATTTGTTCCCCCCCCCCCCCCCGGAAAGTTTTCGTTTTCCTTTTTAGTAAATGCTTAAAAATAAAACTGTGATCATTGCATTAGCACTGGTTGGTGAACCTCCGAAGGAGGCATCAAAATCTTTTGTAGCTAATCCAAAAGCACAACAATGCATTTTGTTTTAGAAATCAGAGTAAAAATCTTTCAAGATCAAATTCCCTTGTGAGATTTCCACTTTTATATGTGCAGAAAATATCATGAGACTGTTCTTGCATATCACATAATTGCAGTAATTCTCGCTGCAGGAATTACAGTTATGTGTGAATATTAAAGTAAATAAATAGCCAAGCTAAAAAGTTTTGAGTTCATTTCAGGTTATAGGCAATGACTTTCTATTGCTGATGCACTTTCTAAACTGTTTCCTTTGTCCTTAGGCTTTAATTTAGCAAACCACTTTAAAGCATACTCAAATATAAGCATCTGGGTTTTCCCATCAAAGTCACTACCCTATTCACATATTTAAAGCCAAACAGGTGTTAGAGAATTATTTCTAGGTAGATGATGCAGAGAAAGATTTTCAAAAAAGAGTCAAAGCAGGAGCAGGAGATTCTGCCCCAGTCTCCTTCCATTAACTGAAAATTAGAAAGTCCTACTTACTGCTCTGCCCAAAAATCCACTGTGCTCAGTGAGGAAGTGTCTCAATTTCTAGCAAAACTGTGATGATTTTGTGAAGATTTACCCTTAATTAATAAGCTGTCCTTATGTGGCAGCTACCTGAAGGATGGCAGATATCAAATCTAGAACTTGGGAAACAAGTCAGTGCCTTCAGTGAAGCTCAAAAGTCTCATAAATTATTAGATTGGATTGAAATATTTTTAATATTATGGAAACTTGAAATAGTTGAAATTTTGACTTTTGGAGGAGAAATGGCCCCCTGTTGAAAAGCAGTGTTCTTTGGTAGTGTTGAGCTTTATTCAAATATCCTGTAAAACTTTTGGCATGGATAAGGGCATACATGGAATCATGCATTCTTTTCTGGAAACATCATAACATCAATGAAAATGAAGATAAATTGTGGATGCAGATAAAAGGTGGAACATCATGAAGAGACAAGAAGAATTGTTTTATGACAAAAGATTAAAATAATCAAATTTATCTGGCTTGTCCAATAAAATATCAAATCATGATGCATAAACACTAAGACTGTGAAGAGCAAGGACAGACACATTATTCAGGGGTTTTTAGAGACTTATCACTGGAAAGATCAGGCTGAAAGTAAGTGGTAGAAGATACTGCCTGGACAGGAGTGGAAATACTCTATAATGATAGAGAGGAGCAGGCTCGCAAAAGAAAAAGTAGGTCAATAATTAAAAGTGTATTGGACAAAACATTGGAAAACTATCAAATCTCTATCTTAATATCTCATCCATCACTATGATGATACTCCTTTTAGAGAACACAATTACACTTACACAGGAATGTGATAGTGGTCCATCTTTTTCTTATTTCAGTAACTCTAATTTCTATTTTCTTTTCTGCCTCTACTGTCCATTTCTAACTGAGAAATGTGTATTGGTTTGATGCCTAAGATTGAGTTCATAATCAGTGGTGTCTCAGTTATTACTTTTTTCTTCTTTCCCAAAGAGATTTCTGAGGGCGCTATGGTACATGATTTTTGTCAGTATTATTCTGCTTCATCCTGTGTGGTGCACCTAATAGGAATGCTCAGGAATGTCAGGATGTTTGTCTGGTCAGATTCCTTCTCCCTAGCCCCAGAACTGGGCCAGTACTGCTTTTCTGTAGTCTCACAAGACTTCTCCAGCGCCTGCCTTTTACAGTCAAGAAGTCCAAGCAGTTGATTTTGCTATTCTGATCTCTGCTGAAAACATGGCAGACTTCCTCACTGGGTTCATTAAAAGAATGTCCAATTTGACTTGACAGTAGAAGCCATCAACCTATGCACGGAGTTTAAATTTTTCCTGCACTGCCACACTTTACGTCTGTTGGACTAGATCGTCAGCCATGTTTCCCGATTTCTAAATTTTATTACTTCCTTCCACCATGAAATGCAAAATAACCGCATTTACCTTGATGCCCATTTCAGTGCGCTCTCACAGGTACCAATTTCCTAGTGCAGCACATCCGTTTCACTCGATAAGAGGACCTTGCAGAAGCATCTGTTCCCTTGCCCCAACTGTCTTAAATACTACGGTGGAGGCGTCCAAAGCAGCAGGACTTCAGGGAGGGCAGCCAAACTTCAGTGATGATCCTGGCAGCCACAGGCGAATACTGAATCAACTCCATGTGCAGGGTGAAAGGGTTGAATGTGCTGCTGAGGTGCTTTAGCTGTGTGCATGCTTAAGTTTGTGTATGCAGATGAGGTGCTGAAAGAAAATAAATGGCTGTCCTTGCGAGTGGCAAGGGTAAGTAAGTGCTGGAAGAGCACTTGTGGCTCATCTTGCCACATTGGCAATGTGATTTCTACTGCTTGCCTGTGTTTGTAGCACATGGAGCCATCACATAGTGTATGGGCTTCACTGAAGTACCATTGTTTTGCCCCAGACTCCTTAAACGCAATAGATTTAAGCATATTTGGCAAATGCAAGCCTCTTTCCTGTCCTCAAGTGCTTGAAATCCTCATGTCTTCTTTCCCCATCCTTCCTTAAGAGGCATATTTGGCAGACCCTGTGGTAAAACTGAGCTGCATTGAGCCCTGTGGGACCCAACTGGACAGACAAGTCTCATGGCACTGAGCTCACTGCAAAATCATGGATTTTTACGAGACTGATATCCATACAAGAATGATAAAACAAGTTTTACAGTAATTCCCGTGGTACTCCCAACGTGAATCTGTGCCTTATATCACCACTTACATCTCTGAAACTGGGCAAGGCTCTAAAACTGGCATGGTAGCTGGTACCTGCCATCACCAACTGGTGTAAATTCAGTAAGAACAGGGTGGGAGGCAAATTTTCAAACAAAAATGTGAAGTGTGTTCTGGCTATTGTTAACATGAAAATAAAATTTATTTCTGCCTCTTTTTTTACGGTCTTGTAATAATGAGGATGAGTTTATTACCGAGACAACTCTTACTCTGGAAATTATAGAATGTAACAGAGAAACCCCAAATCTGCCTTTGTTGTTCCAGAAAAATACCTTTACTGTTTTCTGAATACATATGGCAAGCAAATGCATACAGCTATTTTTGCTGGTATCCAAAGTTCGGAATTCACGGCCTTTATGGAGGAAAAGTTTTTTTCCTTACATAGTGTATGGCTGGCCAGTAACTATCTGCAGCTCAGTGTACTTTATCCTGAAGCCAGCAACAGATCTTTTACACTGAAAGGCTGTTGCTGGTTTAGTTATTGGTTGTAGCACATTTGAAACAAATGGCTTAACTGCAATTTATCCAAGTCTATAATTATTCAAATTGCTCAAGGGGCTCTGTAGGTTCCATCCCAGCTGGAATTCTTCTTCTTACTTTTCTTTAAATAACATAGAATGTGTTAAACAAAATACACATTGTTTTTAATTTCAGAACAATCTCATGCACTGGTTCAGCTGTCTCCATTAGTATTTCCATGCCATACTACTACAGCAGCCTCTACTAGAAGGGCTTTTTTAAAGTTTATGTATCTCTCCTTGTTCTTTCCTTTCCCTTTCTTCTTTCAGCCTCCCTTTTTTTTTCCCCACTTTGTCCCCCTTCGCATCACCCCAACCAACAATTGGCCTACAGGAACCCACTCAAAGCTGTAGACTAAGAAACTTCTGTGAATTTGGGAAGTTGGCTGTATTTTTTTTAAGTGTTAGTGGTTTCGTATTTATAAGTTTCCTGAGATTTTGTCTTGGCATTTGGAAAAGAAATAAACAGAAAGTCGTAAAATAAAAATAATAAAAAAACCCAGGATCCTTTGGATCTCATAATAACAACTTATTTTCTTATCTTTCTTAGTCCGAGTATTGTTGATTCTTAAGGTGCAGAGTAACAAAATGTGACATGCAATAATGGACAGCTATTAAGTAGCTCTGAAGAAAATACTGACCAGTCCATAATTTGTGGCAGATAAAAAGTGTCCTAGTCTCCTTGATGTGGGGATTGTATATTTGACTTGTGTATTTAACTAGTGGCTATCTATATTATCATATTTTGTAAATTTCCAGAAATAAAAACTAGTACTAGGATTCATGGGCAAGCCTGGAGGGGTTACTTATGGCATTGTTTGGCCCACTGCCTTTGGAGTTTCATCAGGCATCTCATCAGGAATGGTACCATCACTGTCACCATTTTTCCATTTGCATTCACATCTGCTTATTGTAGTCTCTTTCGGTCACACCGTGAGTAGGAGATATCGGGGCTAGGATCAGGATTACACAGTATTAGATCTTCAGCTTGTTCTTTCGAAAGTCACACTTTACAAAGTGTTTACGTCTATGGCTTACCTTAAGAATATTGCCTGTAAAATCTGTGCTGCACTGCAAGTGAGTGTAGAAAAAATGATCAGTTCAGTCTTGTTTTGGTGTCAGGTATCATCTAACTTATCAAATTGGAAGAAAAAGGAAGTTTGACCTTTCTGACAACTTCAAAGGAGGACATAACAGCTGCCATATGGATCCAGCTTGAGGTCTCCTGTACTATTGTATGTTTTTTGACATAAGCTCATAGGTGGAGGGATGCTGACAGGTTTACTTGTGGGAAAACAGATTTCTGGAGTGATTAGAGGCATAGCTACTGGGCTGATACTGGAGCATCCTTCCTTGGGGTCTCTTCATCCAGCTTTCACACCGTAGTATGAAATGAGTCCCTTCAGTTCCTCAGGCTCATTTATAAACAAATCCAGGAAAATTATTTTGCCAAAATATAATTCTTGGAAAAGAGTGTATTAGGAATGGAAAAGTGAGGATCGCTTGCCCTTTCTGTTTGTTGTTTTATTTTTTTTTTTAAATTTCTGTCTGAAATAATATTGTTTTCAAAGCTTGGATTCAGTCATCACTGAAGCCTGATGTAGTCTGGTGGCTTAACTAACCCTTGACACTTGATGTTTGCAGTGGACTGGGATCAGACTCTGTCAGTCATCATGTCCCTTCCAAGTGGTGCTGAGCTGCGCAGTTTCCACCTTAGAGGGAAAGGCATCATAACAGAATCAGCTGTGATCAATGAAGTGCAGCCTTTAGCTGTGTCTACACCATGCAGTGTTCCTGGAACAGTTAGGTTAGTAAGGAGGGTAAAAATACATTTGGGGATATATGGCAAAACTTAAATCAGAAACCCTCCATGCACACAGGTAGATGCAATTAATTTTTCCCTAGTTGCTGCATAATTATGACTAAGTGTTAAAAGATCTGCTGCTTTGGCTTCTCATACAGTTTCAGAAATTATTTTATGGCATTATTTTCAAACTCAGGCTTGTGCATCCTCCAAGATACTCTTCCCAAGAGAGAATACTGAAATAAATAAATGAAAATATCCAAGGCCTTTGTGTAAGCCTTGAAATCAGCTAAAGTTTAAAACAAAAAAGCTCCATAAATGGGTCCTCAGATAAAAAGCTGATGTAACTTAGCTGTGAGTGGGATCAGAAAAATTCCCGTTATCCATTTTAATTGCATAGAAAGATGTAAGGACTGATTTCAATTAAGTTTCATATACAGTGATCTGTGCTCAATACAATTGCTTCCATTTACACTAGTGCAAGCTAAAGGAAGGCTGGGACCATTTTTACTACTCTGGATATTTTAAATAGTTTAGTAAAACTAACATATCTAAATCTCTTATTATCACTTTACCATGGTAGTGTTTTATAAGAAGGAAAGAAATTCTTTTCAGCCATGTCCCTGCTGGAAAGACTGTTCCCATTTCACAGCCAGGGAGCTGAGGCATGTAGGTCAACAACCTAACCGGGAGCCCAATTTTTGGTACTCTTATGAAAGACACTTGGCTTATTTCCTTGTGAATTGAAGGTAGGCTTGCTTACTTCTAAGCCAGAATATAATTCTGCAATTTGTTTGTAAGGCAGCTGTGCCCAAGCACAGCACTCAAGGATAAGGCAGAAAAGCCTTAGCCATAAATTTTAGTTATGCAGAACTTTTTTGTTGCATCCCTGTGACTCTTCAAGCCTATTCACAGTCTGGGGCAGTGAAACCAGTAGCATCATGGAGGTCAATTTCTAAAAACACCAGTAGGGCTAGCACAGAGCTGGTTTTGGGGCTGTGCCATCTGGAGAGAGACGTTGGTGGCTCCCACCTTCTGGCTCGTTCTGAGAGCAGCAGGAGCTTCTGCCTTGTACAGATGCAATTTAATGATGATAGAAAATGGTAGCATATTGTTTCTGTAAGAGGCAGTCTCTCATGGATCCCACAGCGTTCTTACCAGCATGTTTAACCTCTAATCTGGGAAAGAAAAATACCATCTGGTACACACCATCCTTGAAAGTTTGCTGTCCCCTGCCTTGATGTGTACCTGGAGAGCTCATGTAAGTGCTGCGCTGAGTTTCCTGTGCTGCATGAACCTGCCCAGGCCCCAGAAGAAGTGAAGCAACATTAATGTGGTGTGCTGAGTCAATATAGCTGATTTTGCAGTAGGGCTAATGACGTGGTTATGCCAGGATGCCATGTTTGCCTGCCTAGGCTGCTTCCAGTAAGGGAGCTGGCTTACACAGTGTTCCCTTAGGTATCTGACCAGAACGGCATCAGGCTGTGTTGGCAGATCCATAAACTCTTAAAGTTTAATGAAGAATATTTTGCTTCTTGATTTTATTTATCTTATCAGGGAAATTTCACACTTTCTGCCCTTGGTTGCCTACTTATGCAGTGTTAATCCTTTCTTCACTATTGAGGTGAGAAAGATTCTGGCATGAATAAGAACTTGCTGTTAAGCCCTGACAGCCCTCGCTCAGTGCAGTCTATGCCTTACCCTGCGTTGTCTCTGTAGCAGAGAGGACAGGAGAGGCTGTGTGTCCACTCTCAATCAAACCCTTCTGTGAACTGGCCTCTGGATTTCAATCTCCACAGTCTCAGTACATGCCCCTGAGTAAACTGGACTGTGCTGCCAGAAATGGAGCTGCTCTGATTCTGACCCAGGTGGGTTCTCCCTTTCATAGGCAACCTGCTGACCTGAGCTCAGGGATCATCAGACCGATGCCAAACTTGATGTGGAAAACTGGCTGAGCCCACTGAAGCTCATGGGCACCCACCAGCCTCTGGAGAAACTGAGATGACAGGCATGGCCCACCACACCAAGCTTTCTCCTTAGAGGTGGTCAAAAATTCCCAATGCTGCCTGTATTTCTGGTCATGAGGGATGGATACTGGAACAGTTTTCAGTGAGTAAATACCATGCCTTGGATTGACCTTGCTGGGGAAGGCACCACTGCTGTGTGAACACACAGCTTGTTCTGCTACCCCTGTGAAAGAAATGAGGTGACACTTACAGGTGTGACCTCATGAGTTACTGCTGAGCATATGAATCAGAGCCCCAGCCCAGTGGTGGCATATGTCCCTTGCAAAGAAGTAATTCTTTCTCATCCCCATTCTGCAGTTCTTTAATAATAGTGTCCTCTCACAGGCAAAATGAAAGTGTGAGATATAAGCTGTAAGAAGGAGGTTGGATTACAGGCTTTTGTGTGCATAGGAACAGAACTAACTGGCTGCTGCTGTGGTCTGTTTGGAAATCTCAGTCCTATTACTGCTTTCATTCCTTCAGCAGGTTGCAAATAGAGCTGTTTTGACTTAAAAAGATTCCTCATGTACATGTTAAAATGTGCTTATTTCATTTTTTAAAAGTGTCTGTAAAGTACCTTGAAAATAATTGGTCCTGATGTTTAATTAGGTAGTGTTTGAAAAGCACTTTGAAAATGAAAAATGGAGTAGAAGTGCTAAATATTCTTGCCTAAGGTTGATTAATTACGGACAGTAAATCTTACACTAGCCCATGTGATAAATGTGAGCAAGTAGACTGCATAATCTATTAAAGAGACCCAGGCATATATATTTTTCCTTCTGCATATGGACCTGGGAATGATTATCTGGAGGCTGGAGAATTGTGTCTGCTTTATAGCTTCTCATCCCCTTTTTCATTCAATACTGTTGAAGACTTCAGCAGAGAATTCAGGATCTGGCTTTTCAGAGTTAGCAGAGGGGCAATCCAGGGCATGGGAACCCACTGGGCTCCTTCAGAAGCTTCCACTTTCAACTTCACAGGAAGTTGTTAGAAAGTGAGGCTACATCTTTATTAGTAAATCAAACATGTCCATCTCTTTGCTCCTGAAGTCACCTGGCACTGGATTGCCCACATCCACACAATTAAACACTTTTACCCTTTGAGAGCAAAGTGGTTGTAGCCAGGTGCTCTAGTGGGGAGAATCCCTGGCCTGTGCTAGCTCAAGAAGTCTTCCCACAGATTGCTTGGGTGAGTGCAAGCCAGCCCCGGGGCAAAATCATTTTAGAAATTTGACAGTGGAGATGATATAGGCTCAGTGCCAAGGCCTGCCCAGCACTATTTATTTTACCAGTACAGATGTAGCTTGAGGGGCTGTAGCCTCACCTAGAGGACTTACCTCTGCCATGTTTGGGGCACCTTCCACTGATGGAGGAGCACAAAGCTGCTTTCCTACAGGTTAGATCATGTTATATGACATACGCATCTCGCCAGCCTCTCCGAGCTGTGGCTGTTTCACTTGCACTGCAGAATAGATGATGTATTGTAGGACCACTTGGTGTCTTTGACAGGTTTTAAGTGGGGCTAAAGTATAAAGAGCGAATGTTCTTATCACACTTAGACCAAATATGTGAGAGGTCTGTGCTAGTTCTTGCGAATATGGTAAGTGCCTTGAATAAACTGACAATCACTTACCTCAGATAAAAAGTCTGGAGAAGCCTGTAGAATGAAAACAGAAAAGGAAGGAGATGAGTCCAGAGACACTTAATGAGAATCTGTGGAAAATACAGAGAGCATATATGCCTTTTAATTTTTTCTTTATATGACAATCTGCGTATATGGTATAGTACAGTGATCTTTTAAGACTGGAGGAGCAAATTTTTACTTGAAATGGGGGGTTAGGTCAGCTGTTAACATTGGCACATTGGAGTCAGCATTGAACGATTAATGTGAAATTGCTGCTTTAAGAGGCTATTACTTTGCAATATAAGGAAAACCGATGACTAGTCATTAATGTTGTTTGCTTAAAAATAGGTGGGAGATATGAATCACAGAATCAGTTAGGTTGGAAAAGATGTCCTAGATGATCGAGGCCAACCTATGACTGAACATCACCATGTCAAGTAGGCCATGGCTCTAAGTGCCACATCCAGTCTTTTCTTAAATATCTCGAGACTTAAACATCTCAAGTGACGGTGACTCCACCACCTTCCTGGGCAGTCCATTCCCATATTTAATCACCCTTTTTGTGAAGAAATTCCTCCTAATATCCAACTTGAACATCTCTTGGTGCACCTTAATCTATGTCCTTTCATCCTTTTGCTGGTTCCCTGTGAGAAGAGACTGACCCCACCTTGCTACAGCCTCCTTTCAGGCAGCTGTACAGAGTGATAAGGTCTCCCCTGAGCCTCCTTTTCTCCAGGCTAAACACCCCCAGCTCACTCAGATGCTCCTCATGGCACTTGTGCTCCAGACCTTGCCCTAGATCTGTTGTCCTTCTCTGGACTTGCTCCAGCACTTCAATGTCCTTCTTGAAGTTAGTGGTCCAGAGCTGGGTACAGTACCCAAGGTGGGGCCTCAGCTGTGCCGAGTACAGGGAATAACATCATAACTGCAGAGCTGCCACTGAGATCTCTGATGCAGTGTATAGTGGCAGAGTAGGAATCATGGCAGTTTGGTCAGAAAAGAAAGTACAGAAGCTTTGCTTTTCAAATCCAGGTGACAGGTCCTAAAATATTAAATTACGATCTGTTTGGAAAAGATTGTCACATCTCCTTGAAAATGAGCAGTGACTACAGACGTAAAGGCTTCAGCAAAAGCTCTGGTTCTTTTGGCTTTTGTAAATAAACTACAGTGTGAAAAGGTCAGATTTAGGCATTAGGATGTTGAGGCAAAATGTAGGGCCTTAGGCATAGTCTTTGCAGGAGCCCAGAATTTCCCTTTCTCTGCATCCGTATGCAAGGCCCAGCCTGGTGGGAGGAACTCTGAGAGAGGTCTGTGAGCCTGAGTGTGATACCTGGTCTATAATACAGGGGAAAGTCAGATTGTGAAGGCAGGACACTTCTGGAGACTGGATGCTGTTTGATTGTCACAGGTGTTCCAGTGAAAAGGTGATACTTGCTGCTTCTTCTCATATCCCCATCTTCTTGCATCACTTTCCCATGCGAAGACATTTCTGTTCATGTTTAGGTAGCAAAGCGATACTTTTTGACATGAAATTTCATCAAGTAGGTTCTATGGAGCTCTTCAAAACATCTCTGAAAAAGACTATGAGCTGGTTGTGGAGCAGCAGACGAAATGGCAAGTCACCCAGTGGGTATGAAGTTTGAATGCATGGTGCTCATTGAATGGAGGCAGTGGGAAAGAGAGAGATTTTTGGAAAATACGTGCAACGGCTGAGGAAAGAGAACAGAAACTTGGACGGCAGGATCTTTTTAAAGTTGAATTGGAAAATCCATACAATGTGCATCCCCCCTGTTTCTTGGACTCATAGAAACTCATAGAAACTTCTGAAATCTAGTTAACTAAAGGCAAGCTGTTTAGCACCTCGCTTTTGATTGATCCTCCTCTCAAGAATGTGTGAATGAGATGCTGAGGTGTGAACAGGGACCATGAGATATACATCTATGGTGAACTACACACACCCATTCTATTAGCGTAATTCACTTGTGTCAGGTGCTTTATGCAGCATTTCATTTTTTCATTTATTTTAGCAAGTTTCTCAGTTGCAAGAGAAGCTTCAAAACACAAAAGCAAAAAATCTAAAATGTTTTCCTTATTTTTGCATCAGGAATTCTTGATGATATAATATGCGATGGTATCTGCTTCACGGTGCTATGCAACTTGGTTGCAAACTATCACAAGTGACCTATAAACTAGATTTATTTGACACTAAGTTCAAGCTGAAAACAACTTCCCAGAGCCCTAGAAAAAGCAATGAAACTCTATATACTCTCTCCAAGGAGGCTTGTACACACTTTCAAATATGCATACTTTTATGCACAGATATAATCATGTATCATATTCTTGCTGACCATCTGTTTGCTTCCTGTGAGCTCTGAAATGATTCAGTTGCTATGCCTTTGGGGAAGGCATTGGGTAAGACCTGCATGTAAATGTGAAAGGACGCATTTGGGGATACGCTAACTCCTGTGTGCTGGGACCTGATGTGCTGTGCCTGGCTCCAACTCTCCTGTGATCCCTCCTGGTTGTGCAGCCAGGATGGCTCTGAGATCCATCACCAAAGCTGGAGTGGCAGGACCACCTAACAGCAAGGATGGGTGTGAAATGTAGACAATACAAAATCTGACTTGGTTTCAGTTGCCTGCAGGAGCTGGTGGGGTTCAGGGACACACAGAAAGTAGGTGGCTTTTGGTACCACTCATCTGAGATAAAAACACATATCTATATCTGTATCTATATCTATCTATATATCTATCTGTATAGATAGATGTATCTATCTGTATCATTGTGGGACAAGGCAGACAATAAACCAGAGGCATACAAAGAGGAGCTGCAGACACTTATATTTAGGTGGGAATGATCAGTTTGAAAAGCAGAACACCCTTAACAAGAGAGATACTGAATTCAAATTGTGTAACAATTATAAGAATACTGCCTTCACATATGTCACTCTGGTGAAATCTGGCTGTCAGAGTTGGAGCGTGATCTGAGGCAGATTTACCTGTCCATTAAGCAAGTTCTGTAACAAGTGCAATATTACATTAACAGTACATCTCTACTTATTCAAAGGGAGTACAGTTGTGCATTTCAGATAGGTCTGAAAAGACCCCACAGCTGGAAGTCATGAAGCTTTTAATTTATATTTCCTCAAATCCATGTTCTATGTAATGTTTTCTGTATTCTTCCCCATTCCCAATATAGCTCTGTCAGCCTTTATAACCAAAAGTATATTGCTGTCCCAAAAATCTACACTGCTTTTTGTATGATGGGTTTTATTTCTGGCCTAATTTAGGAACTTAAAGAAAAATTGCCCTAATATAGGAGCTGAAACCCTTTATCTTACATAGGTGTTCAGTTAGGCTTTTTATTACCAATCATGTTAAAATCAGGGCTGCTTGTAGGAGCCTTCCCTACAGTTCTCTGCTCTGCAAGGGCTGGCACAGGCAGACCCCACAGCTGTGTGCAGTCACATGCAGGATAGAGGCCTGGATTTTTTTTGTCAAGTCAATTCACAGTTGCAAGCAATTGAGATTTGATATTTTGATTAGAGTTTTTTCTTACTTTTCTTCTTCCGAGTCAATGATGAAGGAAGCTCTCAGATCCACCCTTATATTTTTGTCCCAGTGAAGTAGAGCTTTCTATGGTATTTGCTTTCCTCCAGAACTATTCATCACTAACACTGTGTTGATAATGTGATGACAGTTGTTGCCAAAACTTTCCTGTTCACCCTAAATCTGTTTTTCTTGGTATGAAAATAAAGATCTGAAGCTCAGCAGAGAGGGAATGCTCTGTGGTATGAGAGCTCAAGGTGACTGGGAGGAAGGTAGTTATCCAAGGACAAAACCCAGAGTGGGCGGGGAGCATTTTCCAGATTCCAGAGGGGAAGGGGAGAAGAGGGGTGTGAGGCTAAAAGGGGTGGGATGGGTGGGATGTGCCTGCTGGGGGCTGGGAAGAGAGACAGGGATCCTCTTTTAAAGGAAAATGAGCAGCCAGCAGAAACGAGATGCGTCTCACCATGGGGTGAGGGTGGAGAACCCACCAACTGCTGAGACAGTCAATAGGCAGATTATTCATCACACATTGCTAGGAGATTAACTGAGCAAACGTTCTGACAAAACTGATTAGAGCCTTCATCCTGCATGGGGGAACAAAGAGACACCAAGTTATTACACCCAAGCCAAATGCCAGATGATGACTACATGCAGTGGAAACACAAACTATGGAGTGATTTCCCCCCCCTCCCCACACACACACTGGGATGATTCTCCCTCCCTTTGTCACTGGAGTCATCACAAGTTACAGTTTGCAAATACAGCTACCTACAGAACATTTCAAAGGCCAGATTGCTGTGATGTAACTGATAAAGGACCCCCTCCCCCCAGTTTGCTTCTCTTAAAATGTTCTCTCAGAGTGTTATCGTGTCTAGAGTAATCTCTTTTCTAAACTGCATTCTTTCCCAGTATTATCACCACTGCTTACAATTGCAGATACCTAAAATGAGCAAAATGCTTGACTTACTCTTATAGTAAGGTTTGGATGGTACTCCCTCAGGCAAGCGTAAACTTTGTGAGTGCTTCCAGTATCAGTGTTTCCTCAGTTGCTAGCAGAGGTAATGGGGGAAGTGGGTATGGTTTTTTTACTGTGTTCACTAATTACCATATTTTCTAGCCTTGTCACCTCCTGAAACAAGAGAATTAATATAGCAAAACTCAATCACTTAATTGCAGAGTTCTGAAGACTGGGAGAGTCATGAAAAACAGCCTGACAAGGGAATCCTGTTCCAGAAAACTCTGTTTTCTTCTGACAGTCAAAAATTTAATGAGTCATGCAAATGATCAGACTAAAACTGCAAAATATCTACTACATCTAACAAGTGCCTGCTGACAAGTGTCTAAAAAGAGGCACTACTAAAGCCTAAGCTCAGCATTGGTTTAGATATACCTGTGTATGTTCACTGTTTCTTAGGCATGAAAAGTCTTCCTGTAAGTTGTCCTGGTAATGTACTGACACTTTTTGAAAGGAAGGCCATCGTCTATCAGGGCTCTGAGATGTAAAATTTGACAGCCCAGCCCCCTTGGGAGTGAGTAGCAGGAGCTGGGCAATGCCATTGGTGTCTCTTCCCTCTCTAAACCCCTGACTCTGAGTGTAAGGACATTACAACTAATTACATCTTTGGACTGTGCTGGCATGAATAAACCATTTGAGGTTAACTGTCTTGCTCCTTAATGTCATAAAGCCTTAGTTACATAGAATTAAAGCCTTATTACATAAAATTGTGTCAAATCATTCCTTTGTGCTGGGTTAGATAATATAAACTGGTCAAAAAAACTTGGTTTTCAGGAAGAGTTGGACTCACTCACTGCAGGAGTGTCCAAGTAATTTTTTATTATAAATGTGTTTTTTCATGAGTCAGAAAAGTGAATGTCAAATATGCAGTGGCTTTTGAAAAGCAGTGTCTTCTAATGTAATTAAGGACAACAATGGGATAGTTAGGAATGTTCCAAGATTGTTGACTAAATTATCAATTGCTACCTTGTTGGTATTTTTAAACTTGCATTTACCTTAGCTATGGTTGTCAGTGTTATCTCTTTAATAGAAGCAAAGAGGAAGGAGATAGCAAGTGAGAAAAAGACCTTTCTATTTAATACTGTGAACTCTAGATATTGGGTTAAAGAATGCTTCACATATTAGAAGCAGAACTGATAAATATTAATAACAAAACTAGAAAAATACAATATGCAAGAGAGTACAGTAGTACATATACTGTAATAATATGTAAATATAATAGGAACCGTTATGCACATGAACATTTTATGGATCCAGTTGATGTGTTGAGGTGCAGCAGTAAAAAATTAAGAAACCTTGGGAGAATTGCAGATAGCTTACAAAATTTATAGTTGATTTTCCCTTAAGTTGTTAAGTAGCTTTATCTAGGAAGATGTTGCACGTAGGACGGCATTTCACAGCTAACATAAATCTCAAAAGATGCTGCTGCCAACTATTAGGGGTTGTTTTTTTTGTTTTGTTTTTTTGGTTAAATAGGAAACTTATTCATCATGCAAATGATTCTTAGTTTTGAGGCTACACTAATCATTAGAATCATTAGATGATCTTTGAAAAGACAAGCATAGACAACATCTGGATTGCTCTGGCAAGGCGAGGACTTTTCGAAATGAAGAAAACAGCTTCTCTTTTAAGAAACCTTTTATATCCTTGTAAAAGGCCATAAAATATATATCAAACATAGATGATACTGACTGCTTTTTACAGTTGCTATTAAGATTTATGGTCCCTGAAGTTAAATATTGACTTTGGCATCACCTTAGTCAATATTTATCTTTCAGATCAATAAATCTTAATATTGACTGCAACTGAAGTCTCTGTACTTCCCAGTGTTACCTCTGAATGATTTGTATCAATATATTTTCCTCTCCCCTCAGTATATAATTTACTTTCCTGTGTTCCTATTTGATGGAGCTGGAGGATCTTTTTGAATGAGGAAACTTTTTCTCGGCATAGAGCATCACTATTCCCATCAGCTTGCTTTACTCCTTTCCTTATTTCTTTATAAATTTTTCTGTAACTGCATAAACCATCCTAGCATAAAAAGATTTTTCCTAGTGCCTAACTAAATGTATAACTTCTGAGAGCACGCTAGGCTGGATCATTTTCATTATGATGTTACATACTGGAAGTTATAATCATCATAATCATCCTAATCAGTATTAGTGCTTTCTGTTATTATCCTTAAATTTCTATATTAAAGTGTGCTTTCCTGCTTCTCAATGTTTTCCTTCAACTATTAGAGTTACAACACAACTGAAAATTATAGTTTATTTAAAATTTAATTATTTAGTCCCACTTGGCAAGTTTTTATTATCTTATTTCCCCAACACAATTCAGTTCGTGAAGAAGTTGGAGACATGATCACAACTAGTTTTTCATATGCATAATTTTTCTAATATTCATGGGTTTTTGTGTTAACAGGCCCTTGAGGCTAATTGAACAAAGCTCCTCTACCAAGTCCAATTTGAAGTTCTCTGTAAACTCCTCTGAAAGTGGTATACAGATGCTTGTTAAGGCAAAAATGGGTTTCTGGCTACCCTTGTATTATCCTAGCCTTTGAAAAATTTCAGTATTTTTTTGCATAAAAGATATGTGAGTTATTTCCTGAACTGTATTCTCACCAATTGAAATCTACAAGCATGTTCAGTGAAAATAGCCCTTTCCATTATTTTTTTCCCCTGTTTCTTTCTGTTCTGTTTTACAATGTCGAAAAAGTCATCTTTCTTTTGTTCCCCTGTGGGAATGCTGCCTGTGCCCTGACTATGCTGTGCCTGCACTGGCTGCTCTGCAATCCCATCTGAGGGACAGAACCAGCCCAAGCACCCTGTGAATCACAGCATCGTCCACCTACTCAGTCTTTGATCTAGTGTTGCCCTTTTTCTACTGTACAGCTCCAAGCACAGTGAGAGCTCAGTGAAGCAATAGAAATATAAATGGTCTTTGCAGCCGTATCAATTCCAGGAGTAGGCATTTGATTACAAGAGGATATTAATATTTTTTACATTATAATTCAAATGCTTGAGACTGTAAAATTTCTATATGACCTGTGCTCACACTTGAACAAAGGAAGAGTAGGAGTTTCTATAACTTCCAGGTTTTATTCCTGCCACTGGAAAAAGCTAGAGGAATCCTAAAGTTAAATAACCAAATGAAGAATACTAACCTGCTGCCAAATAATCAGCTAACCTTTTTTTTTGTTGCTGTTCTGTTCCCATGTGAGGGTTGCACCCTACAGAATAAAATAGTTCTCTTCTACTGAGAGTGTCATGGAAAATTTGCCAAAAGAAACAAAGGCCTTTCTTCCACTTCCTCCTTCTGATATAAACAGCTGCACTGCTGCATGTGATAAATTATCAGAATGGATAAAAATCTTCCTTTCCTTCTGTTTTCTTTAAAATGAGATCAGAGTACTCAGATGAACACAGCCTCTCTCCCTATCTGAGAAACAGAGTGAAAATGGCTTCTGATGACCTTCTACATTATTTGGGTAGCTCAGCTAATTAGGGACACAGCAGAACTCCCTTGTGACTTGCCCTATCATGATCTTTCCCAACTGACACAGTTCAACCTCTGACTGCACCAGCAAAAAGCAGCTTTAATATGCTCCTTGTAATCAAGAGAAGAAACAATTTTTCCTCTACTTGGATGGAAAACAAAGTGGCTGGAGGGGAGAAAAAAAATGTAATTCAGCAGTACATTTGTGAATGCAAAATGAAAGTGAACAAGAGTTTGAAGTTGAAATACAAATAATTTTATGGTCTACTCCTTATCACTTATTAAGGTCCTAAACTTCTGACATTAGCAAAACTGAATAATTTTCTATATTTCCTGCCTTAACCCCTGGAGTAGCTTTGGTGTGTACCTACCAGCCTGTTGCACTCCAGGCAAGGGGGAGCGTGTGTTTTCCTGGCTGGTGAACAGCCCATCCCTGCAGCTATTGGAGTGCCAGGGATCACAAGAAGTGCTCCAGAGATGCTTTAAAATGTTAAGGCCAAATGATAAATAGCAGTTTATTAGCTCTATTTGGTATTATTAACATCAGTACTATGGGTATTAGAGATATCACTGACAATCTGTTTTAGAAATGGGAGGTAAATTTGGTGTGAATGTCCTGTACAGTAAATAATTTGCAAGCTATTTAGAGGCAACTGTTATTATCGGTAAAGAGTTCTTCAGCGTCATGCCACAATTCCAAACAAGGTGATACAGAAGCATTCCCTAAATGCTGGACTGGTGACCTGGCTAACAGAATACCTTGCTTCTCAGACTGCTGAGAAAACAAGACTGAAAATGCTGGTGACTTTGCACTGTCACCCAAGCCAAGATGACCCATCTTTCTCTGCCACTGAAGCTGGTGGTTGCTGATGAGGACAAGAATGCTAATGTGGAGCCGTGATGGATGCTTTTATCTTCCAGTGCAGCCGACAAGGTTAAAACACCTCACTCGATGTGGCCTCTGTCTCCTCAGCTAACTGCAGCAGAGCTGGGTGACTGAAGATGATGGTCAGACCCTTGAGAAATTGTAAGGAGAATTTATCTGCCACTTGTGTGAGCAAGGTGGATTTCTTCTTCCTCAACAATAAGAAGGAAATTCCTTCTATAGGTCCTACAAAACAGATTTACAGCCACTTAAAGGCATCTGGACACATGTGCTATGCTTCAAAGTCCAGCTTCTGAGGTTAAAACAGACCCAGCAAATACTGTGATGCTCTGTATCATAAGGCTATAAGGCTGGAGGGACTGATCTGAGAACAGATTAGAGCAATCAAATATGTTTACTTTGGATAAACCACAGCTAGTGGGTTGGGAATGCAGAGCATAAAACTGACAAGTTTGAGAAGGCTGTAAACAGCAAAGGCAGCAACATAATTCTGATGGTTCAAGTAGATTCAGCTAAAGAGTAAGGGCTTGTTTACACCGAGAAATTCTCTGTTCTAATTATGCAGCATAATTATACAGCATAATTGTAATTATCCTGGAATTATTCTGAAGGAAGAGTGTCCACATGGGAAGTTACGCTGATATAAAGATACTACTGAATTTCTCTGTGTATACAAGCTACAGCAAAAGAAAGGATTGTTTTTGTGTAAAGTCTCTGTGTGCTACTGTTACTGGTACCACAGTGCAATACAAAACAGAGAATGTAAATTGTAGTCATAGCTTTTAGTTGACTTAATCTATCTGGTTCAAGTCTTGTCCCCAGGGAGAGACCCCCTACCAGCACTGGCTTGTGTGGTACATATTCCCATTTCATATGAAGAGTCTTTGCACTTTTCAGTCCCCTGATTCATCTGAGCCTGTGTCCTGCTCTGCAGTTTAGCTCAGCTAAACAGCTTACATGACAATAGCTCACTCTCTGCCTCTGTGGCACTGTCATCCACAGCTGTAAGGCACCTGTCATAAAGAAAATTTACTCCAGTCTTTTGCTGGTGTGTCAGTTTTTTTTCATACTTCTCTGGATTTCAGTTAACAAGCTTTGAGCTTCCTCTGGGAAATAATATCATATGCTTAGTCCTGTCTCTGCAAAATGCTGTTCTGCATTAATGATACCAGAAGAGACAAAGTGATACATTCCCTTCAGTTATGGATGCCCATATACAAACACATCTATAAACCATTTCCATTACTTTTTTCTCTGCCACCTCACTGGACCAGAAAACCCGGTTAAAAATGTGTTCCCTTGTGAGCAAAGTGGAACAACTACCATGCACCTACACAGGAAATGGTGCAACTGCTTAATAAAACTTCAGGATTATCAGAATGTCCTTCTTACAGTATATGCACAAGTAGATTTATTCCTATGGTTTGTTTAAGATTTCGAACTGAGCAATCCAGAGGAGTTTAAATATTTGAAGGAAGGTTCAGAAAGCAAACAGTATGGCAAGGAAACTCTGTGATAATTAGTTTGAATAATAACATCGCTACTCTTGCCTTGTCTATTCAACAAGAAGACTGTCATAGTCTTCCTTTTATAGATGACAGACAAAGAGGGGAAGTGGCCTACCCAAAGTCCCATACCACCTCCCAGCTGGGAGAAACAAGCTGATGTGCCATATCTGTTGGACAGATATTGCTGAGAGGCCATGAACCAAGGACAAGTTCATAATGAGATGTGCTTTAAACACTTTAAGAAGCTGTGTGGCTATGTGGAGGAGAAGCCACATTCCTGCTGGAAGAGGAGGCTGGGAGGTTTCATTGAAATAGAAAATTTTACAGTGCAGCTTACTGTGGGATGGATGAGATCGATTGTCCCAGAACTGTGTTTGTCTATGGCTAAGGCTTTTGCTGTTCTTTGTTAATACCCAGAGGTTTGCAAACCTGATTGTTCTGCTTGCACATTGCTTGTTCCATGCTCCTTTATTTAAAATGACACCTACCTCTTTTTCATTTTTGTGGATCCAAAATGAAGAATTACTTTTTTTTTGTCTTCAGCTTGTCACTGTGATTCCTTCTTTATTTTTCAATTGTTCCAATTTTAAACTAAGAAAGCACAGCAAAAATAATATAACTTACCTGCCTATAAACTCTACCATGCCACAAAACCTGTGCCCAAACTACAATTTTGAAATGGAGAAATGACCTTGATACAGCCTTTCTCCTTCCCAGTTTCTCTTTCCTATATCACATTCTTCCTCTTCCAATTTGTGGACTTCAATTTAGATTCACAAAATTACTTAGGCACCATCTGGAAAGCACTGTGACATCACTGTGATGCTACAGCCCAGGTTGTGCTTTCATGCCATGAATGACCCCTATAGACCTGGCTGTGGACAAGGCTCAAACAAGGCTAAAAGTCTGACCTGTTAAATACAGCTCTGAGGAAAAGCTTGGGAGAGTGCTACACTCCCTACTCCATCTTTGGAGAAGGTGGTACTTAACTCTTCCAAATGGGTTTGCTGAGACCTGTGTGCCCAAACTGATGGAATGTGAGGCGTGAGAAAGGTTTTGTCTTTGTCTAATGCTCCAGTGAGTACAGTACTTCATGGGATGCAGGATATCCAGGTCTGTCTTTGTTTCTTCCTTAAGAAAGACTGGAGAGATTGACTGGAGTCAATCTCTTTCCCCTCTCAGAATGCTGTCATCCGCAGCAGGCACTAACAGGAGACCTCCTCTGATGAGGCTTATAGCCTTATTGCTCCCCTCCTGAGACAATTCCTTAATCACCTAGGTATTAGGAGCTAGTTTAGATGCCTCTGCAATGCACATCTCCAGGATGAAGCATCTCAGAGGTTAAGCAGCAGCTGAGTGGGATTTAGAATTAGCTTTGTGTGGACAGTTAGATGGTTTTGCAGATTTATCCTTTTCTTCCTTTGAAACTGTTTGCCTTATCTTCAATTCTAGCTCCATCGCTATTGTGTGGGTTCACCAATTACTAGTCCACGGTGCAGAATTCTTCTTTTTCTGAGCCATTATTACATTTACAATCACAATGACTTTTAAAGACACTATGGCTTTGTCATTATGCAGAGTTAAAATCAATGTTGATTAATTCAACCTAGCATACGCTTTCCAGAATTCCACAAAGAAAATGAAAGTGGGTCTTTAAACAGGGTAGGCAGTCTGAACTATAAACTAAGCAGCATAGTTTAACTAGTGCACCACCTTTTGTGTTGCTGCCTTCTGTACACCCAGGAAAAAGGGGAGAATCTATCAACCATCATATTTTAGCAGTGTTCCTGGTGCAGGAAAACCGAAAACCTCTGTTAAATTTTCTTCCTTTGAAGATGAGGTTAAATTATCTTTTACACGCACACAACCAGCCCCCCACACACCCCCTTATCCAAAATGGGACCAATTTTCTCTTCAGAAAATGTAAGATTCCCAGTGTTAGGTGGAATTCAAATATTTTGCAACACTGCCTCAAATTTGGCTTTGCAGTACTTGAAAGATACTAGTGTTGGAAATATTGTCCTCTCTGCCGGAACACTATGGCACGATGGTATAAATAAAAGATTGTAAATTATTGCTGCCTAACATTATTAGTAATAGATTTTGCTATGGGGAAGAAGTTGTCGAGTCAAATCTCCTGTCCTAATTGTTAATTATTGTTGTCTTTGTCTAAAAGACATTGTGTTATGAGATCAGGCAGTTTTATTTAGTTAAAATGTTCCAGGAAGATCCAACACCAATCACATTTAAAAATAAACATTCAATAACACAATGAAGAAATATACAGTAACATTTCTATTACATGTGTTTCCTCTTGATCTCCAAACAATATTTTCTGGTATTCTGTCTTTTAAAAAAGAATACTGTGTTGATGGAAGCTGTTCATTTGACTATGCTAGGGAATGAACTCTGCTTCTGTAGGTGAATTAGTAATGCATGCTTTCTGCATATGAGCTAATGATTGTTTATAAAGCCCTGCAAATGCAATCTGCTGTTTATTTGGTAAGAAGACTTAGTTGCAAACTGGTTGTAATCCTGACTTTGATAAAGTAAGATGTAATTTTAAGTAACAATGATCTCTTCCCCACACAGGGACCTTTTTTCCAGTTCTGGAAAAGTCTGAAATTTGTCTTAATGTGAAATTTTACTCACAAGCCCGAAGTGTGCATCAACCTGATGAAAGCCTTTTAGGTAGAAAATCTTTCTCTTTAAGTCTAGGTCGCACTCATACCAACATATCAGTGTGTTTTGATAAAGTCATAGCTCTCTACACTAGCATTAGTAAAAATCAAAGGTCACACATATTAATTTGCTATGGTAGCTTAACAACTTGTCAGGTGTCAATTTAACTGTGCTAACTGTTGGTAAAATTTAGAGACGTGCTCTGAGTCTGCTCATCTGTGAAGTAATAAATTCCTTAGCTCCTTAGTTTGAGCTGACCATGCATACCATTGCTCAGCTGGTGGGAGGTAACTTGTGCAGCAATAACTTTTTTCTGTATTTATGCTTCAATTATCATTTTTTAAGAAATGTGTTTAGGATTGCTGGTATAAATATGGGATATGTCCAGTGGCTGGAAGTTATGTAGGCTTTTATAGGCCTGTCAGACCTAAAGATTGAAGCCACCAAGACATTCGCCCTCCATCAGCTACCAGGCAGTAATCTGTTCAGTGCTCAAGAGTCTGAACAAGACTCTCTGTGGTAGGGATTGTCACTTTACTTGGTTAGTATAGTAGAACAGTACAGCAATCAGACCATTCAGGCAGTAATACTGTATAAGCATAACTTCTGTTTTATTCTCAGCAAATCTGCTCACTGTGATGGCACTGATCTCCTCAAGCTGCAGAATCTGTCTTTCTTTAGTTGGTCCACATCATTAGCTGTTTGTGCTGTAGATCATGTTTACATACATGGAACATATGGCAGGTTCCACGTTTGAGGCACATTTTTTATGAAGAATATCTGTCTGAATTGTGTTTAATATCTGTCCTTTTTCCCCCCTCAACATCAGCTTAAACCTACGTGACTCCAATTAATTCCTGTCTATCTCAAACCACTTATTGGCAGCAATCTGTTCTCAGTATTGCCAAAATACATAAAACTGTTACAAGTCCCACAATTTTTCATGTTTTTCTTTACAATTCAAATTTCAGATGAATACCTTAACATTACAATGAGATGAAAAGACATGAAAATTACCTTTCAACTCAGAAAAACAAAACAAACCAGAGCTTGGATCTAATTAACCTTAGCAAGAAAGAAATTACTCAGAATGAAAATCTCTCCAACTCAAAGAGGCCAAAACAAAACCCTCTGAAGTCCTAGCAAAACTCTTGAAATAGGATTTAACTGGTACATCAGTGTTACTCAGGCTGATGTTGATGCTCTCTATGGAGATTAATTTTCCCCTCATAAAGGAGGCTTCCTGCCAAATACACGCAGTCTGTTTTATTTATGACTTTAAGTCCAGAAAATCCTGGAAGTTCTCTGCTTGCTCCCTTGTATTTCAAAGAATTAGGTTATGGCAAACATTACAGGGAATATTTCCTCATGCCTGGATATTTACTGACATTTTAAGTTCCAAAATTTATGTAGGGCAAAGATTTCTGGGGCTCCGTGTTCATTCTTCACTGTCACTACTGCAAAATTTTCAGGTTTATTTAAAGTTAGTAGAAAGTTGGATAGAAATTATACTCAGCTCACCCCAAGGGGGTTAATAAGGAAGACAGTATAAACAAGTCTCTAGAGAAGAGTATATGTCTTTGCCTTTTACCCTAGAGATGCACTCTGATGGTTTGCATAAGAATTGAGAATCAGAATTAGGGACATGATTTTTAACATCCCCTTTAGGCAACCAGAGCATTGATTTCATCTCAGTTTTAACACAGGTAGAATCTGTTCCAACTGTGAGAAGAACTGTCGTTTGTAAGTATTTTAATTTCACTTCTCTGGTAACTGAATTACTTTGGGGAATGAGAGAATAAAAACAAGGGTAACAAATCAGGTGACATTTGAAACAGCATTACTAGCTCCCCATCCTCTACAAATGCATAGACAAAATGCATTTTGCAAATTTCAAATGCATCGGTGATACTGGCGTACATACAAAGGAGGACAGAGGTCTTTCCCTGCAGTCCAGGCTGTTTCACAGATGAGATCCAATGCTGCACAGAACTGTAGTATCTGCTGGCAAAATCTTTATGGAAGGTGTCAGAGGGGTACATCATGGAGATCTTGCAGACTGACACCCCCAAGCAGTAACCTCTTGCTGAAAATTATAGAAACTTCATTGGCTTCAATACCACTTTTGTGTATGTGAATACTTTGCCACTGGATGAGTGTCTTTCTTCACTGTATTTCTCAGCATCACTCCAGCTGTCAGAAATTGAAGCTTCCCCACAGACATAAGCCAAGCCTCAGATTATGGTTCAAAATTAAAGAAACGGGCATAGAGTTAGAGCAGCTCACAACACTCCTGACTGTCATTATTTCTGCTGCTCTTTCTGCTTTGCATCATGCCTTCAAAACCACATGTTTCAGTGCTGGAATTCTCAGTACTTCTGTAAAAGTATTGGAAGAGTAGGATGAGATAATTGTATTCCATTTTGATTTGGGATTGCTAAAAGCTGAACAGACAACGGGGAATAACTGCAAGATCAGGACTGTTCTACATAATAATTCCAGACGAAAGCTTCAAGTTCAGCATCTATCAAGAGCAACATAAAACACACCCTAAAGAGTATAATTTTTCTAGGTGTCCTGCTAAGCCTGATGATCCCTTCTTTTTAAAAAAAATGATGTATTCCTGAAAGTGGAAGAACTCTAGTATCAAAAGTGACAAATCTGTGTCTGGACATTGGTTACAGTAGTGGGTTTGCCTGGCCTGGCCATGAGATCTGTCTCACCTCATGGAAAACCACATGGCAAGCCTGTTACATTGATCATGAAGAAGGATTTTTTAATTGTTTTTTCCAAGCAGAAGTTGAAGGAAGGGAAATTCAAGTTAAAGAAGTTAGTACTGTCTGTGCTTTGACGGGAAGAATGCTGCGTGTGTTGTTCTTGAGGTAAAATTGCATGAGATGAGCTGCTCCAAAAATCCACAATCCACTGGAAAGGTGCTTCAAAAAGGCTGTCCTACTCAGGTTGCTCACCCCCTTCTTTCAAACCATCTCTTTAGGAATGGGGAGGTCCCATCTCTTCCACTCCCAGACTTCTGACTCACTTCTGGTTTGGCTCTGACACTCACGAGGTCCTCTTTTGGGACAATTCAGTTTATTAACCAAGAAGAAAAAATGTTTCAATTTTTTGGAATTTTTTTTTCCCCACCGCATTAGAGATCTGTTTTATGTAGGAATCTGACAAACACCAGAGCTGGTGCCGGAGTGGAAATGTGTGGATGAATGTATGGAAGATGCATGTCTGAAGGGAGGGTGCCAAGAGGATGGAGGCAGGCTTTTATCGGTGATGCTGAGCAGTAGGATGAGAGGAAATAGGCAGAAACAGGAACACAGGGAGTTCACCTAAATGTGAAGAAGAACTTTATTCTGTGGGTGACCAAGCACTGGAACAGATTGCCCAGAGAGGTTGTGGAGTGTCCCTCAGTGGAGATATTCAAGAACCATCTGGATGTAATCCTGTGCCAATTGGACATCCAGTCCATGTGCTCTAGGATGCCCCTGCTTGAGAAAGGAGGTTGGACCAGATGACCTCCAGTGGTACTTTGCATCTTGGACCATTCCACAATTGTGTAGTTCTGTGAAGTGCCTGGACCGTCCCCTTTCAGTCACAAGGAGTTCTGTATTTACTTATTCATCTTTTATAGCTTAATCCTTTCTAGCAAATGGAAATACTAAGAGAAATTAATGAACTCATTTAATTTGTATGTCGGATGTTTCCAGTGAAACTGATTTCAGAGAGAGGTGCTCTATTTTATTTTCAAGATCCATTTGGATCTCTGCTACAGTGCCTTTCTACAGAGAGTTACCAAAATGAGGGATTCAGCACTAACCTCACATGTTTTACATAATTACCATTTATATTTTCTAAAGTGGCCTTTGAGGGTAAAAAAATAACTGTATGAAAACTGTTGTAGAGGGGGAAAATATACAAATATGCTCCAAGTCAGCAAAAAATACCTGCAAACTTTCAATGAAGTGTTATTCTGCAGGGACATCTACAATTTTATAGGATGCAATTTCACAGTTCAGGCTTGGTTTGCCATGTGTGGAAAGCAGGCTGATTGCATCAGGTGGTGGAGAATTATCAAGTCATTGTTAACTCATTGCCACAGAGGACATAAATGGCCTTTCCCCACTGCAGTCACTAACAGTGACATGGTAAAGTGGTTTGGCCAGGCTGTTATTGGTGGGGGAAAAGTTCTCCAAGCTGAAATATGAAATGAGTGGAAAGAAAAATCTAGATTTTTTTTTTCCTAATTAAGATCTTAGGATTTTTGGAGCAATGGCATGCTTTACAATTTAAGAACAGTGACTCTCTCCTGTCCTCTCCAGTTGCAAGGCAGCATTTGCCACCTCGCCACTCGAAATACTTCACATTTTCCCTTCAAAGTGCTTTTTAAAGTCCTTCTTCCCTCCCATCCTAAATATCCATTGATGGGCTTCTGGTAAACTTTGACTTTTTAGCTAACTGCCAATTCCAGTAATTCCTGTATCCTGAAACTGTTCTTGGTGGAATATTAATTTTACTCTGTATTTGTACAATAACTTGCATCTATTTTTGTCCATAAATATGATGAGCCAGACTAATGCAAATCATAAATATGTATAATAAGCCAGCTGTACTGGCTTGAAAGTTTATCTTTGTATTATTCAAATACAGATATTGACATATAGACCTAGCGTAATGAATCATCACATTTTGACAAACTGCATAGAATAAGATATAGCAGCTGATTCTTAGGAGATGAATATAATGTGCTGAAACAAGTCATTCCACTAACCTTCTACCTGACAGGAATTAATGGAAGGCAGATACCAGAGAAGATTGTTTGTCAAAACCAGTATGGAGGCCAGCCGTTACACTTATCATGGAAGCAGAATGCTACAGTTTTTACAAGATTTTCTGAACTTGCTTGGAGTAATATTTCTTTGTGTTAATATTATTGGTTTGCTTATCCACTTCTGCACTCCATTTTCCTCTTTGTGTCCCAGCAACATTTCTAGCACACACATATTTCACATAATATTGTAAATGTGACCAAAACCTGCAACTTATTCTCAACATAATGTTCAAAACCTCTAAACCTTGATTGCATGAACCTCTGCTGTTCAACTTGGCATGGGCTTGGAGCAAGATGTGATCACAGTGATTCCCCGTATCCAGGTAAAATAGTGATGCTCCAGTAGCACTCCTTTGTCCCTACAGGAAACAGAGATAGGTAAATGCTGTCCCTGCACTGGGTCATGGGCCATCAGAGAGATGATGAAACAAAATGAAGCTGCTTGGCTAATACAGTAAATACTTTAAGATTACAGGCAGGGAGCCAGACCATTTGTAAAAGTGCCGTGGGATGAATAAAAGAGCAGATGACAGAGCATATTCATGGAGGCCAGAGGACCACACAAAATTTACACAATAGTAATAGCAATAGCAATTTTAAATAATATTCTTGTTAGCATGTTGGCCAAGACAAGGTACCTCATCACAAAAGCTTAGATGGGCAAGCCAGTCTACTTGGGGGGATTAGTTGTCTGAAATGAATCAATTGCCTGACCAAGTGTGCAAGCAGATTTCAGAGTTATTGCAAAGCGCAGAATTCCAACAGTGATCTGGAAGTGCTTTAATTTGGAAATAGCAATAGGACATAGTGGGACATAACCTATTACAGTTTTCAACAAGCAAGTAGCTACCCACTTATCAGTCTTTCTGTCGGCAAATTACTGATGAGAAAAGACAGAAGCAGAGGACATGTCTGCATGTTACAATCTGAATTAATGTAGAAGGTATCAAGGCAGAGCATAAGAACAGCCACAGTGAGTTGAACCAAAGAACCACCTAAGCTGCTCTCTGAAAGTGACCAAAAATAGGTCTTACACTTTTGGATAAATGATGGACAATACTATAGTTAATGAAGTAATAGTTAAAGAAATAGATAATGAACTTCTAGCAATCTGCAGTTCACGTGTTTCCCTAATCATGGACATTTTCTCTGTTCTTAACACGTATTAATGTCTTGTTCTTTCATTACTCTATTAAATACTTTTGAGAAACCATTTTGGCATCCATGATGTGCTGTGTCAATAAGTGATTTAACTGTACTTTCAGAGGAGAATATCTCATTTCATTAATTTTCAACATACCACCATAGCTTTTAATTTGATGTTCCCTAATTGTAAACAGACATATTTGTTGCAGTTGTATCCCTTGTAGTTGTATCTTTGCTGTATGCTTTTAACTATGGTATAGCTTGAACGTGGCTTCACTGCAAAGGTTATCAGCATAATATTTTTCATGGTATTGCTAACAGAATAGACTCTGGAGTCTTTGGTCAAATATACAGGGATGCATATTAATTGTTATCAGACAGTATCAGCAGGATAGCATTCCACTGATAAGCAGCAGAGAGCAAGGGTAGATTTCTAAAGAGTCAATTTCAGACTCCAAGTGGACACAAAAATCTTCCTGAAATGCTTGTTTTTAATTTAGTAGCCAGTTTTACCAGAAGGTCATGATAAGTATGAGGTCTGTCAAAAGAAATGTCAGAAAAAACCCCATTTTAATGTGGTCTGGGAAACTTTACATTTCTGCACTGCAGAAACACCATGGAAGCAGGAAGTGCATGCAATTAATGGCATAACTGAGAACTGAAGCTGAACCCCATTTCAAATTAATTTTATACATTTCCTACTTCCATGATGTGGGCATTCACCTAATTCAAGTTGTCCTAAGGTTCAGAAAGGATCTGACAACATTTGTGTAGCTGAACTTACTGGACAGATTTTCAGACAGTTGTGTATTTTTGAAGAAGAATATTGGTACCATGGAATATTAAGGCAGGTAGTTGAACTGGGATTTCATGGAATTGTTTGTGTTGTTTATATGGCTTGTTTTATACTCGCAAGTGTTCTTGCATTGAGGGAAAAACAAACTACAATCAGTTCTGATTCACCCTTTTGTGCTATTGATTTTATAGACTTCTGTCACATCCTTCCTTGGGCATCCTTTTTTTCAAGCTGAAAAACCTTAATCTGATTATCTGTTCCTTGTCCAAAAACTATTCCACACATTTGATCTCCCACATTTCTCTTCCTTGAAATGACCCAGATCTTATATTTTGACAGGGGGCTCCACATGGCACATGGCATTTAAGATGTCTGTCAGCAGGAGTTTATATATAGTAATGGAATAAGGATGACTCACACTTTGTTCTTCTTGTCCTTTTTCGTAAATCCAAAAGGTAATGTACTTTTACAAGTCCCGATCAGCAAATTGACACTTTTTCCTTGCCATTATTTGACCAGCTATATCTAAGATCTTAGGTTTCAATGATTTATGTAGAACCTCAAACAGAATTGATCACAATTTCATCGTTCCCATGAGCAACCTCTAGGACTTGGGTGGCATCATGCAAGTGTGTAAGGGCTTCTGAATTATATCCTGTTTTAAATAAGAAATGCTTTATCAGAACTACTATACTAACTATATAAAATACACAAGACATCTTGGTAGTTGCCCAATTCCCACATTTATGCTCTATAGAAATAAAACTAGATTAATATAAGATTGTTAAGATGTGCCTCATTTTGAATGTATTGTACTTTTTAAGATCAGTTTTCTGTATGATATTCTTCATGATTTTGGGTTGAAAAACCTCCTAATTCTAGGTGAGTTCCATGAGAAGAATGATTTCAAGTGAAGTTTGCTCTGAGGTTTTGAAATCATTTGGATCTGAAGCTCCTAGGGAGACTGAAAAGGGTAAAGTTGAAACTGTATGGACTCAAATAAAGAAAAAATGTACAGATAAACTCCCCATGAGAGCAACCTCTTGAGTTTCAATGAAATCTAGTGACAATGAGCTCAGATAGTTTCCAAGTCCCCAGTGCTTTGCCTGCAGCATGAAATTACCAACTCTATTTTCATTCTTACCTCGACTTGGTTTTCATGGTTCATTGTGCAAGAATGAACAATGATTTCTTTTGTCAGTCATCCAACTGAAAATTGTTTTGCTTATTATTCAATATAAATTGTTCCTCTGCTAAAACATAAGGTATCAGCATGTGAGGATTTATTGCCCAATTTTACCTCTCACAATTCTAAAACATGAGAACAGTACTTGCTGCTTCAGTAGAGAATGAGAAGCATGGTAAAAGGGGGAAATGTAGGTTTCTGCACTGTACGGAGACAGTATTAAATAGCTCAAAAATTTGCTATAGTTCATATCATTAGCTCTGGAAATCCTTTACTTTGGAAGTGGATTATGGAAAAACACCATCTTCATATTCAATATGAAAGGATAAGATTTCCAAAGTGTTGTGGTGAAATAGGAGGCAACATCCTGTTGACTCAAAAGCCTTTGAACTTGAAACTCCTCATATAGGACTGGAAAAGGTATGGCTGAAGTTATGCAGACTGAACACAGCACATAACGTCTGAGTGAAGAATGACCTCTGAGTTACGACTAAGTCTAGCAATCTCGCTCTAGGAATTCAGAAAGATAGTGGTCTTAAATTTTCTCTTTAGGCATTCCACAACTAAGATCAGAATTATTCTTGATCACTTTTGTCAACAACTGAAAGTTTGATCTGATCCTGATAAATTTAAACACCTATAATTATAGTGAGATAGCCTTTTGCCTTTGAGCAGGCCCAGAGGGTTTAATTATCATTAAGTAAATGTAGATACCTTACCATTGCTAATATACTCCTTAAGTTATAGCTGAACCATCTTTGTGGTGTGGCCACAATGAGAGATTAACACTTCTCTGACAAAGAAATCCAATAAGAGCCAAAACCACTAAACAAATTAACTGGTTTGTGATCCATTGAATGCATCATTAGAAGAGGTTTTACATCTGAGTTGTGAGAGACACAAGGAGGAAGCTGGTCTTATTTTCAAATATTATTTGTATATTTTGCATTAAACAGTTACTTGATAGACATCATAAACTATTATTGAAGAATAGTCCAAAAGCCAGGACTGTTTAATTGAAATTTCCTGTTGCTAAAGTGTAGAATAAAGCCTTTCTCTTCTGTATTTTCTTTCTAACCAATGAGTTTTGAAGTTTTTTTCTTAACTGTGAGACAGGTTCAGCAGAAACAGTAGAAGTTATATTCTTATTCAGTTAATAGTTCATCAACCAAACAATCTAAATTCCTCTGGAGCTGCAGGGAAGGGCGAATATAGAGTTTGAGTAAAGAACTTATTGTAAGTAAATGGGTTCTCACTTTGTTGTCTGTGCTGCCTATCACTGTCTCAGGAACCAACTGAAAAGGAAAGTAATTTGGGGTTGGTTGTAGAAAACTGCTCTACTTTTGGATTGTCTTTGGAAATTTACTGGGGGATTATTTTTCAATTGACCACTGTCATAAATGCTTTCTGTCAGTGGGTACCACCACTCAGAATAGCACAAGCTGCTGCACAGAGAAAAACCACACTGAAAGAGGTCAGGTGGGTGTTTGGGCTCAAAGTAAATACACAGAGAGGAAGGTTAAAGAAATTTTCACTCAAGTGAAAAACACTATCATAATAAACTCCATTAAAATTTTTAGAAAGACGTGTCTGTGTCAAGGAGCAGGAAGAACAGGCTCCCTTCAAGAGAGAGGACAAGTCAGGAATCAAAAGTGACCTTCACAGAGGCAGGGTGCTCACCAGTTAAGCACTGTCCCACAAGGTCTGAACAGGATCGGGCTGGTGATAGTGTCAGGCTTCATCAGGACAAGACTTGTGGATGCCCTTGGGGTTCTGACATAAGGATACTACAATCTGAGCAAAACTGCCATAAGTCTAAATCTTACTAGTTTTGCTTTTTGTTTATTCAAAGTGGTATGGGTTTAACTTCAAGCCAGTGATGAAACACCTAAAAACTAATGACAATTTCCATTTCGTTCCAAATGCTCTTATCACTATGGGCTGATTATTTGAAAGCAGGCTGGAATTTTGTGCTTTGTTGCATCTCTTCAAAGCAAATTCAACCCATGTGTCCTCAGGCAGGTTTGCAAATGGGTGTCACTTGAAAGATTCTTGGTTTCAGTGGCAGCAATTCATGGTATCACAGGATGCCAAAAGCAGTACCCAATCCTTATTTAAGTTGCATACTTCATCACTGGGAATTTGTAAAAGAAAACAATTCCCATTACTTCTGCAACTCTTGAACTGAGATTATTTGTACCCCATCTGCTGACTCCAAAGCAATAATTAACTGAGCACACTATTTCCTGAGCAATTGATAATGCTGACAAAAAAAAAAAAAGGTTGTTTGGCATAATTAAAGGTATCCTTTAGCAGAGATATATTATCAAGGCTTTGATTTCCTATAATCAGTAAAATTCTAAAGTGCCATAGGTGTTTTGGCCTGATTTCACTGGTTAGGAAACACCACTGTAAAGACAGCATATTGCTGCATAGGTCTTATTATATAGACTGTAGATATTAAACTGAAACAGATGTGTTGATTTCAGTTTGGCTCAAAACACACACAAGAAACCAATGTTTGCCAAATGGAAAAGGATAAAAACCAGTTGATAAAATGTTATTTTCATGCATCTGAGATAATTACAACCAGTAGGCAGTGAAACAAAATTAAAATCTATAAAGAATAAGCTGGCAGTAGCTGACAGTAGATGCTACAGAGGGAGGTAAAAGCCTTGTCAGAGAACCAAGGCAGTAGGCAAATAGAACTATGTAAGAAAAAATTGCATCTTCTATATAACCCATAACATAAGATTTAATACTAATTTATGATGACTTTCATGTCTACAAAAGGTATTAATGGTTGTAACATTAGCCTTCTTTTTCAACTCTATATACAGTATTTCACTTAATGACCTTGCACAGTGCTATGTCTCTTGTAAGTAAATACTTCTCTTTCTAATTGGAATTTATTGCCTTTTAATTTGCAATCCTATGTTGTTATATGATGGGACATGTTTAATAAAAGGAGAGATTGATCAGTTTATTACTATACCAGTAGCAGTTTTGTATACCTCCATCAAGTCTCCTGTTACTCTTGTTCTGTCTGGGTTAATCTCTATTCCAATATAAATCCCACTTTACCTCTATGTCTTCTCTGAAATCCATCAATCTCTGCTTTATCTTTCTTGAGAGTGAGTCAACCACAACTGAGCTCAATATTTCAAGTCAGAATTGATCATTTTTATATGGTGCTATATATTTCCTGTATTGTTTCTATCAATTTTAAAATGCAGTGTTTTAAAATAATTCTTAAAATGTGGCATTTTTCTTTAAGGCAAGAAGCCTTCTTGGCAGTTGCCGTATGCAGAGGTACATGCAAATTGAATTTTTATTTGGTCTTTTCAAGAAATTTTTTTATAGCAACACTTTGTTTTCCTCAAGAGTTGAAAACTAATGAGCTCTGTCAAATTGGACAGCACTGTGTCTAGGAAACTGTTAGAGGAAATGTTGATTAGTTAGTGAGCTAAAACCATAGCTACAATTTGCTGTTGATTGTTCAAGGCAGGCAGTTATTGAGTTTATCTACAAGATAACTCTTAAACAGAATGTATTTATCTAGTTAGATTCAATAACAGTGAATTACATTTATTTGATGGAGTGGGCAGAACTATATTTTGAGTGATGGTCTAGGGAGAGTAATAGAGTGGGTGTTAATGTTATTAGTGTAGAAGCAGCTATTTTTCTGAATTGGGGTTCTGAGTATACTTTCTGTGATGTGGAAGCAAGTCAGTAAAGTATTTAGGTGTTTAAATAGGACCTAAACCCATGTGAGATTCTAAAGGAAATCGATAGAAGATAAGTTTGGAAAAAATTTAACAGGGACTTACATGCATCTTAAAATGGATAGATATGGGCTTGGTGATGTAGAGAGATCTACCTTTCTCCTGCGTGTCCTACATTTGGAGAACAGTAAAAAATGTAGGTGTTAAGTCTACTTCACCCTATGTACTAAATAAGCACAATGCTGGATTTTGCTTTGCTCAGTAGGAACAGAATAATACAAGGGTGCTTTTGGATTTACTAACGGTCAGAAACTTGTGGCTGAAAACTACTGTGTGTTGAGTGTTTATCCAAACAGGATAGCACTATATAGAGATGTTTTTTATTAATGTTCTGTCTCTGATGGCTGTTCTAGCCACATCTCTGAAGAGTTTGAAGGCTTTTGGAGTTTTGTGATGGATGTTCTCCAACAAGAGATATTTACATGATCAGCTGTAAATGTGTTAAGACAGATCTTATATGGAGTCCAATGTGTAGTGTTACTGTTTCATTCAGTACTTGATCTACATTTCAATGACTACCTACTAAATCAATTATTTCACTTTGATAGAAATGTTATTTTATTGCTAATATTTGGAGTTCTATCATATTTCTCAATTTACCGTATCTTCTTTTCTGAAGTCTCAGTACAGCAAAATAGGAAAAATTATTACAGGAAATTTTTGGTTTGAATCAACTGTGGCCACAATTTTGTGCTAAGCAAAGTGATATAATGATGAGACAATTCATTAATTGATGGTACTATAAAGCTTTCCTTTCTTTATAAAATTTAGTTCTGTTTAATAAAAGCCACTTGTGAGCAGCTGATCATAAGAAAATGAATGATGCCTAAAAGCTATGTTGGAACAGTCATCCCACAGTCTCACATCTTTTTTTTTTTTTTTTATTAGATCTATAATTAATCCTCACTTATACCAAATGTGTGTGACTCAGACACACTGACAGAGGGCTGATGACAAAACATGTTATTGTTGATGCTGTAAAAGATGCATTTATAAGCATCTTCCAAGGTTTGGAGAACACTCCCTTGTTCAAGCTGTTTACTCAGTTATCACAAAATCACAAGAACTGTTTCAATGTATTCTTCAAAGCAACTTTTATTTTGTTAAAATTTATTTATTTAGTTTTAGGATTTATCCACTCTTTGATGAAATTCCAGAAATACTACTTTCCCTGTTTGCTGGATATTTTTTCTATGTTTAGGCAACCGCTAAGAGTGGCTAGCTCAGGTAAAGCAGCTGATCAGCCGGGCTTCACATCTCTATTCACATCCCTGAAACCCTGGAGGACAGAAAAGTCTTTTAATTGGTGAGTCAACCTCAGTAGGAACACGCTTTTAGGAAATGAGGCCTAGCCCGTTCCCTTCACACGGGGCACACTTGCTCCGGTTGCCATGGCAATCAGCTGGAGCATGCTAGGTCCAATGATGTGGAAAACAAGATGGCTTCCTCATTTGTTTAGCCTTAAGGAAAATTACAGATATTAACAAATCATTACAGGGCTAACAGACACTCTGAAGACCTGACCTAAATAAACAGCATCTTGTCAGACTGCTAATAGCTGCCCAAGTTTTATTTCTGTGACTCTCCTGAAAGTGCTTAGTTAATGAAGATTTTATTACCCTAAATATTTGTTTTTCTCTACCTGCAGGTAAAATCCTGTACTTTGAATGTTAGGGTGGACCTCCTATTCAGTGAGGTGCATTTAATTTGTCAATCATTTGGAAAGATATTTAAATGTTAAAAAAACGACTAACACTTTTTGTGAATATAAAACCAAAACAATGGGTTGTTCCAGTCACTGTTCCCTGGGAAGGATTTTTTTTGTATTTCACAGAAAGCTCTCCCCGGGTGCAGAGCATCTGACATGCTCCTCATGGTGACAGAGCGAGGTCTCAGACTCCTTGGCCTCCTCAGGGCTGTGGAGGGTGACGTGTCTCTGAGAGAGGAAACATTACATATAAACTTGGTGCTTTGAGGATGGGGAAGGAGGAAAATTAAAAGCAGGCATGAGAAAAAGCATGCTAACGAATGAACCCATCTGTTAAAAATATAGGAGGAAGTGACAGCCAAAATCTGCAGATACAATGGTGGTAGGCTCATATGGGGGAACCGCAAGGTCAGCCGAAGAAAAGATTACGTCTTTCAAGTTTTCTCAGTTAAATGGTCTGTAATTTAAAAGCAGCCGATTTGTTGGTGCCATCCACTTCCTCAGAGCCTGTTCCCCGGGGGAATGAAAGATGAAGGTGAGGAATTTCACAAGTTGCTGAAAGGAACGTTTAAAAAGAAGGCTTGTTTTGGTAAGGCTTCTGACACACCATGTCTTTACTGGGGACTCCCAGTGTCCTCTGGAATCTGAACAATAGAAGAAAGCAATTAACAGAGAAAACACATGGGACAAGTTTACTGCTTCCTTGATTGAATTGTGTCAGTGACAGATACACATATGAAGGCACACGCTCCCCATCTAGCTCCGTGTACTTCAGTATATAACTGGAGAAACTACTCCTTTGGCTTCTTTGCTAGTTTTAAAATGCAATTGCTCTTGTTTCCAGTTTGACCTAGGTATTTGGGAGATTCTGGATGGAAATGCCTGCATTGTGATCAATGCAGGATGATTTTCTGAACTGTAGAAAATACCAACA
The DNA here is from genome assembly GCA_036785705.1 of Acanthornis magna. Classification (NCBI taxonomy): domain Eukaryota; kingdom Metazoa; phylum Chordata; class Aves; order Passeriformes; family Acanthizidae; genus Acanthornis; species Acanthornis magna. Next base: position 14,402,213 of record JAWUZG010000040.1, on the reverse strand, counting down.
CTGAGTGCTCCTTTTCACATCTAAAAGAGCTGTCCAAGGACTGCAAGATGTAATTAAATGAGATGACCTCCCCACAAAAAAAAATCAACCACATCCCAATATCATCATATTTATGCTGAGAATCTGACTTGCTCAGATTCTTATTAATTATTTCAACAGTGATTCTTTCCAACACTGTGAATTTCCTTATTCTAAAATTCACCCTTGCAACTGAAATAACAGCATGTGTTTCTATTGTTTTTCAAGACAACTTGCAAACTCAGCAGTCAGAGTATACATGGACTTAGCAGAGTGAACAGGAAGCATGGTGGATCAGGATACTTAATAAGACCATCTGAATGTTGTTTATTCATTATGTTCTGTTGTTTTATTATATTAATATATTTGGATACAGTACAACTAGTATGCTACCTCCATACATACTTGCACTTAGACTTTTCCTTTCATATTGTGTATCAATTAGTTAAATTTCAAAAAAACCCCAAAACAGCACTGAGTACAGATTTCTTTTCTTAGTGTACCAAATTTACTTAGTTCAAATATCCTTTAATAAAAAAGAAGATAAAATTTTGTGTTTGATTTCATACATTAGTTGCATCACTACTTTTATCCCAGAGGTCTCTAATGTTTTAAAATAATCCCAATCTTTTATCAGGTGTGTCTGTGATAACATTTCATTGTGATTCTCTATGCTCTGACATTGCAGATATAAAATTTCTGATATGCTTTACTAAGCATCATGTTAGTGTGTCATTTTTAATGATGGACAAGATTTACAAATTGAGTAGAATAAGGAGAATTCTGGTTTGGTGGTGGGTGGACTTAAATCAATTTGATATACCGAATTATCTAATCAAAGGTCTGGGTTTACAAATGAAATGTATCCAACTTTGGTTCTTCATATATAAAGCTACAAATATCCTGAGACAAATTCAAAAGTATTTTGTGAGAATTCTGCCATATTTTACCCCTTTTTCTTTGCAAGACACAGCCCGTGACTCTAGATGTTCCTAGGGAGCATTTGTGTTGTGTCACTAAGCATGCTAAGAGGTAATGTGAACATGTATAAAAGAGGAATTACTCCCTGCACAGTTTCAACAGTGAAAGCATGGTTCTGATTCAGTTAGGCATTACAAAAAGCTCTGGGTGCACTATTATTTTCATTTTAAATAATTTGTCTATCATAATATTATTGAGTTCTCAACCTTTTAGTTCTGGAATGGCGAAATATTTGAACAGTATTCTCAGAGCTTCAGCTGGCTAAGGGATGAAAATCACTGATAGTTCCTACAGGAAGGTTGGTTACATGTATTAAAAAAAAAAAGAAAGAAGGAAAGATAATTTTAAAAATGAATGGGAAAAGAATGAAGCTGAAGATAATTATATTAATAGAAGATAACAACTGAAAAAGGAATATGATGATTTGAAAAATGTTTAGAAAATCATTCAACTGTTGCTCATAAGGAAAAATGAAGTTGTTGGATGTTGCTTTGTGCTGTTATAGTTTGTAAATCTTTCCTCTGTAATGAATTGCCTCTTTCATTCTGGTACAGAGGAAGAGTAACACTGTTTTCCTCCTCTAATTACTCTTTGCATTCACTCCTTAGTGCATTCCAGACCCTGGGGACTTTGTAGAACTGAGTACTGTGGAATAGGCTCTTGAAATTCTTGGATGATTGTAGCTAGGATGACTGTCTGGAAGGGACAAAGCCTGGCTACAAGTGTCTGATCTATGGAACATTCTCTTCAATTTGGGCCAACAAGTTTGTCCTTTCCCTGCAGTCCCTATCCCTACTTCTAGATTTCCTGTACTTTTCTTTTTTTCTCCCTGTGATGGTAGATCCTATGAAAGTGAAATATAATTTATATTGGGGAAATTATTTTGACATTCCTTGCAGTTTTGGTTGTGTAGTGGGTCATGGGAATCAGAAGTTTATTTAAGGTCAGTCAGCAAAAGGTGACAACAGCAACAAAGGATATGAAAAATAGGGTGAAAAAAAGAGAGAAGGAAAAGAAAAAAGAACTGACTTTTTTTCTGCAATGAAGAAAACAAGTGAAGGATAAAGTTACACATGGGCATCCTTGGGGTGGGGGGTGGAGGAGGGGGTGGGAGGGAAGAAATTAGTATGGAACCAGTACTCAGTGAAAGCAGCCTAAAGGCTTTAACTGTGATCTGGTTGGGAATCCTTGTCCTGGCTTATGATTGGGCAGAAACAAATGAGATTTTCCACCCTGGGGGGAAGGTAGTAGCAGAGCTTTTGCCTTAACAATCTCTGATATCAGAGCCAGGCTCTGTTCAAATCAAGGTTAAATTCAACATGGCTTCTCTATCGGTCTTTTTTTTCCCATGGGTCTTGGGAAGTTATTATCTTTTGCCATGTCCAGAAGTAGATACTACCTCTGCCTGTATTTAGAAAATTTAAATCTTTATTATTTCAGGCAAGGTAGTCAGTAATAACTAGTTCACACTGTAGTTCTTGTTATTATTGCCTCACCACTATTATAAGATACTCATACCTTTCTGAAATATTGTCTCTAATTCTGCTGGTGTAGTTTCTGTCTCAGTATGATTTTTATGTTATTGTATAAAATATGAACATAAAAGATGGGCCATTTCTGAACAAGTCAGACAAAAATTCCATTCTCTTTTGTTTCCCTTTTGCTGTTTTTGCATTTCATTAAGAGGGAGATTTGAAAGGTGTCATTTGACATAAAAAGTCTTCACTAAGAGGCAATGAACCCTAGACTGTTGGATAAATAAATATTTCCTGTACTATGTTGTAATTCTGAACTTTAGAATATGATCCAGTCATTAAGAAATGCACTGCAGCTTAATAACTTTAACCTCACAGAGAAGGATAAAGTTGAAAGTAGTTGCGGAATTCTGGTGATGGTAACCCCTTTCTCTTCAAGGAATAACTGTGCAGACTTCATTTCACATTTGTGTCTATTTTAATTCATGTTACTGAGCTTTCTCTCAAGTCTTTGCTCTCAGTCTCTTAAGAAAATCTCCTCCCTTTCCACAATTTGCCTAATGTCATGGTTTGCAACAAAAGTAGACCACGTTTCTTCCTTTTCCTCTTTAAGTCCTGCCTCCCTCTACAATTTATATTCATTTGGTTGTTTGCCCGTTATAGTAGATGTATCACTTGCACTCACTGCTGAATGCCAACTGCATGTGGACATTAGTGATTCTTCTTCTGACCATGCCTGTTTGTTACAGATCTTTTGGTATTTACTCTTTCTGCAGCCAGTAATTGTGTTTTTAATTATTTTGTTTTCTGTGTACACAAACACAGATTATTCAAAATCCCCCGCTTCTCTCTCCAAAGACCAATCTTCATTATATGTTTTCCTTTTCATTAAGTATTACCTTCTCTACCTCCTTGTCTTGTTTCTAATTACAGTATATGTTAGTTGTGTCTTGATAGACAGTTGCCCAAAACACCAGAACAATGTTTAAATTACCATGGTCAGACATCAGCTGCTTTTTCCCAAAAGTGCAATTCCTCCCCTTTGTAAAAGTATCCAAATTTCTGCTCAGCTTCATGTTAAAGGCTAGCACATGCCACATGGCTACAGCAGAATGAATTCTACAAGGAATAATTTTTCTGAAGTCTAAAGTTTTATCAAACAGTATAGAGCCAACAGTCCAAAGAGGTTTTCTTCAATGCAGGTATTAGGGGAGGACAACATGAATCTCATCAGGAGTTAAGACCAGGAAGATTTTAATTATGACTGAAGAGTGTAGAGATTGCCTCAGTTGTTGGGGTTTTTTTGTTTTTGTTTTTTTGGGATTTTGTTTGTTTGTTCGGTTTGGTTTGGTTTTGTTTTTTGTGTTTTTTGTTCTGTCTCTTCAGATTACTCTGGGAGACCAATGAGAAAAGTTTGCTGGCACTTGAAGAAAAAACAACTGGGGTCTACTTCCAGACATTAAGCTCACTATAATCTAAATATCCTATAAATATTCATGTTAAATCAATCTGTTAAGCTTGGTGTGCATTCCACAACCTTTGCACAGAACTTTATGAAAAATGTTAGACTGGCTCAGTACTTACCACCACAATACTGGGTTGATGCCGCAAGAAGGGAGTAAAAAACTAATTACCTGGAATCATGAAGGAAAATTCTTCCTGGGTGGCCAGAGAACTGTTCTACACTGCTGTCAAACCAAAACAAGGAGTGCGGAGATATCACTTGGAAATTGAAATGGTTCTCCTCAAAAACCTGCCTAGTCACAGGAGTCTCCTCTTCAGCAAGAAATGGCCCAAAGGGAATGACCAGTGTGGGTTGCTGATCTGGGAAAATACAAAGTGTACTTTGGTGTTCATGCTACTCTCCAAAGTCAAATGCTTTTCCCTATCTATATTCTACTTAAAGCAAATAGAAAAGTTGCCACAGCTTTGCCTATTGGTGTCAGCCACTTTTTTGGTTTCCTTTTCTGCCATGCACTCCCTTGGGTCACCTCAGCACTCTGCCTTGTGAGATTCTAAGAGCTGAACTGTGCTTCTAACACTGACACATAAACATGGACAGTTTGAGCCATGTAGAAAGCTTATAGTGCATTCAAGTCATGCAGTCCATTGAAAACTGCTTTTTTTTAGTAGTTGGTAGTCTTTTCCCAAAAAAGGATGAATAATTGTACAATCCATTGCACTTCCTGGCTGTAGACTTTGCTTCTCTGGCTCCCTTTTGAGCAAATATTTGGAAACTCTGGTATGTGCCTATGTCTTTATTAGAGCTGCAGCTCTAAACTGTGTGTTGGAGGCAGTGATACAGTACAAATTTATTCAGAACCACATACTGAGGAAGTTGTGCAAACTAGTGAAATTATGCACAGTAGGGTCATGATCTGTGCTTTGGCCATGTAGGCACTAGAGTCTTAAAAAAGTTATGAGTGGGAATTTGCAGGATTTGCAAACTGAGACCTGAAACATAGTGTTCTTGTGCAGTCTTACAAGGAAAATAAGCTATGCACATTTTCAATCTGGCAAAAATTTGGCAATAATATTAGAGCACTTGTCTCTATGAAAGCATTCAGAGACATTTTAAAGTAAACAAATCCAGCTAGCAGCAGACTAAAGTTGATCTGAAACAAAAAGAAAAATCCAACAGAATCCTAGAAAATATGCTTAGTTCCTGGTTATTGTTAAATACTTTATTTTACTATTGTTAACTAATAATGGGTGCCAAAAGCCATATATACAATGCCTTAGGTTTGCATACTGTATTGAGGTGGATTTGAATTTTCAAAACCTTTGGGTTTGGTTTGTTTTATTCATACTTTCTATGTTTACACCCATATTACATATGCATGCATGTGTGCATTTTATATATATATATATGTATGTATATATACGTATACACATGCATGTATGTGTGTATGCATATTACTGTGAGGGAAAATATTTAAGTAGGAGACATATGGTTTTATCTCATCAACAGAGGACAAAATGGAAGAAACTTCTCTTTTGTTTTTCTAGAATCTTGATGAGTTGGATCTAATTTTTATAAATCCCGAAGCTGATCCAGACATGCCAAAGCAGAGTTTGAGCTCATGAGAAGCTTCTCTTTAGATTCATGTTCACCCTGAGAGGTTTAGCAGTGGAGTTTCCAGAACTATCAATGCACTTGAGAAGCAAAAGTCTTACTGAACTCAAAGGGATTTAACAATATCCTACTGAGTGATGTCTTCCATCTGACTGTTTCACAGACAACTTCTTGGAAAAATTGGAAGACTGATTTAAAAAGTGATGCACTCCAGTAACTCTCCACCAGGAATATGGCCCCACTAGAGGGGCTTCCCATCAGTGTCTGCCAAGGAGAACAGATAAGATCCAAAGGGCTAATGTGAGAGATAGCTGCATCAGCTTTATATGTGTAATTTGTTGTGCCTGAGAGCCACTTCTGAGAAAAGGAAAGGCATGTCATGGGTTGGAAAATAGTTTGTTTTGGGAACAATGTCAGAAAGTGTGCATTAGACAGTTATTGTTCAACATTCCTAGGGAGAGTAAGGATACTAGTATAAGGCAATGGCTTCTTCTGTAAGTATATGAAAACTGGAGATGAAAATACTATTAAAGTGGCTCCTGCTAATTTGTGAAATATGAGAACCTGTTTGGGAGTCTTGCTTAGACAAGAAGATTGATAGATCTCTTAGAGCTACATGTATTTTTATTTAGAGGAGAAATAACAGAAACTGCAGCAGTTAATTGAGACAACTAGCAGAGAGCCAGTGGGAAAGAGGAAGACAGAATAGTAGAAGTAACTTGAACTGATCTTGTTATGTGGGAAAACTCTCAAAATGGGAAGGAAATGTTACCACAGAAAGGAGGAAGAAACTTGTGCAGCTTGGCAAAGGTGGCTGTGAGATGGTCATACTTTGTGGCTTAGGTAGTGCATATTAGTCAGTTGTTTCACTTGGTTAGGAATTTTCACTTCTTCCTTTATTAAAATATTGTTGTTGCCATTTATTAAAATTTTCAGTTGTGGATAATTATCTCACTGAGCACCAATGTTGTAATTTAAATTCCTGGGTGAGAGGCTAAGCTTGGGTTTCCCTGGGAGCCCCAATTCATATGGGATCAGCCCCTTGCTGCCAAGTCTAAGGAAAGCAGCTACACAGGGTGGCCAGCTTTATCTTGCCTGGTGTTCCTGGGCTTCATCCTCAGAGACCTTCACTCCCTCATGTTTGCCAAGTAGTGAGATATCTGGGGAACCTGAGCCATGCTGTGACCTGTTCCAGATTTCTGCTCTACAGCCTGGCAACCAGAAGCAGATGGAAATGAGAGATGCAGAGTTTTGCACCCATAAAATCAATTTAAAATTTTTCTAGGAACATTGAGTTCTCTGCAAAGAAGGCATTAAAGTACTTGTGACCAGGTGAATGGACAAGACCCAGTTTGTCAGGAGTTAAAACTGCCTCAGTCAGCTGGAGGCTTACCAGCCACTAGCTATTAGGATTGTCATTTCCCCTCAGGAAATACCTGCTGGTGTATCAAGGGTAATTGCTAGCAGTCAGCTGTATCCCCAGAGGGTGGGTATATAAAATCATCAGGAAAAGACTGAACTGTTCCTAGTAGGAGGCAATAGTGACGGTGTGTATGTGAGTGTGAGAGAGTGTGTCTCTGTGTGTGTGTTTATCTTAATGAAGAATCTTAATGCAATGTAGGCTTTTGTTTCAGTTTTAACCCTGGTTGTGACTCATCCTTAGGTTTCTGCTGAAACCTGAATTTTACAGAGTTCTTTTCTCATCTGAGGCCACCACTTGCAAAACTGTCTGGTTTGTCAAAAATATTCTCCAAAACAGGGTAGCTAATTACAGCTTCCTGAATGGCTTGGTGTCACTATGCGGTTTTATTTCTAAAATACTTGAAAAAGCATTCCTAAATGCTCTTCACTTCATTATGCTCTTGCCAATCTTTCCTCTCACAACAGGAGTAAAACCCCCTTGCCTTCCTGAGTCTTAGTTAAACTATCTGTGAAGCAGGTAGATCAAGGAATGCCTAGTGGTTACCCTTTAAAGTTCATTCTAAAATTTACAGCATTATAAAGATGACAAACAAGCCAAAATTTTAGAAGCACTTGTGCAGGCAGTTTGAAGATTTGCTCATTCTCCTGCCTAGGCAGAGATCTCCCTGGAATATTGCATCCATCAGTGTTAGCCTGTCAATTAAGCTACTCTTTCCCTCCATACTTGCTGCAGGAATAAATTTCCCAGAAGAGCAAAAAAAGCCAGACACTCAAAATAGGTCACCCTACCTGATCCTTATCTCTTCATTCGGACATATCCCCACATAATCAGGCTTTTAGTCATGCTTCCTGGGCTTTTTCTCCTTGGTCGAAAAGAATCCTCCAGACACCAAGTTGATACTTAGAACCTCACATGGAGGTTCTCCCTGCCTCTCCGTCCCCTCTCTCTCCCTCTCCCTGCTTGACATCTGTTGCATGTGTGTTTGAGTAGAATCCACTGCCTCCTTGCCAATGGAGAGACCTTTTATTTGTCAAACATTGAATTGAACTTCACTTTGTTGTAAAGTTAGGTGCCTCTGGGATAGACTCAACACTTACACCCTCTCTGAAATGGATAGTGAAACCTGTCATGATCAGGTTATGAACTAACCACAGATGAATATGATTTTTGAACTAGAATAAATGTCAAGTATGTAATAGATTTAATAGAGTTCATGAGCCATTTTCTAGAAAGTCACAATTAGGGAATAAGGAATAAATTGATGAATAAACTATTCACAGTGCTGGTGTTTCACGAAAGCAGTCTTTCAGCAGAAACAGAGGTAGGATTAGGGAGCAAACCATCATTTTTTACTGTGGTCTTTCTTTCTTGTATTCACTTTGTGAGATGAGGGAAAATATCTCCTTTCAGACTGCTATGGTTGTCTTAGGAGTAGTGAAGTCTTCTGTGAATGCCTTCAGATATTCAGTTTATAATGAAATCTTAAACCTTTGTATTTACATGGAAGCATGTCAGCTTCATTATTCTAATTTCCTGAACTCAGCAAAGTATGAAGCTGAATTCTCGAAGAATTCTTGATTATAAAGTTAAGGCAAACAACCAAGCTAGTAATAAACTCTTGCCCTCCCCCCCAAACAATGGGGAAGGAAATACCTTAACATCCAGACTTTTGAGGTGATGCGTGTTTTTCCTTTGCTTAGTATACTCTTCCTGGGACACTTTGTAGGGTGATCAGAAGAGGCTTGAGGAAGGCACATGATTTGATTGCCTAGTTAATTTCCAAAACACTGTGTTGAAACAGTTCATTGCCTTGATGCCCTTTGTAAGTGGATGGGATCTATTGATGGGAAGAGATGAATTCTCTCTGCAACAGTGCAAACCTTTGTGAAAATGGATCCCCTTATAAATGGCCCAATCCTCTCCCTGAAAAAACAGATGCCAGAAGCAGTTGTGGAACATTATGTTTCAGTTCTAGAGACTTCCAGTTCTAAGAATAAAGTAAAGGAGTCATTATTTATCTAAACAAGGCCTTTATGCTATGGCTCAGTGGCTGCTGGACAGCCGTGTGATCTGTCTTGTGTAATGCCCTCGCCCCCTCCTTTCCCCATTTGGAAGAGAGAAAAAAGGGCTTGTACTAGCTCCGAACTTACTTACACATCTCACTGTCCATTGTGCTCGGCTGCTCTGACTGTTATGCTCCATTAGATGAACATGGTGCTGAGCAGCCTCTCGGCTGCTGAGACACAGCAGTGCTGATACCACGCTCTATGTTTAGAAGGGAACCAGTGCGTCACAGACTGTGTGGGATATGTTTACACACACGTGGTGTGTGCTTTCTCCTCAACAGCACAGAGCTTCCATCACAAAGCCCTCCTCTCTGAGGAAACAGGCGGGTTTCGAAATGAGAGTCTTTCATCTTTTGTGGTGGATTTTTTCATGCTGCTTCTCAAAATATCATCTTGTATTTCTCTGTCTGAGGGCAAGTGAAGTGAGATGCAGATTCCTGATCTTTCCCTTCTCCTGTAGGAAACCGTATTTTAAATACAGAAGGAAGGAGGCAGCTGGCTAAGTGTGTACTCTATCTGTTACTGAGTTTGTCAAAGTTTCTGTGTGTATGAGGCAGCTGACTTCTTTCAGGAACCAAGTGGTCAAACAAGTTACATTTTACAAAAGAATCTGATCATATTTTTTCAGAAGTGACTTAGGCACTTCAGAGCCAAGATCTCTTTATTTGATAACGGGGCTGGGGGTTAACTATTCAGGGAGGCAATACAGCTTTGCTGTGTTTGGTGTTGACCTCCCGATATGTACACAGCCCAACACAAAAGCTCCTCTTGTACTTCTGAAAATGTCATCCAAAGCACACAGTGCTCTGTAAACCACATTCTGTGGAGGGCTAGTCCAGGATCAGTGAGCACAAACTTGCAAAGAGCAGGCAGACTAGGGAGGGCTTGCCAGTGTGAGAGGGCAAATAATCAGGAGCTACTTGCTCCTTGATTATATAATGAAACAAACCTAGCGCTGAGACTGTCTTCAAATTGTGAGAAATTAAGTGTTGTACTCATTTTTCACATGGGGGAGGATGGGGATTTTTATCTGGGCCCAAGTTAATGGGCATTGCAACCAAGCAGGAGCTCAGCATCCCTATTTACTGACTCAACTTTTATTGAGCAGATGTTATGATCAGACGGACCACTGCTGCAGAATAACAGTGACCAACCTCAGGTGATCATGACGCGTTTCCTGCTGTGTGCTAGATCGGCTGGACACAGGATGCACATTAAGAAGTATAAAAATTCTGCTGACTCCTCTTGGCTTCTTGAGCAATGACCAGGTTTCAGTGTGTGGTAATGCCCCAATACAAGGTAATAAAATAATGTGTCCATTAAAACATACCTTACATAATATCCAAGTACTTGTTTTAAAACACCTGGATTGCAGGCTTCTGTACTGTACTACACAGCAAAAAAAAAAAAAAAAGCTTAGAATGTGACTGTTCATTACAACAGAATGAGTCCAGTGAATCGTTCATTCTTAATACTTTTTTTGCTCCATAATTGTGATGTTATTAAAGAACAACAAAACAATTCAGTAAAACCTTAAAAAATTTCAAAGTTGTTCCTGTGGAAAAGAGCTCAATTTTTCTTTCAAGATTTTCTTGGCAACCTATGCTTATGATATTTTTAATTAGCATTCTAATGTAAGATGTACTAGTTACAATATTTTTGTTTTCAAAGTATTGGTAAACAAGACAACCCACATAATGATTTTAATCTCTCCTTTATGATTAGAATCACAAGAATTACACAAGAATTTATTGAAATGGAAAAATGTTGGAAATGCCAATAGTCTCTCATGAATATTTTATGCTATATTTAGCATTAAAAAATGGATACTTTTGAATTTGATAATATTCAAAGTTTATAATGTTCTCAGTTTTGTGGACTACCTATTTTACTTTTCCCCCATTGAATCCTTTTGAAACATCGAAAAGCTTTAATTCTTGTAAACAGATTCTGTTTTCACGGTTTTACTTCTTCTTGAAGAGTTCTAAAGTTAGCTTCTTTACCTGATTTGCCCTACTGCAAGATTCCTTTTGTAGTGTCGTGAGGAATCGTATTAATAGCATGCCTTAATTTCCAGTAAAAAATTTGGTCACGATTGCAGACTTCGAAAATCAGTGTTTTAACTTGATCTTATTTCCTGATATTCACATATTTTCTTTTCTTTTAATCTAATTTGTTTTCAGTGTCAAAGTACGTCATATTTTTTTCTGGTAAAGGATTAATTGAAACTCAATAAAAATAAGAAAACATGGCACAAATACATACGCAGTGAAATTCAGTCCATGGTAGCAATGATGCTGCATTTGCGTGGAAGTCCCAGAGAATGCAGGGTGTATTTTGGACATTTTTAGCTATCAGAAAAGTTCTGGTAGTTTCCATTACTGTATTAGATATTTTTCTTTGGACATTTGCACATGAGTGAAAATGGGCATGAAGGTGATATCTGTTATTTATTTTAAAAATTCTATTCTTATATCCAATATGTTTTACTTATATATTCATTTTACTACATAACCATCTACAGCGAATCTGACTTGTAACTTATTTTTATATCAATGTTTGGGTTTTTTTTAAATGTACAATTATATCAATCACAGTGCAGGTGTGTGAGTTAGGTGCCCCTCTGAGCAGAAAGCCTAATAAGAGAAATGAGAACCAGAAGTTTCTAGCAATTCCTGGTGCTTATCTCACCTTGCCTCAGGTAGTAGACATCAACCAGTGCAGCAACATAGAGAGACTCTGCCAGGTCTGCTCTGTTCCCTTTTTGCAAATGTCATATGGTGGAGAGCTTAAAGATAGAACGATAGAACTGTAGAAAGGAGAAAAGAATGAGGAGGGGACAGAAAATGTGTGAAAAAGGGTATGCTAGCCTAAGAACTAAAATTTCACTTGTCCTTGCTTTTAATGTAGTCCATATAGAGCTAACATTCTGGTCAATTCAGGCACACTGCTCAAGCTAGAAGGACTTACTTCCAGATTCCATCAAGTCATCAAAATATCTCCAACTGGGCTCTTCTTTTGCTCTTATTCTCTGATTTAGATCTAGTCAGACGTTTCTGACGGTGTATTTTAAAGCAGGAATTGTTTTATGTAGAGCACTCTTCTCAAGTGCAATTAGCATCAGTAGTCCTCTTCTGACTCTGGCTTCTTCATCTGACCTCCTGCAATTGTTATAGTTTAGACAGGGAAAAAAGCAGTCATACATGAGAAATAACTCAAGTGTGATCCCCAGTGAAGATCTAGGTGTACAGAATGCCTGCTCTCCTTGCATACCTCTCTGGCACCAGTATGTCACTACGTAGTAGTAGCACACTGGAAAGCTAAACTGAGTCATTCATGCACAGGAGGAATGCAGTCCTGACAGAAGCAAGCAATCGAAAGTGCTAGTACACATATGTAATCAAATAGTATAAATCTTGTCTCTCTGCAGTAATTTGAGTGAAGGAGAGTTCAACTCTATATGCAAATACCTTCAGAGTATATGATCCTGTTTAGATAGAGGTAGTCAGTAAAACATTATATTATTTCTGGTTTAGACATCAAAACAAGATTTTTTCTGATCATTAGGCAGTGGCAGCTGTTGCAATAATTTCAAATTTGGTTATGTTTTCACATGATAACACCTCCTGCTTTCATACAGCATATTTTCTTTAGAGCTGTCCAAACTTAGCAATGCTCAAAATGAGGGTAGAGAGGGCAGTAGGGTGACAGGGTGGTGCAGTGGCAAAATACAAGCCAAAATAAATTATAAAATATCTTCTACTACTCACGTTTATGAAATATTACATTGGCATTTCAGTTCCAAGTGTCCCATCCAGTTCCCACCTTCCTACACTCATATAGGCACATACACCCTTTATGACCTTTGCCTTGACCATGTCAGATGAAGATGAGCAACAGAAGGAAATTTCTTTTTGATGCTGCCAAGTCTAGATGACCACCATGGAAAGGTGACCAGAGCTAGTAGATGATTATCTGCAAAGGTCTGTAGCAACACCAGGAACATGAAAAGCCTGGTCTATTTCAGTGTTCAGCATAATATGCTGTTGATTAAATGCATATATAAAATGATAAATTATTTTGATGATAACTCTAGCTACAACTGTTATAGTTCTGGTGGCTCTGTTGATCTCCTGAGTCTTTTTCCTGTAATAAGCTGCTCCTGTGTGCCAGTGAAGACCAAATGTTTGATGACGGTGACTCTTCTCAAGATTGGTGCTTTCATGCAGTTAAACAGCAATGTTTTGTACAAACATCTGCAACTGGATAGGGAGAGAGAATGTTGGAGATATTTGGGAGAAAAATGTTGTTTATTAATAATGGCCATTAGAACGCCTTCTTCAGACAAAAAAAAAATCAGGATCTCAAGTGCATAGATTAATCTTCTGGGCATCTCCTATTAGGTGAACAGCACCATCTTGATTGCAGTGAACAGCTGTATACTCTGGTGTGGAGCAATTTCTTGTTCAAATTAAAAATTTCAGGATTTGGCCTAAGGGGAGTTTTCTTGACTGAGGACTTTGAGATCTGATTAACAAAAGCCAATCATTAGTCAATAAATTGTCATCTTTCATCAAATAATGTGTTTGACAAATCAGTTAGTCTGGTATTCAATCAATTTTTTTAGGCTGCCCATAAAATGTGATACTTGTCACGGAAAACATTTGTCAAACAAACATTGTTGATAAATTTTTGCAACATCCACTCTTGTCTGGCTTACAGGTTTGCCTTGCAAAGCTCCCTCCCTTACTTACAGTCCTGTCTTCCTCCTGCATGGTCCCCTCTTCTCACTCCCAACGCAACAAGAGGAATAAATATTTTCCTTGTCATCACTTCAATGGTTCTTCACAAAGTTTTGGAAGAAGGGGACATGAGAAGCAAGGGCAAAGATCAGAACTTTTTATCTTTTATAGCAGTACTTCCTCCTAAAAACACCAAAATTTTAAACAGAAGTTTATTTATGACTTCAAGAGTCGTTGGGGATGCTGGTGGAAGTGGAGAATCAATTTGACTACATTATACATTTGTAGTTACAGTAGTTATATGTTACAGTGTTGTGATTGGATCACATGTTTGGGATAGGTTTACTACAAGCAAGAGACTCAGGAAAATTAGCCACTGTCTGATTTGCCTGTGGGGATGGGGCAGGTGCTGTAGGACACCAGCTGTTCAAAGGGGCCTGACAGGGTCTAAGGAAACAAGTTCAGTCTCCCAAAACAGCTCTGTTTCTTGAGGGCTGATTCTGCTGAAGAGCTCTGAAATATTCCCTCTAACTTCAGGAGGCTGAATTTTGAGGGAAGGCATTTTCTGTGTGTGTCCATGTGTGTGGAAGTGGTGATCTGGGGGAGGTGAAAGACTTCCCAGGGGAGCTTTGTGTGTTCATTGTTCCTACATGCTGTGCAAAAACCTTAAAGTCCCTACTTCTTAGAGTGTTCTATCACAGAATTGACACATTTGTCACCGCTGTGTAGCTTTGTCTTGTAGACCACATGGAAAAGAGACCTTGACTTGTCCTCTAGGAATCCTAATTTCAGTGGGAATAAAAATTGTTGGCGATATCTTATCCAAAGTTTTTGTCTACAGGGTCATAGCTGAGTCCTCAGACAGGCTGTCTGACACTAGCCATTTCTGCTGGAATCTGAGGTAAGCAGAAGTTGGTGTATATCCAAAGCAGGAAAGACACAGGGCCACTCCCTGTGCAGTGTGACTGCAGTCAAACTCAGCCACTCAGGCCCTGTGAGTGGTCCCATTCTCTTTGGTGGCACAGGTGTACACCCACATTAGCTTCTGAAGAATGTCTTTAAAATGAAATGAAGAAATCTGTTTTCTTCAAGTGCCTGTGTCCTTAAAAAAGGATCTTCATTAGGAAGAAGAAACATGATCTTGTGTTGGCTTACATATTTAGCCCAGCTTCCTGAGTAAATTAGCTTATCAAATCATGTTGTCTGCTCCGTCTGTCACTTTCCCTTTAGCTTCCTCCCAACAGCCCACACCTTTCATGCCCAGTAGGTGTGAAACCCATTCATCAGCTTAGGAAATGTTGGTAGCAGGAGGACAAAAAATTAATCCTGGATAGATGGCATGAAATGGCTAGGTAGAAACCATAATGAATGTTCTGGAGAGAAACCCTGCTAGAATCCAGTCCATTACCCATTCTGAGAGGGGGCATCTAAGTGGCCAGTCAATGTACATGTGCTGACTGGCTGAGCAGTGCAGCATAGCTCTGAGCCAGACAAGCTGCATAATGCTTTGTGTGTGGCAGGAGAAACGAGGAGAGCAGTATGGGAAGAATTATTTTTTGGGGAAATGGAAGGCACCAGAATTATTAAAAGAGAGAATTAGAGACACACAGACTTCAAGTTTCGTTATGAAAAAAACAACATGTTTTTTAAAGAAGAAAAAATTTGTGTATTGTGCATCATCCTGTTTATCGCTGCTGCTGTTGCATGCAGCCCTCCCACAGGAATGGCGACTTGCAGGGTATATTTAGATTACAGGGATCAGATTCCACTACAACACTCTGCAGTACAGGTCAAAACCTTTCTGCTTGTTTCCATTTTCAGCAGAAATGTTAAACATTTTGTATGTGAATGCATAAATTCTTTCTTTTTAACTAAGGATATAAACAGTAATATCTCTTCCCAAGAACTTTTTTGTGTGTGCATGTGTGTGCGCGTGTGTGTGCATAAAACTAATTGCCCTCTGATTCAGTGTTACAAGAACTGACTTCTGTCATGGGATCAAAGCCACACAGCCTTATATAATAGTGACTGCAATATCTCTGTACTGTCAATATTAACTCTAGCCTTGACTTCAGATGCCTCCCACCATTAAATTCTTGTGTGGTTTACAAATTCTGCTTGTCTAATTGGGTCCTCAGATGGAGAAACTTGTAAGAGTCTACAGAGCCTGCCTGGTAATTAGCTTTGCTCAAGAGTGTTGGGACAAACCTCCCTGCAAGTTTTGACCATCAGGCAGTATCAGAGATTTACTGTGGTAATGAATCTTCCTTCATAAGCTTCTCAGAAAGTGAGCTGCCCATGGTAGAAAACTCCTGAAACTGGCTTTTAAATTCCTGAGGGGTATGTCTGTAGCTGATTAACATTTTCCCACAGTCTCGTAGGGAGGCTCTGGAGATAAAATTTCTGTGGCTGTTTCTTTGGGTGTTAAGGGGACTATTCTGAAAGAGGCTGGAAGGGCAACTGGCTGGTCTGGGGTCTCAGACTCTGTGTCATGAACAAGCATTGCTGGCAGAGCACAGTTCTCCTGAGCAGGAAGGTTTCTGAGGAGGGCTTCACCTTCACCTCTCCAGCCTCATCTCAGATATGTAAGCATTTAAAGTCCCCGTGTGTGTAGAACACTGACAACCTAGACTGCACAGAACATGTCAAGCAGCAAGGGCTGCTCTGATGATTGCTGCAGAACAATTAACACCTGCATAACTGGTGTGGCTAAGACTGTCTGCCACATGCAGTGATCAGCATCCTGGAGGCACATGCAGCTTCTTGTTCATACTAGACATTGGTAGTGAAGATGAGTGATGGTTCTTTAAGCTGTCATTGGTCTCCTGCAGCTTGCAGATTTTGCTAGTTAGGTGAGGGATGTCTTCCTGCTAAGTCTCTTGGGAAGCTTCTGAGCTTTGGGTTGTGACTGGAATTCTTGCTCATGGAGGCACTGCAGTCAGGGGTGAGGGCAAATCTATCATCCAGCAGTGACTCCCAGTGGTCTTGGACAGTCTTGAGAAGGGGGCAGTACTTAAAGACCAGTGGTGGCCAACCATGGGCTCCAGGTGGAATTTTTTTCAAAGGCAGCTTGTGTGTAGCAGCTCCACTGTGAAATGGGCTGGAATTCCTAGACCAGTCAAATACACCAACACCTGCATCCGGAGGGTCACTTGGACTAGCAGTACATCACCTAGCTGATTGTCAGGCAGGCAGTGGTGAAAAAGATCTGGAGCTCCATTAGCACTGAGTCACACCAGCAGAGGCATGCTGGCTTTTCTTTTTGCCTGGATTTGCTACTTCTCTCTGCTCCCCCAGTCTTGTCTAGAGGGTTTAATACACCCTGAACCTGTGCAATAAATGGCATTCATTTTGTTTTGACTGAGGCCACCTAAAACCTAGGCATGTAGTCCAATATCCTGCAGTCAATGGAGAAACATCTAACTCACATGCAGCATCTGACTCACCTTGTGTGTACCTTAGGTACCCGTCCTAAGACACACAGGGTTACCTGTGTGCTGCCTGTTACCTCTACTATGCCAAATCCAGCTGAAATTACAAAACAGTGTGAATCCAACTGAAGCCAATGAGTGTAAAATAACTGAAAGTGTTGGTGATGCTCTCTGCCATGGCTTGTGCTAGTGTCTTTTGTGGCTGTGATGAGACATAATGATGAAACTTATTTTCTCCATGATCGATAGATGTCTAGCCAAATACAGAATGATACTGCTATCGTGCATGGTGACTGAGTCGAATGTTGAAATCTTGGTCAGGAAAAGCAACCCACACAGGATCAAGGAAGAGACTTCATACATTGAGGACCATCTGGTGGATGCTGTATCAGTGTTTTGAACTACAGTTCAGTCTTATACCACATTTCTGAGATGTAACATATGATTGGTAATTATTCAGGAGGGGAAATGTGAATACAGGCTGGCCTTACTTCACCAAATGCTTTCCTGAGTATAATGAACTGTCACTGAGATTTTTGTACATGCGTATATGTCCTCAGAGATTTCTAAAGAAATTTTTTCTGTTTGTTCCAGCCTAATCAAGTGTGGAGTCTGTGTGTGGAGAGAGTCTGACCCCAGTTAGGGTGGCTCCCAGACCCAAAGTTAGGATCTTTTTGTTGAAAACCCTTAGTGTGAGGTAGGCTTTGGCAAATAGAATTGGTCTGGTGCAGGTGGGTGACTGTCAGCACAGAACAGTCAGCTTTTTGGCCAAGCATCCAAGGCTTAACTGCATCCCCAGAAAATGACATTAAGCCTTCCTCTCCAGATGACCAGAAAAAAAGGGTACACTTTCTAGTCTGTGACAAGCTGATCAATTGCTTGATTCTGGTTAATGGTTAATGGCAAAGTTCCACTCTCTGGATAGCCCCGTCATGGCTTTTTTTGGGAGGTCCCTCTTCCTTGGGTGAAATGAACTAGCATTAAAGGACACCCTCAGACTCTCTGGAGTGCTTCTGACTAAAGGTATGTTAATCTTGCAGCCCCAGATTGTCAATTCTTTAGCCTTGTTTGTAGCCTCTTGTGGAACCCAGTCTTGGCCTGTCTTGTTCCAGGTTGCTTTGGAGCCTACACAGAAGCATCTGTGCAGAAGAGAATGGCAGACAATTTCCTAATGTGCACTGCCAGGGTTCCGGTCGGGCCAACAGCTCTTGTTTGGATACCAAAAGACAGAACTTCAGGATAAGCAAAGCCACCAAACAGACAAAAGCAAAGTCATGAATGGACTAACTCAGACATTGTTTATGCCAGCTGCTGGGTGCCAAGGGTCTAACTACTTAGTGCTGGCACGGGAGTCCACGCTCAGGAAAGGTTCAATCACAATGAGAAACAAAAATGGAAATACAGCAAAAATGGAAGCTCTGAGATCATGTTTAGAGAAGGCTGGTGACATGCAGATTACTCTGAATATACAGAGCAAGAATAGCAGGACTAGACCAAATGGGGAAGTCCAAAGAAACTCTTTCATGGACCAGATGTTCAGAACTGACATAGCTGTATGGAAGCAGTCTGTCAGAAAAAAATGGGTAAATTTTTTGCAAGACTCTGAGTTTCAGCCAGAGCTGGACTGCGTGTCGTATTGCTACACCATTAAGCTGAAGAACTCAAGACAGATTTATGCTGCCATCAAACCAGAGCCATAGTTTTACTAAATACTCTGTCTTTTTAATGGTACTTAAGGGCTTTACTGCATTTCGGCATTTTTACTGTGTTTAGACATGGTTTTAACAACTGAGTTAGCTCTCGTGATGCTGCCAATTGCTGTCAATGTGGAGAAATAGAAGCCTTTTTTCAGCACCATAACCTAGTAGACAGGGTCATATTTTTGTCTTGCAGAGTTTAAGAATGAGTAGAGACCATTATGTTGAGCACAGCTTCTCCCTGTATTTGCTGACATTCATTTCATATGGTGTCAACTAACGTCATTTGTTAAGAATTTTACTTAAACAAGCTAAAAAATTTCTAACAGAGCAAACCTTTAGAGGTTTGTTCCAGCATTGAATGACTCCCCTGGAGATTGTGAGTTGGGAGGAAGTGACAAAGAGAAAAAAAGAAAATGCAGGCAGATCCAACCTAGAGTCAAAACTGTTGCTTCATGCTGAGAAAAAACGACCAACTGTTCTCTTCTAACCTTTCTTTTATAATAGTTGAACTTTTTTGAAAAGTAGTAATGTGGCTTACTTGACTTTTAAAGCACAAGATCATTTCAATTTTAAAGGACAAAAACAAAATTTAAAATTTATGAAAGGGAGAGAGAAAATTTAGCTGTTATTCCACAGCTTCCATGTTCATGCAGGAGTGATACACCGTGCAGGGAGACTGACTCAACTTTTTTATGACCCATCAATGATTTATTAGAAATCCTGATGTTGTTCCCCAAGCAACAAACATGTTTCATTAGGCAGCACGAGATGGCATACTGGACTACTTGTTGTGCTATTCTCCCTTTTATCACATTCTTTCTTCCCAAAATACAGTTATTATTATGCAGCATTGGGTAGGGATGTGAGTTCTGGAAGCCAAAAAGTCCAAGGGATATTATTTGGCATGGTAGAATAATACTAGGCTGCTAAAATCAGGTGTGAAGCAGCATACCTTAGCTACTTTAAATAGGGCAGAAACATCCTAAATTTATCCTAAAAAAGGATAGCGTAAGGTTACTATTTATTATTAGTCACAGCTGATTATTTCAGAGATAGCTTTGGCTTTATTCAGTGGTAAATCTGCTGTCACCAGCTATGCACTGTGGCCATTCTCCCTGCCAGTAGTCAGCTTTGGGCAGTGGATCAACTGAATACTTTAAATTCTCTGTTGAACCTTGGCATTATTGTGGAAGAAGTCCGCAGCCAACTCATGGGTCCCTGGTATAGCTCCAGCAACTTAACAGATGGATCACTAGCAAGCCTCTTCTCAATTTCTCTGTTAAATATTCATGGAGCCAGCATGTGCATGGGCCCAAGCGTGCCCCTGGAGGTGCCAGCAAGGGTCTCTGATCGGGGGAAGATGTCAAATTGGCTAGTGGAAGTCTGAGGGCAGAAATGTTTTCCACAAGGATCCATCCTTCAGTGCAGAACATGGAGTGACAGCCATATGTGCAACTGTGCTGGTGAATATGTCTGCAGTGCATGCTTATACAAGCTATTAATAGGCCAGTGGCATACCGAATGCTAATGTGGGGAAACAGGGAGTGAAAGACAATGAAGAAATGCCTTGGACTAAGTTGAAGCATCAACCAAAGTAAAGTCTTCATGTTAACTTGCAGTGAAGGTGAAGAAAAGGAATTAAGCTGCATTCCCCACTCACCTTAGGATAGAACACTCCTATTTTCCCAAGGTGCTTCTGAAAAAGGTTGCTAAATGCAAGTTCATAAAGCCCTGGGGATTTTTTGTGTTTTTAGATCCCAGTCAGAGCTAAATAATGCTTTATTTGCTATTATTTAATACCACTCAAATATGCTTGTAGCATATCAGAGTCCATATATGAGTTGGGCCAGGGTTTTGGACAGTACTGCACACCAACATCAAAAATAATTTAATTTTTTTAAAAAAGTCTGCAATATCTACTTTTAGGAGTGCTCTTTTAAGTCTGCCTGTGGTAGAAAGGAGATTGCTGCTCTCTTACTTTGACAAATTTCTGTTACTTCAGCTTTACCAGACAGAGTGTTTATCATTATGTCTCATTAAAAATGTTGCTGAGAAATAATTTGTGGTTGTTCCAATGGAGTGTACAGCACACAGTATAGAGAACCAAAAAAAAAAAAAAAAAAAAAAAAAAAATTCCTGGGAAGGAACATGCTTGTTCCCTCTTAAAAGATCTGTGTCCAGTCCTTTGAAAGTGCACAATGTTGACAAGGTACTGTATAACGAGAATTCCTAATATAATCTATTTGCATAAAATTGAAATATTTGAAGTCAACTCAATGCAAGCCTATTTGTAACATGATATTACAGAAGATGTATGATAAGCATACATTCTAATGAAGAAACAAACATTTCTGTGTTTGCCAGTGCTAGTCATCAGCACTACATCCGTTAATATTAAGGTGAGATACCTGGAAAAAGCTGTCTGGCAGCCTCCTCATTCCTTTTGCTCAACAATGTAAGACTTTTCATGCTTCTTAACTAAGTCTAGAAGACTTTCCTTCTTAGCCAGTAATTCAGATTGCTGCCTAAGTTGTTTGCCCCAAATGGGTTCAAAGCATGATTTCACATATTTGCAATATTAGAAAACCAATGTTCTGGTAATGTCTCCTGTTTCCCAAATGATGCATTGGAGTATATTCTTCCCAAGGGTGCATGCTGTGCAAAAACTGTGAGGTGTTTTAAGTGTCACCCAGATACACTTAAGGTACTTGCCACAACCTGAATTTTGTAAATGAATATGCTTGAAAAAGTAAATGCCTATGTACTTTAAAACCAAGATTATTTCTGCTGTGTTTACAATCAGCTGGGTGGAGGAAGGAGAAATAGGAAAATACCTCTAATGGAAAATTTTCTGTTTTTTCCTTCAATAAAAATTTGTTCCCTGCAATTGATTGTTCAGACCTTCCATGAAATTCCTTGTTAGAGAGAAATAGTGAACAAAAACTGATTTCAAGTATAGCCAGAGTACTGGCATTCATTTCTGGAATTCATTTTCAAGGCTGGCTAGATGGTTTCAAAGCTTCTAAGCAGTTACGAGTGATTTGACTTGTTGGGGCCTACAACTATTTGGTATATTTAACCCACTGTTTTCAAGATGAACAGTTTTTATTGCTGATTCTGTGTGTGACCATGATGACTTCACTTAACTATTTATATTTCACCATATCTATTGAAAAAAATGAGTAATAGCTCTTGCCTGCTAGTTGATTCATTCAAGCATTGAATCATAAAAGCATGGATTACTGACTAATTACTGATTAACTGTATCAACATCTTCAGTCAGAATATCCCCTCTAAGAGTACAAAGAACATATTAATCAAGAACATAAAGAACATAGTGTCATATGCTTTTGGGGAGTAATTTAGAAATTATTCTATTTCTTGAATACTAGCAATTGAAAAACTGTTTTTCAGAAATGTTGGACACCTATTTTGAAATTTTTTAGAGTGCAATTTTGCTTAGCTCTTGAAATCTCATGGCTCATTTATTACACAAGTAGAATGAATAGAATAGGTCACTTCTTTGTGAAAATTAATCCTGTAAGTGAAAATTTTGTTTTGTTTTGGAATATATTTTTGCTTGCTGGGGCCTTTAAATTAATCATCTATTTCTTTTTCCTAAGAAAAAACCTTTACCAATGGCTATCATCAACCTTCTACCAGTGTTGGAAAATTTCAGTTAAAGCTGAGAAGGAAACAATTGTCATGTTCTTGTAAAACATTAAAAAACCTGAAACATGTCATCTAGCGAATATGAAGCTTTTAATTTTTGATGACTGTTACAAATAAAAAAACCCCAACAAAATAGGAAGTAGATTGTAACTGGAGGTTTGGGGTTTTTTTGGTAGATATTGAAAAAAGAAGTTGAGATCTTCAAAAAAAGGTCAACATTTTTTCCACGTATAAAATGTATAAATCCTGATCTATTCCTGGAAACAACTTTGGCTTTTTGCAGTCTGTTTTCAACAGTAAACAAGCTATGAAAAAACTCTTAATTTTTAGTTTTAGTAGTATTTTATTAGTATTTATTTCACAGTCGTTCTGTTTGTTAGATAAGTGAGAAGTGAATTTCACAAACATGTGAGTGTTAATTATAGTAAGTTAAAATAATCAACTGAAAGTTCTCATTTCCACTTTGATACCAAAATAGCCTATCTTATGATATTTTGACACATCTCTTTAAAACCCTCTGCTAAATCAGGATTATAAGAAATAATTAAGTGAAAACAGAGAACAGAGGAAAAATAATATTTTTTATTATCTGAGAAGTCTGGAATTACCCTATTTTTCTCATCACTGTTCACAGTTAATTCTTCAGTAGAGTGGACTTTTGAGTCACAGTATGTCATGTTCCCTGATTACTGGCTTGGTGCTACCATGGTACTTTTTGGTCTGTCTACAGTAGGTCATACAACATATGCACACACACAGAGCTATTTGAGACAGAAAGTGAGGGGGAAATAATGCAATAGTAAAAAACCAATGTGTTTACTCATCGCATCAGAATAGGTTGTTATCATCTGTTCTTCCTGAAGAAAGTCACTTGTATTACAGAGTTTTATTACGGATATTAGGGAATTGTGTGGTTAAGTGCATGCTCCAACATGTCCTGTTGGGTCTTATTCCTCTTATCATCCAGGTGTGTGGCCACCACTGTACCATGTGAGGCTCTTAAGGCCGCCAAACTCAGGTTTCATTCTCAAAGGAAACAGTGATACAGTGGAGAAGCAGAATACAACATAATTAGGTCTTGTTCCAGCAGGAATCTTGGCCAGAGAAGTAACTTGGACTTGTACAGCTGAGAAGCATTCCCAGGTCCCTGACCTTTAGATGACAATGTTCATAAAAGTACCATCTAGATCCTTAATGAAACTCTTAAATTACTTTTAAGGAAACCACTTAAAATTTGAGTCAAGAAGCAACACATATGTCCAAGCACAAAAGGAGTGCTATAGGATTTCTTTTCTGCATTCATTTATGCCTTGTGAAATTGTTTTCTGCACTGCTGTGATATAGTTCCTTCCATTATTCTCTCAAAGGAATTATGGTCTCATATTTTTTCCCCCTTTGGTGTGTTTGGCTTCCTGCTTTAATCTAATTCTTACAGCTCAGGGGAATCATCAGACCTGGCTGAGATTTGTATCTTTTCAGAGAGCTCATCAATAGTTTACATAATGCTGTGGCAGGGCCAGGGTTCACACAGCTGGAGAGGTACTCGGCAGCAGTCCCAAGTTAAGCAGAAAAAGCCTTATTGAGAGTCTCAACTTTGTTTAAAGAGGTTTTTTCTTCTGAAGAAGCCAAAACAACACAAAAGCAGTGTGTGCAGGTTTGCTGGCAGCTGGTGTGCTGTGACTGATGATGCTTGTGTTAATTATGCTCTCACTATTACCATGTGATCCACCCATCTGCTTTTTGAAGCCAGCTGTTTTCCTTTATCTTCCTGTTGAACTACCAGTTTTTCAGGGCAGTGACCATCTTTATGTGGCGTGCAAGGAGAGAAGCAAGTGCAGTGAAACTCCGATGTGGGGGTAGCACCTCCGTGACTCAAATAATCAAAGTAAAAAGCTAGTAAAACACAGGTTTGGCCACATTATCTACTCCAGCTTTTACACCTGTAAATATTAATTATGACTGGCCCAGGAATTATTGAGAAGATTAAATTGTTAAGTTCTGCCCTTCCTGGAATTCAGAAAATGTCAGATGTCTAATAACACAAGTTTCAATAAAAAATGTTTTCCATGCAATTAATATAAATGTGTTTTACCCAATTAACTTACCTCTCTCTAATTTGCAACTGATTGCTTAAGCTGTGCTGTATTCTTGCTGCCCTTTACAGAATAAGCCACACCATTTGGCCTAGAAAAGCCATACCTTTCAGTCTTTTGTTATATGAGAACACTGGCATTCATGTGGAGAGCAGCCATTCTCCAGGCAGTCGTGTACATGCCAAAATAAATAAACAAATGAATAAATAAATGAAGAAATGAATCCTGTTCCTGTAAAATAATGGAAAAGGTTAAAACAAACAACTGTTCAGAACTAAAAAAAAAAAAAAAATCTGTGAACTGTTGCTTTGCAGTGTTTGTCCAGTTCTTGACTAAACAGCCAGGGACATATACACAAACACCCCAAACACAACAGCATAAACAAAGCTGTTATTATAATTCCCGAATTCCTGTTGTGGCCTTTAGCAAATATGATCTTGTTCTCTCCCTCCAAAGAACACTCTCCCCTTCCACCCTGCCATTTATGGTTCCGTGGGTTTTTTCTTGATCTTGTAAAATATTTCCCTCTAACAAGCAAAAAAACCAACCATGAAAAAAGAAATCCGTTAAGAATATTTCTCAAAGATCTTACCCATGTATAAATAAAAAAACTACACACTATTTAGAATTATCTTAATGTTACCTGTGGAAATTTTGTTAACATTCTTATTGTTCAGATTAACTTTCCTCATTTCACTGATCTCTCTGAAAGACGCTGCAGGGCCTACTTTTTTCTTGAACATCCTTTGATCCAATTGGTTAAAACAGAGTAGAATTTGAAGAGGAATTAAGTTGCCTATTAGAGACTGGGTATTTCTGCAGGATAGACTTGTTCACCTTGCACAAACTTTTAGGCCTTTCCTTTTATTATATGTGTAAAGTAAAACCAGTCTGAACATATGTGTTGATATAAAGGCATGTCAAAAACAAAAATTTACATGTATCAAGGTTTTTATTATAATTGAGAAGCATCAGAGAAGTGAGATTTTCCATGTTTTTCTTGAAATTTCATGGCATATTCACAAATCTGACTCAAATGCTTTTATTCTTAGTTGAGTCAGCTTTTTCTGGCTTTTGTGAAGTAGTCTTTGCTAGCAAAATAACTTTTGTAATTGGAAAGATCATGAGTGCACAATTTAAAGCAGAAATTTGGAAATACAAAAAATTTAAAATAGAACAAAGTATAAACAATACAATGTAAATGTTCAGAATTTTTGTATTTGTATGAAAAATATCTGGCAGTCTGATATTGCTATATACTGATACAATCTGCCTGAGCTACAATTTATTTTTCAGCATAAGGAAAATCTTATATGGTTGACATACTGCAGTCTTGATTTAAATCTGAGAAGGAAAAAGTATGCAAAGCTATGAATGAAATTATTCTCAAGGGAAAACCGGAGTTTCTCATTCGAAGATCTGGCTCCTATTGCTCTAACCTACCACATCTGAGTGAGTATCAGAGGGATTTATAAAGAGTGACTTCCTTTTTTAGCAGTGGGTTACAAATAACTTCAACATGGCAGCTGAAATAAAGGTGAAGATTCTTCCTGTCATCCTAGTCTTAAAGCATTTAGCTCTGGCACTTCTTTGTAGCCCAGATTTTGATCTTAAAATTCACTCTGAATTTTTCCAGATCTTGATTTTTCATAAGCTGATGCAGTGGAATAGAGATTTTTCTTGTTTTATTTTTCATGTGTTTTCTTTAAAGCTTTGCCCTCTTGTTTGTCGGAAAAGTCACTGACATGCAAATTATTCTTAAATAAATAAACCAATTCTTAGAAAAGATCGTATCAGCTACCACCTGTCTTCAATTTTCCAGTCACATATAAACATTATTTCCTGTTTATCCTTCCTGGGTGCAAATATTGCTTTGAAAAGCCCGGTGGCTGGACTGTTCTGTGTGCATCTAACATCTGAAGTAAAGTGGACCCCTTACATGTATATCAGAGCAATTAACCTTCTTATCATGTGCTTGGGAGCACACAAGGTGAAGTAGCACTCTGGTGACATCATTGTCAGGTCACTGTACAAGAATAATGAAATCATATAGAGAGGTGTGCCCTGAGGCATACTCTGTTGCCATAATTAGGTTGAAGGCTCCCTTGGAAATGATGCCTTGTTGCAAGAACATTTGCAGGAGCTAATTGTGGTATGTTTTTGCATCAGTATTGGCGTACTGCATCATTTATGATCTGAAAATAGCTGTAATTGTGTGCGTGATTGAGTCATTTCCTGAATTTAGTATTCTAAGCAGAGTACATATTAAATGACTAACACACTCTTGACTTTGTCATCTTTTTTATCTCTGGCTGGATTCTTAAAAAGATCTCTTTGTGCTTTTGCATTTTTAAACCAAATTAGATTTGGTGTATTTTAGTGCTGCTGAGACTGACAGGTTAGCAATAATCCCTGTTCCCAGACAGAGCGTGCGCAGGTGCTGTGAGTTCTTCCTACCATCTTGCAACTCTGCCAGTGCATTTCTGATCAGCATCACCTCTGCTGTGCCAGGGACTACAGGTTTATGTTGAACAGT